>CM061350.1:98172500-98786607 GCA_030867105.1 Liasis olivaceus | reverse complement strand
CTTTTCAGTCCCTTGAGTTAGGATTCCATCCCATCAATGCCATATCCAGAACAACCTTTCTCTTTTTACTCTTTTTTCTCTCTATCCTTTCAAACAGGTCACTGAGCAGGAAAGTGCAATACGTTCAGTGGCTTTCTGCTGCTGGAGTACCAGGGAAAATATTTTTACTCAAGACATGAATGAAGTATTGTTTGCCATTGTTCTCATACACAGGCAAGGGCAGGGGCAGGGGCAGGGGCAGGGGTGTCATTTGTGATATTTGGATGTGATATATCCAGCTTTGTTCTTTCTTGGATATTTTGTGGCCTTTTTTGTTTTGTTTGTAGTCAGTCCCCAAATATCCCTAACATTTATTTTCCTTCTTTTTATGAAAGAAGTTATGAGTATGTGTGCTCCACTGCCCCTATATGTCAGGATGAACTGGCTTTCCAACACTAGCTGCTTATGAAAAGGCTGATTAGCCCAGTCCTGTCTCTGTTTTGGAACAGCTGATTTTAGAATTAGAATTAGAATTAGAAGAGGTTCAGATGGCATGGCTTTCTATGGTACGATAAAATTAAGGTTAATGTAGATTTTAAGAATCATCATATTAGAATTGACAGCATGGAGAATATAAGATGAAATCAAGAGATCAGTTGACTGGAGAGAGATTTAGTTTTCAATGGTTTTTGTATGCACAGTTAAGATAAAGATTTAAGGTAGATAACAGGACATTTGGAATTGAACAGCACAAGACAGAATTTGGAGTTGACCACGTATGTGTGTATGAACTTTTATTGAAAATTGAAACGGAAGGACAACAAGTAAAAGACTGTATGATAAAATGGGCTAAGAACTTTGGACACAAAATACTGATGGAACAATGGGAAAATACATGACTGAAAGGATTGAAATTTACATTATGTTGTAATCTAAAAGATAATTTTTATAAAATGAACTGAACTTTATAAAATAAGCTTTTAACTCAGTGCATAAAATTGTTGCACCCCCCTGAAATTCCATCTTGCATCCCCTGGGGGTGCGGAAACCCTGATCTAGACAGTCTGTTGAGTATTTTAGCTCTCGGTTTGCAGTTTCCCCTCTTTGGTGTGGTGCTTCTACAGGCCATTAGTCATGACTAGGACTAGTTTCTCTGGAAGTAGTTTTCTTCTGCCACCGAACGTTACCTTAGCCCTAGTTGTTTCCTCAATCACTCCCTTAGTGAAAAAAGCTTTTTAATTATTCACCTCTTTTTTGCAGCCAAATACATCCTACCATTTGATTTGACTCAAGGTTTATTTTTATTAGCATCAGCCTGACATCATTCTTAATGCAATTTGATAGGAGGGAGAGGATTATGATGCTGAATGTTGTGTCATCAGTGGTGCCAGGAAATAGGGCGAGCAATGTAGAAATGCTGTGCCCACTTCAGAAATGAACCAGAGGATGTGATTCTGAGCTGGCACCAATGCTATTCCTCAGAGCATCCCAACATTGTTCAGCCTTCCACATGACTCTGAAAAAAAAGGGGCAGCTGATTTAAGAGTTGCATTTTGTTTAATGAGTTGACTTGGGAAAGCAGCAAGATCTTTCCTCAGGCTTGTGTGAATAAAAAGATTGTGGGTGCTTTAAGAAAGAGCAGAGAGATGTGCTGGTGCTAGGTGAGAATCACCCTTCCAAATCATTTCTGAATTGCCTAGGCTTAATCTATACAACTTCCTATCTTTGGCCATTCGAAGAAGAAGAAGAAGAAGAAGAAGAAGAAGAAGAAGAAGAAGAAGAAGAAGAAGAAGAAGAAGAAGCAGCAGCAGCAGCAGCAGCAGCAGCAGCAGCAGCAGCAGCAGCAGCAGCAGCAGCTGTGCCAGTTGTATGTCACCAGAAATAAAGATGCTAAATGTTGCTCTGAGGTCATATTTCAGCTCAAAAACCATCCTCCCTAAGCTACTTTTTCAGAAAGAAAACAGGTGGGCTCTTTTTCTGTGGGGCGAGTAGGTTTGGGAGGCTGATTCTGAGTTTAAAATCCAACAAAAAGCAAATAAGGAAAGCGTAGACTCTATTCTTCTTCTTAAGACCACAAGAAACTGTCTTTTATTAAGGCCACAAAGTGCAGATGACCTTTCAGTGGAAACCAAGAGATACTGAAAACTCAACTTTCTGAGTGACATCTAGCAGTTGTCTGGATTTTTCCAGCAGAGATCTGGTAGCCCAACTTTATAAGGTCAAGTGAATGGTTCTTCTTTTCCAGAGTTGTCTTCACAGACTGGCCAGGAACCTCCAGGGCTTCAGAGCCCAGAGAGAAGTCTTCGAAGGTCTTTCTTTGAGAGGGCAGGAAGTGGACCTTAGGCCCGTTGCAACCAAAGCACAGCCTCATTAACGCACTATAACACTTTACAGGCTTAGATACCACCTGCATGGCCTGCTCTGAGATTTTTTAAAAGAATTACAGTATTGCATTTAATGTACAGTTTAAGACTCACAATGACACAATTTTCTCTATGTGCCTTCCCACCTCAGTTCTCCCATCCCCAGTTTCAGAATGATCCCAGGCAGCCGCTAGCAGATTTCACAAATCTTTCTGTCAGTGGGTACTTTATGGAAATGGAAAACTAATTAAGGTTTATCTTGGCAGCTAATCGCATAAAATCCACTGCATTCTCATCCCATTTCTAGAAATAATGACTGGACGTGACCATGAAGTGGGGACAGTCTGATAATGGCTGACAGAAGGGGGAGGGAAAAAAACAACAACAACCAAGCTGGAGAGGATAGACTAGACTTCAGGCAGCCTTAGCAAGGGACATGGTGACTGCCTTAAAAAATCTGGAGTGATCTCTGCCTCCCTGATCCAGGGATACAATTTAGCTCTCCTTGCGCTCCCCCAGGAGTCTTCTCCTCCCCCCACCTACTTGTGAAAACCTTTAATGAATTGCTTCTTTTCAGAGGTGAGAGTGTATTTCCAGTGCCAATGAACCCTTTAAAGTGTGAAAGAAAGGGTACTCTTGAGCAAATGCAGAGTGGCTTTTTCTAACTGCTATTTAATGATAGCCAGCTTCCCAAAATCTAGCATTACGGAAGAAGGATTTCTTTGTTAGCATGCACAGTTTTCAGGAAGGCAATGAGGCTTCAAGTGTTCTGTGTTTGAGAAATTAGACACTTAGCCGATTCCTATTCTTGTTCTTATCAGATCCCACAACCTATATCGATGTGCATGAAGCAGCAGAGGATCCATCACAGGCTCTGAAAAACAAAACCAAAAAGGAAGCATTTCCTTTCCCAAACTCTCTTTTGGGGGAGCAGCCCTAACTTCTGGAAAGGGAAATTTAGTTTATCACCATACAAATCAATTATATCTCATGGGTCAATTTATTTTTCCTCTCATATCTCAAATGATTTTATCAAATTTATATAACTAATGAATTCATTTTTTTTTTAATCCTTCAAGCTATCTTTTGGGTCTCTAGCAGCAGCAAAAACGTCACATCTATTCACAGCAAGGCAGCTGCTCTGCCTGATTTGCAAGATAATGCAATAATGAAGATGAAAGCAAGCAAGGGGGTAACACATGAACCCATATTGATGAAATGCATAGAATCTGGTCACTTTGTCTGAACCAAAAGAATATTTGCTATTTAAAGTGAAAATGGCTGCTCCCAATGTAAATATATCATTAGTTTCTATAGGTATCTACAGTATGCTGTTGGGACTCTTATATATATATTCCTAGCATGTACTTATTGTATTATACTGAAACTACCACAAAAAAAAAAAAAAACCCAACCCACAGGTGAACAAAATTGGAAGGAATGATGAACCCTCAAAAATTATCTTATAAAAAGATAATATTTATTTATTTATTTGTTTGTTTATTTATTACACTTATATAGCCACCCATCTCACATATGTGGTTCTGGGTGGCACACAAAATTAAAATAACAAAAACCAGATGAAACAAAAAACAAAGCAAAACCAAACCACTAAAATACAATTAAAACAGTTAAAACTATAATAAAACAAAAACATAGGAGAGTGCATTCCAAAACTTACAAACAGTATAACCATTTTGCAGGCTCTGTACTTCCATGGGATCCCCAGGCCCAATGACAAAACCAGGCTTTAAGGAAGGCTAATAGGGTCGGGGCCAATCTCACCTTGGGGGGATGATGTTCCATGGGGGGGGGGCATGGCAGAAAAGGGTCTTCTCCAGACAAAGCTCCGTGGCCGAGGGACCCACAGTGTGCCCCTCCTGCCAGACCCAATGGGAGGAGTAGACATAACTGTATACTTAGTAAGAAAAATGAAAAATGAAAATTATTTTATTTCAGATAATAGCAAGGCATATGGGCTTGCCAAGGCAGAAAATGTTATAGCAACAGTCTTTTTTTAGCTGGATGCATATGCTCTTACAGATACTCTGCTACATCCTAATGGCCAGTCTACATGCTACTTTGATCTGCAGCACCAGTTGCTCCAGGGATCCTTCCAGCACCAGACTCTACTAGAAGATTCCTTTGTTAGATTACATATGCTCAGTTTTATTCATGGTGGTGAGAATCAAGGGGAACTGGAGTGTCTAGGAGGGGATATAATGTATTCTAAACTTAAATTCCATGTGGGTAATGTAGTGACACATTCACAGACCCGCTGGATTCGTAATAGACCAAAACTGATGTCTGAAACTTGATTTCCCTGTGCTCCAGCCAAAATTCATACGTATCCAGACTAGAGAAGGCTTTGGGTTTTTTTAAGCAGAAAAAGCACAGAGTTAAGACATAGAGATCATTTTATGCTTTGGGGAATAGAACCGCCTGAAGCTCTGACAAGACACCAACAAAAGAATAAATATATGTGAAGGCACTGAAGTCATCAGCAAAGACAAGGTGACCAAGACAGAACATCAAAATATCCTGTGGCAGTAAATGGATAAAAGAACGGGGTATAAGATCAAAACCTCTAATTCTCTCTCTCTTTTGCCCTCCATTGGAGGATGGATAAAGACACCAAAACATCATAAGAGCCTGTAAACATCATATATAAGAAATCCAGAGACAGAAATTAACAAGCCATTTGTTTCCATTAGCAAAGGCTCCAGCCATTTCACTGCATTCAATTCTGTTTCTGGCACCTTTTTCCGGTGTCTGACTTTCCCTTGAGTGCTATCAGAATTGTATATTGAATTAAATTGTATATTGATTAAAATATTGAATCCACCTTCCCTTAAGCTCTCAGAGAAGAGAGAGACAGGTATTATATTATGACATGTCCCCATATATGGGGTTTTACATGACTTCCACACCCCTCTCTTGGAGGGGGGGAATTCTCTATTTTTATCCAGTGTATATCCTGTGTGGTCTTTTTCAGCTGAGAGTTTGGTGTAGTGGTTATAGCACCAGGCTAGAAATGAGGAGACCACAAATGTTCTAGTCTCACCTGAGGCACAAAACCAGCTGGGTGACCTTGGGCCAGCCACTCTGTCTCAGTCCTAGGAAGAAATGGCAAACCATTTCTGAAATCTTGCCAAGGAAACTGCAGGGACTTGTGCAGGAAGTCTCCAGGAGTCAAAACTGACTTGAAGGCACCGCAAATAAACAAACAAACAAATAAACTTTCAGTGGCACTGCCCATCAAGGGGCAGTGCATGACTGGTTCCATCCTTACTGGGATTCTTCAGATGCAGGTGGCCAGACAGATTGTTATAATCAGAACGGCATGGCACATCATAACATAACACTTGTATCTGTCTTCTCTGAGAGCTCAAGGAAAGGTGGACTATATATGCAATTCTGAAACACTTCTAGATATCGCCTCCTGGAACTGCTGAGCCCTAGGACCTAGATAGCTCCTAAAGCCAATATATATCTATATATTATATAGATATATTTAGAGCAGTGGTGTCAAATTCGGATTGAAACGGGGGCCACTAAATCATGCCTAAGGATCCATGCAGGCCACATATTGACTTTGAAAACCACACATCTATAGATTTCTTTTTTTATCAATGCATCAACACAACAATCAAATAGGAACTAGATGTAAGTAAAACATAAAAAAGAAACATTATTATTACAGATCTGACATTTTGTTTTCAATATTTGTGTGCATTTATATATATTTGTGTGTATACAGTATATACACACACGCACACAAGTACACACACACACACACGTACACACACACACTCCCCCCAGCTTCCTCCTGCCCTACTGTGCCAATCCACACCTCTTACCCCCTTTTATCACCTACCTGCAATGTTCCCTCTAATTTCTGACATCCCATATGTGGAAAAAGAAATGTTTTGTGTGGCTTTTCCCAAATCAAGTACAAATTTGTGTGCCACAATACAAGAATATGAGTAAATTGCGAGTACATGTAATAGTGACATGTTAAAATATTTACATATTACTTAGTTAAAGTATAGAAATTAGAATGTATAATAGCAGGTGACATACATGCTTGAAAGTTGTGCCTTCAAGTCATTTTGGGCTCCTAGCAACTGCTTTTCTTGGCAGCACTTTTGAAAAGTGACTTAGAGAAAGGTGACTGCCCCAGGGTCACCCAGCCGGCTTCATGCCCAAGGCAGGACTAGAACTCAGGGTCTCCTTGTTCCAAATCTGACGCCTTAACCACTGCACCAAACATACATGCTTATAGATTATAATATAAACTCACTAATTGCTGATTAACTGCAATCAATATTTTGTAAAGGTTTAAATTTCTTTCTTTCTTTTGGAATTTGATATTGTAATGAAAGAATTTTTTTTTAAAAGAAAGCATTATACAAAAAACATTTGAATAACTTTCTCTCCTTCATTTCCCCCCCCCCCCCCCATTTTTTCCTTCTTTTCTGGATGTACAGGTAGTCCTCAGTTTCTGATGGCAATTGGGACTGGAACTGCTGTCGCTAAGCAATGTGGTCATAAAATGCAACATCACGTGACCACACCACTTAGCAACAGCAATTCCATCAGTTCAGGTTGGCATCATTAAGTGAGGACTGCACAGGTTGTTAAGCGAGGACCTCATGTGACTGCGACTTCCAACTTCCTTCCATCTTCCCCATTGACTTTGCTTGTTGGAAGCTAGCAGGGAATGTCCAAAATTGCAATCACATGACTGCTGGGACTCTGCAACGGCTGGAACTCTGAGGACAGGGTGTAACCACCACTTATTCAGCTGTAACAGTTGCTGAACAAGTGGGCATTAAATAAAAGCCGCCTGAATTCTGAACTTATTTAAACATTATTATTAATTTAAATATTGAAAATTTTATAAAGTTAACCATGAACACAGTCCTCATGCAGCCTGAAACTCAACAGGTATTAATTCAACCTTTTTGGAGGGGAGGAGAGAAATTAATTCAACCTTTTTTGGAGAGAGGTGCTCCTTCATGCTCTGGAGGCTCTGAGGTCTGGAGCAGGTCGGCTACCAGTGCAAGGCTGCCTGTCTGCCTTCTGGGGAAATGGCACAAGCTCGCTGCCTCTGTTTAACTGCAGCAACCCAGGGCGCTTAAGGCTGTGGTAGAGCAGACCGAGCGGGAACTTCTGTCATGTGGGGCTCCTGCTCAGCCTGTCTTTGCTGCTGCAATTAAGCTGAGGCAGTGAGTCTGTATGAGTTACAAGCCCAGAGTTTTAGTGACTGGTGACTAAATTTATTGTTATTTAGTTTTAAAATGTAATATTACCTATGTTTTGTTGTATTTTTATTTTATTTTCTTAAATATTATCCAATTCCTTTTAAACTGGTTCAGGCCATAATTGGGAGTGTTGTGGGCCACAAGTTTGACACCTCTGATCTAGAGTGCCATGGCCTGGGAGTTCAGTTCCCAGTAAAGGGCTTGAGCCCATAGAATAACATCTGGCTACCCATGTATAAAGAGTCCCAATAAGAATGAAACCGGCCAAGTATTGTTTCCTGATGGTCAGTGGAACTGCAAATACCAAACAGGATATATACTGTGTAAAAATGGAGAAACTGTCCTTGTACAGTTTCTTTATTAAGACTAACCAATAACACATATATGATGTGCAAGCTTTCTCCAGAGCTTTTCATCACTCAAGATGTTACAAGAAACAGGGATGGGGAGAAGTAAAACAGTGAACCCATCCAGCATTTTGGAATTTATTTAGCTGGTTTGGCATCAGAGTGGCGGGAGCAGAGGTTACATCCCATTCACACTCTTCAGGAAATATTTTCCCCCACAGCCGACATTTATTGGCAAAAAAGTTCCAGTAGAAAAGTGATTCTGGGGAACACATTTTTTTTATCCAAAGTCGTACACTCTGCAGTGCTCTGCACCCCCAGTGCCTCTCCAACTTGATGCTTTTTCTCTCCCTTTTTGCTCTTTCCTCTTCCTCCTCCTCTTCTGCTTCTCTTTTTTCAGAGAACAATCTTTTTCTTTCTCCTCCTACTTAGTTTCCTCTCCCTACCCCTTTGCTCCTTCCTTCCTTCCTTCCTTCCTTCCTTCCTTCCTTCCTTCCTTCCTTCCTTCCTTCCTTCCTTCCTTCCTTCCTTCCAGCCTGGATGTACAGCTGGCTGATACTCCCTTAGAGCCTGGCTTCTTGAAGTGCTCAGAATGCCTCTGGCCTCCTGTGAGGAAACCTAGACACTCTGAAGAAAGGAAAATGCCAGATGCAGGTTTGCTCTGCAAATTGCCTTACTTCTTCGGAAATGGAGTTAATGTGTTGATTGCCTTAGGTGATTCTTTGCACTTTGGGCCTGACGGCTCTGCCTGGCAGACTAACTCCGGAAGCATAACTGAAGGGTCCCCTCGCGAGGGGCTGATGGAGGCTCAGCCCAGGGATGTTATAGAACTGGGTAAGGCAGGGGTTACTGGTTGGTGCATGCATCTTCCCACCCCGGCAATAGTAATTTTTGAACCAATTCTATTTTTTGGCTAAAAACATCAAACATAAACCAGTGCAGTGAATGGGGAAGGCGGCATCTAGTAGCAGTATAAGAGATTTGAGGTTGTGACTGGTAGGGCAGTTTCAAAGTGATCGAAGTCCAAATAGGAAAAGGGGGAAAGAAGGAAGGTGCACTCACTCCTGTGCCATAGCTGGTGGCTACTATAATCCAACCCTTCCTGTCTCTAGGATGGTTAATGAGAAGGCCTGGTAGTGGTCCTGCAGTGAACAAAGAACCGATGAGGAGCCACTGGTCTGAGCAGTTCGCCAAGGCTGAGATAGTCTTTCCTTTGCCTGGGGTTGTCTTTTTATCACCAGCACAAAACTTAGAGTTCCTCCTTCCTTACCACCATGAAAAAGACAATAGCAAATCACTTTCAAATCCCTGCAAAGCAAACTTTATGGACATGTCTGTGAAGTCATCAGGAATTGAGCTTAATTTGGAGGACACTTAAAAACGGGGAGGGGTATAGTCTCACACTTGGATATAATGAAATTTTCTTACTGCTGTGCTGAAAAATGCAGCAATGAAAAGCAGACAAAAAAAAGTCAATTTTCACTATCTGCAAATATATATAAAGTTCTCAGTGGCCTAGTTTAAACCCTGTGACAGTCTTCTCTTCTCCAATCATGTACCCTACAGATGGGGTTGAACGTAACTCCCCTTGCCCCCAGACAAACTCTTCTAAGATGTGTTGGAGGCCCACTCTCTTGATCCCCTGTCAAGTTGGTCAAAGGCCACACTCACAGGGAATTAGGGGAGATGAGGGAGGGCACCAGATGGGGGCAGAGGAAGGTAGTTAGAGGTCAGTGCAGATGAATACTGTATCCTGATGGAGTTAATGACTCTTTTTTTTTTTTAATCTTAGGCAGTGTGGCTACATGTGATGGACAGGGCAACATTAATGGTGGGTTGCCATTGAGCAGTGAAATAAATAATTAAATGCTAAAATTCAAGCCAATTAAGTTGGTATAATATGAGAGGGAAAGGGTTGGTTAAGGACATGTTAACAACTGAACTGTAAATCAACTTATTGAAATGCTTTTTCTTTTGATAGCTGAGTATATGCATATCATTAGCTTGTAAATGCCTCTAATAAGTCTGCCTACACGAATATGCCAAAAGGAGTCTAATTAACTTTTTCCCTGTGCAAGATGAGATGCTGAGCTTTTTTGGTTAGATTTTTCTCTCTCTCTGCAGCATCAGCTAAGAATCACTGCAGTGAAACTGCCACTAATAAAATGTTTGTTTATTTATTTGTCCTCTGCCTATCAGTTCTTTTTTTATAATAATTTTATTAAATATTACAATTAAAAAGATAAAAACTAAAAAAGAATAAAAGAGTGAAAAGAAAAAGTGCAGAAAAGAAAAAAGAAAATAGAAAGAAAGGAAAGAAAGAAAGAAAAAAAAAGAATATAGCAAAGAAAAAGAAAAAATATATATAAAGAAATTACTTCCCCTTTCATCACAAGAAGTGTAAACGATTTTAGTAACTTATCACCTTCTCTTAGAATACAACAAATGATCTCTTCTTTCCATATCTCATCTCTTATCTATAAACACATCCTTTAAGCCTGGTCATTCAGTCCTGGTCAGCAAAAGTCCATTAAGGGTTATCAGAGATAACAAAATATCTATTTTAACCTTGATCAAATAAACCAACTTTTATTCCTTCCTTTTACTTTTAACAATTTTGAACTTTAATCCCTTCAAATAATGTCCTAGAACTTGATTTCTTTTCATTTGTTCTTTGTCCCTTCTCACAAAATTCTTCAAAACTCTAACAGGTCTCTTTTGTAAATCTAATATAGGAAAGTTATCGAAATCACTCTTCTGGTTTATTATTTGTATGTCCCTTTTAATTATTAAGATATCTGCTAGTTTCATTTGTATATCCAGTGTAGCATCTTTTTCCATATCATTCTTATAGCCTGTCATTTTTAAATCCACTTTCAAATCAGTCTTGTCCAGTAAAACCTGTTCGTCTTTCATAACATCTTTTAAATACAGTCTATCTATAATGGCAGACATTCTTAAAGTTAACTTCTAAGTCCATTGTTCACAAATATCCTTCAATATGTCCAGTGTTAAAGTATTTTGCTCCATTCTGTATTATTAAGTCAAGTGTAAGTGTTCTTCTCCTTTGATTGTAATCTTAAGTTCCTTCTGGTTCCCTCTAGTGTCCAACCTTCCAAGTCCCATCCTATCTTTTTTTTTTTTAAGAATTCAAAACAACAGCATTTTCCCACACAAAGGATTCTTATAATTAATTTCAAAATCTTATTTCAAATCCATCTGGACCTTTATATTTGTAACTTTCTAAAATCAACATTCTAATCACCCTTTTGCTGTTTATCAGGAAAAAAAAATATTTTTTTAAAAAATCCTCAAACTTACATTTAAAACTGCTTTCACTAAGGATTGAAGTAAACTTACCCAGTGAGCGCTATAAAACTTGTTGATCCAAAGGTTCCTAATAGTTGAAAAGCAAGAAATAATTCTGAAAGTGATTAAGAAATGAGGCTCGGTGAACCTTGTGTCCATATAGGCTACATTGAGCTTGGTTGAAATCCCTCAACTCCTAGCTGCTCGACTCACAAGTTGACCACAAAAACCTTGGTTCCTGAAGTCTACTCATGAGAAGCAGCTGTCCGGTGTACATGTGGGTAATCTCACAATCTCTCCTTTTTCCAGCAAGATTTCGCCAGCCAGAATTTGCTGTCTGGCCACCGATCTCCACCACAATGCTGTCCCCGCTCCTTCAGGGATGTCTAGTTTGCCATGAATCCTCACTGGAAGTCCCTCTGCCTATCACTTGGATGGGGTAGAAAGCAAGACATTTCAAGCCATGGGATTCCAAGCTTTTCACCTTCCCCTGGTCATCTTAGCCTCACCCAGGAGTTGTAATGGTATGTGAGAAAGACCTTGAGAAATGGGGCAAAGAGATGCTGCCTAAGGAATGGCCAGCTAAGGGAGCATAGCCCACTGCTGCTTTACCTACTTAAAATAAAAAGGAGGAGGGAGAGAACTGGAGGATATTTTCCCCATTCACATCTATATTTTTGCTCTACGTCTTTTAACAAAATTAAGGGAGGGATTTCTTATTTATTCTCTCTTACAATAATGGGGTATTAAAGCAAGGTTTTATAGTACTGTTTAGCATTGGCATCCATGGGGGGAATGAAACATGCATTGCAAAGCAACTCTGCCCCTTCTGTACGTGTGTTGTGACCTTGCACATGATTATATAAGGAGTAGAAGTTACACTGTGACATCACATTTTGTCATTCTGGTGAAAACGTGCCTTGCAGTGAATGCCTCTGAATGTTGGTGCTGGATAATAGTCTTTTCTCTCCAACAGAAAACAGAAAGGAGTCATGAAGCATATCAAAAATGTAGTGAGGGAGAGACACTGTTTCCTGTAATGATGGCATTCACTTCTTTTGTCCCATTTTTTCAAAATGCAATGGAATCTACAAAACCAGACAAAAACTGGCTTTCTTCTACAATGCTTTAAGACCTAGCTAGCATCATGCAGAAAAAAATCTTCAGCTTTTTTCCCTATACCAATTCTCTTTGATGAAAGACGAATGCTCTTTTGGCATTTTTTCTAAAGGAGAGAAGAATTTTGATGCAATTCTCATGCGTGGAATGTGGTGTTCTTGCTAAGGGGGGTGAATTAACGCCCCATTTTTTTGTTGGCCAAGCCCCTCTCCAGCAGTATGGTGCAGCCGCCCTGACTTCCTCCTCTTCATTTACATCCTGATGAAAGACGTGAGGGAAGAACTCTTCCCAAGGGGCTTTCTCTGACGGGGAGGGATGAACAATTGGAGAGATTTCTGAGTGAAAAAAGCAACTTTCCACCACCTGTAGCAATTAAATAAGCTCAGAAATACCACCTGGGAAACTGAGAAGAAATTCTCAAGCACCCAGAGAATAAGGTAGAAAAATGGAAGCCTCTTTTGCAGGAAAAGAAAACTTTTGAATAGTTGCAAGGCAGGCTTCATTGCTTGCTTGCTTACTTTACTAATTTACAGCCAGAAGCCAAAACAGACTATGCAAGATGAAGTAGGTTAGAGAAGGAGATTAGTGATAACATTTTAGCAGCTTTCTATAAAAAAAATAGAATACGCACACTCACGATTCAATGATATTTATAAATTAAGCGCCTTAACCAGCATACAGTCAAAGCTAGAAGCTTCTAATAGTAACCGCAATTGAGCAAAGCTTCATTATATTCCTGGAAATTTCCATGGAGAAGTCAGCAAGTAAAAGGTAGATAATTTTAATTTCAGACCAGACTGCATTGTAAGGAGTGGGGCTATTAGTCCTGCACACTAAGCACAATAGAAAGGGCAATGAAGTAAAATATGGCCTACTGATTCGATTGTGGAGTTGGAATAAATGTAGAAATGTTCTGCATAAGGGATGTTATCCTATCTCCCCATCTTGCTAATATGAATACGCTTCTATGTGTAGCAGAAGTAACTCTGTAGAGGTAATTGGAGAGTGGAAGAGGTCCTTGAGTAGGATGGAAGTTTAGATCTGTCCTTCTTCTTATCTAGATCAAGGACTGTCTGTTTAATTACTTGTGTAGCTTTCTTTCTCTATTCGAAATGATAGTAGGAATGGGGCAGAAAAGCCACAGGATAAATAATTGGCAATGAAGTTGGGTCCCCAATTCACTGTCTCAGCCTGTGTTTCAGGTGACACATTTGCATTTGAGCTGCTATAGAGGAGTGACCATGTTCTAATCGAAGAAATGCATTCAGAGCAGAATAGGAGACTCACAATAAGGCTATAGTGAATCTTGATTGGCTGTTTTCAAAACAGGAACAATAAAAGTATGCACAAAACTGGGCATTGAACAACAGTAGGCTTAGTACCTTAGCACTGAAGCATTCAATAGCTGCTGGAAACAATATGTCCTTATTGCAGCTGGCAAATCTAATGACCACACTGGCAGCTTTGTGACCTCCAGCTATGACCTTTTGGGTTTAGTGTAGCATTCTTCCTAAGCCATGCAAAATATCACTGCTCTTGCTTTTTCCAATTCTGTTTCTTTAGGTTGCTTGATAATGTAGACTGCATGGACAGAAGAATGTTCCTAGGTTGAGGTATTTTAAGATGTTAGTGTTGTATTCTAGATGGCTTTTAGGTACAAATCTTATTTCATCCCATCACCTCCATTTTTCAGTTTAAATATTTTCTTGCAGGTTCTGCTGCTGAGGTCTGTGAGCTGTACAGCAGTAAACTTCAATCCCGGTTGCTGTTTGCCAGCCAAAATTCTAGAAAATAATAGCCAGGACATGATGGAATTTCCTACCTCCCATGAACTTCAAAGGCCAAGCTGGTCATCTCCTCTTTGCTTTCTAATTTGTTGCTAAAACAGCAGATAGCGGGTAATACATAGGAGAGCTGTGCAGATTCCAGGGGGGTTCAGAAAAAGTGCTTTGGACCTCACACAAGCAACACATTCAGTAGCATCTGAAGGTTTTCACTGCTTTGGTCAGAAGGATGACAGCAGCATTGCAGCTTACTTTAGAACAAGGGTGGGGCATGTGTCATGATGCCATGATGCTGCTTGCATCACTCTGTCCCTGTCTTGTGTCCCCCTACATGAATGCTGTTGAACACTGGACAACCCTACAAAAAGATGCCACAGCTTTGAGTTAACACACAACAAAACTCTTGAAGCAGCTACATCTTTTTCAGTTTTACGTGAAAGCCTGAAAAAAGAAGGGCTGCTTCAATGTAGAAGGTGCTGTGTTTACGTCATGTCAGAAGCACTTGTTTCAAAACATTTTAAAAGCATGCACAGCCTCAGTAGCTAGGACTAAGGTAGATGGACTACTGATCAGACATAGGTAAATGCTATGCTGGTATTTGAGACACCACTGCCAATAATAATTTTAGTTGTTGCTTACTCTGCTGGGGCTGCTGGGAACTGTAGTCCAACGGTATCTGGATAGGTGGCTGCATTTTCCCCATTCCTGTGTTAGCAAACAGTGCTGTGTTGTTACTAGACGTTCTCATATTAGCAAGGCACTGATTTATACTGTGAATATGGGTGAAATGAATGGTTCTATGTATTTGCAATATGTATTTATATGTATTTGCAAGCCACAAACCTAGTGCCACAATTTCAGGAAAAATTGGAGATCAGCAGGCTGTCTCATGCTTCTTAAAAAAAAAAAAGTTTGAAAAAGCCATTGTGCGGGCTTTAAAACAATTTTTTTGCTGCATAGCTATTCACAGTTATGTAGGTGGACATTGACAGTTAGGCCTAAAAAACAAAACAAAACAAAACAAAACAAAACAAAACAAAACAAAACAAAACAAAACAAAACAAAACAAAACAAATGGCTGACTAACCAGCTCCATGTTCAAAGGAAAGAAATGGAGAATGCCTACAACCTTCAGGTGACAGATCCCTCTCCACCACCTTAGGTGAAAGATAAAGGTATAAAAATGTTCCAACAGTGGTGGTAAAGCTCTGAAGACATTCTTGTTAGTAGAATAGTGGCAACAGGCTAGACTTGTATATACATAATTTAATAAAGCAAAGAACACATCCTAAAAGAGACCTAGAAAGTGAAAGTATACGGAGGGAGAAGTATCATCAGGATGAGGAGTATCTTATGTGCCTCTTAGCTAAGTTGGGAATTGCAATATAGAGATTAACCTCAATTTGATTGTTCCTTTTTTTAAAATAATTTTTATTGAATATTTTTTACATCAATAAAAGAAACATGAGAAAATACGAAACAGAGTGTAAAAAAAAAGATGAAAGAAAAAGTGCAGGAAAGAAAAAAGAGAAAAGAAAAAGATATTAGGGGAAAAAAGTGACTTCCAATCTTCTTTACAGCAGTTACAAACAAGCTTATTTTCTCTCCTCCCCCTTTAAAATTTAATACATATTTCCCCTAGCCTCATATTCAATCTTTTTAATTAAGAAAAGCAAAAATCACCCAGGTCATTTTTAACTGTTTTCAGCAAAAAGTCCATAAAGGGTTTTACTTTACCCCTAATCAAACAAGTCTATTTTATATTCTTTCCTTGTAGGCAATCTTCTAATAGATGTTTCTTTGGACAGAATTAAGTTGGTGTTGAAGCATTGTTGTATAACTTGATCTCTTGTCAGCTTCCTGACAGAGTGCACCAGTATATCTCTTGAAACATTTTTTATCTTTACATATTTTATATTGGTTCTATGCACTCTGTCAGCTTCTGTACCCACATCTTCCTCTTCCTGTTCCATAGATTCTGTTAGAGCTTCGACAGCTCTCTCCTTAACGGCTTCTCCGGGTTGTTCCAAAATGACTCTCAGTCTCAGATGAATTTCTTCCTCTCTTGGTGCCAGTGATGCCACATCCAGGTTTTCATTCATTTCTCTGGTTGCTATTTCCAACTTATTTTCTGGGATCTCCATTTTTTCCTCGATTTTTTAACTTTTCCAACCATTTGTATTGCAGATTCTTTCCATTTTTTATTCATTTTCTCTTCCATATTTGCAAATCTTTCAGCCAGGTTTTTCTTAACAAATTCAGTTACTGAAGTTGCCCCCCCCCCCCCCCCCCCACCAATTCACTGTCTCAGATATTCACGCTGAACATGCAGACACTGGAGAGGAAAGTATCATGTGAGGTCTACTTGTCTACCCCTCCTGTGCATATTGCTAAAACATCACTTTTTTAAAATTCCAAAATGCAAAACATATAAAGGTAAACCTTTATCAGAAAAGCAATCATTTCAGCATGTGGGCAACAATGGTAGCTTAGCCACTTTTCCTGGGCATGCTATTTGTTTTTTAATATGCAAGGGTTTCTTTGCTTTTGACACTTCTCTGGTATCTTAAATAGCTTTTTCCAAGATGCTCTGAATGTAGATTCTCTTTCCTGTCAAAATCTTGAAGAGAAGCAGGTGATCAATGACATATTGTCAACCATTCGCCTTTCCATATGAGGGTAAAAAATTGCCATTTAAAGCTGTGTCTATCAAGGTTCAGCTTAAGTGGTTTCCTCTCTCCAGTATACAAGTCAGAGATTCATGGTACAATTCAGAAACAGCCTGGATTTTCCCAAGCTCTGTTTTAGGAAGAAAGGCTAAAAATAATGCCCCTGGATGACCCTCAGACCTACCTTCAGGTAACCTGGTGCCCTCTGGAAGGCCAGGCTACCAGCAGATGGTTATGAAAGTGGTCTGATTCCTCTGGAAAGCACCTGGTTGGAGATACCTGGGAGAAGAGGAGCACTCTTGAAATTCTTGATAAAGAAACAAACACTGAGAGTATAAGCTATGACCACATTGTTAAAAATGTATAACCCATCTTTCTGCCGGTATGATGCACAAGAAGGCTTACAATTAAAAGTCTCATGAAATAATTAGAATTGCTGAAACCTCATAAAATAACTAGAATTGCTACTGAGCTTGGTAAAGTCTCATTCAAGTCAAGTTCAACTCCTAGGGTATTCTTGGCAGCAATACCAAACTGGTGTTGCCTTCAGTTTTGCAGTCTAACCATCTAACCCACAGTTCATTCCTTGGAGGTCTCCCATCCAAATACTAACCAGGCCCAATCCTGCTTAGCTACCAAGCCCAGACAAGGTCATCCAAGTGCTGGCACCTACTGAGAAGTTAGCTAAATGAAATGGACATTTGGCTGAGGAAGAAGGTCTTGACTCATTTCCTGAATGTAGAAAAAACGGACTGAGTGCACACAGAAGTTAGCTGAACTGGAAGTTCCTAAGAGACAACACAGAAAAGGCCGCTCTCATTTAAATGGCCTGTGAACTACTAACATTAATAACAGTCAAAGGAATTAATGGGTTTCCTTGTGGAGCCACCAAGTTGCAAGACTGGCCCTCAGTCTGTTGCCAAACAGAAGGTTTCTGTAAGTCATTTAAGCGCGTGCCTCATCCCCTCCACAGGCTCCGTCGGGTGAACTCCATGAAGAGCCTCTCTGAATGAATGGGAACTGCTACACAGGTGTGTGAATTGCATTCTTGGGCAGCTTCCATGCATTTCAATGATGCTGATGGTGCAGGTGACATCGCCAATGGTTCATGCCCCACCAGTAGCAAATCTTCTCCCATCTGCTTGTATGGTGGATGAACAGATGTGCCTCCACAACAAGCAAAGGTTAAATATTATAATACATATTAGCTATATACTGAAAAGGAGATGAGCTCCTCTTTATCTTTTTTTCTTTATGCAAATATGTAGGAAGCTCATTAGCAAGGTGAGAAGCTGGAGCTTAATTAGAAAAGAAGGGGAGGCAGGGACAGTTTGATTTAGCCACGTCAGCAAACTAATGAGCTAATTGGCCTTTGGCAGCATCAAAGGCCTTTATTAATTGAGCACCCTGTACTCGTTCATTACAATCTTTACACTGATCATTCCTATCGTGGGCTCAGAAACGTTAATCAAATGTTAATCATTCTATTCTCTATCCAGCAAAACCTATATGTCATGATCATAACACAACATAATATAAAACATAACACAACAACATAACATAATTGTCTTATACTATATTATTAACAATTCAGAATAAGCCCTTTTGGCTGATGTTCCATGTTGTGTATATTATATTTACACATATCAGGTTATGTGCACTAGGGTTAAGATTCATCCAATACCCACTTGGAACAGAACAGAATTATTACGGTCAGTGACATATACAAAAAGCTAAATATCAGTTGCTGTACTTGGACAAAACAGTAATATTCAAAACCATTTTCAGCTTCTTTTTCTCATTTACTCCACTCCCTGGCTTCTACCTTCTATAAGCTATCTCCATTTCAAATCACCTTTGAACAATGTATGCATGTTCAATGTACGCATGAGCACTCAAAACAAGCTTCATTGCTTGCACATTTTTCTATATGCACAGAATGATGACTTCTTTGTCTACTCAGTAAAAAAGTGTGAGAAAGTTTATTTCTCACAAACAGTTGGACCAAAAAGGCTGTCTGGACATTTTGCCTTATTCGTCAGGCTCTTTAAGGGGCTTTATTTGAAGACTAGGTTTATGTGAATCCTAGATAATAGGCTGGGGGATGAAAGAATCTAGGTTCCTAGCCAGCTTGTTCCCCTAGGCTGGCCTTAAATTCTTAGTATGGTCTCCCTTTCAGTTTGCTTTTTCATATGTGTTTCTTTCTTATTTGTGGGGGGGGGGGGGGGGGGGGAAGCAAGATAAAAATTACAGAAAATAAAAAGGAAGAATGCATATGACTAGTCGTTAATAATAGAATATTCAGCTAGCATTATGTGTATATTCACATACTGTATTCTGCAATTATTTCATTTACATTTAAGTCAGTCTTTGCCACTTAAAGAGTAAAAATACACAGAAGATTAAACATATGGAATAGTACATGAAGACCACATGTCTAAATATTCCTTCAATTGAAACTCCCAGTGATGGAATTATTACTGTGGGATCAGTAATGAGACGATCTGTATGTTATCCCTTTACTGTTTGCAGGATATGACCTCAGGACAAACAGTACCTCTCCAAGATCTCTCCTCTTTCCATGCTCATGAGGAGGAGTTTTTTAAAAAGTCTTATTCTCCTCTGCCTAGGACCTGAGAATCAAATGCCTCATTATTCAGATTATTATTTTAACAAGATGTCTTGCTCTCTCTGAGGCAGCAAATGCACAGAAGAGCCCATCAATTTTCATAGAAAGCCATTAAAGTTCTTTCTCATTAGCCATAATTAAAAGGTCCTGCTTGTATTCCCAATAGATCACGCTGCATGGTAGGGTCGCTGGAAAGATATATCCTACTTGGCAGTTATGTGTGAAACTGGGGAGCAAGACAGGTGGAGGGTCACAAAATGTTCTGCATCTAGAAGCAGAAAGAAAGGGCGGGCAGGCTTCTTCAGGAATATATTCTTCAGACTAGCCAAAATTACCATTTCTAAATCTAGATCCAAGACCCCCTGATATCTGGAGTATCCAGTATGTTTCCAGGCCTGCTGCACAGATGAGCTTTAAACTGAGTCTTAGGGAAGCTCTTCTCAGACAAGGGTGCTAGGCAAGTGCAGCCGCGTTTGCCCTCTTTGATCATTCTCCTGGGTGCTGTGCTCTTGTGGAGTGGGTAAAGGCACTGGGACACTTGCCTAAAGGAATGGGCTATGGTGGAGAGTCCTTGCTGGATGAGCTCCTGGGGCTGGTGAAGTAAGGAGGCTACCACACTGTCTTGTGTGGGGTCCATGGGGTGTTTGGTCATGCAGGAGTATGCTGGGAGTTCTCTTTTGCATGTGTCAAGGGTATTGTTCACAACTCTGTTCCCAGTCCCTAGGACCTGGCAGGGGGCAGAACAGCCCTTGGGCAAAGCTAGGATTGCACTGTAATTTGTCTTGTACACCAACTGCACCTATTCCTGGACTGGGAGGCCTTGCTCACCGTGATTCATGCCAAGTGGATTAGTGCAATGCAGTCTACAGTCAAAAGCTGCAACTCATCCAGAGTGCAGGCAGTTTTTGGCATTTCTTGTTATGACACCACTGCTGGGCGAGCTTCACTGGTTCTCAGTGGGTTTCTGGGTGCGATTCAAGGTGCTAGTTGTCACCTTCTGTATAAAGCCCTACATGGCATAGGGCCAGGCTATCTGCAGTACCACCTTCCAGACCTGCAGTCTCCCATTGTCTCTGCTCATCCCACCAGATCTAGCAGGGAGGGCATACTCTGGGCCCCTTCCTTCCAAAAATGCCATCTTTTTGGACCTAGGAGTTATGCCATCTCTGTGGCAGCCCCGCCCTGTGGAACAGCATCCCTCTGGAGGTCTAGATGGCCCTGACTCTGTTCGCTTTTCATCAGGCATTGAAGAACTTGCTGTCCCTGCAGGCATTTGGGCTGTAAGGTAAACTTTGCTGGTTAATGTTGGTTAAAGGGTTTTTTTTCAGTTGGATTGTGTATGTGGCCTCAGGCATCATGGTTGTTGTTAAATTGTTGTTACTGTTCTTAACCTTTGTATACTCTTATATATATAGTGCAAACAGTGGCACTTGTACCATTTTGGTCACTAATTCAGATACTGATGAGTATTCTGCTGAGGAGAGGGAGAAATCCTGCCTTGTGAGAAGTATAAAATATTTTATCACAAAACAGAACTACTTGTAAGACTGATGGATTCACTTGTGAGACCTATGCATATTTACTGTATATAGGTCGGAAACAGGCAAAAGTTTTCATCAAACTATAATTCTATGTTTCCAAACCATTGCATTAATTTTAGATGCACTATTAGTAATAAGGCATATTTTATTCGGCTGGTTTCCATGAAATCTTCTGCCTACAGCTTCACTTAAAAGAACCAGCACCATATCCTCACAAAGTTGCTGCGACCTTCACAGGAATCACAATAGACTTGTTAGATGGGTTGACAAGATGGATGGAAAGAAGTGATCTCCTGTTTTCATTCTTGGACAACTAATGAGAACCTTGCAAGCAGGAACTGGAGGCCCAATGGGGCCAAATCAAAGCTATTAACAATTGAGAGTGTGAGTGAAGGAAGTGAAGGAAATTGCAAGCTTCTCATGGTGGGAGAAAACAGTTTGGGCCAGTGGTAATTTTAAAAATGAAGAAAACATAATTTCAGAATGAAAAGGAACTGTTTTTATGACTGATAACATGGTATGTAAGGCATGGAGTTGGTTAAGTGTATGAGTGGTGCCCATGTTATAAATTTGTATTGGGGTATCAAAGAGTGGTATTCAGATTTTGATGCATCCAATGAAATGCTAAACCAAAGCAAACACAATTTAAATGTTATTGAATAATAGTTGTTCCTCACTGGGCCATGACCACCAGTTTCCTGTGCGGACGATCCCTGAAGCAAGAGGAAGGAAGACAGGCCGAAATCATTAAGGCTTGCTCCGCTGGACTCACTACCTCCAACCAGGACTACTAATTGTCTGTGAAATTCTGGAAATTTATTTGTTTTAAACCATTTTTATATTGTTTGTAAGCCCCTTTGGGAGGATTGTTGTTCTGAAAGTTGAGATATAAATTGACCCCAAGAAACAAATGTATATTGATTATACTAAAGAACTGAAGAGTCATAAAATAATAAGAACGTACATGCATCTTGCTTAGCTAGAGGTCTGAAGAGTTCTGACAACTCCTTTATGCCCTTGGGTGTTTGCAGGAGGGGAGGAGGAGGGAATCGATGACATGTGTTGCAAATGCCGCAACTTACATACTTGTCAGATATCATGATGCAACTACAAAATTGTGGTGTTTGTGTGATGGCATCATCACGCACATGTTGTAATTGTGACATTATCATAGACGACTACACATGCCAGTAGAGTTGGTGGAGAAGCAAAAGGTTCCAACATAACAGTGACTATAATTGATGCTAAAAGGTTAACTGTTAACACGAGAGCAACAGCCTTCATTCACACTCTTCTATTTTTATATATGCGTATGTCCATGAAAAGCATAGAACATTACAGAGATAAAGGGAAAGGCATTGAGAAGCACACAATACCAATTCAGAATTTTATGAATGTTCTTCCCTCATTATATCAAGGGTGTTAACCATATTCACTGTGTTAGCAAGTTGCTTCTTTTAATTTATATTGCTATAATGTACAAAAAAGAGGGAAAAGGAACTAAACAAGAACAAAAACCACAAAAAGGAACAGAAAAAATAAAATAACATAAGCATATTGTATTACGTTCAGAGGAAGTAATTGTGCCCAGTTTTCAAACTTCTCATTAAATCTTGACCACAAGGAATAATATTGATCCATCTTTTCATCCTATCCGCAGAGAGCTAGTTCGTAAGTAGAAAGCAAACATGTGTCATCAGTCCAAGACTGTAAAACTGAGGATGCATTGTATTTCTGGCATTGAAAAGTAATATTTATTGCTGTTCTTCAGCAGAACAGTTCTTAACACAGGGCTAAATTCCTAATTTTTGGTATAGAGTTCAAAAGTACCTTAACATGTGTGCGCTTAACTGTTTTATTGGGGGGTTTTGGATTTTGTAAGCTGCCCAGAATCAGAGACGGTGGCCATAACAAATTTAATAAATTGAAATTGAATGAAAACCTATTTAAACCTCTATAGATCTTTGTAACATTATATTAACAAATGTATGGGTATTAAGTCAAAGGAGGGCAATAGTGAGACAAGCCTGTATTATATGAGTGAGCGTCCCCACTTTCAACATAATGCGCTGACAGCCAGCTCCTTTTAAGCTGTCTCTGTGATGTCTAATGAATGTGAAATAAAAACTTTTGTTGAGTAATCTCATCTTAAGGTCATTAGAAATATACTTGATAGTCTTTAACCTCCTAGCCATCGATTTATTAATATGGAATATTCTGACATTTTATTCCCAAAGTTTTGCAAATAATTAATATCCACTTTAGTGATACTTTGTAATTATTTATTTTTAAAAAGTGCTGCAGACTTAGGCCATATCACTCAACTGTTTTGTCATATTCTCCCATCCTGGGGCAGAAAGTTATGTCACCCTAAATCTAGCTGCCCCCACAAAGTGCCAATACTGCATACCCGGAATGGGTTGTGGCTGTGCTGACGTCCATTCGGCTTTAACTTTTAATAGCAACATTCTAAGGGCTGTGATTGGTTCCCTTGACTGAAATTCTTTCCTGACCAGCACATGAAAAGCTGCCTCCAATTGTTGTGCACCACACTCTAGTTATTCCATTAACTGCATTTTTCTTGTCTCTCCCCACCCCCCCACCCCGTTATACTGTTGATCTGACCACGTGAAGTTTTTATTGCTATTTCTTGAAACTATGATTTGACTAGTCGATCATTCTCTGCTTTTTTTTCTAGGGTCCCTTTTACCATTACAAATACTGAATATGGTGAAATCCTGTAGATCTTGGGAATATGACAGTAATGGGACTAGGCTTTTGATTTGAAGGAAAATAAGCAGCTTTCATTTCAAACTTTTACTGTAGCTGCAGTAATAAAATCTCACACATATTTTTTTCATGAAAGATGGAATAGGCTGGTCCTGCTCAGCACTGTAGGAAATGCTTTTTTAAAAAATGCAAACTATTTCTGCAATAAAGGCCCTGTATGTGGGTCACTTCATCCTGAAGATCTTTGTTATCTTTCAAAACTTTTGCCTATCTATTACAAATTTTCAGGTTTAGGGAAGAGACTTCTATTTCCTCTGTCTTGAGAGAAACTGTTGGCCAAGACTTAGGAAGAGATTTCTATTTATCACTTAAGCAACAAAGCAGTTGAAAGATAAAGAGATTGCCACTCAGCTTGGAAAAGGATCTGAAGGCATACTTCAGAATGTGGCCATAATGCCACTTTGAGCAGCTTGCGTACCTTTGAGTACCTTCTAGTAGGTAACTTAAATAGTCTTCAAAAGAAGAAACTTCTCAAGATACGGGGAGTGCTTGACAGAGGTATCTAAATGAGATATGATGTGGTAAAAGCAGATAGGAGAAACTTCTCTCCGCCTCATAGTAGAATTTAGTCATCCAGCGAAACTGCAGGGTGGGAGAATCAGAACAGGCCCACAAAAAGCATAGCGTTACACAGAGCAAACCATGAAATGTGCCACTAAAAGATTTACTGGCATTGATCTGAATGGCTGTAAAAGGGGATTTTATATATATTCATTCATGGTGAAGGCATGAGCATCAGAAACAGTACCCAGAAGAGAATTCATAGAGATAAGGAACTATTATTTCTCTGGTGCTATTCTTTTTAACAGATGGTTTGGGCTCTTCCTGTCTAATCACAGAAAACAGCATCATCGGTTGCCCTACAATTCCAGCTCCTTACGCTGGTTGAGGAATCAGGTGGATTCCTTGAGCAGCTCATTTTCGTATCACATTATGCACTCTTCCCTGAGTTTTCTTGCTTTCTCTCCCAACTCTTTTCTTTTCTCTGTCATAGATTTTAAAGAGAAGGCTGAAGGCAGGGACTTTTAAAATACGCTAGGTTCTGATTTTCTTCCTGAAGTATAGAATAAAGTATATATTATTTAAATTAATAAAATAATTTTAAAAACCATGAGAATCTGTGTACTGTTGCAACGATGTTTTATTTGTAAGCTTCTCGTTAGCATCTGGTTATCAACTGTGTAAACAGGATACCGTATAGACATGCCTTGGATCTGACTCAGCAAGGTTCTTCTCAGCTTCTTAAATGCCTCCCTTATGATGCCCTTTCCACTTTCAAAAGAAAAGATTTTATTGTGTTTCTCAAAGTTCACTCTATATACGTTTGGTAAAAAAATGTCGTGCACTTCATGAATGATAATATATACAGTTTTTGTTATACAGAAATTAACCTCCCTTTAGGGAATATAATGTGCAGGACTGTGGTCATAATAAAATGTTAAGAAGACGCATAAGCTTTGATTTACTTCTTGCTCGACAATGTAACCATTAGAGATCCTCATGTCCAGCACAAAGTACAAAGTTAAAGAATAGCCAGCAGAGAGAGACAGAGAAAGAGAAAGAAGAGAAAGAGAAAGAGAACTCCTTATGCTGAAGTTTGCTTAGAATGGGAGTGTTTTCCATTCCTGATGCAAAATTCATGTACTTGCTATTATGGTTACCTTCAGCAGGTGACATCAACTAGCCAGACTTAGTTGATTTCAGAAGTTAAGGAGGATTAGACATGGCTAATACTTGGATCGGGACCAACTGGGAATTTCAGGGTTGCTGACTACAATGGGAAATTGAAAGAAAAAAAAAACACCCTGGAATGGCAATCCATTTTTGCAATGCTGCCTTGAAAACTGCATGGATGCTGCCACCAGGAAGTGAGTTCAGTTCATGGATATTTTAATTTTGTTGTTGTGAATAAGTATTTTTTCAGAGTACTGCCGGTTGGGAGCAGGGTTGAAATTATGTGATCACTAGTAATATATCTGTTGGTTACCAGATATACAGAATAGTGCAATAATTAAGCCAATTGTGCATATTATATGCCACAATTAATTTGTTTAAAGAGATTCTTTAGAAAAGAAGAACATGAGGTGCTATTACTTTAGTCGTGAATAACAATAATAAATGTGAAACTATGTTATATCTGCAGATAAATATTCTACACATGATGTGTGGGAAGGTAGAAATATGTATAACAATAAGGGAGAACTTTTGTTGTTCTATGTAGCAAAACTATAAAATAATTTCTAAGTTCCCATTTTTGTTCTTCATGCACAAACATTACTATTGGAAAAGTGTTTCACTCTGTGGTTTTAATCAGAATTATTCCAGCACCTCACATATTTAGTTGTGAAAATCCAAATGCTACCTTTCATTATTAAAGCACAGAATCCTCAAGAGCTTCCATTAACTGTATTGAAGCTCTTTGGAAAAAAAACTTCACAAAATTTATCAGAAAGTAAATACAGATATTTATACTGCAACATTAGCAATTGCCATTGCTAATCCTTGTGGCCTATTTTCTATATGTCTTGCTTAGGACTCCACAACCTCATGTGTTGCTGAAACTAGAAAATATACAATATTTCCTGAGACTCAGGGATATCAAAAAGCTGCTGGAGCAATTCCTCATTTTCTAATTTAAGAGACACCAAAAAGATTAGAACAGTAATTCCCCATTTCCCACAATCTTGAAGGACTACAATAAGCATATCATCCACCCTCTTCGGTGCTCCTCCCTATGGAAAGAAACTTTTCTACTAGACATTTCTGTGATTCCTGTAGGAGTTTCTGGGGCAAATATTGACTGGATTGCAAGTTGTGGGGTCAGCAGAGTATGTATTCCCTTGCACAACATCCCTTTCCTGCTTCAGGACACTTCTTCCACCAAGAAATAGTTCAACAGTTCAGATAAGCAATGGACCTTCACATAACCTGGGGGACATTGATAGGAGCCCAAACACCTTGACCCCAGATACAAACCCTGAGTTATTTGTTAAGATTAGTCTGAATCTAGATTCCTATTTCTAAGAGTCCCAGGCATATGAACATAGCAATGCTGCTTTTAAAAATTTAAAAATATATGAAAATTAAAGAAGTACCCTGATTGCCTTACTAATAATCACATGGCTGGCTTGTTGCCTTTAAGCAGCAAGCATGATGAATCTGAATTATTTTAAACTTTTGATATTTATAATTTTTGGTTTTAAATTATGATGTGTTCCTAAAATAGTGATTTTGTAGTAAGTATAAACAACTTTGGAAGGACTCATCTGAAAGATGATCCAAATACTTCAGTAAATAAACAAGCCCTGGTAACTGCACTGAAAGGCAGGCCAGACATTTTAACAAATCATTGTTAATGAGCACTCGTGGGCATTTATTTCAAGAGGCAATTGCCAATGATAATTGGTGGGTCCTGGGTTAGGATCCACCTCACTCTCCTGGAAACCAGATGCTGAAGATACAGCTGAGAGCTGCAGAGCAGACCCCATGAAAATTATGATCTGAGGCTTGTGCTGACTGAAAGGAAAGCAAGGACTCCATTCTAGGGGAAGGTGGTCTGCTTTTCTGCATTTGTACTTCCTGATTGAAATTTGAGACTTTGACAGAGATACCTACAGGAAAATGGAGAGGGGCTCAAAACCATATTTTGGTTGGTGCTTCTTCCAAGGCCCTGCCCTTGCAGCTGTAAGCCGTTCTGAGCCAAAACAGTTACACCACCCACAATGGAAACTGCAACACCTGAATATGAATAGATGAAGGTGACAGGAGAAAGGCCTTTCAATAAAAAAGACAACAGCAAGGAGATGGAGATGTCAAAACACTCAGCTCATGTGAGGGATGTCATCACCAGCAGGAATGCCCCACATGTGCAACAAGATCACCATGTCAGACTCACTTTTACTGCTACAACAATGACTTCGATTTCACCACAGGGCTCTTTTCTTACCTACTTTTTTGGTCTTTAGAATTTTAAATTAATTTCATACTACATTCAGTAGAAAGCAGTTAAATGCATTAGTTTTAGCTGAAAGAAGCCATGGTTGTTGAAGGTTACAGCGTAATATTTACCGGACACAATGTAATGCAGAAAACCTTTTATATGACTTCTGCGAAATGCTCAAGCTTAGCATTTCCAAGGAATGTCTAAGTTAAGGGGGGAAAAAATTGAAAATGCATTTCAGTATGATAACATCAATAACACCAAAGACAAAAAGAACTGAGTTCAAAGATGAGAAGGGAAAGTGACCGTTAATGTAAAGGTATTTGCAGAAAGACAACTCAAAATTCATAGAAAAGTTTGGATGAACTTATCATTGGTGATTTAGTGGCTTTCCCTCAGTTTCTGGTTAGAATCAATATTTATAGTGATCTTTGACTGGTCCATTATTGTCAGGGTAGGATTAGAAGGATTCCCCTCACTCTAACAGGTTTGATTTGCTCTGAGTGATATCAGCACATACAAAGACTGAATGAAAAGTAATGTCTCCAGTGTTATAACCCACCAACAGATGGAAGGATTGACACATTAGAAGCTCTGACATGTTCTTTAGCATCTGTTCTTTTAGTTCAGTTGTCAGGAGGTTGCTGTGAAAAAAAGGTTTGCAATTGTTTTGAAATGGAAGCCTGTAATGAGTATTTGTTGGTGCACTTTTAGCAATGCGCTGTTGAGGTTGAATTTTTGACTGCTGAAGGAGGCCTTCCAGATGAAATTCACCACCAAATGCAGGTTGTTTACAGTGGTGATGATTGTTGATGTGAGTACTATGAATCACTGGGCCAACAAATGTAAAGATGGTGAACTGGGAAGAACTGATCAAGAATAAGATAGACAACCATTGACAGCAACTGGGTTTCATGTGAGAGAGATTAATGAACTGATTAAGGACAATTGGAGGATCACTCAAAAGTTACCATTAAGTTTGGCATTTCACAGAAACATAGGGGTCACACTACTGAGCTTCTTCAATATTGAAAGGTTTGTGCAAGATGGGTTCCTTGCATGCTGACAATAGAGATGAAAGAATTAGAAGCCAAAATTTCCCAGCAGTTGTTGCTATACTGTGAAAATGAAGATGAGAAAATCATCATTATGACCCAGAAATGAAGCATCAGTCCATGGAATATCATCAGAAAGCATTACAGTGGTACCTCAAGATACGAACGCCCCATCTTACGAAAATGTCAAGATACGACCAGCTCCGGCCGCAAAAATTTACCTCAACATGCGAACTCCGCCTCAAGCTATGAACCAGATCCGCGGCCATTTGCCCTGCTGCCACGTGGTCGTGGCTTCCAAGAGGAAGTGCTAATGAAATCTGAGCGCGAGGACAAAAGCCCAAGGAAAGCAATGCAGAAAGAGGAAGTGCTAATGAAATCTGAGCGTGCGCGGGGGGGGGGGAAGCTCCTGCTCCCGGCTGTGCGTGCGCGCTGATATTGCTTTCACTGTGCTTTTGTCGCTATGGAGAAAGGAAAAAGGAAAAGGAAAAGCCATTTGCCATGCTGCCACGTGGTCGCGGCTTCCTGTGGGCGAGATCGCGGTAGCAAGGAGGCGTTCGGTGAGGTTTGTGGTGTGTTTTGTGGCGTTTGGAAGGTTTTTGGTGTGCTTGTCAGCATGGCTTCAAAGAAAATGCAGAGCGGGCGTGGCAAGAATAAGGCTTTGAAGAAGAAAGTGACGATCAAATTGAAGAAGGACATTATAGAAAAGCACGATGGTGGGGTTCGTGTGACTGATCTGGCCGTGGAGTACAACATGGCGAAGTCGACCATCTCGACTATTTTGAAGAATAAAGATGCCATCAGAGAAGCTGATGTGGCAAAAGGAGTAGCGACCTTAACGAGGAAGAGGACACAAGCGCTGGAAGAGGTGGAAAAGCTGTTGTTAGTGTGGCTGAATGAGAAACAGGTGGCAGGTGATAGCGTGAGTGAAGCTATCATCTGTGAAAAAGCCAGGAAGCTGCACAGTGATTTACTGTGGACAAACCCCTCTACCAGCGCAGCAAGTGAGGAATTTAAAGCCAGCAGAGGCTGGTTTGAGAAATTCCGCAGGAGAACTGGCATCCACAATGTGGCAAGACATGGAGAGGCTTCCAGTTCTGACAAGGCTGCTGCAGAAGCCTACAAGGAAGAATTTGAGGACTTCATGAAGGTGGAAGGATATGTCCCTCAGCAAGTGTTCAACTGCGATGAGACGGGGCTCTTCTGGAAGAAGATGCCAAACAGAACCTACATCACGCAGGAGGAAAAGGCACTGCCAGGGCACAAGCCCATGAAGGACAGACTGACCCTTTTGCTGTGTGCGAACGCAAGCGGCGACCTGAAGATTAAGCCGCTACTGGTGTACCATTCCCAGACCCCTCGTGTGTTCAGGGAACACAGTGTGAACAAGGCCAGACTGCCTGTCATGTGGAGGGCCGATGCGAGAGCGTGGGTCACAAGGGAGTTGTTTATAGAATGGCTGCACGAGGTGTTCGCACCCAGCGTTAAAAAATATCTTTCCGACAACCAGCTGCCTGAAAGGTGCCTTCTTCTGATGGACAATGCCCCGGCACACCCTCCAGCCTGTCAGGTTCAGCCGGCATGAGCCGCAAGAGGAAACAGAGACCACGCGGCCGATTGTAGCAGTTTCGCGCTAGAGAAAAAGGGGAAGTAGGAGATTAATGGCCACCTGCGCCCAGCCGGCAGGAAAACCGCAAAGTGGAAACAATTAATGTTGGCTGATAAGAGGCGCAAGCCAACAATAAGCAAACCGGCGAAGCGGGGAACCGAGAACGGCGCCTACCTTCGATCTTGTCTTCAAAGAAGGATCATGGAAGACCCAGCCGCGCCAGAGGGGCGAGCAATCAACGGACAATGGATCCGGGGCTGAACCTGCCAGACGGACTATTGGGGGGAGGGAATCAATGGGGAGATGAGTGACAACCTGTAACCAGATCGCAGGGCAAAAATCGCAGGAAGGGGGGAGGTATAAAAGAAACAATGTATTGTGCCAAGCCAGTCCTGGCTTTGTTTGTAACTGCTACGTTACGCTCGAGTAAACCTCTTTTGTGAACCACACGTGTCACGGGAGTTTCTCTGGACGAACGGGCAAAAGCTTACACAGCCTTGGTGGGTGCTATGGACGCTGAGTATGACTTTATAAAGGTCAGGTTCCTCCCCCACAACACGACACCTCTCCTGCAGCCCATGGACCAGCAAGTGATCTGCAACTTTAAGAAGCTCTACACAAAGGCGCTCTTCACCAGGTGTTTCAATGTCACTGAGGAAACATCCTTGACTCTGGCAGAGTTTTGGAAGAAACATTTCCATGTCCTCCACTGCATCGGCCTCATTGACAAAGCCTGGGAAGATGTCACCTGCCAGACCTTAAACTCAGCCTGGAGGAAACTGTGGCCAGAATGTGTCACTGAACGTGACCGTGAAGGGTCTGATGCAGAGGTAGTGGAGGAGATTGTGTCCATGGGCAAGAGCATGGGTCTGGTTGTCGATGGTGCAGACATAGAGGAGCTTGTTGAGGACCATGAGGAGGAACTGACCACGGAAGAAGTTGCTGAGCTCCAGAGTGAGCAACAGAAAGCACTTGGTGAGGAGCATTCCACTGAGGAAGAGGAAGACAGGGAGGAGGTGAGCAGTGCCGAGATTAAATCCATTATGAAACAATGGAATGCGTGCCAGGACTTCTTTGAGAAGCACCACCCCAACATAACTGTAACGAACAGAGCGTTGAACTTGATGAACGATAACGTGGTCTCTCATTTCCGGAGGGTTATGCAGCACAGGAAAAAACAACTGACTTTAGACAGGTTTTTCCCCAGAACTGAGCCTGCAGCTAAGAGGCAAAGAAGAGAGGAAACCCCTGAAGGAGATCTCCCCGAAGTCCCTTTGGAGGGGGACTCTCCCTCCAAACAATAACTGCCTCCCCACCCCATTCTCCCTCTTCATACTGTGCTTTTTTTCATGTTTTTGTGGTTTAAAAATAAAATGCATATGTTTCAGAACTGTTTGTATTTACATTGAACCTTATGGGGAAATTTGCTCTTTCCTTTGGCCATAGCCCTTGGCCTGGTGATTGCTTTCACTGTGCTTTTGTCGCTATGGAGAAAGGAAAGAGCGCGGAGGAATCAGTGGGGGGGGGGGGAAGCTCCTGCTCCCGGCTGTGCATGCGTGCGACATAAGCCTTCCCCCCATTGCTTTCACTGTGCTTTTGTCGCGCGCGCCAAGGGCTATGCACAAAGGAAAGAGCGCGGAATTAAGAGGAATCAGCGCGGGGGGGTGGGGGGGAAGCTCCCGCTCCCGGCTGTGCGTGCGGGAGCCCTTCTCAGATTTCATTAGCACTTCCTTTTTCTGCGCTAGGGCTGACTAAAGCGCGCCTGGGGAATTTCCTAGCCGTGCAACGCCGGCTGACACATTGAACTTTATGGGGACATGTGCTTCAGGATGTGACCAAATTCGGAGGGCGGATTAGCCATATTTACATTGAACCTTATGGGGAAATTTGCTTCAGGATGCAACCAAATTCAGAGGGTGGAACGGATTAACCGTATTTACATTGAACCCTATGGGAAAACGTGCTTCAGGATGCGACCAATTCGACTTGCGATCAGAGTCACGGAACGGATTAAATTTGTATCTTGAGGTACCACTGTACCTGCAAATAAATAAATAAACACATAAATTCAAAACCTAAGCTTTGGCAGGAAAACTTACTACAGATTTTTGGGACACAAAACCACTATCAGTTCACAGCACAACACTGAACACTCAGAACTTTCAAACAACAATTAAGCAGAGGTTGCAAGCATAAGAAGGAAATTTTGCTGCGATATGGCAATGCTAGGCATCACACCTCATGAACCACCCAAGAGGCAATTGAAAAGTTGTATCTCATTGTCTTACACCATCTGCTATACAGTCTAGACTTGGCACCATGCAACTTTCACCTTTTCCAAGGGGGAATTTGAAATCTATCACTTTAAGAATGAGTAGATCATAGAAGGTTACAAATGAATGGACCTAGGGATCATTTGAACTGGGAGAAATCTTCAAAGAATTAAGTTCTGGGCAGTATTGTTGGGGGAAAAAAACATATCCTAATCAAAGAGTGCCAGCTGGAAAAATCACAGGATACAATGACAGTTAAACAATTGGATGAGCTGAAAAGAATGGACCTCAGAGATAGGTAGAGTAAGAGGAAACATTGCTGGAGAAAGAACTAGAGACCTCAGATAATGATTGAGATGATAAGAAGTTGTCAACTATCCTGGCTTGACCAGCTCAGTCAGTACTTTGAGTGTTTGATCCCATTTAGAAAAGGCACTGTGGTAAAATCCCTGGCTAATGTCCTGGTCCCAGCAAGGTGCTGTGGTGACAGCAGCATCACAGCAGCAGAAAGAATGGAAGCACCAGACACCCAAATCTCTATTTATGTAGCCAAACCAACCGTGACAGCCTCCCCAAGCTCGGCCAACTGCTTATTTCATTAAGAGCTCCAGTGTAAATTAGAAAGACCAGAGGAGAGTAAACTGGAGAGAGGATGGGATGTGGGAGTGACTGGCAGGATATATTATAGAGGTGCTGATCATGTAGTGCCAGATAGCAGGGTGTGATCTGGGGTTCATGAGTGGTTGTAGTGGAGTGAAGTCAAAATTCTTTCTCTATGTAGTATTTTTATTTCCAAAAGCTGCTTCCTGCTTTAAATCAGGGTTTTCTGGTACCAAACCAATTTTTTTTTTAATCTGCTTAGTTGGTAAGTTTCTTGATTATCCCAAACACAGTTTTCAAAATCTTGTTATTCCACTGTGTCCAAACAGAAAGAAAAAGAAAAAGAAAAAAAATCATGGAACTATATTTAGTTCCTCATATTCTGCAGAGAACAGGATCTTTATAAAATTATCTGGAATAGGAAATACGTGTGATTTTTCTGAAACATATCCCTGTGATTCAATTCCCATTATGTGCTTCATACTGGCCATTTGGCTATTCAAGTGTAGGAGAAATGTAGATCAAGAGTTTAAAAAGCTCCTGAGTGCTGATGAGTTGTTGATCCAATTCACATGCAGAGCAGAGAACACAGAACTATTTTTTTTTATTTTTAAAAAACTTCAATTTAATTTGCCATTTACAATGAATGATATCCATTTGTGTCCCCTCATTATTTTGATATATTTCTTAGTTTGGACCTAGAGTCAAGCCTCAGTGTCAAATGCTGCTTTAAGCCCAGTTACTAATATTTTGCTCTGTTGGATCTCTCTCTTTAGAATTTGAGAGACAGAATGTATGGTGGGATGGGAGGGGGAAGGAAATGAGAATATATATATATATATATAAATTGTATAGTGCATTATATACCGCATAGTACAGGATCCATGTTTCTACTTCTTATTCTAACATGTTAGCAAAAGTATATCACCCCTTTCTCAATCTATATTTTGCAAACAAAGCAAATATTAGAAGATACTAAAATATTTCCAATATCTTTTTCTAAGTAATTGAATTATTGATTTTTGCATTCTGGAGTTCTGACCACTCATAAAATTGGGATGTGAACAAATAGCTTAATACTTTCCAAAGAATAATACAAAGGGACAATTGCTATCGGTTGTTTCATATAATCAGCTTCCTCTATGTAGTTCTGCATCTGAGCACATAATAGTTGGGAGGAAACTAGGAGCAAGGCACTAGAAGCCACATTTGGAATTGTGGCCCAAACATTAGCCTCTGTCATAGACACTGGTGGTGGAATGTCCTACCAGCCTGATTAACTCTAGCCTTTCTTCATGTGATGTGTTGAGGAATTTGGCAATATGGCCTTCTGCTTATATTGTAAACAGAAGTCCCCCTTACTTCTTCATTCACTTATTCAGGAGTGCCAATGGGCATTTATGTGGAATTTCCTCAGAGCTTTTCTTTAGAGCTTTAGTAACTCTATCAACACACCTGTAAAGTAGGCTATTGTTTTTATCCTCATGTGGGGGAGCTGAGCCTTAATGGCTGGCTTAAGGCCACTTAGTTAGTTCCATGCTCAGAGGAAAGAATTCCTAGATTATAATTTATCCTTTCAAATACTACTAGCTTTTTTTCCTGGTGGTACGTCTGCATCACATCAACTAAGAAATCATGTAAAGAGGGCTAATCTGTTTGGTAAGCCATGGAAACCACACATACCCATCAACAGCTGAAAATACTTCAGACACAGAGAGAATGTCTTGTCAGATCATTCCTTGCCAGACAAATCATGGCACTGGATTTCAGCTGCATTGGATTATCTCCAGGTCCAAGTCTGACATCAGATCATTGCACAAGTTTCTGTGTTTGACACATACTTGGTTCTAAAAGGCAAGGTCTTGCCGACAGAGCTTCTTATAGGGCCTGATAGCTAGTTATGCTGGATGGCAAGAGAGAGAATGAATAGGCCAGCTAGAATACCCTGTTCTTTGACAATTCTCTTTGACAATTTTTATGGCAGTGTGCCCATGGATAGTGAAGGGAGGATGTCATAACCTGAATACTGATTGTTTGGGATGCAAATAATCACTCAGCAATTCTAAAAAGGAATAGGATTGAAAGGTCACAACGCGTGAAGAAATTCATGTGTACCACATGAATGCAGAGATGCTCATCAAGTTGACAGTGAAGGAAGCAAGACTGCCAGCTCAACTCAGCTCAGCAAAGTTTTAAAAACTTTAGATATTATACCCAAGATACCTGCTTCAGAAGTTCTCCATGCAAGTCCTATTGACATGAAAGAGCATTGCAAAATATTATCTGCTCTCTCTGACTGCTGTGCTCTCTTGCCTAGGAGAAATGTTGGTGTTCATAGTTCATGCTAGTTAAAACAATATTACTAAGTCCTTAAACCAAATCAAATCCAACTTTCCATGAAAAGTGAGAAAGGAGATAAAAGAAACCTCTAAGATAATCTAGTCCAATGCTGCCCTGCAAACACATAATTAATAATCACTTATAAATCCTTACAGTTGAAAGCTGCAAATAGATTATGAGTGACAAAGATAGATATGAACTAAGGAAATACAGGAATGCATGGATGAGCATAAACAGTTTCCCTACTTGGATTTGCTTCCAATTACTTTTGCATGCTATCTGATTGTAATTCATGCATAAAGCATGTAACACTCCAACACATGTGAGCACATTCCTTATAGAGACATTCAGAACTTCTGAACACATGACAATGCTAATGAACACAAGGGAATATAAAATCAAATCAAATATTACTGAAATGAGATATGAAAAAAGCAGCAACATTAAAACAGATGCACAAATACAGTTAATCTTCCCCTGAGTTTTCTAGTGGAATTTAACAGAAGTAACTGATATGGAAGAAAGAAGTTTGATCATAATCTATGTATTTTGAGGGATGATGTGCTCATTTATGAGGGTTGAAAACATAATTTTTGATTAGCTGATGATTGGAAGGATATGTTCTGATTGCTTATTATAGATGAGTAAATGTTTCTGTTGCACAAGCAGAGGTTGTTGGGGAGGAATATAAGGTAGCCAATTTATATGGAATAAGCAAATGAGTGAGTGAGCAAGGAGAACTAACAGAAATGTGGCAGTGGATTTCGGTGGATGGATTAAGGGGAAACCCTTAACAAACATATATTCTAACTGGATGTGTGCATTCAGCTAATCTGAGAGTCTGGGAAGTGATCAAGAAGATATAAAATCTTTTCTGCTATTGAGGCCTTAAGAAGCAGAAGATAAGAAACAGATGAACGATGTAATTCTGTAATTGTGTTCTGCAGTTTTTGTGGTATGTTTGCATTCCTGCCTCAAAATAAGATAACATATATTTGCAGCAAATACAAGTTTGTAGCAGTGCTTGAAGATAAAGTAAGAGGATTGGCACAATGAGTGGGTACACTTCAGTTCATAAGAGAGGATGAATATTTATCAGATCACACAACAGAAGTCCTATAACAACAGCTGATGGAGGAAACCACCTTTCATAACAGAATTTTAAAAAAAAAAGAGCAAGTTCATTGGGTGAGAGTATAAAGTATAAATAAGAGATTAAAAAAAATTCTGCTGTGCTGAACTCAGCAACAATTTGAAGGCATCCCAGAAGAAAAAGTCTTTAAGCCTTTAGAGAAAGAAAAAGACATAGTGCTGAACAAGAGAGCATGGTGGATCCGTGAATGGCAGAAGGGATGTAGCTACACCTTGCAAGCAGATATTTAAAAAATGCGCTTATGAGGAACATAAGCAAGTATGCACTGACTAAATCTATCCACTTGTAAAGCGGGCTGTCTGCTAGGAGCACAGTGTCAGATTCAGCCGGTATGGAGCGGCAGGGCGAACGCGCTCCTCAGCTTCACCTAGTCAATTTCGCCGCCCAGGCACTAGCAGAGAGAAAGGGGAAGTGAAACCGTGAGCTGATTACGGACAGGTGGCTCAAACCACAAGTGGATACTTTGTATCAGCGCAGCTTCCCTCGGGCGCTGCAAACAAAGGAAAGCGCAGAGGCTCTGAAGCAAAGCAATCCAGGAGCGATCGAGAACTCCCAGCTTTGCACGCAAACAGGCAAACCCAACAAAGGCAACAACAGCACCACCCATAGACTGCAATCAGAAAGACAAAAGCACCACACTGAATCTGCCATTTGGGCGAGGGGGGATTACTGCGGGTAATCTATAACTAAGCAACGGGTAAAGCGCAGGAACAGGGAAGCTATAAAATACCATGTAAGCAATGCCAAGCCAACCCTGGCTTTGTCTGTACTTACTTACGTTACGCTTGAGTAAACTACTTTGCTGAACACACGTGTCATGAGCGTTTCTCTGAGACGAACGGGGTAAACCTTACACACAGATCAGGGATGTAACAGAACAACTTCCAAGGCTTATCAAGTCCACTGACAATTAGCCCTTCCTGCTTGTGGGGACAAATGATATTGGCAAGAACTGTTACAACCATGGGCTTTGAAGATCTAGGACTGAAGTTCAAGAATCTTGGGGATTCAGGATAGTGTGCCCATCCATTCTTCCAGTATATAGAAAAGGACTGGAAATGGAAGAAGAATGGGGCTGATGAATACCTGGCTATACATATAGCGTTGAGGACAGGGATTTGATTTTAGGGTCCAAGGCTGAATTAATTCAAGATGGGTTTCCTCTCTTAAGGTAAAAATGGGTTTGGCTGAATCATGGCAAGCTTGATTAAGTAGTCTTGAAACGGAAACATGTGGTAGTTGGAGATGAAAACCCTGAAGAACCTCAGAAAAAAATGTATATTGTAGAAGGAAGTAGGAGTGCTATTGTAATGGGGCCAATTAAACCACTCAGTACAAATGCAGGAGAACATTGACTCATAAATTCCATGGTCTTCATTGTCTACAGTATACCTTATGGCTCACAATATCTTAAATAAATAAGATGAACTTGAATCTTTACCCCATATTTTCCAACAAATACAGTTGAATAGATATATCAGAGTCCTAGTGGCTTAATTCCCATGACTGGAATATATCAATTCTTCCCTCCCTCCCTGTACTGAAGTTTTTAATAAACATAGTAAAAACTAATACAAACTAAACTAGAAGAAAAAAGAAAAAGAAAAGTCAGAAGGTGTAGAAAAAAGATAAACAAAAGGAAAAGAAAAACATAGAAGAGAAAAGAAAAAGGCAACAAAGACAATAACAAAAAAGTGGCTTCCAAAATTCATTATTGAGCATCAGCTAATACAATAACTTTTCACCCTCTTTTAAAGTTGCAAATAAAAAAACTCTTCTCCCCATAGCCTAACTTTTATCTACATACGCAATCCAGAAATTGTCATCTTTTCAGTCCTGGCTCAGCAAAAAGTCCACTAGGAGTTACCAGAAATATCAAACAATTAATTTTTTTCAAAGTTCAAGTAGTGCAACTTTATATTCCTTCTTTTTGCTCTTCACAATCTTAACCTTTAAATCATTCCAGTGCCATCACAGGATTTGATCTTTCATCAGTCTTTAGTATTCAAGAGGAGTCTTCAAACCTTCCACCAGCCTACTTTGTAAATCCCATAAAGAGGCATCGTCCAGGATTTCTTGTCGCAGCTGTTCCATGTCCAGATCCTTTTCTTGATTTGTCTTTTGTAGTCCCATTTTGGTGATCTCAATTGTGTTATGTTTCACGCCTTCAAATTCTATAACATCTATGTCAGGTAAAAGTTTTTAAAAAAATTTCTCATTGTCTTCTAAAAATTTATTCATTGCGATCTGTATTCTTTCTGAGATCTAAGTTATTAATATCTCAATCCAGTTATCAAAAAACTCTTTAAGATAAAAAAAGGTTATAGCTGGCTTAGCCACTTTAACTCTTTTCTGCCTGATCTTTTAGTTCCCTCTAGCGTCCATTTGCGATCTTCCTCAAGCCTCAATATGGGTTAAGTTCCATTTCAGTCATTTTCCACAAGTATATTATTTAATCATATATTGTTTTTCAAATCTTACAGCAAAAATAACCAATATTCCAAATCTCTATGGTCTCCCAATCTGTTTAAAATTTTCTTAAATCAAAATCCTTTTTTTTTTTTTTTGCTTTTTGCCAATTGTTTATTATTATTCTTAAATCTCTGTTTAAAATTTCTTAAATCCAAAGAAGAAGGTAAAACTCTATCAAATTAAGCTTGCTGTTTTGAAGGTCTCTAATATCCATAAAGTGGTTAAACTGCACATTTCCAAATATGATTAGAAAGCTGGCTTAGTGTCCTTATTAAAGGCTCTGCTGTTGCTGACAGCAAAGATACTTCCTCCCTTGGCTCCTGGGGCTCAAATCCATGGGGGAACGCTGTTTTACGGTTGCCTCGTGAGGAGCTACATTCAGAACACTTGTGGGTGATCTCCCATTCTCTCCTTCTCTGAAGAGCTTTGAAGGACTGGTCTACTTGCCAGTCTTTAGTTCTACACAGCAGTCATCATCTCCACTCATTCATGGAGTTGTCTTCAGTCAGCCAGCAGAAGCCAGAATATGCCAATTTCTTCAAGAGGAAGAGAAGGACTAACAAGTGAGAACAGTGTATGGAGCATGGTTTTTCTCAATCCCTTTACCAGCAGTTGGCCATGTGTTTGTTTATATGTGTGCCCTAGGAACCACAGGACGGGTTCATCTGGGTTATATGATTGTGACTAAGGAGATAAAGGCTTAGAATAAGACAGCTGCAACAGTGTTAGCTACTACCCAACTGCCTGTTACACAGGGATGCATTGAGAATTTATTTTAGGAAACTTTTCTCTGCAGCCCCTGGCCTAATCCAGCTCATTTTTGAACTTGAACGTGGATGTTTCTAAACAAAGCATTCAGTAGGGTACTTTGTGGCATTCTAAGAAGCAAGCTAGTTACGTGTACATTTGATGGCATCACAATTAAATAGGTGGCTTAAAATTGTACTGAAAGATAATAGTTCTTCATCAAACTGAAGAAAGGTATCAAGTGGAGATGCCATAGGGTTCAGTCCTGGGGCCTGTACTATTCAACTTTTTTCTTAATCATTTGGATGATGAGATGGATGGAATGTTTATCAAAATTGGATGGGAAAGCTATAGTAATACTATTTAAATAAGAAAACAATCAATTCCAACAGCAACAATCAGATCTCTCCCAGCTCTTCCCCCTCCTCTTCCAACTTGCTGGTGTTCTGGACTCTTCATCCTGGATCTTGTCTGGTTGGGAAATGGACAGGCCATGTTTTGAAGCCACAGCAGTGTGTATGCACCAATGGGGCCTATGGCTGTAGAAAAGGTAGCTGGCACTGGCAGTGAGGAGGGTAGGCTGGAAAACTGCATGCAGTGAGCAGTAACAGGGTGGAGGTGGGCAGCCTGGCATGCTGCTGGACATGATGCTCTTCACTCAGATTGGACCTGCTGGGTCTCTTTCTTTCCTTGGATAAAGTTGGTATTAGAAATACAGTTTCTAAAGAACAGAAATAAGTACCGTATTTTTCCGACAATAAGATGCCCCCATGTACAAGACGACCCCCATTTTTCCAACCCCAAATTAAGAAATCAATATTTTAAAGATAGTGCAGAACACATTTTTATTTAGTAATTAGGTAACATTGACCTGATACACTCGGTGGGAGGAGGTCCAAACCGTCTCTCTGCAGCTCTATTTCCAGGCTCTTTTGCATAACTGATTACATTCAAGCACGAGTGAAACTGCCGATAGCTTCTCTCTGCAGACAGCCTTCCTCTAATTGGTTTGTTCAGCATCAGCTGACGTCATTTACATAAGGCTCGTGATTGGAGGAAGTCTGTTTGGGAGACAAGCTATTTTACTCGTGATTGGAGGCTAGCAATAGGAGGAAGCCTCTCTACAGAAACAAAGTATGGGCTGACTCCTCACTGACTCCCTTGAATAAGACGCCCTTCAATTTTTAGGGTAAGGATTTTAGAAAAAAGTATCGTCTTATAGTTGGAAAAATACGGTACTTCCACTGTATTCTTGTTTTGCTACCAGATTTCACTCTTTGGAGGCTTTGGGGATTGTGAAAAAGAGTTTGGAGGACTCTGGGCAGCTTGTGGACCACAGATTGCTTACCATTGAGGTGAAGGGATTACAGGTAGAAAGGATGAGAACAACTCTAGAGCAGCTGCCAGTTGGAACAGAGTAGTTCCCAATTAATTGAACCAATGATTTAATCAAAATAAGTTGCCTTCATATGGTGGAATAATAAGTTTTCTATTTATGTTGGTACAGGTATGTCGAACCCCAAATCCACCATCATGAACAAAAAATAATCCAGTCATAGGCAAAGGTTTGGTGGGGGAGTGTTATATGCATCTACATTGAATTTGGAGTCTTAGAACCAAAGCTATACTTTGAACTTCTGTGTCTCAGTTATCCCTTTCTTTCTTCCACTTCTTCCTGGAAATGCAGTCAGAGTTCATTAGATTAGCAGCCGATTTAATCAAATTTAATTCTGATAGTGATTACAGAATTGGTAATGTTCATCTGAGTTCAATAAATGAGTGCAGTCTGTACCTGTTCCACAGGCATAAATCCTGCATTATCACTGCTGAACCGTTGACAATGATCTTCCTGTATGGGGAGAGAGAGTTGGCCCTTGTCTGATGACTAGTATTCAAGGGAACTTCTAAGTAAAGCTGCTGGATGTGGGCACACACAATTGGAGCCTGCAGGTATGTAACCTTACAATGCCTCCTTTTCTCTTCCTCTCCCTCCCTTTTTGATTGTTAACCTGAGGGCTGGAACATTACTCATGTTTGTAAGCCAAAAAAGAAGTCACATTCTTGGTCTTGTTTTGTGAAGAACAGGTCTAAGATTCTGGTTTAGATGACATGCTCAACTAACAGGAATCCTTTTAGGCATGGAGCGAACATCCTGACTGAAGTAGAGTGGGATGAGAGCTGAAAAATGACTTTATAAGTTGTGCAAACCCATAGTCAGTAAAACAAACAAACACAAAAAACATATGCTTGCACAGAATTTGATCAGAAGCTTGACATAAATAGAAATGAATGAAAATTAAAATGTCATAATATCCTGTTTAAAATAAAATACTGTTTAAGGAATAAATGCTTGGTGTACTTGGTTGAGTAGGTTTCTGCATAAGGCCTTCCAGTTTTGCTCTTTAGATGTCTGCTTCACAGATTTCCGATTACAAACTATCCCTTATTTTGCTATGTATGATTTTGGAAAGCCTCAGCTGCTACACGATCAGCATCTCTGCAGGGCGTGAATGTTGCATGATTCTGATATGTCGATGCTGGTGGCCAGCTGGTAGCCAAAAGGTTCTGCAACTTGAAAGCAATAGGCTCACACCAGGGTGAATGCCAGGGAAATTTTTATTGACTATGAAATAAGAGAATTATAGAAGAAAAAAGATATACCAGACTAAGGCCCTTCAGCTTGTCAGAAACCCCTGGCAGACAGACCTTCTGGAGTGGCTGGCTGCTGTGCAACAACTTCAGGTCTTCAAGACATCTTTGTAGTCTTCAGGTCTACAGCCAGGTTCAGATGTGTGGAACCCTTTGCCTTTTGTAATACTTTTTCAAAGGAGAGGGGGTGTAAACGGCACAACACCTGGAGATGGGGCCTGATGGCACATCTTATCAGTCATAACTCAAACAGTTGATTGTCTGCCAGAGTAAGACAGCACCTTTAGCATTCCACTGATCATCTTCTGCTCTATAGGTGTCACATTAGGGAGTACATGTTATTCTTTTTATCTTAATTGTTATAAGTTATAATACAGATAGGAGGCTCAAAAACGAATGTGATTATGCAATAATAGGGTACAATCTGTAAGCTAGAATATGGAGGAATCTATCCTATATGTGCAAAGACAGAAAAAAATGGACTACACCGTCACACCTCCTCACCATTTCTTCTGCAGTGACAGTATATCTGGCTAGCTGATACCAATCCTTTTCCTTCCATCATAAGTTTCCCGTCTTCCCTGGCCTCCTCAGGAGAGCAGTTGCTTATTTTCTTCTTCTCCTGCTTTAGAATCAGCTACAGTAAATGCCAAGTCTTGTTCTGAGCTTGCTCTGTAACTCACCAAGTCCAACACAGCTTGTCTGCCCTTCTGGACAGTTGCTTCAAGTTGACTTATGAGGCCACATCAGAAGTGGTTTGCCATTGCTTCCTCCAGAATTTCCACACCCCCCCCCCCCATTTTGCAATCTAGGTAGTCCCCATTCAAGAACTAGCCTGGGCTGCCCCTGCTTAGCTTTCTAGATAGCTGAGGTCAGCTGAGATCTGCCCTTTTGTATCCTGATACAAATTCATTTGCTGCTTCTTCTGACATTAAGATTTCTTGATAGATAGATAGATAGATAGATAGATAGATAGATAGATAGATAGACAGATAGATAGAAAGATAGATAGATAATTTTTATTAAAGATATTTTAAAATAATAAAAACAATACAAATTTTGAAAGAGTAAAGTAAGGGAAGTAAAGAAAGTAATAAGTAAAAAAAAAGTGCAAAGAAAAAAATAGAAAAAAGGAAAGGAAAGGAAAGGAAAGGAAAGGAAAGGAAAGGAAAGGAAAGGAAAGGAAAGGAAAGGAAAGGCTATAAAGAAATGGCTTCCAATCTTCTGAACAGCAGTTACAAGTACATTTATATTTTACCCTCTCTCTCTAAGGTTACAACATAATGTCCTTCTTTCCATACTTCACCCTTTCTAATCATGAAACCCATAAATCACAAGCTCATTTTTTTTCTTTTTTCAGCAAAAAGTCCATAAGGGGTTTCCAATCACTAATAAATGTAGTTATTATCCTTTCTTTAATCAAACAATGTCAAATTTTGCCATCTCTGCTAATTCTGTCATCTTCACCATCCATTCCTCCATTGTGAGTATTTCAGAATCTTTCCATTTTTGTACATATAATAATCTCGCAGCAATTAACATATATAAAAACAGTATTCCACAACTCTTTTCTAATTGTCTATCCATTAGTCCCAACAACAAGAGTTCTGGTTCCAAATGAATATTAAACTTTAAAATTCTTTGTATTACTGTGTGTACTTGAACCCAAAATTTTCTGGCTTTTTTACAAGTCCACCAGGCATGATATCCACATTTCCAACATAAAATTGAAGTACCTTTATACATTCAAGATAATTTTTCTGGAGTCATGTACCAATGCTACATCATTTTAAAATGTTTTCTTTTGAATTATAGTTATAAGTTATAAGTCCTTTCAGCCACATATTTTCCCACTGTTCCATCAGTATATTATGTCAAAAGTTCTTAGATCCATTTTATCATACAGCCTTTCACTTGTTCTTCTTCCATTTCAGATTTCAACAAAAGTTTATACATTTTAGCAATTACATGTTCATCATTTGCATGATGTTCAGGTCAAATTCTGTCTTGTGCTGTTCAATTCTGAATGTCCTATTATCTACCTTAAATCTTAACTGTGCATACGAAAACCATTGAAAACTAAATCCTTCTGCAGTCAGTTGATCTCTTGATTTCATCTTATATTCTCCATGCTCTTGTAACAACTCTTGATAGGTTAACCACTTCTCTTTGCCTGCTGTTTCTTTTCTATAAAAATGCCTCTTGTGCAGAGACCCATAAAGGCATTTTCGGGCACAATCTGGGTTTATATCTATTCCCTATTCTCAATATGGCACTTCTAATATACTGATTTTTAAAATCTACATTGACCTTAACTTTATTGTATCATAGAAAGCCATGCCATCCAAACCTCAGATTGTGCTCTTCTAGTTCTAACTAACATTAAGATTTCTTACCAATAACCAGTGTCTGAGAGATAAACCTTTCCCCTTCCATATAAGGGGTATGTCCATTAGGGACCTTTTCAACCAGATTAAGCTAAGTGTGTTCTTATTTATTTAATAAATTTATATGGCCACTCATCTCATATGCATGGCTCGGGGTGGCTAACTGTTAAAAACAGAACAAAAACATAATAAAAAGCAACCCAATTTTAAAACAAAGCACTTCCTTAGTATTTGATGCCTCTCTTGCTTGCCGATGCCACCATGCTCACGCACTATCCACAGGGGAGGAGAGGGCCGGACAGTTAAAGGAAATCATGAATTGAGCTGGGGAGAACGAGGTAAAGGTGGCTTTGCCAGTAGAAGGCAAAACCACCGAGCCACAACCTCTCTCAAAGAGATCAGAATACAAACCAAAGGAGAATCTTGGAGGCATATAAAGCTCCCCTTGCTTTGAGCTGGGATTCAGTCATCTTCCAAATTTGTTTCTAACCCTGGCTCAGGAGTAGTAACTCTCTTTAGTAACCTCTCATCAGAGATCATGCAGTTCTGTGCTGCTTGTGCAGTACAGATGCTTTGTGAAGCAGGTGATGAATTTTGTGAAATTTTTGCTTATGCTATCAGAAATCTCCTTACAGTTATCCAGATTTTTAAGCAGCACATGCAGTTGTCAGAGAAGTTGGATCTAATGGTAGAACTTCCATGTGATTGATAAAGAGTAACCTCTTTTTTGCTGCTTCATAAGCTGACTGGTGCTGTGACAGGGGCAGGTCATGTATGTTGCATGTTCTGGTTGACTGATGATGGGGAACTGGCAGAAACTAGTGCTTCCAGATGTATGACTGAGGGGGTGGCACCAAAGTCTTCATGGTGATGATCACATATCCAATGGTGGCATGAAGAGCTTTTATATGGCAATTTCACAACACTGCTGTCCTGAATAAGCTCGAGGCACATACTTCCTAAATCTATAGGAGCTTTATTCAGTTAATGTGGGAGTACAATCATAAATTTGCCACCAGGAGTTTATTATTTATTTAAAATAAATACATAAATAATAAAATCAGAAAGGCTTTCATGTCTTCATTTCCCTGCTAAGAGCTGAACCAATGGTTTATTAATCATGCTGGCTCTTCAGTTTGAGAAAAGAGAGGTTGGTTGGTTTTAATACACAGCATGTGTCGGGAATCATGTTACAGAAGTTCTCCAATCTTTTGTGGAATACAACACACTGTCTGCATTCCTTTACAGATGTTGCTCTCTTTTACATTTGTCAGTAGGTTGGCTTGATCGTTTATTACAGCGGAGAAAATGGGTTGGGAGCTGCTGCTCAGAACATATTGGGGAGAGAAGAAAATGGAATACAACAAGGCACCAGGAATGACACCAAATAGAATAATTTCTGTACTACATTCAATCAAATATGTTTTTGGTTTTTCTGTTTCATAGAAACAGCTGTGTGAAAGATTTTCTTTTTGTGAGTGTGAATACATTCACTGTCATGAAGTTCCACCCTAGGGACTTACTAGCGAGAGCAGACATCTGATTTTTACCTTGGTGTAATACTAGCAATTCTGCACAATACAACTATCTGACTACACAATTTGCCCTGTTTCTTTTCTTAAGAGCCACACATACTATTCACAAATATATGCTTGTTCAGGATATTTGCACGAGTGAAATATGATTTTTAACATTTTGAATATCAGAATGTAGACAGAGCGTTCATCCCATCCCATGTGAGTTAACAGCTGAGTTTTACAGTGAAAGCCATAACCAGCCTGCCCACTGGTTGTGAAATACCTCCCTTTCTCACCATAGCCATCCACAGTGCTGAAAGATCAAATAGCTATCTTGGCCACCTCCAGCCCTTTACCAAATTCTATTGTTCTGTCTGACACCCAGCCCTACGTGCATATGCGTGCCGCCCCCCGTGCCCCCCATTTCCCCAAATGGGGATGGAGCTCTGATCGCCAGCAGCAGCAGCAGCTGCCTTCTCTCTGTTTCCCCCTCCTGCCTGCAGACTAGCTCAGGCCCCACCTGAGACCTAACATTTGTCTCTTTGGAGAATAGATGAGTATTTATTAGAATTAAACAGCTGGGAGCGCAGTGATATTTAGACGAACATTAGAAGGGCTGCAGAAGGAGGAGATAATTCCTGGAGCTGCTTAGAAAAGCTGGCTGAGCTCAGTTTCCTCCGGGATTTTGCAGGTCTCCTGTGAGCAGCTGATACAGTTAATTCTGCACTTGAGCTGCAGGCTGGGCCACACTGATATTGCCATGTTATTTAGAATCGAAAGGTCAAGCTGGAAATTGAATAATCATCGACAAGGAATCCATCAGGGATGCTCCCACTGTGGTGAGCAGCAGCGCAGCCTGTCCTGAAGGCTGATGAGCAAGCCAGGCGGCAGGAAGTTGGGGCTGGTGGGGCTGATGGTTCCATTTGCTCATCCGGTCAAAGCTTTACACAAGTTATACAAGGGTGAAGTATTCAGCAAGAGCAGTGAAGCTCTGAATCAGAAGCCCCTTCGTTGCCAGCAGGAATCTGCTATATCTTGAGCCCATATCCCCAGAACAAAGTTGAGGGACTCGTGAGGGATGCATGATATACACCAAGACTATTTTTGAAGTGAGCCACTGGGGCCTCCAACCCAAACCTCATGACACAAAAGGTATATAATGGGCAGGACACCTTCCAGTTTTCTTTTACTTCAGTGTAAACACATAGTGACTTAATTCAGATTGGGAGCACTGTCCGCAGGGAGGGATTCCTAACCCTTTCCATCAGTTTCTCCACTGATTAAAAATTATCTCCTCCTATGGCTTAAAAACCCCCTCCACTGGCACCAGTTTTCTTGGCTTTTTAGTCACTCTAAAGGAAGGAGTAGAGAGCCAGTTTGGTGTCTTGGTTAAGGCACCAGGCTAGAAACCAGGAGATCCTGAGTTCTAGTCCCACCTTAAGTAAGAAGCCAGCTGGGTGACCTTGGCCAGTCACTCTCTCTCAGCCCTGGGAAGGAGGCAGGGCAAATTACTTCTGAAGAATCTTGCCAAGAAAACTGCAGAGAATTGCCAGGGGTCAACACTGACTCAAAGGCACAAAAAAATAAAGCAAAAAAAAAAAAAGGGAGCAGGTTTTTCCCAAACCAGCAAGTTGGCAGAGAATGGGCTTCCCCGTCTCTAGATGTAGCGCTCCTAATCTGAATCAGATCTGTGTGTGCTTACACAGCAGTAAAAGAATAGAGCATGGAAGGGCTGCAGTGTGATCCCTACTTGTAAGCATTTTCAGCTGTAGATGTCTGCACTCATCAAATCTCATCATATGAGTAGCCTCCTATGATTACTGACTCTTGAGGCAGGATTTCTATATGCACTTACCTTCAGGCTGAATCCATGTGAAGGACTAAATAAAGACCTCTTTTATCTCAAGTCTCCCAACTAGTTTCCTCAGCCCAATCTTTACCTTCCCTTTCCAATCCCATTTCAGGAAAGAAAACTCAAAATCATTAAGCCACCACAGCAAACAGTGCCTCTCATCACTCTCCCCACATCTAATATTTTATTACCCTACAGAGACCCATCCCTAAACTCCACACTCTTCTGGGTCTAACTCTTCTGCATTATTTCCCTCTGCTCCTGCCTGTGTTAACTGGCTCTAGATACAATATGTGTACCATCGTAGTGCTAGTGCTTTGCTTTGTTATTTATGTTTACCCTGTCACAGTCCTGAAGAATTCTTGAAGATGTACGGGAAATTGTGAGAGTCAGAACGAGAGGGGTTAAGAACGAGGAAGAGATAAGAGGATGAGACTGGCCCCTTCCTAAAGAATGCAAGGGAGGTTGGGAGGGTGACCCTGGAAATTACTCTCACTCTGAGAAGATTTCTGTAACGGGACTGAAGCCAATAAACCTTGCTGGATTGAATCTGTACTGTCTCCTGGAGTTTCCTGGGCTAATCCTGACAGAAATACAATACTGTAAACAATTAAAACATCCGTCCAAAACAATTAAAACATGACTTGGATGTAATGTGCTCCTATCATCTGCCTCACTTTAGACCAATTGGAGCTTCTGAGTGATCTTTAAAGGCAGCCCCAGCGTAGAACACCTTACAGTAGTCCAAACAGGTGATGACAAGAGCATGAGTCACTGCAGCAAAGTCCACTTGCCCCAATAGGGCTACAATTGGCACCCTAGCAAAAGCCCAGTCCCTCCTGGCCACAACCTTCACCTGCTGTTCCAACAGGAACCGTGAATCCAGGAGGTCCTCCAAGTCCCCTGATTCTTCAGTGGTAGTGCTTCCCCATCAAGAGACACCACTGGAATGTCAATGGATTAACAGAATTCAATTTGAGCCTGTTCTCTTCCAACCAGACTCTTATAGCCTCTAGGTACTGCAACAAGACTTCAAGAGCATAACAGTGTGGCCCAGAGTAGCACTGTAAACCCCAGGCTGTTGGATAAATTCTCCTAGTGGGCGTAATTAAGATATTAAATAGTAGAGGGAAGAGGACTGACTCCTATGGCACCCCACAAGCAAACTGCCACCAAGCCGACCTCTCTTCATCCCCCTCCTTCACTGACTAGAATTGTCTATTGATGAAGGAGCAGAGCCACTGCAAAATAATGCCTCCAATCCCCAGAGCCAGTAGCTGATCCAGAAGAATACCATGATTGAAGATATCAGAGGCCACTGAAAGATCTAAAAAGATCAAGACAGGTACACTCCCCTATCCAGGTCCTGATAAAGGTCATCCATTACAACAGTTAATGCCACCTCATACACAGGTTGGAACCCTCCATTTCCTCTAGGCTGAAGCTACTGTACACTTGATTCTTTCCCACTAGAAAAGGAAGGCTGTAGACTGAGCAATAGTTGTCTAACACCTCTAGATCCATGGAGGGCTTCTGAAGGAAGAATTGCACCACAGCCTCCTTTATGGCCTCTGGAAACCTCCTCTCCTGCAATAAGATGTTAAGAATCTCCTGGATCCAGACAACTATTCTGCCGCTCCCCCCACCCCAGCTAATTGAAGCAGCCAAGAGGGGCAAGGGTCCTTTTCTCTTTCTCTTCATTCCAATGCACAGAAGCCACCCACACAGAAAATGCCTCCTGTTGTATTTTTCTAACTGGACTTTCATGGTCAGTTTTCATGAAGGGCAGAACCATTCTGGATAGGCTTGCAGACTCCAGATGTGGATGCTGTGATTATAACATGAAGAGGTTCAGGAGAATGAGGCAATGCAGCACTTGCTGATCTCCTCCAGCTACCATTTACTCTAATTGCATCTTATAGTAGAATGAAAAGTAGGAAACCAGTATATTTCAGTATGGGGCTGCAGTACAGTGCTGTCTGCTTTCCTGTCCCAGGGCTATTAATCTTTTCTGAAACCTTCCAGGCTAGGAGGTAACTGTTCTCCTGTACTTAGCATTGAAGCAAACAGACCTTAGAAAGCAGCTGCTGTTGCTTTGTTGCTGTCTGATCTTGAGGTCAAATGAGGTGGGGCTTCTCTGACCATTGCTGTTCCAAGAATAGCTCTTTTTCCAGGGCCCAGACCAAAGCAAGCAAAGACAACGGAGCTTCCAGGAGGCTGTTACTGGAACATAGTCATTCTAGTTTGACACTTAAGACAATTAATTCCAGCTCTTTGACTTTTGCTGTATAATAACATATTTTTAATCATCCTCATATGGTTGCATGCCTTTTACATGGAAAAGGAAAGAAGGCTAATCTTCGTGTTCCTGAAGCTTTCCCCCCTCAATTTAATAGTATATTTTAATATTTTAATAATTATTTAGCCATATTATGTAACTAGGGAATGTTGGAGGCATTTAAAAACAGAGGAAAATGTTCAGTCAAGTGTTCCCCCACTGATAGTCTGTCACCCAAACTTAAGCTTCCAGATCAATAACACGTGTCCCCTGTGTTAAGCATGCTGGGCTTATCTTTTGGGTCAGGAAACACATTTCATACCTTGAGAACATGTGGCCACACAGTGATAACAGTGGGAGATTTGATTTCCAACAACTCCTGCCAGTCACAATTGGCCCTCCAGGTCAGTCTGTGCCATCCCAGTGTGACTTTGTGGGGCCCCAAGGGATTCCTGCAAATAAATATTCTGAACTGTCTACCTGAAACACATTTTGTGGAAGAGTGTCCTGTTTTGCATAGATCCATCCAAATACTGAAAATCAAGTTTGAAATGTTCAGTTTGATGATGGAACAGCCATTGCTCAGAGGAAAAAAAACAAACTGCAGTGATTTGCAATCTCAGTTAAAAGAATCCCCAACATTCAGAGTCCTGTCCAAGAGGACCACCCCATCCAGAACAACAGGACAACAGAAGCAAAAGGCAACCCACCTCACCATTATACTAACTCTAAAAACCAAGGAAGTAGCCATTTATTTACAAAAATTTATTTGCCACAGACGTGTATGTTTTGAATAGTTTAGAAAACACCGTGAAAGATTAAAGGGGGAGACACAGAAGAAAAGCTCTGTAACTGACAGGTACTGGAAAATAAACTACATCTAGCAAACAGAAATACATAGAGGATATAAAAACAAGGATATTTCATGAGTTCAGGTATTTGCTTTTTAATATGTTTGCTTTATTTCCTGAAGAAGCAAAGTTTTCACTGAAATACTATTCTTGAGTATCAATTTCCTCACTGGAAGGATGGGGTTTCATGAAGCAAGGAGATGTTACTGATCCCTCATGATCTATCTCTTTTTTGTTTCAGGGAAGGTGAGATATGATCTGTTTTGGAGGACACTGCCTTCAATCCATTGCCGTTCTGATTGCTTTTTGACTCACTGGTGCTACCTTATCTCACAGAGAAATGAAGCCTATTAGATCAGCCCACCCCACCCCTGGCGACTGATGGGCCCGATTTGTTTCCAGAGAATGCTTGGGGTTCTTCCCCAGGGGCCTGATGGGCAGTTTGGCTGAGGTCCTAGTCGCAGCCTGCAATGGGCCTATGGAAGGGGCCTTAGACCAGATTGCCTTACGCAACTTCTCCCTCTGCACCTGGGGTGCACCTTAGTTCTCTGAGGAGCTCTGGGAGATGAAGTGCAAGAACAGACACCTGGAGTGGCATTGGAGAAAGACAAAGAGTGAATCTGACCAAGCATGAGTAAAACCCCCTCATCGCAGTGATAAGGGAGGCAAAATGCTGTTATTTTTCCACACTTATTGTGTCTGCTAGTAGTTGCCCAGTGGCCCTGTTTAAGGCAACCTGGTCCTTGCTGTGGAGGGACAGGCAAGGACCATCTGCAGGGCCTTTGTGAGGAATATTCTCACTATCTGGCAGATAAGTTGTTTGGATCTGCTCAGAGTTGGATTCTGACTGCAGAAATCCAGTAGAGGTGCCTGAGGCAAGGTCTTATGGAGTTATCTGATGTGAGTATTTGATTTTGTGACTCCCAAGGAAGTGGACAAGGTTCTCCAGTTTGTAAGGTTGGTTACCTGGATGGGTAAAGCTGCCTGGGAAATAACCTGTCATTGGCTCCATGTTTGAGTAAGGGATAGTCTCCACATTCATGAAGGAGCCTGGGAGTATCCTCTCCTCAAGAAGTCATTGCTGGACCTAATGGTCCTAGACAATTTCCATCCAGTCTCCAACCTAGGTTCCTCCTTCCTGGACCCATTTCAGTTGTACAGAGATGACACTGGTCATATTTACTGATGACCTGCGGTGGAGCTGGGATGGAGGTGATGTGTCCATGCTAGTGCTTCTTGATCTCTTAGTGGATTTCAATACTGTTGACCACAGTATCCTTTTGGATGAGTTTTGGGTGTTGGGAGTGGGAGGCACCATTTTATGGTGGTTCTCCTTTCTCTGGCTGGTTTCAGTTGGTGTTGTGAGGTGGGGAGAGGTTGTACCTGCAGCCCATTACTTGTGGGGTGCTGCAGGGCTTGACACTCTCTCCCTGTCAGAAGTCTCACAATCAACTAATCATTTTGCTAATTAGCTTGCTTCATTTCTGCCATTATAAGAAAGGGGGGGGGGGGGAGCTAGAAGGATAACCGTTAAGCGCAGATGGACTGTTATCTGTTTCTCAGGAATGCCCAAGGTCGTACCAGCGTGAGACCAGGAGAGACCCAGTGAAAGGTGCAAGAAGGACTATGGGATGGAAGGGGGGTGGTGAAGGAAAAAGAGGTTAAGTAAAGTTTGGCGCGCGCAGGCTTTTTAGTTTCAGCTATACTTTGGAGACTGTATATTACTTCTCAATAAATGAATCTTTCTTTGAACTTATCTGAGTTTCAACAGGAGTCACAATTGTTGGGGACTGAGCATTGCAGTTCATCACACTCCCCTTCATTTAACATCTATATGAAATCACTATGTGAGGTCATCCGTTGGTTTGGGTAAAGTATCATCAATATGCTGATGATATCCAGTTGTACATCTCAACCCCAGGCAGGCTAGGTGATGTCAAATTCCTAACCTAGTGCCTTGAGACTGTGTGGGTCAGGACTTCTGGGGAAGAAATGGCAGACTGAAGACAGCTCCACAAAAAGCAAAGCTGATGACTACAGTGGAATGAAGAGCCAGCAAGTAGACCAACTCTTCGATAATTCTTCTCTGGATAAGGAGAGGACTTGAGATTGCCCACAAGTGCTCCAGACAGTTGCTTCTCATGAGGAGACTGCAAGACAGTGGTCTCTCTGGCAGGTTTAGAGCTGTTAGAGATGAGGGAATAGCCATCTTGTTGAAACTGTGGTCAGCACCTTTGAAAGGGCACTGGGTTCACATACTTCCTTTTCTAATCACTTTCAGAAATTGCTTGTTAACTGCTTTTCAGCTATTAGGAACTTTTGGATCAACAAGTTTTATAGCACCCGGTGAGTTTCCTTCAATCCTTAGCAAAAGAAGTTTTAAATACAAGTTTAAGGACTTTTTTTTTTTTTGAATAAACAGCAAAAGGGTGATTAAAACTTTGATTTTAGAAAGTTACAAATGGACTAAGGGTCCAGACAAATTTGAAATAAGATTTGGAATTAATTATAAAGAATTCTTCCCATAGGAAGATGCTTTTGTTTTGAATTTTTTTAAAAAAAACATGTCAGGTCCAGCCCAAGAACAATGATGAAACAGTCCAGTTGAGTACAGTTCCTTTATTAGCTTGCACCTTATAGACAGAATCTTGCCAAACTAAACTTATACTACAGCAACTAGTGGATATACCCTGGGAGATGCTAGGGAATGGCTACTCTGAACCTCTTATGCTTCCCACGCTCCCCCTGTGGACTGTGTTGCCTTTTGCCTCTTTTCCCCTGCTGGAATGCACCCCCTCCTTCCTGATAGCCTTGATCTCCCACATTACTCTCCTCCTTGTAGATATATTCCATCACATCATAGTAAGATAAGACTTTAAAAATTGGACACTAGAGGGAACTAGAAGGAACTAAAGATTATAATTAAAGAAGAACACTTAAACTTGGCTTACAAATACAGAATGAAGCAAAATATTTTGACACTGGACATATTGAAGGATATTTTTGAATGATGGACTCAGAAGTTAATTTTAAGAGTGTTTCCCTCTATAGATAGACTGTGTTTAAAAGATGTTTATGGAAGAGGAACAAGTTTACCTGATAAGATTGAGACAGATTTGAAAGTGAATTTAAAAATGACAGGCTACAAGACTGACATGGAACAAGATGTTACACTGGACATACAAAAGAAACCATCTGATGTCTTAATGATTAAAAGGGATATACAAATAACAAGCCAAGAGAGTGACCTGGATGATTTTCCTATATTGGATTTACTAAAGAGGCTTGTTAAAGCTTTGAAGAATTTTGTGAGAAGGGACAAAGAAAAAATGAAAAGAAATCAAGTTCTAGGACATTATTTGAAGGGACTAAAGATCAAGATTATTAGAAGTAAAAGAAAGAAATATGAAACTGGTTTATTTGATCAAGGTTAAAAAAGATATGTTGTTATCTCTGGTAACACTTAGTGGACTTTTATTGACATCAGTACTGAAAGGATGAGGTTATATGGATTTGTTTATAGAAAAGAGATGGGATATCGGAAGAAGAGACCATTTGTTGTATTTTAAGAGAAGGTAATAAGTTACTAAAATTGTTTATACTTGTGATGAAGGGGAAAGTCATTTCTTTATATATTTCTTTTATTTTTCTTTACTATATTCTTATTTTTTCTTTTTTTCTAGTTTTTTTCCCTATTTTTTTCTTTTCTTTTTTTTAGTTTGTATTGTTATAATTGTAATTTTTAATAACATTACTATTAAAAAGAGAGAGAGAATGTGGGTCTAGATAGGGAAGAACAGACTGAGGCTCAGTCTTGACCAGACCAAGTGCTATGTTTATTTGGCCTCCTTCTCTCAAATCCAAGGATATTCCATTGTTGTCTCTCTCTTTCTTTTTCTATAATAACTTTACTCTCAATGAGGTTGCACTTCCCCATTCAAGACTTGTGTGCAGTCTAGGACTCTCAATTCCTGCTTGAAGAGCAGGTGGCAGATGTGGCCAAGAGGGCCTTTACATAAATACATCTAATGTGCCAGTTGTACCAGTTGCATCTTTTTCTGGACCAGAAGGCCCTTCAGACACTCATGGTGTGGTCACCTCACAACTGGATTACTGTAATGCATTCTCCATGGGGCTGCTCTTGAAGACCATCTGGTTCAGAATGCAGTGATGGGGGAATTGCGTTATGTGCACATGGCCCCACTGCTTTGCAAGCTGTGTAAAGAACACGACACTAGGCTGTGTAAGAATGTGAGATTAGGTTGAAGTTACCATAACCTAAAAATAGAGGAGACACATAAGCAGAAAGGACAAAAGTCAGGAATCTCATCAAAAAATCTCTTCTGGAGATAGATAAGAAGGAATGAAGTCATTAAGGATCAAAGAAGAAACGTCATCAGAAGATGGACAAAGGCAGCTAGGCACCAAACACACAAAAAACCCCCTGATCAACAGCTACCAAACTTGTGAATCAACACAACAAGGGTTTGGGGGGATGAAAGAGGTCCTGAAGCCCACCCATTCTTTGAGTTGTTCTGGATCCAGACTTGGCATATCAGTTTACGGGAGAGCAAATGTACATTGTAACCAGTAAAGTTTTGCTATGACTTTGAATTCATTGGGTCTCTGTGTATTGTATCTGAACCTTACATGTCTCTATATTTGGTTGAAAGTGATTTGCACGTGTTCCTAATTATTTCCTGGCTCTTGACCAGGGCTATGTGTCTTGTATGCGCTAGACACACCTACAGTATATGTAAAACCCAGGTAGAGAGGAAGGGAGGCTGTGAGATCCGAGTGCCTCATAGGCTGCTTGTGTGTGCATGAGTGTGTGACCATAACCTGAACCTGGGTGTGTATGTAACAGTGCACTGGTTACCAGGTGGCTCCTAGGTGTTCCCAGGTGGCTCTTAGGTAACTTCAGCCTAGTCTCACCTGTCTATTTCAGGGCTCATTTATCTCCAGTCGTCTCTGCCCATCCAATATGATCAAGCAGGATGGGTTCGCTCCAAGTCCCATCAATCGAATGGTGCCATCTCATGGGACCCAGGAAGTACACCTACTCTGTAGCAGCACTTACCCTCTAGAACAACATACCTTCCCAATTGTGTGGCTTATGATATTTAGGACATTATAAACACCTGGTTGTTCTTCCAGGCTTTGGGATAGGGTGGTTGTGGAACCCCCTTTAGTTATGTTGATTTACAGTTGGTGGTTGATTTATAGTTCTTTGGGTTGGCTGTAACTTTTATACGTATTGTTTTTTTTTAAATTTCTAAGCTGCTCAGGATTGTCAAGGAGTTGTGTGGCCTTGAAATTTAATAAATAACAAAAAAAAATCTATATCTATCCATCTATCTATCTATCATCTCTCTCTCTTATCTATTTCTTTCTATCTATTCTCATCTATCTATCATCTATCTACCTCTATTATATTAAACATTCCTAAAAGATTCAGATAGCCATCTCAGATTCTGAGGTAGGATCCATCAAGGAGATTTGTGCTTCAGTTCACTGAAACAAGGCCTAAGTGTGGGTTGCTGGCCCACGTACCTCATTTTGAAAAACTGATATGGTTCAGATATATGTGATATTCCATTTCAGTCCCCCACCCTGGCTATAACCTTTTAAGTATAAACTGTTCCTCAGAGAACAACCCTTGTTTAGAAGCGCTGGGTCCTCCTGAACTGACTGAAGGGTATTCCTTTTCAGGAGGAAGCCAGTGGCTCCTGGCAGGCCAAGGCAGGGCATTTCTGAAGAGGGAGATCCAAGCAAAGTACTAACAAAGCAAAGATAATTAAAGGAAGCTTTAATTCCAAATGAGGATCATTTTGACAGAATTGAACGTCCCAAAGCTTCATGCATTCCCTTGAACTAGCATTCAGACATCCAAATTGCCTTGCAAAGTAAATTTCATATTAACAAGCAGAGAATCAATTTTAAATAACCATTAAAGTAATACAATTTCAAGCTTCAGGCAGTGGGGTTTGATACTCTCTTGGCAGGCAGTCTAGTCCACAAAACTCAAGGGACTCTTAAAACTGCAAGGCTAGAAGCAGAGAACAAATAACTTCCTCCCCTCCGTGTCCCTCCTATTAAGGCGTAACAAGAGCCTCAAAATGTGAAACACAAACATCCCTGTGCTTGGACAACACTGCAGATTGTGCTGAAGGAATATCTCCTCCTTTTTTCCCCCATACTTTCAAGACAAGATTACAGATCCAAAAGAAGGACATGTCGCTGGATTAAAAACAGCTGCCGATAACAAGCTGTTATGGAAGAAAAAAAAAACCTCTCCAGAGTGAGAAACAGCAGGAAGCTGCCATGTCAGGATCACAGATAGGGAGATGGTTTGCACCATGCGCCATGCGCCATGCGCCACGTGACCCTGACCCACACTCTGCCCCGCTGCTACCAGTCTCTGCCTGGCCCTAAGCATTTGACTCTTTGTTCCTGCCCAGGGGCTGTAGCCAGGGGCTGATGGCTCCAGGGCTCCACCCTGCAGGACCTGTCACTTGCCGATCACATCCTGCCAGCTCAGGACTGCTTGTTCTCTTGGTGGGTCACAGAAACATCCTCTTCAGTAGCTCCTTCTCCACTGAACAGCAGGATTTCCGAGGATGGGGTTTTAGGTGGGATGATCAAGTGAGCTTCCCTCCATTGTGATTCTCCTGCTCAATCACAGATCGTTGGCAGGGATGAACTTTTTACAAGAGCCTTCATCACTAGTACTTATTCAGATTGTAAGCAGCTATTGCCTATATAGTTGTTGTTGCTGTTATAACTGAAGCTATAACTGGTGGGTCTCCTTCTCCTCCTCCTCTCTACCATAACAAATATTAACTTGTTGCGAGCCTGAGAAAACTAAGAGTATAAGAACACTAAGAGCATAATCTCTGGATTGCAGTTTGGCAAGCTGAATATTTCCCTCTTCTGCATTCTTCCCATTTTGCAGTTGTAACTAGCAACCTTTCCTCTCTTCCTTTTTAAACATGTTAAATATATTTTCAAAATTACTAAACCATGGCACACTATCTAATGGTAACTACTCGATCTTTTTGAATAAACTTGTTGTTGTTAAAGCTAGTGTAATAGCATTTGTTTGAAGTGTAATAGCATTTGTTTTATTTAGCATGCAACTGATTTTAGCTAAACTAATGTCTCCTTCCAGCACAGTTTGGTTTCTAGTGGTTTCATGAAGGTGCCCATTATCTAGGCAGTAATACAGGAGTGGTTTGTCACTGCCTTCTTCCAAGACATTTTATTCTTTCCAATCCAATAACACATTGAAATGAAATTATGTAAAGGGTCTTGGAACTCTGTCCATCAGCAAGACAAAACTGTACAGAATGGGACCAGATTTAGTCTAGGGACAGACGCCAGGAAAAGGTTGAATTAAAAAATGGGTCAGATCCAACCAAGGAACATTTCAGAATATGTTTGGTCTAGTAGTTAAGGCACCAGGCTAGAAACAGGAGACTGTGAATTCTACTCCCACCTTAGGCATGAAAGCCACTGGTGACTTTGGGCCAGTCCTTCTCTCTCAACCCAACTCACCACACAAGGGAGTTGTTGTGGAGAAAATAGGAGGAAGAAGGAGTATTAGGTATGTTTGCCGCCTTGAGTTATTTGAGTTATGAAAATAATAAAGGCGGGATAAAAAATCTAAAAAAAAAAAATTATCCTAGTGCATCCTTAAACGAGAGGCAACCAGGAGGTGTCTCAGAACTTTGCTGATTCCTCCATTCCAAGTCCCCTCCTTCCTGGTCATGTGAATGAGAACAAAGTATATGCAGTCCATCCTGTGCTTTCCAGCACACCCACACCCACACATTGCTGGCCAGCAACCCTATCATGGAAGGAAGGTTAGAAGAACATTCGAAAGGCTGCTAGGAGGATTTTAGGAATGGGCCCTCTCTGAATTGGACTCTGGTTAAACAGGTCCTTCTAAGCTGACAGAGACAGGATCTTGCTCTGTTACATGAGAGGAATTTGAGCCTGTAAATCCTGAAAAAGTAGAAAAGTTCTTGAAGCTATTAATACAGCCACTTATATGTCAGATCCATGTCCCTCCAGGCTACCCAAGAGATAATGTGTGGTTGAGTCCATTTCATCCTCAGATGAGGGGTAGTTCCACTTGTAGTGAATGAGGCAATGGGACACCTTTTCCTCAAGAAGCCATCACTAGACCCAAGTGTTGGATAATTTCTGACCCCTCTCCAACCTTCCCTTTTTGGGGAAGGTAGCAGAGAAGTGGTCAGACTACAGCTCCAGAGGCTCTAGAAGAAAATGAATTATCGGAACCCTCTTTAGTCAAGATTCAGGCCAGGGTACATTTATTTATTTTATTTACTTATTTATTAAATTTTTCAACCGCCCATCTCCCCCCAATAGGGGAACTCATTACTCGGATGACATTGATTGAGCTTGGTGATGACCTCTGGCAGGAGAAGGATGAGGTTGTTGCAAATGTCCTGGTCCTTCTTGATTTCTCCATTGCTTTTGATAGCCTCAGTCATGGTATCCTTCTGAACTGGCTTTGGGAATTGGGACTGGGACCACTGGGTTGCAGTGGTTTTCCTCCTTTCTTCAGGGCCCATTCTAGCCAGCGTTGGTGGAGCAGGTGAGATCTAGCATCAAGGCCCCTGCTCTGTGGGATCCCTCAGAATTCAACATTTTCCCTGCTCCTGTTTAACATCTATATGAAGCCACTGGATAAGGTTATCTGATTACATGGGGACAAATATTATGAATATGCTGATGATACCCACTTGGGTGTTTCAATCACTGGCCATCTAAGAGATGCTGTCAAAATGCTCCTGCAGTGCCTGAATACCATTTGAGTCCTGGGAGTGGGGGAGAACAGGCTTAGTCTTAACCCTAGCAAGACTGTGTGGCTGTAGATTCAGATACCTTCTGTTTTCCAGGATATTCCAGCTTTAGTTCAGACTCTTCCTATGGCTACTGCTAGTGCAGGGTTAGATGCGATTCCAGCTTGGCGTGTTCTCCATACATTGGGCGCATCCTTCCTGCTAGTTGTCCCATTATTAGAAGGAGCCAGCAACCATTTTTTTGAGCACAGGAAGAGTTGATGCCACTCTTTACTCACCTCTCTCTGATGATGACATCTGCACATTTTTCCTGTAGTAGTTTTAAAGTACTGGGTTTTTTTTCTTATGTTGCCTTAAGCATTCCTGTCCATTTCAGCTTTACCCCTGGGTACTGCACAGGAGAAAGAATATTCTCCACTTTGTTTTGAAGGTGTTTCCTCAAAAAGGGCTTCTGCTGCCTCCATTGCAGTGATATTTCAATAGCACAGTGGTTACATCACTCCCATCCACCAAACAGTTTCTTTCAAGGTGTAGAATAGAGGAGGGATCACCTGGTGTCCTACTTTCCATTTGTATTCTGCTGCTGTTGTGTTCATAAAGCTGAAATTGTTACTCTCCATGCTAATTACCCACAGTATTGTCTCCAGTAGCTCTGGAAAGTTCTGTGCCTTCTAATAGATAAATATTAGTAATACAGATTATTGATATTACCTCATCTGCTCTTTTTATCTCTTGCCTATTGTGCAGATCCCTCCCTCTCTCTTTGCCAGTTAACTGTTTTTGATGTTTGCTGGTGTTTAATAAATAAGCATGAAGCTATATTTTTGCTAACTGAAGTGAGAGGCATGTGTGCTTGTCCAGATCTGGATATCAGGACTGACTGGGAGTGTGCTGGAAATGTGGAAATGTTTCACCGTAATTTCCAGCAAAAGGGTTTGAGGCCCAGCAAGGAGCCAGAACTAAACTCTGAGCACTTCAAAGTACCCAGTCACAAAATATCCCCATTTTTATTTCCAGGTTCTTGATCAAGCATGCAGCTGAACACATTGAACTCAGAGCACATTGTAGATACTCATTTAAAACATTCTAAGTGAGGAACTTTTTTGTGTGTGCCTACAAAGCTAGGACAAAGATTTTGAAAATGGCAGTTACAATAGAATAAGAAAATCTCATGCTTAATGATGGGAAAGAATACAGCATCTGCAGCATGAAGATGGAAGCACTATCTGAAAGCTGGACCTCAGAAATTTTGGAGATGCCATGTCCAGAGGAAGCTCAAGAGAACTAGGTTTGATGAAAATAAAAGATTACTGAAATCTGAAATAATTACTGAGGTTGAACTTGCCAAGCTCTAACTTAATTCAGAATTGTGCTTTAGGAAAGGAGATCTGGAGCAATCTAAGACAGATACACAGTATACATGTTCAGGAATGAGCAAAAATGCTTAAATGTTCAGAAATTATCAGGAAATGCAAGTTTAATGGTACATGTGTCAGAATATCTGTCTATTCAGAAGATACTAAAACAAAACTGTGTGAAGCTTTCTGATTTAATTAAGGAACCGTTATTAAGATCATTGCCAGAAAACTATAAATACATGTTAGAGTTAATCGGCCTTCATGCTGAAATTTCCCTGGAGAATGTAATTGCCATACTGGACATATACTAGCATGTTTCAAAACATGCAACTGAAGGGACTTCTCTAAGAAAGATAAAAACAAAGAAACATTGTCTGTCATTACTGTAATGCTGTGTTTCTCAACTTTGGCAATTTTAAGATGTGTAGACTTCAACTCCCAGAATTCCCCAGCCAACATGCTAATTCCCCAGTTGCCAAGTTGAGAAACATGGCTGCAATGGAAAGGGACATAGTAAAAGAGACTGCAGACTTTACAGACCCAAGACCCTATCATCACAGAGAGATAATGAGATCAATATCCTAAATGAAGTCAAGCTGGATTGTAAAAAGAAAGAGGTACAGACTGTGAAACCATTTTTATGTTAGCAACTAAATGCTCACTTAAAATTGGATATGATTGTGAACTTAGAAAACAGACTTTTGCTGGAGAGTGGTGCATCAGGTCAGTATATCTGCAACAAAGGATGTGTTTATAAGCCTTGACGAGTCTTACCAAAGAAAAGTTAACATAGCAAATAGAATGTCAATAGACATATGTGGAAAGGCACTGAAACTGAAATGCCTGATAAATGATAATGCTAGCAGGCATATTGTATTTCAAGAAGCATTTTATGTACCTGAATGGAATTGAAATCATATAAGTCTATGTTAACTTATGTAATGTGGCTGTAAAATTGTGCTTAAAAATGGACTTTGTACTGCTACAAAGGAACATTAAAGTAATGTTAATGGGAAAGTAAAATGGAGCTAATTTGCTGAAGCTTATGCTACCTAAAGCAAACAGAAAAACAGGATGCATGCCCAGTGTTAATTCTGCAAAATAGCATAGAAGATTTGGTCAGAGAGATTAGCCTATTATTAGGAAAATGAAGGTTGAGGACTTAGCAATTGGATTGAATATCTGTCCTTGCAAGAAACAAATGGAGCCGAAGTGTGATTGTTACTTGAATGCAAAGGGAAAAGGGAACAGGATCCCCAGGCTTGAATTCAAACAAGCCAGCCAGCCATTGGACAGATATTTGTGGCCCCATGCCAATCAAAATGAAGGGCGAGGAAAACTCCCATGAAAACTACATTCAGGGACTGTCACTCAAAGTATACTGTCTCCTATCTCTTAATCACTAAGAATGAAGTATTTAAGACATTCATACTGTACTGAACTTACAGAGAAAACAATGTATATGTAAATAGTGAACAATTTAAATAAAAGGAGGAGCCCTTGGGGTTCTCTGAGCTTGGTTGTTTTCTTGCAAATGTTTCGTTACCGGGCTAGGTAACATCCTAGCCAGGTAATGAAACATTTGCAAGAAAACAACCAAGCTCAGAGAACCCCAAGGACTCCACAGCTGAACCCTGAGCTACACACATTCTCTTCTATTAAATAAAACGTCTTGGAGATACTAGCCACTGTCTTGGAACTGAAATAAAAAAGAACAAAAGTGGAGGGTGCTTGCTTAATGACAAAGAAGAGGTAATAGACTTAGTGAAGTTTCTAGGGCTCAGTGAGGCAAAGGAGTCAAGGATGCCAATGGGAGTTGGCTATCTAAACAAAGGAGGAAACCAAGTCTAGTTGGCAAGTAACGGGCAGGACAGGACAGCCACGGGAAAGCTGCTGTCTGCTGCATCTGTGAGCAGACCTGACCCAGCCAATGTGGTTGGACTGCGAAGCAGAAAGGGGAGTGAGCCAACACAAGAGGACTGGAGAGTGTTAAAAGATTATGCAGGTACTTAAAAGGAACTATGGACTTGCATTTAACACTGCCTGTAACTAATAATCCAATATGTATCGGATCTTAAGATCCAGATTGGGCTGGAGATAAAGCAGAGAGGCATACCTATTCTTCTATGGGGCTGTACCCATCGTCTGCTGGAGCAAGGAATAACTCAGTGTAGCCCTGCCGACTGCAAAAGCTGAGGACTGTGCTGCGGACCAAGCATGCCAAGACTTTGCAGGGCTGCACAAACTATTACTAAACTTCATAGTAAAAGAACCAGTTCCGGCCATGTTATTTCTTCTTTCTCATACATGGGCTGTATAAGAACTGCAGACACAGAGCAGGCCAGACCCCATATGTATGAGATGTTCAAGTGCACCCATTCATTGGGTGCGAGAGGCCAGTAAAACTTACACTTATCAAGCCGTTAGCCAAGGATGTTTCCTCAGGCTGAGAAAAGCAGGGGGACCTGGAGCAGGAGACGATGCGCGGTGGCATAAGCCATCGCAGTGCACAATTCAGAGCATGGGACTGATGAGAAAGGGAATGTTTGATGCATCATCACTATCCAGCAATGTGTTTCATAGATGATGGAGAATAGAGGGAATCACCCGGTGTCCTACTTTCCATCTCTATTCTGCTGCTGTTATGTAGATAAAAGGCTTAAAGCTGCAATAACCAAAGGCCACTCCCTTTGGAGCTCTCCATGCTAATTACCCTCAATATTGTTGCCAAGGGCTCCAGAAAGCTTTGTTCTTTTTGATATGTAGAGATACAGAAAGCGTACAATACGTTTATGTCTGTTGTTCTTGTCTCTTTCCCTGCTTTTGTCCAACTTTGCCAGTTAACTTTTTGGATGTCTCTGATACTTAATAAACAAGCTTCAAGCTATATTTTTGCTAGCTGCACTGAGTGGCACGTGTACTTGCCCAGATCTGGATACAGGGATTGACTGGGAGTGTGCTGGGCGCAAAGTAAAGTGGAAAATATTTGCAATCATTTTCCAACAAGAACAACCTCATTGGCATGCAGAATATCCCCAGTTTGACACCAGTGGAGACTCAAGTGGCTGCAGAAACAATGAAAAGAGCCACCTTGAACTAAGGGAAGGGAAGGAAAGGAAAAGGAAAATAGGTGCATGACTGTGAAGAGGCTGGGGAAGTAACAGGAGGAAAGCTAGACATGAATAACCAACAGATGGGAGAGGAGTTTCTTAGTAGCTTATCTCAGAAACGACGGCTTCGCGCAGGCTGCAAAATGCCCGGGAAGAAGAGATTGGAAACATTTAAAGAGATTTTGCCGTAATGAATTCACTGCATAAAAGGCTGTGGGTTCCAATTGCGGTTTCCAAGATTCCGTTCTACCCTTCAAACTCATTACGGTATTGAAGGCTGCATGACTCTTGTTACCTTGATCATGCCTTGCTGTAAGCGTCGTGATGGGAGGTTAGGGAAAGAAAAATAGCACTAAACGACAACAGTCACGCTTCCGCTGAGTTTAAACCTGGGGAATGTGACGCCAGGGCTCTACCTGCTGTGCTATTGAGATCACGCAATAACAAGCAGCAAAAAATCCTTGAACAAACACTTTGAAAAGGCAAGAAAGGAACTTTTATTTTAAAGCTGCGCGTTGCGCCTGCATAGCTGTCCATTTGTTCTACTTTAACTTTGTATACATGCATTTCAATATGTGGGTTTTAAAAGGACAAACCTGATTGGCCATTACTTTACTGGTCTAGGGAAACTGTCCAATGGGAGAATGCGGTCCCCTGCAGCGGAGACCGACCCCGGTCAAGATGCTGGTCGGGAGGCTCTTCCTTCGGCTTAGATCGGAGCTTCCTTGAGCGAAGGGCAGGAGCGGCTTCGAGGTGCCGGGCGGAGGTACCCGTCGTTCAGCTCCTCCGTGTGATCTGCCGCCCTGGCATTCGGTGGGGATCTCATGCTTAGAGCTACGGTCGGATGAGGCGTTCTGCAGGACATTCTCAGGGATGGAATAGATCAGCTGCGCAGCACGCGTTGTTATCAGTGGTCTCACGTAGACACCAACTATTAAAACTGCAACTTGAGAAGGTTGAGCTGGCTATTATTCCAATTGGATTGGAAGCACGGGTGTTTGGAATTGGATTGGAAGCAAGGGAGGGGGCAAAAAAGTCAACATGGCCAGCACAGCTGTCCTTTTTTTTTTTTACTGCATTGCGCGTGTCTGCGTGAGCGCGCGCCTTGGAGTCAGTTTTTGTTTCCTGGCTACTGCCTGGATTAGTCCCTGTAGTTTCCTTGGTAAGATTTTGGAAGTGGCTTGCTCTTGCCTGCTTCCTAGGGTTGAGAGAGAGTGACCGGCCTAAGGTCCCCCAGCTGGCTTCGTGCCTAAGGCAGGACTGGAACTCAGGGTCTCCCTGTTTCTAACCTGGTGCCTTAAGCACTAGACCAAGCTGGTTCTCATACACCAAACGTGCACACGTGATAGATATTTTTTTGATCTCATGGTCATAACTACCCTCTCTTTGGGCCTGCCCCCTCTGCTGCCGCTCCCATTCTGAAGCTAATGTTTCAAGACTTTTTTTTCCTTTGGTGAAATAAGTAATATATTTGCTTTCAAGGCAGCAGTGCCTAGATTTACTATCCCTTGGCAGCTGAAGTTTAAACATCTTTGGGGCTTTCAATACATGGCAGATAACTGATTTTAGAAATAATTGATAATTGGGTTTTAGAAATTTCTGAGATGTCACCTGGGAATCATGCTAGTGGCCAAGTTATAGATTGGGGATGAAGTGGGGGAGACCCACTTAATAGCTTTTCTTTTTTTGAAGGGGGAAGGCTGTTGTGGGCAAGGATGTGGTATAAAGTCAGTCAAGATGGCTGGCCTTTTCTGTGTTTTTGCAGGGCCAGTGGGAGGAGACTGTGGTATTTGTTTTTAAAAACTGGATTAAGTCTATATAAATTTACATATTTATTTTCATATGTTACTCAACTGAACATGACAGGAAACCATGTTACCAATTTTTGACAGTCATGCCACCAATTTAATCAGCGTGGTCGAGGGAGGGGGCTCTGGGGGATGCCCAAAATAGATCTGGGGATCCTGGGTCACTCACCAACTGCAGATTGAAAGCTGCTCATATGAAGCTATTCTGTCCCTTGTAGCCATTTCAGAGCGGTGTTGCGCCTTGCCCATCTGTAATGGCCCTGACTTCCTTGGGTCAAACTGGAGAGTTTGCAGTGGTTCTATTAACGTTCAGTGGAACGTGAACAGAATTTTATGTGGAACCTGGAACTATGATGAAATAAACGTAAGTAGAAACTTCTGAGAATGGGGTTGGGGGGATGCAGTACCATCTCCCGGTGTACCCAGTCAAGTACGCTATACCCATGGATCTGCTTCATGCTTCCTGGAAAAGGAAATTCATGAGATGGAAAGACAGAAGAAAGAGAGGAAAATGGACACTTAACCTGCATTTCCCTAAGCAAATGAGCTGTGGAAGGTATTTGCCAAGAAAATGTCAAGAGAAGCAACTAGCATGACAAAAAATAGAATCTGCATAGGTGCAGCCCAAGCACTAAGGAAGTTGTAAAGAGCAGGAATGGAGTGGATAAGGGTGTAGTTACTAAAATTGTGGCCTTTTTTAACATTTAAAAACGTTTATTTTGGCTTACAGAGTCACAACAAATATTTTCTCCACCTAACCCCCCCATTCCACCTTTTGAATGACCTCACTCATTTTCATTGATCTCTTCAACTCTCATTATTCCTCTCCTATAAAGTGTATCTAGCATTCTGCAGGCTAAGAGAATGGAAGATGGTAGAGAGGAAGACTGGGGGGAAATGGACAGGTGAAGGTATATGTGGGCATTTCAACTTCTGATTCAGATTTGTGTTACATAAAGCAGATCAGTGAATGCATTGGGAAGAGCTAGTGAGAGTAACACATCAGGGGCAACATTATGTTGATTGTGTGACAAATGAAAAAAGGCATTGCCAAGTGAGTAAGAACTGCCCTTGGAAATGGGTGGAAAGCAAAACCTGCTGGAACCATATCCTTGGAGCATAGTTCCTAAAGCAGAGCTTTTCTTCATAGCTAAGAGTATTCCTGTAATAGCTGCACAGTAGGCAGGAATTCAGCAATGGCTGGCTGGCCTTATATTTTAAGAACCAAGAAAGTGCCACCTGTTATGTTCCTGACTACTGCAAAATCGTTAATTGTAGGTACTTTATCAGAAGAAGTTGGGACTTGAAAGATGCAAAGAATAAGCAGAAAGGGGAAAAATTAGGGTCTTCTAAAAAAAATTGCTGTAGCTACAGTGAGATCCCCCATGCCTCTTAAATACAAGACATGAGTTGAATTAAAAACATTATTCTAAGTTGTTATTCACATTGCAAAGACTTGGCCAATATGAAGGCTATTTTTACTGTTGTTATTGGGTTTGGGAATTTGAAAGTCCAGAGATGTAGATCAGTTATCGTGTTATCAGAAAGAACTACTATATGAATTACTGTAACTCATCTTTTTCTTTTTATATTTATTATTTATCTTAGCCGTCTATGACTATAAGGGAACAACGCCGAATACTCCATGAAAAGACCCAGGTTTGAAGAACTGGGGGTCAAAAGTATACTACACTCTGTAAATTCTGCTACTGAATTCCTTCCTGTTTATTATGCCAGCCACTCAGTGATGATAAAGGATCTGAAAAAGAGCAGAGTCTTAAGTCAAATGCAGCCTTTATTTATTATTTATTATTTATTTATTTCAGTGAAGCTTGTTCAGAATCTGCTCTTTAGGGGAAAAAATACAGATACTGCCTCATGAGACAAGAAAGAGTATGTATTTAGATAAAAGAGGGTTTAGTTAGAAGCTTAGTTTATCATGTCCTGAGGGTTCAAAGCATCTTACCACTTTTGAATTCTGTTTATTGCTAAATGAATCCTGGATGCTTCCCTTTGCACTGAAAATCATTGTGGTATGCTTTAAAATGCTAAAGGACTCTGCGCTGCAAAGCTGTTTGTGGATAATTGGAGAGTTATGCTAATAATGTATTTTAGTGGCTTAAATATTTCTCTCCTATTAATTACAACTCATACTAAACCAGCTTCCTTGTAACTGGAAACAACTATCCTTTTTCTGGTAACTATACCAAAGGTGGGGGCCACGTGCCATTCACTTGGGTATCATGGAAGATTATAGGGCATCTCTGTCTCCTATCTGTTCTCCAGTTATCAAACTGATTAAAGATTTAGGATGAAGACAAGTTTTTTCCGTACAAGAAGTACACCAGATTTTGCAACAAAAGAAACTATTTATTTGGAATATGCAGTAGCAATACAAATCAGGAGACTGTAAAACCTACATCTTGTTAGTATTATTATAGAACAGAAAGTTTCAGTGGGGATCCAAAAGACACAGGCCTTGTCTTTAAGGGAGCAGAAAACTTGATGTAAGTCAAAGCAAAGCGAAGATTTCTTAAGGTTTATATTGGGAAATTATTGGAAACATAAGAAAAGACAAAGCAATTGAGAATACAGCAGGATGCCTTTGCAAGAAACAAAAGGGATCCTGATTAAGAACAAACAATGCATTTTGTGATACATTTTGATAATAACAATGGTAATAATATGTTAAAAGCTTTATGCAAACAAGGTTGCATAGGAAAAATAAGGGGCCAATGCAAAGAGTGATGTGAAAATCTCACCATACCTTGCAAATAAAGAAAGAACAGCGCTGCCATCCATTGTTTTACAGATTGAGTTTTTGAAATGTTGGATCATATATCAAATTTTGTTCCCTAAATGAGTCCAGTCCTATCAATTCCTCCATCTGCCTACCAGCCTGAGCCTTGGATTCTTTCTCGCTGCAGGGAAAAGTTGTGACTGATTCCTGTTATATCACTTTTGAAAGCACTATCGCTTTGACTCCCAGATTCTTTCTGAGAAGTAATGGCCATCAGTCAAAAAGATAACATTTTGAACAAATGAAAATTTGGATTAGACACTGCTTTCTCCATGCAGTGTGAATTGCACGGCAATATACTCTTACCAGTTTGAGATTTCTCTGGTAAGATATAGTAAAAAAAAAAAATCACCAAGGTGGACTGGGATTACCTTAAATCTACAAATAATTGGAATTCAGGGTACCATACTTCCAAAGAGCATACAATTTGTCTTCTAGACATGAGTCCAGGTCTGTAAATCTGTATCACTGCAGCTGGACTATATCACTCCAGAGATTTCTCCTTGTAGTTGGAAGAGGTTTGTTAGTGTCTGTCTATACAACAGAGTGCAGGCATGTCTAAGCCTGCTTGCTTTCAATTACAAAATTGAAGTATTTCCATCATAATGTGACTCAATGTATGTATGTATACACATTGTATGGGGCAAGGGGCTAACTCATTCCAGCTCAAATCAGATTATTTTTCAAGCCAATAAACATTTGGTGTTTAAGCCAGATCTTAAAAGTTTGCCTCACTTTGGAAGAGAGCAAAGAGATTCCTGTAACATCATACTCTGCATTTTTAAAAATACCCTTCGCGTATCTGTTGCTAGTTTTGGAGGTTTGTGGGTTGGGTTTGCTACTCCTTTACTGTGTGATCCTGATGGGGCAAATCTGAAATTAGAATGCTTTTTCAGTGTGTTAGCATCAAGGCTGTTATCTTAAACACTTACTAGGAAGCAACTGGATGCACTATAGACTCAACTTGTCCACACTCCCCATTTTCTTTGAAAATAAAAGATGGAAAGAAAATCTCCACATTTTCAGGGAAGTGGGGGCAGTTAGAAACTGTTTTTCCCGCATAGATGAAAAAATACCCTAAAATCCAAAACAAACCACCAAAACCAGTAAGAAAATGTTTTCAGCATTGTATACCGGATATAATTTTGCCCTACGATGCCTTACTAGAAATAGGTACACGTTGTAACATCATTTAATAAAGTATTATAGATAGAGCAGCTTTTGTTTGTTTGAAAAAGCAACATGCATATTTTCCCCAGCAAGCCCTCTAAACTCTGAAACCTTCCAAGAACCCTCCTCTTCTACTTTCACAGCCTGAAAATGAGGCCCCAAAAGGCCAATGCATCTTTGGCTCAGCAAATCAGGAATCACATTACATGTGATGATATCATATCACGAGGTAGCTAATCAGATTTAACCCATTATGGCAGTGAAGAGAAATAATGCTAATTGTTTTGCTCTCCTTCTCAACTGGGAGACAGGGGAATTGTCCTTGATGCTAATGATGGAAATAGTTACAACAGGAAACCCTAGTCCTTGGCCCTGATTATGGGGCACTCTAGTAGTATTTACACAATTGTCTGAGCTCTCCAAAATCACCAAGTTAGAGTTGTGATGGCAAAGTGCTTTTTGAGCAGCGGGGGCACAAAAATCTCACTAATTGATCTTAGTTATTGCTTTGTTCCCCAGAGTGTTAATTTCTTCATTGATGATTCTTTAACAAAGGTGCTGGTAATTGAGAGAAATGAGAGAAAATACCAAGAGTTGTACTCATGGATTGTAGCAAACCTGGCTAAATTCTGGACCAAAGTTGTCCTTGAATTAAGATTGACGAGCATCTCCCACAAAGTCATTTAGATAAGTATTTAAGAAGACAGGATGAAATAGTACATTTCATCTGCTGTTTAATCTTAAAAATATAGTACCAATAAAGTGAGATCTGGCTAGATAGTATTTTAAACATATGGCTGCATTTTATGAGCATTCCCTCGGTGGGCAGGTGGTATAGCCTGGAAGTGATGATTGATGGCACAAGGGGACTTCCTTTGCCTAGTGATTTCCAACACGCTTGCCTACCACTCTTGGCTCTCCTTGTCTAAATACAGGCAGTGGGACTGGGCAGCAGCTGGCAGATCAGCAGCTTTGGTTAATGCCCTGAGAGAGGTCCTGGGGCTGGCTTTTGCACGGAAACCAAGACCCGGAGGGGAGAGGGAGATTACCAGCACTACACAGAGTGCCGGTTCAAATTATCTGATGGCAGCCTAGAAGATGGGATATGGCAAAAAGAATTTGCACTTTCACTTCTGAAAGAATACAATCATTGCATTGACCAGGCAACGATCACTGAGTACCTGTCCCTTTCATCTGTCACCTTTGCAAGTAGCAAACAGCTGCCTTACAACAGTAACCCTACACACTACTACTAGAAGGGGGCAGCTAGAGGAACTTGGGCCAAACTTTAACTGTGGGCCAGTCTGCTAATAACCTGATGGCTCTGTAGTAGCAGTTTGCTATGACCTCGTTCCAGGGAGAAAGTTGATGTGGCCCCTCTAGCTTCTCAAAACGGTTCAGGGAAGCCAAGCGACCAGACATCCCCACGTGGGAGTCCTCAGAAGGTTCAGCTCACCATCACTGTCAAGCAAGCCAGGTGAGAACTGAGGCTAGGTAGATTTCAGGAAGTTCAGCATTTCAGGTACCTTGCTCATCACTAGAGGTCTTTTCAGCCTTCCGCAAGAGGCAGCTGTCTCCCTACCAGGTATGCTGCAGCAAATACTGACTATTCTGGCTGCGAATTCTAGGAGCTGTAGTCCCAACACATTCTGAGGGCATCAGACTAATGTATAAGAGTGTTAATTTTATATAAATTAAGCACATTCAAGGGAAAATAATTTATCTTTTTTTCTATTTGCTCTAAAGAAGCTTTTCACATCACTTTAAAGGCAATAAAAAGACTTAAGAAGTAAGGAAATTGGGAAATATATTTTCAAGGCCATAGTCCGACCAAAAGAAAAAGATAAAAATGAAAGAGATGAGCCTAGTATCCTGCACAAGCCTTGTTGAAAAAAACGAGCTGCACAGAAAAAGCCCTTCTGTAGCTTCCATTGGTTTCAGGAGAGGCTTACACTGGAGAACTTCCCAGTGGATTGGGCCTTAAAATAAAAGCTCCTTTTAAAGTATGCAGAACATAATGAAAATGTCACTTCTGGCTTTCAAAGTTAGTAAACAAAGTATTAAGTGTACCTATTATGCTCACTATTCCAACCATTGTTAAAAGTTTTACAAAATGAATTACTGTCACTTCTTTTAAAACATTGTGTAACAGGAAATGAATGTGCACAACTCTACACTTGTCTACCATTCTTGAACTAATTCACAAATGCGTTAAAAATGGAAACAAAAGAAGGGCGAATGTAGGTAGCTTGGTGTTAAAAACTATACAGGTATGAAGCTCTTTTTGCCACAGGACAGGATGGGGATGGTCTGTCCTTTGATGCGTGCTAGGAGGGTAACTTTTTATTTTTATAAACACTATTAAATTCAGACTGTTTTTTTGGTTTGTTTTTCCTTTATCTGAATATACAAGAACATTCATTATCAAATGTTCATTATCATCAATACTACAAAGAACGAGACACAAATCGCAAGAAACAATGGAAAATGTTAATAAAGCTGAAAGAATTGAATGTTTTAATTTTTTTTTTTTTACTTTTTTAGGATTCTTTTTTTTTTAAGTTTCTGCAGTTTTTTAATTTTTTTGTTTTTGGTATCGAAGTTGGGTTTTTCTGGGCAGAAAATAAAGAACCAAATGCATGAGAAGGCAGCTCAGAGTTAAGCAAAAATATCAGTATTACATAATTATAATAAAAATAGTAAATCTGGATATGCAAAGAACTACTACCAGTGTATGTACCATTAAGGAGTTCAGTACCATACCGTGGCGGACCATAATAGAAAGATATATTGTTACAGGCAGATAAATGCAGTTCCATCTCTTTCTTCCCTCCCAAACAATTGTAGTCTGCCGTGCAAATTGCACAGTCCAGATAATAGTTTGAAATGAAGTTAATAAATAATACTGCACAACACTATCTACCTATAAATGGAAGTTGAATAAAATCTGCTTTCCAGGAGACTATGTCTTATTTTCATTTATCACAGCAATATAGTGGTCTCTGTGAAAGTTGCCAATAGATGTGTTAGATAAAGATCACACAAGTAATGTAATTAATTGCAACTAACCTGATTACATTTAATTACATTAAACAAATATTTCAAGAAATATTCACGGAATCTCACCCATGTGAATCCAACTGAAGGAAGTTTCAAGTCCATGCAGAGTGGCCTTTACCAGGGAAAGCACATCTTGGCTGCATGAATCTATGCGGCCACTAGATGGTGGTAGAGACACCAACAACTTTGAGTCTTTGCTGTCATCTAGTGGTTGTCTGGATTTGTGTGGCCCAGATCTCGCAAAGGTATATTCCATCCAAACATTAGGCAATGCTACCTATTATGGCTATATTTCCGCTCATGCACTAAAGTTAAGTATACACCTTTGATGTGGTCAGCTGTATTGTGCATGTGTTTCTTTGTCCCAGCTCCTAGATACAAGACACCTCTTACCGAAAGCCATCTCTATCTAATTCTGCAATCTCTTTCCACATTCCCATCTTAATACCATCATATAGACACTGTGGCTTTAATCTCTTAGTTAGTATTTGCTTCTTGTTTTTGCCTTTTCTTTCTTTAATTCATCCTAATGAGGTATTCTGTAGAGTTTAAAAGTGACACTAGGCCTGTGTGAGGTGGCTGCAGTTTGCCTTGAGTTGCTTCATGCTGCAAAGGTGCTTCGTGTCCCTTCTGGGGCCTTATCTAGCATGCTTACTAGCTGGAAGAGCCTCTTCTGGCTATTGCATTTGCTAAGGAAGCCCCAGAAACAATGTGAAATACTGTGGCAGGTTCACTTCAGTCTTTTGGAAGGTGGACAAGGTGCTTTGAAAAGCGAGTGCTTTGCTCAAATCATTATGAAACCATCACAATAACATTATGAAATGTTAGTTGGTCCATTAAACCTACTGCTTTTCTATAGTGCCTCCAATTTACTTGGTTTTAATCCTGGGTATATGCAGGTTATTGAGAACAGATGGTCCAAGCGAGCTATGGATTTCTCATGACTTCTCATAAGAAGCAGCAGGGTCCCAATACTCATCCAGACAGAACTGCCAACGTTGTTTGGTAATGGTTACAAAGCTATTTGTAATCTGTGTTAATCAATGTGGGCTATTTGCCAAACTGAACTCATAATGATCCCAAATAGAAAAGCCCTTTTCTACTGAAAAGATGGAATAATGATGATTAGAGCCGAGGGAGCTTAGAGTACGGAGTAAGTACACTGCTAGATACTGCACCAGTGGACATTGTTCTTGAACTTGGGGGACTGATTTGTCTATGTGTTGCCACTAATAAAGAAGCCACAGCACAGCACAGCTTGGGTTATTTAATGTCTTTCTGTCTTTGGGCTGGGCCAAGACACTTCATTGAGGACACAGTCAATCCACTGGGAAGTTCCCCTGAACGTGCCTTGCTGAAATGTGATCTGTCCTCATGTTGAAGACTAGGAGGCAACCACTTCATCTTATTCTGGAGAGCTGAGTTTGAGCACAGGCAATAATTTAAAGTCACCATGCAAATATATATTTTTGAATATGCATTTCCAATAGCCAATTATCTTCTCCTCTCCCCATCTCACCCCACCCCATCATTTTTATTTAATTATTTTTCCACCAGGAAAACATGCTTTCTTAAAAGTGAAGTGTCAGTCTTTTTTTTTTTCAAGATCAAGGCAACACCACCATTTTAGCAAGGATCTATAAGCAAATTATAATATGCAAAGCCACAAAGTCCAAATGTTTACTAATGCCCTAGTAAAGGCAAGTTGTACATTCTAGCAGCTTGGAAGTAATTTCCCAGTAATTTCTTTCTCTGTGTAACAGATATTGGTAAATTAGGAGTGCAATGAAAGCTCTGGATATTTTGCAATTTCTGCAGCTTCACTGTGCAGGTAATACCCCCCCCCCACCCCCTTCTGAATATCTAAGCTTTATGATTGTGCATCCAGGTGGACGATACTTGGATAAAGCTCAGAAATCAAAGGGTATAAGACTGAAGACCACAGTGCCATGCACAGGTCTTTATTGCTTTGCCCTTATATGGTTTACATTTCAAACAAAAATGTGAAACTCTTTTCTGCATCAGTAAAACATGATTTGTAGAACCCAAATAAATTATGCAAGATCGTTTACTACCCAGATTTACTGCAGTTTACCATGTTATACTAAGCAACTAACTGTGCACTTCCTTCATGAAGAAGAATGCACATCCCTAATTACAGTTCAATGGGGAGTGTGGAACAACAGAAATGAGAAGTGGCCAGGTTCATGTCTAGGGTAGATACAAGACATGAAGGGATGGTAGAGTAGCTCTGCTAACAATTTCCTATCTTCTTATAACCATGTGGCATGTTACAGACATACCTTGCAGCACCAGGATTGCATTTATCCAGCCTGTAACAGAGATTGTCCTGGAAGGCAACTCACCAAAGACCCAGGATCTTGGAGGAACAGACAACTGTTCTCCTATGAAGGAGGGATGGTGCCCAAAAGCCAAGGGAAGAGCTTAGATGGCTCCTGGAAAGAGGTAGTGAGAACACCAGAGAAATGGGAGGAGGCGGTCAGATACCTGGTAGGCTGGAGGGAGTTAAAGATCAACACGGATAAAAACAACAACAACAACAGCAGCAACAACATAAAAAGTACAAATGCTTTCAGAAGATGTTTTTGTTTTCTCTTCTTCTGATCATTCTGCTGTGAGAGGATGGGCAGTGGTGATGGTGAAAGGAAAGGTGGCTTCTACCCAGAAAAGAAAGGGAAGAGAGTATAAAGAAGTGTCCAGATTGGCTGAAAAAGCATCCCCAAAGAGAGAAGAGAAAGAGACTCCTGTTGGGTGGGCCAGTCAGCTCTGAATCCAGCCTGCTGGCATCAACAGGAGAAAAAAACTCTCCCCTCTCTGCCCCCACCTCTGCCTGGTACAGGGTGGGAGCAGCCGGGGATACTGGATTGCTGGGAGATCAGTTGGAGGTATCAGAGTGAACGCTGCCAGGGCCTTCTGTGGGGGAAGTCACTGACGAAGGAGTCGTAGCATCTTGCCAACCTCCATTAGCCTAAGAAAGAGAAAGAAATCTGTCAGTTGCCATCAGGACGAGGTGCTCCACCCTGCAAGGTTTCATAGCAGCAGCAGCAGCGGCGGCAGCAGCAGGAAGGATCTCCTCTTCCACACCCCTTACTTGTAGCTGTTGCTCAGGACCCTAATGCCAGAGCTGGTCAGCCACATTCATCTTAGGTGACAGATATATAAAGGTGACAGTCACTTACATTGATCCAACTGAGAACAACTAATGTTACTACAGCATCAGCCTTTGGTATTATAGGTTGCTTTTTCATGTCTCAGAAATGGAACTAGCGAGCAATATAAGACATTAAGAAACGTTGACTCTCAATCATCCTCATGTATACTTAAAGGGGTAGTACTGTGCAGTACATATGGCAGATGACAGCATGAGGCATGTTAGGATCACTGTTATGGGGTTACAGTGAAACCTATACAAGTTTATTATTGATGCATTAATATTACTCTCAGTGCAGCTGCCTAATTCAAAGTTTATATAACTCGGGTTCACAGTTACTGAGGTGTTTTGTTCTTTTGCAAAAAACTCACAGGAATGCCCTATTCATACGATTAATATAACATTAAGATGAGAGCTGGCACTCTCAACTTCAGCTATAATCCTCACCACTTCATACTGCAGGATACCATGAAAGATTCTGGTAGAGCTGTGATCTAAATTCACAGATTCTTCAGAATCCAAAAGTGATTATATCACTTACTAGTTCCAACAAATTCAGAACTGTAACATCCTCTAATGCTTGGTGGCCTAGCCTTTACTTGAAAACTCCACCAGACATGGAAATGTCCTTATCATCAAGCAGTTTCCCCTCTTTTTGCAACTTATTACATACGTTACATCTAGGACTGTCTTATTCTATTTGTGAGCCTACAGGCATTACAACAGTGTTGTCATGTCCCACTCAGAATCACAGCTGTCTGAAGGAGGGCAAATAATAACACATGTGCAATGTCATGACTTATGTACTCTCATCAAGTACTGGGAATAACTTGTACTAAGTTGTATCTTTTTGCATGATGACATCATGAAATGCCATGTAGTCATTTTGATATCATCATGCCACTGCTCACAATGTCTTTCTCTAGGCTAAACATACCCAGTTCCTTCACTCTCTTTCATTCATACAACTTGTTTTCCAAATATCCACCTCCAAAATGTTTGCCTACCTTTTTAAATTATGGTACCCAGTTGTATACAGAACACATTATACAAAAATGCTTCTTTGGATATTGATAGATGGGCCTTACCCTTTGGGTTAGGGTAAAAATATTCAAAATTAACGTAAATCACAAGATACTTTGTATTTTGTGTGAATTCTCGTATACAAATTTAGTAAACATTTTCAAAAATTCAATACACTGTTCTGTAGATTTCTATGGGATACTTCAATTCCAAATTATCTTTGAAAAAGATGTAGCTGTCTGTTAAAAGGAGGGCATTGGTGTCCTGATTCTTGAATTACACCATTATGCATACCTTTTGACTAGTACCAAACTTTGGATAGCTTCACATAGTGTAAATTTTCCTTTCTGAGCCCTTTTGGTATATTCACACAGCACCTTTAGTTAAATGGACTGTTTGGGGTTCAAAATATAATAAGTGAGCCACAGCTATTCTCACTATTACAGTGATTTGAAAATTACAGCATACTATTTCTAGAAAATTGCATTTTGATCCTTTTTATCATGCTAAACTGATACTATGGGTTAATCAGATTTTATAGTTGACAGGTTTTAGCTATGTGGAAGATTTGGAAGAATGTTGGCATTTTTATTTTAGATTAATTATTGGATAATAATGATGATTTTTTATCATATCCTCCAGTAAAGGATGTGTTTGTTGTCACCCACTGGCAATATTTACAATGCTAACTTCTATTGATGTCTCGATTTGGACTAACGACATTTTCAGCTGCACAAACACCTAAATTATTAGATGTGATCGTTAAATCTTATGAGACAAAAAAACCCCACAATTAATCACAATTAATACTTGTTAGCAATATATCAATTTGATATGCAAAATTTAAAGAGTGAACAGAATAAGGAACTGGAGGTCTCAATTTTTTCTAAATAATGGAAAACTGTCTTAATGTCTTAATCAAAAGTTCCAATTTTAGACTACAGCTTATTCAACAAAAAGTAAGATTTTGGACTTACTGGACCCCACTGCATTTGTATACAAAAGGAACGACTAAATCATTGTGTTGATAGCTAAACTTGAAGTACCAAACCACTGGAGGGCTTTTATTCTGGCACAATGCCATGTCCTCCCCTCAGCAGCCCTTGAAGGAAGATCCCTTACCCAGAGAGACAATGCCCCTGTGACTCTGGATACTCAGAAACAACAGAGCACGTGCCTTCTCCAGTGCCTATATTACAGAGACATTCGTACTAGCCTCATCTCACCATTACCGCATAAATGCCCAGGGTGCACAGGACAATTCTACACCTCCCTGCTGCTTTGAGATACCAACCCTGCTACAACATATGATGTTGCCAGGTTCTGTGCAGCAGCGATTAAAATTCGTCAGATGATGACCTGTGCCATAAACTAGACTTAATGAGCATCTAGTTCACCATAGTAGAGAGCTCTGTAATTTCATATAGTCTGCCACATACTAATCTTTATGATCCCCCACACCCATCTAATGCTCCTACCCTCCTTTTAGATTCCTTTTAGATATATACTTCCTGTTTTATATCTTTTAGCTTTTTATAATAATAATAATAATAATAATAATAATAATAATAATAATAATAATAATTGTTATTATTAGACTCTGATGTATTTTCTATGCTTTCTAATTGATTGTATCCCACCCTCCTTATGCTGGTCTTTGATTGTAATAAAGATTTGATTTGATTTGTGTTGATAGAAATACAATGAGAATAACACTTCATTAAAACATGTTTTTGTGGTACCCTAAAACTTATATTAGAAAAAGTAATTATACGTATTAGTGTTACTTTGAAAGAGGGTTTAATTTTTTTGGAGGTCTATATATTTTTTTTAATTACACACCTAGTACAGGGAAATTGATGGTTGGACAATGGAAATGGATTCTCCATGCCCTTCTTGTTGCTAAGAGATTTATTCTTCAATGTTAGAAAGGTGAATTTATGGCCCCAATTGTTAGCGGAGTGAAGAGTTGATGCTACTTATAGCTTATGTATGAGTTGCTTAGACATGCAGATTATGTATGGACAATTATAATGAAATATGGTAATCCTTTACTGAAACTGTTGTATCTAACTGTATATACATGTATAGTATATATACCAGGTGTACCGAAAGTCAGGCCACATAAACAATTTATTATATAAATTACATTAACGTTTGAATTGATTGCTGTTTTCTTCTAAACACTTGCTTACTTATTTGACAGATGACCTTTGAACATTTCTAAGTACAATAACATTTTCTCTGAAAAAAAAACCCTAATAAAACATATTGTGATTGGCCTATGAGGCCTGACTTTTGGTATATCCTATGTGTAGTCTCCTTTTTTCCACTTTTTCTATTTTACTTTTTCTGTTCTGTTTAATTATTTTATAGATACTGCTGAGAATTTCATTGACTTTTTTTGTGATCTACTTATAATCCTGTGTTCATGCGCATAGTGTTGCTAAGCCAAATATCTCATTCTGCATTTGTGTTTTATTTTTATTTTGTCTAAACAGAGAATGTTGCATTTGCATTTGTTAAATTTCATATTGTTAGTTTCAATATAGTCTTCCAATCTATCAAAACATTTGTATTTCATTCTGGTCTTCAGAGGTGTTAACTATCCTACAAGGGTTTCAGCAGCTGGCAGCAGCTGGCTTGCCTTGCATGGGCTTGGGAGCTAAACAGGATCAAGTCTGGCTAATACTTGAATGAGAGACCATCAGATAATTCCAAAGTTGTTGGCTTGACTGGAAAGTTGAAAAAAATTTTTTTTTTAAAAAAATTGTTATAAATCTTGATATATTACATTGTTTCAACACAGTGATGTTTATACAAGATTAATTTAAGATTAATTTAAGATTATTGACATTCTATTATTAAGATAACTTAGAGTGTTGAAAATAGAGAAGAGAAAAAAAAAGGTATTCTATCAATATTAGTTACAATTTAGGATGTCTATATTATAAGCATAAAATTATTTGACTTTTTCATCCAAAGTTGAGTATAGCATTGAAAAAAATACCACTGCGAATTGCATCAAAGTATTTGTTGTATGATAAAGATTTCGATCTTAAACTGATTACTTAGCATTAAAGTCTCCATTGTATTGTTACATAATATATATAAAAAAGAAAAAAATAGATAAACTAAGCAAATTTAACAAGAATTAAAATACCAAAAAGTAGGGCCAAAAAAAAAGGAAAAGAAAATTAAAAAAAAAAACTATTGTAAATTAGCAGATGTACAAAAAGGGGGAAGTCAGCTCCCCCCTCCAAAAAAAAATCTTGAAAGAAAGCAATGGCAAAATACTTCTGCCCTGTTGCCAAGAAAACTGTATGAAGTTATCAGAAGCCATGTTTTTATACATTTTGTGTCATCTGTAAATCTGTAAAAAATCCTTCCACATCTTAATCAATGTCATTTGTGAAAATGCAGAAAACTGCAAGGCCCAGGAGAGAAAGCTCTTTGGTATCCCACTTGAAATCTCCCTCTGCTTTGGCAAGGAACCTTCTCAGAACAGTTTTCTAGACAATAATGAAGCAGTGTATTATCATCTGATCCACGTTTAATGAGAATGCAGCCCAAAATATCACACAGATATTTAAGTCAAATACTTAATACTTATATAGTCAAATACATTGCTGTATTCAAAATATTTCACTCCCACTTGAATGTCCATTATCCAACTGAAAAGCAGAATCAAGATTAATCTGGATAAGAGCTATACATAACACATCCAGGTTGGAGTCTACTGATATTGCATTATTATGAAGATGCTTACTACTTTACAGACTTTACTAATATCTTCTCTGGTATTCAGATCTGACTCTCTGGCCTGAATGTCCCAAGATCTTCCATTCTGAAGCACATGTGGCTATTTTCATTCCTGGGTATGTTATTCATTTTTAAGATTTCTTAACGATGAAAGATAAAGATTCTGAAATTTCATCAGCAAGGTACTCTGGGTGCAATTTGTCTGCTATTTCTTCAAGGCTTTAAACAGGCCCACTTTGGGGAGAAGAGGAGACAAAACTATTGAGCAGTATGCCTTTTCTCTGTCCCCTGGGAATGTTTCACATACTCATTGAAGAGCATGCCTATTGGAGTCTTTTGCTTCAAAAATATCAGGAAAAGACCCAATGCAGCTCCTTTCCAGCCTTATTATTAACAGTCTTCCAGAGTTATTTCTCTGTACACATCTGTGATGGGCCTTGGTGAGTTGTCCTTCCTTTAATTTCTTTTACAAGTGCTTTATTTTCAGCTTATTATTAATCTTTTCCACAACCACATCTGCTTGTTTAGATGTTATTTGTCTTTTTCACTGGAATTGTTTGTGATGATACTTCTAGCAGCACTTCTATAGGAACTCTAATTTATCTTGAACTTCTTTTCCTATTAGTATATCTAGCCATGGAATCCCATTAGGAATTTCTCAGGATTTATTAAATTCAGCTTTTTAATCTAAGATACCTGCTTGGCTATTTTCATATTTAGCTTTCCAGAAGACCATGAATTTCAGTTTCTAGTACTGAATGATAACATTTCCTCAAACATCCTGATATTTCAATTTTTTAAACTGACTTCTCATTATCAGTCAAAATTGAGGACTTTTGTTTTTTTCATCTTTTTGAAAGTTGTCATAAAGACATAAGGGAAATTTGCAGAAATTCCATATGCCCCACAGATATCAGATCAATTGAAATACTACCATTAATCTTAACTTTTCCTTGCAATTACATGTGTTGTAAAAATGTGTTTCCTTCACAAAAGCATCTTTTATATTCTCAGCCGCAACTGGAATAATTTTGATTATTCCCATCAAGAGATAACAATCTGGCTGTCCTTTGTAGAACTTACTTTTCATGCTCTGCACATTAATGTGTAGATATCATAACCTTAAAATGGTTCTAATAGCTTAAGGTGGCCTATGTGGGGCTCTATCTCTACAACAAATATCTTGTGAGGTAGGCTGAGTCGAGAGACAGAGCAACTGGTCCCAAGGTCATTCAGTGAGTTTAATGGCTGGGAGTGGATCTCAAACTGAATCTCCCAGGTTCTAATCTGGCGCCTCTGCCACTCTCCCACATTGTCTTAAAATTTCCCAAGACTGTTTTTTTGTTGTTGTTGTTGCCATTTTCACTTCAGGTTACTTATCCCAGTTCTTGAAAGATTTTTTTTTAATTTAAAAACCCTTTACTGATGTGTTTTTGCTCCTATCCTGTGTGTCACGTAGCTGCTGGCTGTTGCCAAGAAGAATCAAGTTGGAGTGGCCAGAGAGGTTGTATAGGATCATTTTATGAAAGGCAGGGCTCCACTGGTTATGGAAGCTGGCTGGGTGTCTTCGGACCAGCCACTCTTTCTTGACCTAACCCACCTCACAGAGTTGTTGTTGGGAAAAGAGGAGGGATCATTATGTACACATGAGTTGTACAAAATAAAAGTGGGATATAAATCTAATCAACAAATACACTCTAGGCTCTCCAATTCACTTACCAAGCAGTTCAGCACTCATCAACCCAATCTTTAAAGAGTACAAGGTTGTTTCAGTCAATGGGAAAGATCTGGCTTCAGCAGAGGTGAATATGTGTAGCTCAGGGTTGAACTGTGGAGTCCTTGGGGTTCTCTGAGCTTGGCTGTTTTCTTGCAAACGTTTCATTAAGTGCACTGAAGATGTTACTTAGCCGGGTAACGAAATGCTTGCAAGAAAACAACCAAGCTCACAGAAGCCCAAGGACTCCAAAGGTCTGGCTTGTTTCTGGTTTATTTCTGGATGTGATGCTTGTCGAAGTGTGGGACAAAGGGATAGCAATTTTCCAGACATACACACACAGTCCTCTATTTACAGTGATATTTAATATAGTGCCCTTAGCTTAACAAACTACAATTCAAATGGAGCTTTTTGCGGTGCTCTACCTGTTTCCCTCCCTTCCTTACACAACTTCTTTCTGTGCTATCACTTCTGGGGTCCCTTCTAATCTAGAGAAGAGGGAAAAAATTACTCTTTTCTGGACTTCTTGCATACCAGCTCTTTTGTCAAGCCGTCTTTGCTGATTTCTGGTCTATTGTCTGAAAACTACAGTCCTTTCCACCAGCCAATTAACTCAGCAGACCCCTCTGTCTTAGATCCTGCTTGCTCCTGCTGGGTGTCCAACTGTAGATATCTCCTCCACGACACACATAGTCTTACGAGTCCATGCTGCACAAAAACAACTCCAGGAATGTCAAACAACCTCCCCCCCATTACTTAATGCTTCTGCCCTTTCATATGTTAAATGTTCACCAGGAAACAGAAGCAACAGGAGTCTGAACATAAAACTGCTCCAAAGAATAACCAATTAATCCTCTCTTAGCTTGAATCTTCTTCAGTGGGCTTCCAGTTCAGGTCAGCAAGGTTCCAGTGCACTTGTTTATCCTGAGTGACAAGTAAATTTATTTATTTACTTCCAAAGGAGGGTGAAGTCACTGGAAAGAACCTTTGGATGTCTGAAGGGAAGATGGAGGTTGAACATATTTTTGAACACTGAGGAAGCTAAACAATATCTGTGAATCTGGATGTGCCATTTTCCTAAAGGAATTCCATCAGCTTCCCAGACTGGGTGCAGAAGGCAATGCTATTCCCATGGAAGATGAGTAGAAAAATTAACTATCATGGACACTCAACTTTTAGCTTGATGGTTCCACACAGAGGCAAGGGCAATCCAATTAATCATCCAATTCCTCTGTGACCAGTTCATACTTTCCCATGGCTACTGAGCCAGAAACTATTCTTGTATACTCTGTTCAAAGGAAGTCCTATGACAGCATATTGCCCTGTTTGTTCTCTTCCATATTTCTCTTCTTTCAGCCTCCTCCTAATTTTACTACTTCATTTCATCTAGTTTTCTAAGAATCTGTAGAGTTTCTACTTCAGTCATATTGAAGAGTGTTTTCAGGGAATAAGCAGAAGGGTGGAAGAAGTCATTATGGTTTGCAGAAACCATGCCTTAACATAACGTGCAAATGTGGCCACAGTTGTATTGAAGATCAGTAAGATTTTAATTATCTGAACTTGTTGTCATTTATTCTTTGCATACTAGCATGTGGAAGAATGAGTGAATGAAGAGGATCCAAAGAAAGGTAAAAGTTGTTTCTTACATTAATAACAAACATTAGTTGAATTCTGATACCACACCAGGTATTTCATATGTTCAATCAGTGTGCAGGATTTAATTCTTCTTGTAAAATTCCAACTCTGTGTGGATATTTATACAATGAATTTTTTTCTTCTTAGTGTTTTCCTGTGGGTGCAGGGTCTGCTTTTTCAGATCAACCAAACGTTGATCTGTTGGTTGCAACAGGAATTGACCAACTGGCTTGCTGCCCGAGCCTGACATCGGGGGCTGAGAGTAACTGGCCCAAAGTCATCCAGCCGGCTGTCATGCCTAAGGTGGGACTAGAACTCACAGTCTCCCGGTTTCTAGCCTGGTGCCTTAACCTCTAGACCAAACTGGCTCTGATGAAATCTATACCATTAATGTTGATGTTTAAAATAATAAATCACATTTCAAGTTTGAGCAGTTAGTCAATGGAATCAATTACCCAGAGAGATGGAAGGTTTCCTTTTGTTGGAGGTATTCAAGTAAAAGCTAGACAGCCATCAGTCTGAGATGCTCTAATCTGAAGCCTGAACAAAGCAGGGGTTGGATTCAATAGCCTAAATGGGCCCTTCCAACACTATAGGTAGTCCTCACTTAACGACCGTTTGTTAAACAACAGTTCAAAGTTACAACAGCCTTGGAAAAAGTGATTTATGACCTGTACTTGCACTTACAACCGTTGCAAACCAGTGCACCCCCATGGTCATGTGATCACAATTTGCGACCTTTTTTATGATGGTTAAGTGAATCACATGGTCATTAAGAGAATCACATGGTCGTTAAGCAAATACCTGCAAAAAAGTCCAATGGGGAAGGTGGATTTGCTTAATGACCATGTGATTCACTTAACAACCATGTGATTCACTTAACTAACATTATAAAAATGGTCATAAAACCGAGTCTGGTCATGTGGTGACTACCTTAACAACCGCCCCCCTTAACAACCAATTTTCAAGTCCCTATTGTGATCGTTAAGCAAGGACTATCTATATGTCTCTATAACATACAAAAATGAAAAGCTCCAAAATAATCCTATATTTCAGGCAGTTGTCAAATTCTGTTAATGACTAGTCCATTCAGCTCCAGCATAGTTTTTGAAACTAAAATATTCTATATCTCTGTCCTTAAATGCTTACAGTGTTTTAATACAAAGATGTATAAGTTAGCTGGTTTATTATATGTAAAAACAAGTGCAATTTCCAGATTCCCAATCTAGCAATGTAACAATTGACTGTACAGAGCTGTGTTTCTCAACCTCGACAACTTTAAGATGTGTGGACTTCAACTCCCAGAATTCTGGGGGCTGAAATCCACACATCTTAAGTTACCAAGGTTGAGAAAAACTGGTATACAGAAACACTGCATCAGGAACACTTAGTTATGAAAATGCATTTCTGACCACATTATGCGGTAAGAAATAATAAATAAGCGGCTCTGCAGCATTTCATTAATTCAAAAACATAATTGCATTAAGAAAAAGGACTGTGTAGATTAGATTTATGTTTTTAGGTCTTGCAGTTTGAATTCCAAAGTCAGTTATGCATATCTTCTACTGTACTTGCTGTCTGCAATATTGGGTGATGGCTTCTACGTGGAAATGTAGAACATAAAATAACACTGATGGTGCTCCCAGTTCCTTATTCACGTCCCTGCTTTGCTCACATTTAAAGTGAAGAACAGCACAGAGTTGGGACAGCAACCTTTTGGTGTTCAGCTGTCTCATCTTTCTTTTCTATTCTTTGTTGAGTCACCAAGAGCTGCAGGAGGTGTAATGATGATCCACTGAGATCTCAGGAAGGTACAAGCTGCAAGTTTTAGTAATTTGGGGTGGGGTTTTTTTGGGGTAGGAGGAGTTTGGGGGATCTTAAAATAGTATATTAAGTATGTTAACCTGATCATAAGCTTAATGCATATCTTTTTTAAAATACTGCAAATTACACTGCTGATGCATGATGGTTTGCCATGAAAATTTGGTAGAGCTGGGATCTGCAAAAACTGGGTGATGGGCCACAAGCCACTTATTTTGGTATAGTTTCATTTTTACTGAAAGGGGATGTGCTCAGGCGGGCAAGTGAATCTTCTTCCCTAACCTTCTCATGCATCACCCTTTCGGCCCTTTCTCTCTTAGCCCAGATCACTTCCATTTCAGAGCTGGCTGGTGAACAAAGTCTGCAGTGCACCTTCTGATAGACGGACAGACAATCACTCTCCCTTGATACATAGGTAAGGTTGGCCCATGTTTAAACATAGCTGTCCTCATTATACTAAGTTTAGAGCTGAAGGCCAAATAACATGTTAAATAAATTACAGATTAAACAAACGTGCTTTACCTTGCTGGTACTATTTTAGAGAAATAATCTGGAACAGGATCTCATTTTGATTCAAGACATAACACCAAATTACTGTACTGGGCTCTTATTTAGCCTCAAAATGTACTTTGTGGTAAATATCTTTTCAGAATGCAAAAAAAAAAAAAAAACCCACCCAAGAAGAAAGGAACAATTTTAAACTCAACAGAAATGTCAGATACAATCCAGAGCAAGCAAAATTCTATATTAGAGCCAGTAGCTGCTTTTCTCCAAAATAATAATAAACCAAGTTCATGCTTTTTTAAAGACATGACTAACATTATGTTTAATTTAACCTTAAGTCATCAAAAATTGCATATTACATATACTGTAGAGCACTTCTATTATCTCATACCAATATTTTTCAACTAAGTGTTCACATAATAAGCTGCAAATCATTAACTATTGAATGCTTGAGTGCTAAATCCAAAGAAAAAGAAAAGAAAAAGAAATATTGCCTCTTTAAAGCTACTGCTCTCGCTCTAAGAGTTCTACCACAGCACATTTTAAAGTCTATTCTTGAAAGCTGAAATGTGCTGTATGCAGCACAAATAAATTTTTATGCTTAATTGCAATCCCTGAAAACATGAGAAATTGTGATCAAATGCCTCCTGCCCCACATCCACACTAAATAAAGTACCTATTTTCAACGATCATCTGATCAGCTCTGCCTGCTGTCATGTGGCTGAAAATCAGCATGGACAAGAACAGACAAACAAGGAAAAGGCAACACACCAACGCCAAGCTGGCTTAACAGATAAATCTCAAGGGTTATCGGTATTTTAGCAAATCAAAGTACATCAAGCAAGGACAGATACTAAGCTGAGAAATATCAAGCTCTGTATCTTGAAATGCTCAGGTCTATTCACATTCTTTGGAAAGACCTGCTCCTGCCAATGAACGGCTGGTCTGTGATCTCTTCTGAGTTCCCACCTGAGTGGGAGTGCAGCCCACTCCCTGAGTGCAGCCATGAAAAACGGACCCCTCCCCCAACATATTAATAATGTTTTAGCACTCAAAGGAATCTCATGGTCTTTTTTTCTCTGTACCGTAAAAGGCAAACTTCGACCAGCATTTGATGCAAGCTGGATCTAAAACCCAGTCTGAAGTTTTGTTTTCTCCACCTGTGATATCCGACATGTCTAGGTGGCCTCCAGAACTGCAAAGCCCTGCTTTGCTCTCAGCCTTATGGAGCACACCTCTTAATACAAGGTTGAGGCAATTATTTTCAGATGGTCAACTAAAGCCCGACTGACCCATTTGCCCGGACAGCTGCTGGTGCTTGTGGGTACTGTGGCTTGCAGATTCTCCAAGCCCAGAAGGGTCACTCTCACGCCCCACGCAGAGGCAGGTAGCAGCAGACCACACAGCTGGGGCTGCGCAGCTGCCCACCCTGCTCTGCTCCCACTTTATTTACAGGAAGGCAGGCAGCTCATTGTTTACTATCTCCTGGAAGATGCAGCCAGCTCATGCTCTTCCACATTCTGACCATTGCAAGAGGCAGCAATTACCAAAGATTATCGGCCCAACAATGACAAGCTGCATAAAGAGAGACACTGAGCCAACGCTGCCGTCCGGAGACTGGCATATTCAAGTACACTCGGGACATTAATAGCAATTTACGTGCCATCACTGAGGGAACACCACAATGGCCCTGTTGGCAGCCTCTTATTTTGAAGCCTGTTATTTGTGGGAGTTACAAGCTATAATCACAACAGAAACTTTCAAAACCCTTATCTTCGATGACACACCAAATCTATTTCAGAACTGTAATTGCTATGTCACTGGAGAGTTTGCTGCTTAATGCACTCAAATGACATTTAGTGTTTGCAGGGTCATTATAGGAATCAGAAAATGTGGAGGAGAAAAGAGGGAGGGAGGGAGGGAGGGAGGGAAGAGTCTCCTATTGTGTACTCAAATTATTTTTAGCAAGGGCTTTATTGCAGTTGCCCAATTAAACAAGAGGGATAGATATAATCTTTGTACAACACAGACATTCTTATTATTTCAGTCTTTACCCCCATCCCAGGGCTTCTGAAGAGATGAATCAGGAACATGCCCCTCCTCACCTGAAGGGCACAGAGGCACTGGGAAGTGAGGAATGAACTCAGCATATATATTCAATTTTGGCTTTGGGGAGAAAACTGTGGCATCTCCCTCCAGGCATGAACCCTATTGCCAAGTGAGAGAGCAGATCCATTTAACAGCCATTTAATTCCAGCCATTTGCTGGACCTCACATGCTATTGTTTTTGTCCCCACTTCCCACGCAGCCTCAGAGCTGACATAACCTTATTGTTTCAGGTGCAACTTATATTATTTATTTCCTAGACATGAAGTCCAGGGACTAATTCTGAGTAACTTCAAGCATTGCTGGATCTTTTCCGGAAGCTCTCTCCCTATGACAGAAAAGTTATGGAGGACAGATCTAGGATTCACATGGTGGCAGCCACATTCTATGGAACATGGATATAACTGCAATATAATCTGAGACTTGATTTCTGTGTCATGCTTCTGGGTATAAGAAGTTCTTATTTGCAAGTAAATGACCATGAAGTATACCCTTCTCCAATTCACTCAGCAATATCCATATGCTTATTATTCTTATTGGCAGAGATTTGCACCATCTTCCTGTACATCTCTTTCCCTTTCGGTACTTGACATAATATGCCTGGCACTCCACTTACTGGCCACATTTTTGCTCTTTTCTTTGAAATTCTAACTTACCTTTTGCATTTCAAATCTAATCCAGTATTGTCAAAGTCTGGAAAAATAATCTGAACATTCTAGGCTTGTGGTTGGCGTATGTTCAACCTATCAGCTCCACTATATTCCAAGATGAGAGATCTTCATTCCTAGGAACATGTTTTCTCTTCCACTCCTCCCTCAGCCTAAATTCTGCACAGGCCTTTTCCACAGAAAGGACTACTACAACTGTACATTTCATCAAATTCCATCCTCAAACCACCAAGTTACATGTAGGGGAGAGAAAGCCATTTTTAAAAGAATTAGTTAAAGCCCTCTGCACCAATTTCAATCACATTTAGCAGACTTGAGCCAATCATTTAGTCCTAGCTCACCTGCAAAGTTTATCCCATTCTATTAAAAACACAAACAAAAACCCTTGAAGCAATTTGTGCTTCTCTCATGGAAGACGATGGAACAAATAAAGCTCCATTTTCATAAACGCTACTCCAGACAGGCACTGGATTGGACTTTACTACTGGTTGTTCACTCTAGAACAAATCAGGACTTTACCTAAACTCCAGATTGGGGTTCTCCATGTCTTTAATTGAATCTCCTAATATTTCTCAGGTCTGAACAGCATATGTGAAAATATATAACTGAAACCTTGATGACGCAGAAATCCTATCTTGAGTCATCAGAGAAAAACCAAAGCACCACCCCCAATTAGAAATACATAGGCATTTTCCTAGGAACACCTATTTACTGGCTAGTCATCCCATTACACGGCATTCTGCAAGCACACGCACCTTTATGCACCAGTACAAATCCTAGTCCTGGATCCCTGACCCTGAGATATGAATAGATCATATCTCTTGCCTAACACAATCCAAAAAGCAATCGGATGAAACTTAAAAATAATAAAATGCTCCAAATTTTTGTTTAGTTAATTTTTTGTGAAACCAGACATTAAATATTTTCCATTACTGGGTCATTTATGCACGAGAAGTCCAATTCCAGTGACTTATATTGGATTTCTTAATCAGATGTCTCAAGCAATCTATCCGGCCTGTGCACAATTCGCATAAGAAGAATATATTCCAGATCTACACCTACCTGCTGCATTTGTGCAGATTTAATAGGAAACAAGAAGATTTCTTCTCTTAAAGTAAGCCAGGCTAGTATATTAGGCAAAAGTAGGGGAGCACTTGCAAGGTCCAGTTTAGGCAGGGACTCATTCATGCCTGCAGATTCCTGAGCTTCTGTTTGAGTAAAGCAAATACAACTGACAGCATCTTTTTTCAGCTAATGTTCAGTTTGACCCTAATTCCAGATCTAGTTCTGGGGAGGCAAAGGAATCTGATTAAGATGTTTGCCGCAAACTATGACATGGAAAAACTATTTGGAATTATGAGGCTAACAATGAGGCTAGCCAACTGAAACTGTCAACAATGGTAAAAACGTAACACTTGAAGGTGAGACTAAGAAATCTAAAGAGCCAACATCTTACTGTCATTGTATACTGAAGCGAGAACTATTATTTTTTGAAAAATAAGCAACATAAATTATGACTGAGCAACGCCTCAAAGGTTTGCTCATTTAAGATGATAACGGAACAAGTTTCCCAATGTTTAATCTAATAGTTGACAAATATGTGATTGAAATGGTACTCCCAATTAACAAGGCAGCACTAAAAATATTACTACAATGCAGATTTTACAAAAAGTGTCGAAATTAAAGGAGGAGTCCCCCCTTTTCACTCATAGATGGAAGAGAATGCCTCTTCTAAAATGGTGTCTGCTGTAATGCATGGATGCATCATCTTACCAAAGCATGCTTCTTGCTTCTTTTTGTTTGTTTTGTGCCTTTGAGCTAGCACTGACTCCTGGGTGCTGCCTGGACAAGTCCCTGCGGTTTTCTTGGCAAGATTTTGGAAGTGGTTTGCCATTGCCTCCTTCCAAGGCTGAGTGAGAGGGACTGGCAGAAAGTCACCCAGCTGGCTTCATGCCCAAGATGGGACTAGAACTCATGGTTTCCTGGTTTCTAGCGTTGTGCCTTAACCACTGCACCAAACTGGCTCTCGTCTTGCTTCTTATTTATATGAAATTGAGAGATTAACTGATGAAAATCTGTATGAATAACCAATTAAAAGGTAAAAGGCATTTAATTGGATTTATACAAGGGGTATCTTGTTTGGCTTCCTGTTTCTAACATTGCCCAGACCTGCATGAGAGTCAAAGTCTTCTGTCACTGTTGGCCCCCTCAACTGGTACTGAGCATCTTTTTCTCTGTTGACATGGAGGTTATGTACAGTAGGAGGATGACTAGTAGCCACTGAAAATCTAAAAGATTTATCTAATCCTCCTTGAAAGGGCAAAACAATGATATAATTTGAAGAGGAACCAAGAGTTAAAATCATGTCAAGCAATGTATCCTGGATTTAGATTTACATGAAAATAATTACTCATCACTGTAACATCAGCCTTTGGAACAGATGCATTTCTGCTACTAAGTATTTACATAACATCTTCTTTCCTCCTTACACAACATTTACTCTCACAAGGCTTAATGCTATACCAGCAATGGTTCTGGAAGAGATATAGTAACCATCTCTTCCAAGATTGAATCTGTACTTGTGTAGAGGGCATAGTTGAATCAACATCACACATTTTTTTGAGCTGTCCAATATGATATACATAGCACTCCGAGTTAGTATCATCCCTCCTTGCTAATTGCTCTGGTTGTTTTAAGGAAAATATGTTCATCTTATTGGCAGATAAATCTTCAGAAATCTCAGAAAGGTTTGCAAAATATTGTTCGATCATTATGGCAGTAAGGAAATTTTGGTTATAAATAAGATTTGGTAATTATTTTCCATACTATAAGCAATCAGCCATATATTTTACATTTTAATATTTTAGTTTTATTTTATGTTTTGTTGTTTGGTGTGCTTTATGAATTTTGGTCCATGACTATTAATAAAGAAATCTAAAATCCTCCTTTAAAGTTATTCAAATTGATGCCAAAAGCTCAATTTGCCATTGTGACAGCAAATTCCATAGTTCACCTGTATAAAGAAGTACTTTCTTTGATCTGTTCTAAATGTCTCACCAGTCAGTTTCACTGGTTTTTGTACTGTGAGCCATAGAAATAAAGATCTCTTTATCTACTTGTTTAGAACCACATATAATATAATGCATTTACCTATGGCATTCATTCCATTTTCCTTTTCAGGTTTGCTTATTTTACAGATGATCTTTCTGTAGATGACACTTGGTGCTTTGTGTAATGTGCAGATGGTTAGTCCTCCCTCTTCCTCCAGCCAGTCTCTTTAAGCCTTTCTCTCCCCTTCCCTCATTCTGTCCTGGAGATCAATCAAATCTTGTCTCTTTCAAAATCACTGCTGATTCTCTTTTCATACTTTTGTTTTAATAACAAATATTAAGTCAATCATGGTGACTGCATTCAAATCTCTGTTGGCTCATTTGCTCCCTCATAGCGGTATTCCTGAAAACAAAACCCCTTGGTCTTTTGGTTTAGTCATGAAACCTACTTATTTTCAGGAATACAGTCAGGGGCAGTGAGCTAGGCCAATCCTTGGGGGGGGGCAGGGGGCAGGGTTAATTTGTAGATAAGTATCATATCTTATCATGATCCGTCACGGATTCATTTACTCCTCAGCATTAAAAAGCTAGAATGGAAATGGATTCAACTAACACAGAGGTTAATGTAGAATGATGGGCTCTTTCATGTGGCATTTTCAAGCCTAGTTTTCGCAATGGGTTTATATGAGCAGACATAATTGTCTGCACATGTTCAGTTGCATTTGCTTCAGATTACTTTGCTGTTCCTGCCCGGTGACATCAGACTTGGTGCTAATATGGGAGGCGCAGAATGCATGTGCTATATTATTCAGATGCAGCCAGCTTGGGATTGAAAAAGAAAGAAGGATTTCAAATAGCACAACAGTGGAATCTGGGAATGACATTCCTGCCCTTCTATTTTACTGATCTGTGTTTTCTAGGGAGTTCTCTCCCAATTCTTAATGAGGAATCCATCCATCCATCCATCCATCCATCCATCCATCCATCCATCCTTTCCTTCTATTTTGTTCTGGAACAGTGACACAAATATTGATGAGCTGTTACACTGACTAGGTAGTCCTTGACTTGCAACCATTTGTTTAGCAACCGTTCAAAGTTACAACAGCACTGAAAAAATTGACTTATGACTGGTCCTTGCACTTATGACCACTGCAGCATCCTCACGGTCATAAGATCAAAATTTGGGCACTTGGCAATCAGCACACATATTTACAACGGTTGCGGCATCTCAGAGTCATGTCATTGCCATTTGCAACCTTCCCAGATGGCTTCCGACAAGCAAAATCAATGGGGAACCGCATGATTCACTTAACGACTGTGTGATTTGCTTAACAAACACGGTGTTTCGGTTAACAACTGCTGCAAAAAATGTCGTAAAATTGGGTGTGGTCATGTGATGCCTTGCTTAACAACCGCACCAGGTAACAATGAATTTTCCAGTCCCTACTGTGGTTGTAAGTCGAGGACTATCTGTATAATCATTAGAGGACATTCATTACAGCACAGGGTGTTGGGGTGATAGGGATCACAGTGAGATGCCTGGGAAGTCACACTTCTCTCTGATACAGAAGGAAACTGTTATTTGGGGCTGGTGAGCATCTCCGAAATTCTGAGAGCTTTGTGGATGCTCTCAGAAAAGAGCTGCCATGAGATTTACATATTATGAAATGGCTCTACATAATGGATGTAACTAATCCCAAAATACCATTTATCAGAAGGTGAGTGCTCTCCATCATCTCCCCTAACTTGCTCATCAAGGTGATCCTCTAGCCTGCCTTTTCCAAGATACAATGGCAGTTTACATTTCCTATATTTTTCTGGGCAGATAAGCATCTTTTTTTTTTTTGAAGTATAGGGTTGCGATCACTTTTTCTATTCTAAAAATGCCTATAGGGCCTATGTGAGGCCTATAGCATTTCTGGAAATACAAATGATGCTGAGGGCAGGCTGCTTGTTCTGCAGCGAGATGTCTTCTCATTTTTTAATTAATGAAATGGTCTCTTCCTCCCCACCTTACCTCTTCCCACTAGGCCACCTGAAGTACTTTTACTCCATCCATCTCACTTCTGGTATCAGAATAAGGCTAGGAGAAAAGTGCCTGCGGGACAGAGGTACAGGCTGAGCTGACAGATTGAAGGCTGTGCCCTGCTAGTTTACATGTCTGCCTCCGTCACATAAAGTGGGAGGGAAAATCTAATTTTAATTTTATAAAAGCACTTGGTTGAAGGGAATATCTTCCTCACTTGTCGGTGTTTTTCTTCAACCTTAATCCTGTCCCCCAAAATAAGCAATCTGGGATGAAAGTGCTTGGCAATGAAGCAAGGTGGGAAGGGGCCCCCATTATGCTAAATCTCCCTCCTCCCACTTTATATGAGAATAAGACTGCTGTGTGGGCAGCCTATGTGACTGCCCTGTTTGTGTAAAACTTCACCGTGAGTCTTCAGTGTGTAGAATAGCTCTGAGTCAACTGTGTTATAAAGTTACCTTCAGCAATATCCCACCACTACAACAAAGCCAAACATTTTCATGACTGAAAAGCTGTTTGGCAACCTGCACAGGTGGACTTCTAAACCTGAGTATTTAAATACCTGGATTTTTCTGCCTACAATTCTGTATAGCAAAATGAATGAGAGAAATAATGAAAGATATGCAGTTTTGGCAAGCAGTTGTCATGGATTGCATCACATCATATTTTACAAGCTCACAGAGAATGCCCAGCCTGCCAGTGGTGGCAGGCCGTACAGTCCCACTGAGAAAAGACTTGTTTAGCTCAGCAAACCTTTGAGCTTTACAGGCCACAGAAATTCTGGAGATTTCCTGGAGTAGATGGGTGGGAAACCTGTAAACCTATCCAACCCCCAAGCTGACATTTGCATTGTCCAAGGCATGCATGAAAACAAAGCACATTTTACCCTTCCACAAGTTTCAGGTCACCCCTCGAGTGCAGCTCTCTCTTTGACCTCTAAAAGTGGCAGAAAGAAGTTCCCAACATTGTGTATGGCAGCCTCCTTTTCCAGGCTGCCCTCTTGTCCCAGTTTTCTGTCATCACTATTGAGATGGTGGATGATTGATCTGAGAAATGAAGTTGGATTGCTGTCCCAAATCTACATTCGGTTCTCCTTGTGACTGTCTGATCAATTTCACTCCGTAAGACACAGCTTGTCGCTATGAATTTTCATGCTAGTCAGAAGCAGACAGCGCAACCCAGAACAAGTAGAAGATGTCTCCATTCCACTCCAACCTTTCTTTTTCTTTCCTTGGTTGTCGCATTATAACAATAATTATTGTTATAATTATCAGCATGCTTATTAATCGGGTAGTCATCTGTTTTGTTCTTTGAGACTGACTGGAGTGGGAGAGAGAGCTATCCTAATTTTTGATGGCACATTCAGCTGGAGTGGGCTCCAGCCAGCCTTTGGCCATCTTGTTGGAGATATCTGGGTCCTGCTTTGTGGTGATATACCCTACTGCCATTGCACTAGGTGTCACCTGTTTAGCAGCTCCTCTCAGCAGAATGCAAGTGGCCGCAGGTGCCATGTGAATGCTGATTCTGTCTGACAGCTGTAGACGCCAGCTGCCTGTACAAGGCCTGCCCACTTGCCACTTTTTTGCAGCTAGAATTCTGCCATTGGCAGGACCGATACAAAAGCAATAAACTAGGTGACTGTAAAGCTAAGATAAGTCCTACTAAGTGGCATTTTGAGCCCTATGGCTTTGAAATAATTGGGAGAAAGAGAACAAAAAGAAAAAGAAGAAGAAGAAGAGTAAGAAACAGAGAAAAGGAAGCCTATTTTTCTTACACTGATGCCCTGCGGACTATACATCTGACTTGCTGTGAGCCCGTCACTGTATCCTCCTGTCTGGCTGATAACATGGCGAAGGGTATCCACCTAAACAGACCAACAACAAAGAAAGAATTAGGAACATGTATATTAGAGAAGAAGGATTTCTTTGGAGGTCATTACAATATGAGTATTGGTTCACAGTCAAGATTTCCCTGTGTTCACTCTAAAGAGTAAAAAATGAAGCTGCCTTCCACCCATGTCCCCATCTATTGCCACAGTCTATAATAGCAGTAGTTTGTGCTGGATTCTAAAATGATGAAGAAGAAAATATACAAAGGGAGCAGGAAATTGTTGGAGTTTCTTTGACAGTCTTAGCAATTATATGGGAGCGAGATATTTCTTTCTAATCTGTTAAGTCTGCTATTTACTCATCAATCACATAACTCAAGATTTCTCAATGCCGCTTGCAACTGAAGGTAGTTGACTTGGTATAAGTGAACTTATGTGAGGTCCAGTACTCTGCATCTCAGGCTCATCCATTCCTCTTATTTGTTATTAAGCTAGCATGCATTCTCCGCATTCAGTGTAACAGTATAATCTGCACTGGCTTTAGAGGCACTGCCAGAAGATGGGTATGTTTGGGTAGTTGGCAACATTATTAAGAACTCCAGTGAGATGTGGTAGGGAATCCCAAATGAGATGGGGCAGAGGTAGAAGGAAATTCCAGAAAAAGTTATGAATACCCAAGAGGCTAGAATGGCAATACTTCCTGTTATAACTACTGCATCAATAGTAAATAGTTTATTTTTCTGACTTGATTTTTTATCAAACTGGTTTCTAAGAAAGGATGGCAGGATTTGATCTGACATTGAAATAGGACAGAGGGCCTTCAGTAGTTTACCAGCATTCTCTTATTATTAAGCTAGGCAGAAGATAAAAATATGGAAGCCTGAATAATAAACTCAGTGTACAAATATATGATTCCTTCTCCCAGAAAATCCACTAAGCAAATTGGCACTCTTTCCATTCAAAATTTTGATTTTCCTCCTATCAAGCCAGAGCCAAATGCATTCACAAAATGTAGGCAGGTTCCTCATTTTTATTCCCTGCTGGTTTTGTACTTTTGTTTCATTTTGATGGATTTGATGGTTGCTGAGTTTTAATTCCTCTCGTGGGACAGGAATGGGGGAAGCCAATAGGATCAAAGCCCTTCATTCTGACACTGATGCGTTCACTGGCAGTACATCCGATGGATCCCTACCTGTGACTGCACGTTGGCTCCAACCTGGGCCCCTTGGTAAGAATCCCCATTGAGTGACTGCACGCTCATGAACAAATCTCCAGAGTTTGACATGTTAAAAGAACTGGAAGAACCTGGAAAGGAAAGAGTGAGGCACCTGAATCATAGAAAGGAAGAGGAGCAACCACTCGCCTGTCAGCCAAGAAGAAGGAATGGCATGCAAAGCAACCCCAAACAGAAAACAATATGGTCAGGTTAGTAGCACAGAGAATAGTGCAAGCAAAATTAAAATTAAAAAACAGAGAGGGTATAAGAGCTATAAATTTTACATTAAAAAAAAAAAAGACTGCTCTCTCTCTCTCTCTTTCTCTCTCTCTCTCTTTAATGGCTTTCAACAGGAAATAGTCTTTCAGATCTTGATGTGTGGTATAGTTCCAGTTTGGGGGGGATGACAAGTTTGTTATGGACAGCATTCTAATACCTTAACAAGCATTGATATTTTCAGCAATGATGTCTGGAGGACAGAGTCTTATTAGTCTAAAATCACTTCCATAAATGTAAATGTATAGCCAATGAGTACAGCATGCCATGCTTAGACACTGCCATTTTCAGGAGGGGTGCTGGTGACAGCCCGTAATGAAGCTGTTATGGCCAGCCTGGCAGGCTAGTGAAATGTGGCATGGAAAACAGACTGAATAGTTGCATTCTATACATCCAGATATCCCACACATCTACATCCAGAGAGGAGTACGTGTCACTTGTTGGACAGAGGAGAAAATGAGGCACACGCCTGTGGTCATGCTCTCTTTATCTTTTCCAAGTTATATCAAGCCCTGTCAAGACTTGAAACTGATTACATGCAGATGTTATCTTGATCACCAGTTGAGGCTGAAAAGGCAATTCCAGACACAAATCTTTTTCAGCTTTCCCCATATGTCTCCTCTCCCAAATATGCCTTAAAAGTGGCAATCTAACTGAAATGCATGAGACAGGCTGGAGGGGTTTATTTTTGAAACTCTCGTGCAACTCAGTATGTTAAGTATGAGAAAGGTCAACGTGCAAGGTTTAGTGCTAAACATGACGTTAGGCTTGAAGGGAGAGACTTCAGGGGCCCAGGTCAGCTCCACTGCACTACTGCAGTGCCAAGCCATTCAGTGCTTCCCCTTGGAAGATACACAATTGCTTTGCTCTTTGTTAAACTGCTCAATGGCAGTGTGTAGGCAGATGCTCTGTGTAACTTCTACTCTGGTTTAACTCTGCAAACCCTTCTGCTTAACCCCTAGTTCCCAAAGCAAAGTGAGAAGACACATCTGGAAAAGAGTACACTAATTATTTCTCTGCTCTGGCTAGTCTGTGCAAAGTCCTTCTTTCCCCTATTAAAAAGCCTCTTAGAGGATAGATTCTAGAATACAACAATAGTCACTAAGGGCTAAAAGTTCTTCAAAGTCTCCCATAGCTAACAGACCCCTGCTGCCTTCACCAGGTTTTGGAATAGTTTCTGAAACTATTACAAAATAATTCAGCAAACAGAAATGGACTGCAAATGAACAGCCAGTTTTGCAATGGATAATCCAAGAAATCTACTGGAAATTACCTTGATTCATTTTCAATATCCCCCATTCTTGCATTGCACTTTTTTAAAGAATGCAATTACATCAGTGTTTTGCCTTATGTGACACCCGTCCTCTGAGCATACAGAAGCTTTCCCAACTTTAATTACTTAATTCTCACAGGAATGTCATGGGAGTAAAAGTACAACTCCCCTCCAAACAGATGGCCTCAATATCTGATCTAGATTTTCAAGGTCATGCTGCATCATCTTGAAGAGATTCTAGGAACTCCATGCACCATCCTGTCTTTCAACATCTGTTTAGGTTGCCTGAACAGAATAACTACTTTCTTCAGCCTGCCTTTTAAAATAGCACCCAAATGAATAGCATTCTACCCATATAAGAGATGGGGAGGGGAAAAAAAGCCACAAACTTTCAGTTGAAATAACAAAAGTATTAATACATGCTGTTTACAGAATATATATTGCTACTGACATAGGTAACACATCTATCAGGATGTTCTCCTATGCAAATCCTGAGTAAAAGAATAGGAACTTCAAAAATACATTTTATTTAGCTTGCATTGTTTTCTATGGTGTTTGTACATGGACGTGTTTTAGGTTCTTCATAACATTTATGTACATCTTTAAGTGGAAAATGTGTCATGCTGCTTCTGCTATAGATACAAAATAGGTAAAACATGACTATTATGTACATTGTATTAATGCACAGCAATAATTGTTGAGATGGCACTTTGTGCCATCTGTGGTGCTACCTCAGCATTTTTGGCAGCAATACAAAATTATAGAATGGGGAAACACCAAGGATAGTGATGATTATACAGTGAAGGGGGGGGAACCCTAGATATATTATAGTGATTAAAATAAACATGACCAGCCCCCTCCCAAAAAGAACAAAAAAAACCCCCCTAAGGAACCTAAGGAAAGAAGGTAACTGAATATTGGGTTTAGTGGACAAAAACTGTTTCTGGGGCTCTCCATGATTTTATTTATGCTGCATATCTTATAACCTGAGAAAGAACTTAATTCTGTGAGCAGCATCATTCAAGGGGTTGTCATGGAGCAGCAGACAAAATGATCAGTATATTATTACATCTGCAAAAATCTTCCAGAGATATTCTAACCATCTTCACAAAAGCTCTTTTTGCTACTGCCCAAATGTGTCTAATGTTTCTGCTGAATGGAGTCTAACAAATTTTCCTTGAAATTCCATTTAAAATTCACTGTCAATTCTAATCCCAAATTGTATCAACTTTGTTCACTAGCATTTCCCCTCACCAGAACAGACTTTTAACAGGACACAGAAAGCTGGGAAGGGAGAAGCAACACTCACAACATAGCCAGGACAACACAAGACATTTTAGTGTCTGAAGCAAATCTCTTCCTATTATTGGTAGTACAATAATAATTTAAAAAATTGATAAATGCTATCCTGTAACATTAATTCATAATCTGCTTCCTGAATGGATCTGTTTGACTTTCAGCATACATTACTATGTCTAAGAATATGATGCAGAATTTCCATCTGTTCCACTACTATACTACTCAATTTCTGGGTTACATAGGAGGAACGTTATCAATGTGTTAGTGTTTTAGTCCCTGGGTTTTTACCTTCTTTAGATTTTTATTGTATTGAATGTTTAATTTGTACATTTCCCAGAGTCATCTTGAGTTGGGCACCTTATAAATGTGATAGATAGATAGATAGATAGATAGATAGATAGATAGAGCTAGAGAGCTAGAGCTAGAGCTAGAGATAAAGATTTATAAGGCCACCCAATTCAACAGTGTAACTCTGGATAGCATAAAAATAAACTATAAACCAAAAAGATCCACTCCCAAACCATATAACAATATACAAACATCAACAATATATAAATATAAAATACAAATAGAACAGAACAGAACAGAACAGAGAACAACCAAAAGGGGACTCTTGCCCAACTGGCCCCAAGTGCCTGGGGAAGAGCCAGGTCTTAATAGCTTTACTCTTAGATAGACAGATAGACAGAAAGACTACAGATGGTCTCAGTAGTGTAGTTGCTCTGTAGCCTTGCTACAGTCTTTTGCATAGCAAAACAGCAATATGAAGTGAAATACGTGAGTTTCCATACCTAAAGAAATCCTCTCTCTCTTTTAGCAATAGGAATGAGTATCTGCACAAATGTGGTAGAGCGCAGAGGGAACATTCAGAGAATGACATGGCTGGATAGTTTTGTTTTTTTTAATGTCATCAGGATACCTGAGAAAGTGTCTTAGGAAGAGCCTAAGAGGACACTAGTTGAATTCAATGGGAATTACTTTGGATAGCACATAGGGTTATTACATCTAATTCTTCTACCTGCTGAAGTTTCAGAAATCAATACCCTGAGTGCATTAAGAGTAAACCAATAAAATACATTAATAAATAGCATGCCTGTATTTAAATAAGGATTTAATGATAGGAAGGCAGATTCTAATAGAATGTTACAAAAAGCTTCTCTGATAGCAGAACCAATTACCCAGAGAGATGGTGGGCTCTCCTTCGCTGGATGTGTTCATGCAGAGCGTAGACAACCTGGGATGACTTCCCTGAGATTCTGCACTGAGCAGAGAGATAAACAGCCCATTCCAACTGTTTGCTTCCATGGAAAGTTTTGAGGGTTACTCTTTCTTTACTGTTTAGTTTGAAACAAATTCCACACTGCAGTTACTTTGCCTCCCTTTTATTACACCCTCAGCCTCTCTCAATATCTGTACAGGTAACAGATATTACAGCAATCAAAAACTATTTTGTGTGGTGAAAAAAGTTGTGCATACTAAGATGACCAATCCAGTTCAATTCAGAAAAAGTTAAATAAGGAGCCCTGGTTTTGTCTATCTCGTTTAAATGACAGAAAGTAACAGGTGCTTAAGTTTTCAGGCCAGTAAAAAAGAGGCTGTCTTAAGTGCACCCACATTAGATGAAAGCAGCAGTTTGCAAAGAGTGATTGATTTACACTGCAGGAGGGAAGGAGAAGATCAGAGGAGTTCCAAAGCAGTAAGATGAGAGTCGGTGATGGTATGTGTCAAAGCTGGAGAGAAAAGGAAGCGGTACTGGAAGTGAGAAAGGGAGAACCAAACAGGTGCAATCAAAGGAACAAGAAAAATGGTGAGGTAAAGAAACAATGGAAAGGAGAGGACTCAGGCTGGACAGTTTCAGTTTGGCCAGGTAGGAAAGCAGAGGGGAGTATGGGGAGAGTAGTTGGCCAGGAGGCTCACATGCTCAGTTTGTTCTGTTAAATGCCATGATTCTAAAGAAGATTGAGGATGCCAGATAACCTCCAAGAAAATTAACAGAAGCTTTGCAAAATGAGCAAGAAAGAAATGAAGAAGCAACTCCCTGTTCCCCAACTCTACATAACTTCCTGGCCACCTAAGGTCATCTGAGGGTTGTTTGGCATGAGTATCTAAAAGAGCCCATTGCATGGCCCAACCACCTGGTTGTTATCAGGCTGGTCCCTCAAATAGGAGGGCCATTTCTGACTAACATGCTATAATAAAACAACCAAAATATTGTCAAGAAGCTCTCCTGTGCAGCTAATTCCTGGGAGGATGGTTAATTTTACACTTGTTTTTCTCTGTATTTGTCCTTGCCTTTATTGTCAATAGGAATACTTGCAAATAGAGATTTTTATCAGGAATTTAAAACTTTCTCAAAATTTGTAGGGGAAAAAAAAATCAGAATTTGAGAGGCAGATCTTCCTCACAAATTTAAATTTATATGCAGTATGTCATTAATTTGCCCAACATATACATATTCAAGTAGAAATGTTATTTCGGTCATTGACCAATAAAAATAATATTCAAGTAGTTTATAAATGGAGTCCTTTATTTCTGAAGTGCGTACAAAATTAGTCCTTAGGCTCCACAGAAGTTTAAGAAGTTTAACCTTGTAATGTTTTTGCTAATATAATGCTTGCAGCTGTTAATGCACATTACGTTTTAGGTGTATTTCATAATCTGTAACTTCTTTAATGTATTATCCCAGCCAGTATTTACACCTGTATTCAGTCCTAGCACCATAGCTCTTAAAATGGCTGCATAATAATAAGAACAGATACTCCTTCTTTATGTAATATATAAGACTAATACTGACAGATCAGTAATTCCATTTATAGGGACGATTCCCTGAGTACCGTTTGTTTAAGGATATTTGTGTTTCAGGATTTTTTATATCACCAAAGAATAAAAATGTAGATAATGTTTTTATCCCTAAAAGAGCAGCATTTCCTTCATAATTTTTGCTTAGTTTTCTACAGAATTTGCCTGTGATTTCCCTCAACTAGCTGGCAATACACTGTTTGAAAAACTGATCACCAAATATCTCACGTCTCCCCTTTTGCATGGTTACTGTTTTTAAGATTCTGACTGTGGCTATTGTATTTATCTCCCATATTTGCTGATAATGCATCTGATTTCCCTGGATTCTCTTTCTAGCCAGAGAAAGCATCATGTAGCAGAAACACTGCAGAGCATCTCCATAAAGCAGAAGTTGGTAGCACTTTATTCCACATCCCCCTACCAAGCTTCTTGACCTACTTGGCCTAACAGATTTTAGATTCTTTTGATCAAAAGTTATGAACAAATAGTGGTGTTTAAAATTCATTTTGCATAGCAAAAAACCTCAGCTATCTTTGGATTTACACTATAGACACTTGTTTATTCACACTTTACATGTTTCAGTGCAAGTGAATTTTATTTGTGTACAGAAAACCAATACATAAAGCTGCTCCAAATTTTTACCTTATTCTGGTTAACTATGAACTTGGGCAAAGGACAAAAACATTTCCACTCTTCAGCAAGCAAGTGGTCTAAAGACTCATCCTTTCTTCTACATGTATTTTTTTGTGATCAATTCATGAAATGTGATCTTGTGAAATTTTATCATGATTTTGCCATGGCAAAAGACACACCATGTTTTTTTTTAAAACAATGCTATCCATAAGGCAGAACTAATAAAAACATCCGTCTCACACCAGTAAATTGCAGACTTTGATCCACAAATTAAATGAGACACTAATAAGGCAAAACACATCCGCTTTTGAAAGTAACTAGAAAACTCTTGTAGCTTGTGGTGCTATCTGTCTAGTATGATGTTTGTGATTTCTCCATTTTTGCCTTAATATGGCAGGGTGCCAGAAACAAAGGAGCTCACCAAATTTGTCTGCAAATCCTACAGTTCCTGTAGTCATCAGTGGTCATCCCTCTTTCTAAAAGTCCTTACTTAAGGCAACTGCAAAGTCAAGACTACCAAACAAACGTGAGCAGAAGAAATACCAACTTGCAGAATGCAAATAATGTCAGCAGAGTTTCTAACTTTATCCCCATAACACAGAAGGTGGCATCAGTTTTCCAGAGAAAGGGAATTGTAGTTAAAGGCTTGGAGGGTGGACCCAAATCTGTTTTCTCTCATCAAAATGAAGTGTGAAGAAGGACTCAGTCTGCATAGTACTGCTAAATTTTCACTTAGTAATTTGTCATTCAGGGAGGAAGATGCAGGTCACTGATTTTCATTTGCTATGGGTTTATCTTATAGCCACACTGACTTGGAGAAAAATGACACTATGGACAGAGTTTCTGGTAGGAAAAAGAGACTAAATTTCAAGTTTTATTTACTTCAGAGTTTAAATTATTCAGAGCAGACCCCATGTCATGTTTTCCAACTGCGTGTAGGCTGTAGTTTTTCACCTTTTAATATACAAAGCCATAATATATGCATCAGTCCTCAGGTTGATGCTTTGCAATATAGTGCCCCAAATGTAACAAGGACCAGCAAATCATAGCTTATCTTATAGGAAACAAGTTGTTACAAAATAAATAGTTTTGAATGATAAAGTTTCCCTCCACTTACATTTCAAAGTTGGAATCAGATCATTGCTAATATTTCTATCTTGACTTTCTTCACAGTACTCAAGGTAACACAATTTAATTTATTCCTCGAATAGCCAACATGAAAACTGCATATTGGAAAGGTTGAGGAACAAACCATGTTTGAATCTCTATAGAGGAAGAAATTCCTTCTGACAATTCTGGCAAAGAAGAATGAAATTACACAAAATAGGACAAGCTTGGAGGAGACCCACAGACAATGAAGTCAGCAAGCAATATTTTAGGGATAAGGTCCATACAATACAGACCTAAACAGAATGAAAACATCCTGAGCCACAGCACCATCAAGGTATGTGTGCTAATGTTTAGCTTTTCTTCACTAATGTGGCTTCCACAGAAGAAGCTCCTGTTTTTCATGCTCCGCAAATGAAAATTCTGAGTCACCTCGTCTCTCCACTATTGAAACATACAAAATGTACATAGACAACATTTTTTTCTGAGGGCATCAGCAACTCAGGCAAATGTTACCTAGGCAAAAATCCTGAACACATTTACATGAAAGTAAATAGCGAGACTATATTGCCTTTAGGAACAGAAAAACAGACAGGAACAAAATAGTCAAATCAAATAGGAACTCAAAGTGAAAAACAAGAAACATACATTTATACTAAAAGAAAATAAAAACCCCACTGAAAAAAGAACAATAACAACCCAAAAGAAAAAAAAAACTAACCAGCTGAATTGGGAGTTGAGGGTGAGTTAGCTTGGCTTCCATGGGCTGACACATTTGTAGCAGTGACAGCCGTTTTGGCAGCATAAATATTGGCTTCCTCTTGAAATTTACCTATGTTCTTCTTGTACCGGATTCGTTTATTTCCAAACCAGTTTGATACCTAGAGTGAGTTTGAGAGAAAGACAAAAAACAGAACAAAAAAGCACCTATTAATAAGAAGTCAAAGTCATGACCAGGATGGGAGGCTAAAGGCCATGGGAAAGTGAATGGAAAGGTGGTTAAAGCATGCTTATTAATAGTTAAAAACCATACCATCTCTGAACTTACAAGACATGGCCACAGATCACCAAATGTCAAGTTTCAATATATATAAATAAAAACTACTGTGGAATCTTTTCTGATGCTTGAGCTTTTAGATGGCATACTAAACGTGTTGTTCTAGTCATAAATCTGGAAACTTCTCAAGAAACAAGAGAGCTATCAAGAACAATCTCCCATCTCAAGGCATCATTTTTCCTATAAATCAGCCCCAACATCAGAAGTAAACTGATGTAGCTGTTTAAAATGCAAAAGCAAACGTATTTTAGATATAGCATCAAGACAGTTCATAGTGTTCTTGACTTTTTACAGACAAAAAAGGTAGAAAAAAACAGGATGTTAAGGTATATTTTGTAAGAACAAATTACTGAAATGCTAATTTGCAGAGATCTCATAGCTCAAATATTATCAAAGATGGCAAGATGAGTGCCCCAGGTAGCACAAACCCCTTATTTTCAAGGATATGGTCATCAGCTTAAGATATGAACAGGCATTTACTGTACAATTTCATGTGCTGGAGGATGGGGGTGGAATTGTTTATGAGCTCATGTATTGCAGAATGTGTTTTACCTACAGGCCCAAGTGATTTTAGGAATTTAAAGAATTAATTAAATAAAAGTTTATAATGATCCACAAAGAGAACACCACTTGCTCTACAAATTTTTGGTGGGTAATAAAAGTCATGTAAAGCTGTATGTACAAATTCAGTGTGACCATTCTCAATTGATCACTTTCATGCTGAGTGAGAAGTTGCCTACTGTTGTTCTGGTTGTAAAAACTCCCCAGCAATTAGTATAGATAATGCAGGTGTTATTAATAGTTTATGAAAAGTTCTCTTGATTGAGAGATTCAAGGTAAGCCCTTCTGTCCAACTTCAGTCCGCTACCCCACTGTTTGGTAACTACTCCCTACTTGTGTATCCACCAAAACTGTGCCTCCGGCAACCCAGGGAAGCTTTCCTGGTGGTACCCTATGGGAACCACTGATGCTTGTGACAGTGTTATAGACATTACACCCTGCTGGAACCATTGGAGCCAGTGGCCCTAATATAGGCCCCTCCTATACAGAGGAACTATACCTGCTGAATAATATCCTTGTTTTGGCATTTAATATTCAATTGGAGGGTGTGGACATATACTGGCTATTGGATTTGGGACTATTCGTTAATAGTACAGAGCCCTGTAGTTCTGTGGATTATACTCACAATCCTAAGGGTCTTATATGGACAGCAGCCTATGAAAATATGACTGTCATGGTAATTAATTTGGACAAATGGCATGTGATGACTGCCTCCAGAAGTTGAAAGCCACAGATAGGCTTCCCAGTCATCATCACAAGTATTATGTCACTTCAAAACCAGGCTGTGACTCAATCTGTGGAGAACATGCTTATAAGAAGCTACCTAGTAACTTTGAAGGAAGCTGGATCCTGGGGCATATAGTTGTTGATCTGACTTACCATAATAAGATTAACAACCCCACAACAACCCCATACTTTTGGTTCCCACAGTATATAGAAAAAACCCTGGTTGAGAGACAACATTGGGGAATATATAGTTCTAAAGTTCAGCTGCCATATCTAGGAGTATATGAGCTGCAGAACACTATCATGAATGTTTCTATAGAAATGGAGATTGCCTTTTGTGTTGTCACTGAGGCAATACATATTCTGCAGTGCCAAAATGAGGATATTGGCCATCTTACTGTCAAAAATAGGATGGCCCTGGGTTATTTATCTACCTCATAAGGGGGAGTATGTAAATTGGTGAATTCTTTTTGTTGTGTTTGAGTTAATTAACATAACTGTATCGAGACTGATATTGCATTGATCTACAAGCAGGCACAATCTCTGGAAGAAGTAGCTAAAACCCAGGTCCTAGGAGAGAACTCAGAACATAGATTACTATCATATAGTATATATTCTTCCATGTGGACATGGATAAAGGTCATTTTATTCATTTAATTTCTCTTCCTTCTAATAGGGATAATACTTGTGTTTGTATAATGGGTGAATATCCTTGCTGTTGAGCTTGTTGAGCTGTTTCTAACTCCTGTTGTCAAAGGTGTAAAACGTTCTCAGATAATCATTATACCCCCAGGTTGGTCTGCATATTATCATATTGCTCCCCTCCACCATATTGTCCACCTGTAGATGGGGAAAAGAAATGGGGGAATGTGGGCAACAAATATTATTCTATCCTTACATACATGATTGCTATGAGGGATTTTGAACTGCAAGTTCAAGGAGCAGGCAAACTGAAACTGCCTGAGGACCCTGGAGGGGAAGGAGACAGATAACATTTGTGTCCAATCACTCTGGTTCCTGGTTAAGTGGTCATTTTCCCCATGACAATCTAAAGTCCTGTGTTGTATCAGTGGTCTCTTTCCACAATTGTCAGTGATGACATGCAAAGGGTTTTAACAACTCAGATAAAGCAAACTTTTTCAGTACTTTAGCAATGTAAGTCTTCTGCCAAAGTCGGTGATCTTGCTCAATTCTGAAAACAAGGATTGGAAAAATTCCATTCACGTATTTTATATAAAGTTGGGTCAGGTCAGATAACTTCATGGTTACAAAACACAGGGAGCTCTAAAGACCTTGGATAGCATAATGTAGGAGAGACTGCTGCAATAGTATCTCACCATGGTTGACTCAGCAAAGGACAGTAATTCTGAAGAAACCTGGCAAGATTTGGCTGGTGTGGATCTTCCGGGCTGTGTGGCTGTGTTCTGGAAGTTCTGTGTGTGCTGTGTTCTGGAAGTTCTGGCAAGGTTTGTTTTTTCAAATAACTTTCTAGTGGTGGATGCTCAACTGTGTATCTTTAGCTTGTGCTATTGTATACAAAAATATTCATACCACCGTGCAAGGTCAATTGTGAGAAAAAATATCCTCAGAATCAGAAATACAATGAAGGAGATGCTTGAGATCCCCCAACCAAAATTGACTGTCCTATAACTAAATGGAGCTTGAGGCTTCCTTAAAAGGATACTGACCTTCCACTGGATAGAGTGCATTCACAAGCATAAATAATATTGGATCTCTTGCAAGGAAGTGAATGGCAAATAACTGTAAGCTCATAGAATCAACTGATACAATATTCTACATATTTAATGTATTGGAAAGTTAAAAATATGCCTAACTATGGAAAATACACTCTCTATAAACAAGCTAGGGATAGAATGCCAGGCATGGCTTTTAGAATTCTTTCTAACTCCTTTATCTCAGCACCATAGGAGGTATATATATTTTCTTCTGTGCAATGAAGTAGTATGTTGCATCTGTATCTAGGTGTGTACTTACTTTCTCTCTGGGATCTAATCAGGGTGTATGCATATGTGTTGTCTGTGTACATGAGAGTCTAATCAGGGCAGATGTATATGGTATGTGTCCCCTCTGTGCTTCTGCTTTTCCCTTGTGCTGGGTCTGTATGTGTTATACATGTACAGGGCAAGCAGTATATACTCCACTCTTGAGCAAATGATCCTAGAATGGAGCACTTGGTAGCATTCTGAGCACCTGCCCAACTCTTGTCCTGTAGGGTTGTGTTAGGGGAATTTTCTTCTGGAGTATTTGTCTTCACAGCCCTAAGCTGGATCCAGCCCATTTTCAAACATGAACTTTCTTCTGTTGGCATCTGTCACCATATAAAATTTGGTCCCATTCTGATCAGTTTTTAGACAGAGTCCTGAGCCTACTTACATAATTTCTTTCCAACATGCCATTGGGTTAGAAAGAATAAAAAGGTTATATTACTATATAAATTGGAAGCTTTTTCTTAGTTTTTGGAAAGACAGTCAACAGCAGTCACCAGGTTCAGAAACTCTGCAATGTCATCTCTCATGACCTTTTTCACCTTATGTCTTTTATTAAATATTAATCACATTATTCAATCATAACAATGTCATCTCTTTCACCAGGCGTCTTATTGTACAACAAAAAGATTATTAACTAATCTCAGTTTATTTTATGAATGCCCTAGATTCTAAAATTCTATTAGCATGATTTAAAAATAACTATAAAACCTGTTGCAATACACAGGAATGAAGCTATAAACATAGTGTGTGAGATGGACAGCTATATAAATGTCATACATACATACATACATACATACATAAATAAATAGTGATAGTCCTATGTTTAAATCTGTGTTTTGGATAACGCACATGCTAAAAAGTGAAATGCATGGAAAATCTGTTTCATACTTTAACAGCAATTCAAGTTTGATTTCACATAGTGTCCTGAAGACAACAAAATGTGATATGAAATAATAAAGAAAAAAGGATATAATCTGACTGCTCAGACCATTAATAAACTCATATAAGATAAGCTTAAGAAGAGATCCAGATGTGAACATCTGGAAAGATCTGAAAAGAATTTTCAACTCCGCTCATAATTCTATGGTGAGATCGATGCTCTTGGAGGTGCTAATTTCATATTGGATAAAGACAGCAAATGATCCCCTTGTTTTGGAATCTAATACAAAAAAGAATGAATTTGATGAGGATTGAAGAATATTAATTAGAAAACTTGTAATTAGAAACTGGAACAACTTGAATCTAAGTATAATGATTAACAAACCACATCAAATTCATGCTAGATTACCAACTATCTTTCAATCTTTCAGTGGGAAATCCTATAGAGAAACATATTGATAGAGAAAGAAATTAAGCTCCTAAAATTAAACTTAATGTCACAACTACACATGACTTAAAAAAGAGGCATAAATGCCAGGTGATTTAATTCTATGGTAATGAATGTCAAAGGCAGAATACTATATAGTAACCTATATGAATTTAATTTATTTAACAGGGGCATGAGGTTTTTTTAAAGAAAAAAAATAAGTAGCAAATGAATATGATATGACATATTTTTAAACAAAAAAGGACTATAGAATACACAGAACAACTATTACGTAAAGAAGATGAAACAGGAACAACTTTTGGAAGAAGAAGAAGGAGGAAGAGGAGGAGGAAGGAGAAGGAGAAGGAGAGGCGGCGGCAGCTGTATAGTTCAATTGAAATTATGATAGTTTCAAATATCTATTATGAATGTAGAAGTACAGAAATATTTATGCTTCCCCTATGTTATGAAGCAATAGATATTTCTTCTACTGATTAGATTAAAATGTGTTTGGTACATTCAAATCCTCCTATGATTGTAAAGCCATCACCAAATAGTTATGGTATGACACTACCTGTAAACTGGCTAGTCTAAACCCTGAATAGAAAAAATGGCTTTATCATAAAGGATTAAAGTATCACATGAGCTGTAACATCTTTTTCTTTGACATGGCAATGGTTATTTATCTAGTTCAGTTAAGGACCAAAGAATCTCTCTAAAGTTTCCTCTCACTATTTAGGATGAAGCTATTAATTCCTTTGTTATATTTCACATGGAATTCTACCTACTGGTAGAAAAAATGTTCCCTTGTGTGCTCTTTGACTTGGGTACACTTTGTTTTAAATCTTATATTTATCCTTAATTTTGGCACAATTTTCTTTTTTTTATGTTCTCCTGCTATATCTAACAAATTTGTGGATTTTGAGCTCAAGATTAACCTATTATACCTTTGCTTTCCAAGATGTTCCTCATGTTAATTTCTGAGTATTGTTATTACATTATTTACATGACCAGAATCCCATACTTCTTTTTTGAAATAATCTTTTTTGTCTGATAGGTTTGAGGAAAATAGTTGTGGTGATCAAGGAAGAAACTCACAGCTGCTTCAGAAGCTATGCAAAGTCTTGATTCAAGTGCATTTACCCTTCCTTAAATCTATTTAATACAAGCCATTCGGATTTTTAATAATATCTGATTATCCATTTACTTTCTCCACAATTACTACAATATTTCTATTTACATTAGGACTACATGGTGTAATCTGAATCCAGAAGCACATATAAAACTCACACATTGTTCTCTTTTCTAATACACATACCTGCCTATATGTGTGTATAATAAATACAAGTTTCTAGATTTTGAACTTGGATGATTGCTTGAGTTAATCATTCCATACTAGTAAGTAAACTTTCCCCACTTTGCTGAAGCACAGTGCATGAATCTGCTGTGGGTACCCAGCACCCCTGGAAAAGATCTCTTAATTCATATTTGTTGATTAAAATAAAAATATGTTAACTCAAGAAAGAGCTTCTCCACTCAGAACATTTCAGTACCTCCTTTGGCCTTTTGATATAATCTTTTGTCATTCTTGCATTTCCAGAATGAGTCCCTAATTGTGTCTTCTGGACTCCTGCCTTGCAGAAGACATTGGTTATTTAAAAAGCAGATCCTGCTCCTCTTTCAGGAAGGCAGGAACATTGCCGAACAGGCCTCGTCCAGATTCATATTGTTTCAGTTCTTTGTTGAGGCACCATCTCTTGATTCCTTACAATAGAAATGTAGAGCTACAGCCAGTCAAACTGACCACTCAACTGATATGACCTTAATTACAGTATTACCTTGTATAAAGTAATAAAAGAGAATATCACAAGTCTGCCACCTGTGAGCTTCAAATCATAGTAAAGTAGTAATTTAATCAGAACCAGGAGCTCTTGTTGGACTTCTCCAGAAAGATACTATCTCCAACGAAGCTGCACTGGAAAGCAGCTATTGGGATAATCAGGGTGTCATTTATATCATGCAAAGCCTTATAAAAAGCCTTATCATACAGCATTATAAAGCACAAATTGACCGGCTGACAGTTATTCGAGAGGTATTAGTAAATTAGAACACATCGATTTTGGCAGGATTTAGTTCTGCAAGCCTCCCAATTGTGCCTGCATTAGCAAACTATATGGTATTCGTAAAATTATTATATTTTTTATTACGTAAATCTGCTCAGCATCTTCCATATCAAAGGCTTTGTTGAACATTTGGCAAGGTTAGGAATAACATGAATTTCACCATAAATTGGTGAGCCATTCTTTAAAGCCACTAGGAATGGTGGGGCAAATTGAGAAGTTCTCACCAGAATGTGAACAACAACTGAGCTGGTTAGAGTTCTGCATCATACAGATGTTGAGCTAATCCATCAAACTGACTTTAATAAGCATAAGAATTTGGAAAGTGTGTGCAAGCACAGAAAGAAATGTTATATATTCAACAGTAACCGGAGACAAAGTATTTCGTATATTGTTTGGAATACTGTAATAGAAATTATTTTGAAAATCCCAATCCTACTCTCAGTACTGAGCTGCCATGTGGCCTTCAAGAGATGTAATTGAAATGTGCTGCTTTTCAGACTTCCTACCATCAGTAGAGAAGTTTGCCTTATAATTCCCTGAACACTGCTGGCAAATTTGCTAGATAAATTCTCAGTTCACATGCATCTGATTAATCTAATGTTTCCTGTGCAGAAAGAATATTATCCAAGGACACTCAACCACTTCCTCCCTTATATGTTGAAGGTAAAAATACTTTGTAGTTGCAAACTATCTTTTAAGGAAGTATATCTATCATTACTATCTTTAGGAATTCCAGCAAAGCTTCCAAGAAATCAAAGGGCTGCACAGAATGCAGTTGGAAAATAATAGCCCTGATGCAAACAATACATTCTCAGTTTCGGCTTTGATCTTATATAATATATGACAGGAAAATAATACCCTTGCACAGTTGCTACATGAACTGATTATTTTTTTACTAGTGAATGGAAATAGTCCTCTAGAATTCTATTTATTTCCAAATACAATCCAACTTCCAGAAAATTTCTACGTTCATTTTTTAGCAAACCACCTCTTTTTGTTCCTGTCCATTGTTTTTTCTAAGTAATTCATTACTTAGAATGCCCAGCATTAATTATGGAGTAATGCAAACACTTTTTCGTAGCCTTTCTATCCTTAATGAATGGAAAGATAGATGGATGGATGACAGCCACCCCTATAGATGAGCATTCAGGTTTCTTACCTGTGAGACCGTGATGCCACATTTCTTGGCTAGTTCCTCTTTGGCTTCCTCACTGGGATAAGGGTTGCTGAGATGAGAATAGAAATACTCATTGAGGATTTCTGTAGCCTGCTTGTTGAAATTTCTTCTCTTCCGCCTGGGCACAAAACATGAAGGATAATCAGTATCAGTGATTCCAGAGCATTATGTTTAAAAGGCAAGTCCAGAGCCATGAGATTCCTCCTCTGCTCCTACAAATGGACTGTTGCTCAGTTATGTCATCTTTTTCTGGGTCTCACCTTCTGGGGCAAATGAGATATCTAACATGCTTGGTATCTTCTTGATACTTGCACCACCAATCTCATTAGCTGTTTTCTGATACTTTTTCTCTTGTAAAGCACCTTTCATTTGCCCTTTCCAAGAATAAAAAATGATACCAACTGGAAAGGCATAATTTACTCTTCAACCATCTACTTTTGCTACATGCACAGATCAGGGTTAAAATGTGGTTTGTTCTATCTTAATTCTTTGCCCATCCTGTTATGCTTCTCCTCAATTAAATTGTTTGAATCATTATGTAATGAAAAACTATGGTGGAGTTCAGACAAAATCAATTTCTTAAAGAATAAAAATATTAAGTGAGCTCTGACCTATCCAGAGCTTATACTATTCTCTAAACTTTCCTAATCTTGTCAGTTAGAGAATTTGCAGTTGTTTGCACTTAGTGTTGGGTCTGGCAAATTAGATTAGTCATATATTTCTAATCTTGTATTTGTGCTGGAAATAATTCTATCACTCATCCATCTCTTATGTCAGAAAGCTTTAGCAACAGTTTCTTTCTAGTTAAGCTCAGTAATGGTGCAGCATCCCCTTACTTCTTCTAGTTAGAAACTGATAAAACACCCTTGCAAATAAGTTAATAGAGTGTCTAACGTGAGTCTCACCAAAATCAGGACTATTATATATATATCTGATAAAGAGAATTTGGGATTAAAGAATAAGAAGCCAATCACATTTTTACTTTTGGGAATTAAACTGTTAACAACTCAGTACTGGAAAATCCTTTATAATTTATTTATTGAAAAATGACACAGTAAAATTTGCTGAGCAGCTCTATTCAAAAAAGTATCAGATAAAGCTCATATGTTGAAGAAATAAGATGGCAAACCATCGTTCTATAGGATCTATTTGTTCTATAAACAATTATAAGTCTTCATAACTCACAGGATATGTGGAAACTAGAAATTTTTGATGCTGAACTAGTAAAGTACCAATCAAAATATATTGTTATTGTTGTAAATTAAATAATTTTTAAAAGTTAAAAGGGTCTAGCCCAAGCAAGTGTTTACTAGCTCACTTCCCCCACTATCACCAAATACATTATTTATGACACTGTCATCCTGTGAATGGGGGAAAATCAGCTCTCTAACTGGGGAATGCTTCCTGAGTGCCATAGACAAACAGGCAAATGTATACGTCTGGGCTAAAGCTCACCGTGCATCAAGAAATCGAGAGCGCAAGATCATGACGGCTTCACATGTGCTCTGTTTGAGTTGCATCTGGATGGAGCTGAATTTGCGGTGGATGATGCTGACCATCCTCTCTATCTCTTTGGGTGAAATAGGCCGGGTCCTGCTCTGTTCCCGCAGCAGGTTCATCACGTGGGTCGTGAACTCATTACATGCCTGGGACAGCAGGAGAAAGAGCATGGAGAACCCTTAGGACCTAAGAAGTCATGATAAGATGGCATGTTGCAGCTCTAAGGATACATGAGGGAACGTCTTTGCTTCCTCAGAGCTCTCTACTTTTCTGCCCCATAGTCTTGAATGATTATTAACATTCTATAATATTAAGGACAGATGCAAAGGGAAAGTGGGAGGGGAGTGAGGAAAAAAAAGATATGAATAAATATTTAACAAATTGCATACATGAATATATATACAGACAGTCCACTACTTACAAACATGTTAAGTTCCAACAGACTGTTTGTAAGTCCGTTTTGTTCGTAGGTCCAACCAAGTAAAAAAAGTACTGTGAAAAGTAAAAAAAAAAAAAGGAGGAGGAGGAGGAGGAGGCAGGCCCACACAGGGCAGCAGTGTAGACAGAGGAGCCCTGTCTTCTGCTGCCAGTGCAAGAAGTGATAGCCTGCACACTGTGGAGAACTAGGCTGTGACGAGCCGGTGGGGCGCGGTGCTCTCTGCTGCCAGGCAAGGCAGGACAGGCAGCAGTAGCTCCCTGGGCGAAGGGGGCAGCTATGCGGGAGGCAAAACTGCTGGCCCTTTGCAAGGCCTTGCAGGAGGAAGGCTGAAGATTGCAGCCTCCCAAAGTGCACTGTAAACTCCAGTGCAAATCTCCAACCTCCCAGAAGGCAGGAATGCGTTAGTTTGTGGCGTGCTGGAAACTAACCTTTTTCCTCCTTCTCCCAACTTCCGGGTCCATCTTCTTCGTATCAGTGAAAGTTTGCAACTCAAAAGTTCATAAGTAGGGGACTGTCTGTGTGTGTATGTATGTATGTGTATATATATATTATACACACACACACATACTGTATATATACTCTGTATACACACACACAAATAAAACAAACAAACATTCTGATTCAGCCATAGCCAGCAAGATGCTTCCAAGAGAACTTCAAGAAAAACATGTAAACAGTGTACTCTCATATATGCTTTTGCCAATATAAGCTAGTATTTTTTTCTTAAAACTCACACACACACACACCCTCTCAATTATTATGTAGCCAAGGGTGCAATCAAAGGATGCATGACAAAAGTTAAATAGATCAGTTGCAAAACATCTGTGAAGTTCAACTTATATAAAGTTCCTCCACAAGTTTTAAATTGCATATCATCTTAGATCACAGGCTCTTTCAAGTGATCTGCTGCTAAAATTCTGCTGTCAAATTTCAGTGGGAATAAGGAGGAGCCTTTGGATGCATTCCAAAGTCTCAGGGACTGCATATTGACTTGGATCTGCTTACCCAAACCTTATAAAATGTTTCAAATATTAGGACATACAAATGTAAATCAGATTTGCACATCTCTCTGATCTGTGGCTGGAGCTGAAGCTAAGCAGAGTTGGGTTTCGTCTGTGCCTAGATGAAAGACCACCTGGAAACCTCATTTATGCCTCCTTGAATTCCATGACAGAAGAAAGAGATGGGGAAATATGCACTAAGTAAATAAATGGATAAAGAAGAACACTTTCATGGGATATGCATTAAGACGGTCATGCAGATGCATAGCCAAATTCAAAAGTTATCTTTCTACTCCATTACTTTCAAAGGATGTGCATCTGAATTTATTTTGCTGTCTCTCACACACATGCCTTTCTTCCAAATATATTATGGCAGCATACAAAACAAGACCTTAAAATTGTCATATAATCCTAATTTATAATAACAAAATAGAGTCATAAAACAACTCAGAATCTACAGCCGGGGCAAATTCAGGTGTCTACCTGATGATGAGTGAGAGCTGCTATAAGCTATATAACACCTCTGTTGCAGGAGCTATACTGGCTAACAGTTTGCTTCTGGGTCAATTCAAGGTGATGATTATTACCAATAAAGCCTATATGGCTTGGGTCCTGGGTATCTGAAATCATCTCTTCCAAGTCAAACCTTCTCACCTGATAAGGACCAGTCAAGAAGATGTGCTGTAGGTCCCCACCTTTCACAACATAGGAAGGGTGGGTGCCCAGTAACATGCCTTCTCTGCCATGGCCTCTCTCTTTGGAATATTCTGTCTTCTGAAGATTGGATGATGATTAGTGCCACCCCTTTTGCTATTCCGAAAGGCCCTCAGGACCCAGTTATGTGATCAGGCCTGGGGTTCCCAGGGAACCAGAGACTTGCTTAGATAGCTCCATTGCTGAGGGGGCCATTTTTATTCTCCTTTCCCCTATGGTTTGTACTTCTGTCTTTTTTTTATGGTATTTATTAATGTGTGTTTTTTAATATTTCTTCAGTTGTTTTTACTTGTCTTTTTATCTGTATTTGTTGTACGCTGCCCAGAGTTGCTTCAGTGAGATGGGTGGCTATATAAATTTGCTTAATAAATAAATAAATGGTTCCCTCCTTATTAATATTTGGAGGTGAGAGGGGGGTGTATGTGTGTGCGTGTATATTGTCCAGTGACCTATATGTAGCACTGTTGATGGGTGTGATCATGACTTTATCACTGATAATTCTTTTATTTTTATTTTTATTTTACTATATTGTTTTGTATTATAAACCACCTAGAGTTTGGGATTAAGGCAGCATAAAACAGCATAATATTGAGAGAGCCAGTTCAGTGTAGTGGTGAAGGTGCTGGCCTAGAAGCCAGGAGATGGTGAGTTCTAGGCCTCCCTTGGGCGTGAAAGCTGACTGGGTGACTTTGGGCCAGTCCCTCTCTCTCAGCACAAGAGGGCCAGTCTAACCCTGTGAGATGGGTGCCTCACAGGGTTGTTGTGGGGAACAGTGGAGGTGGGAGCATCATGTACACTAAAAAGGTAGAAAAATCAGGGTCTGCAGAAAGAAAGCTTCCTAAGAAAGGCTACAGAACAGAAATTTTTCTCACTTTTGTAAACATTAATGCATGGAAGCTTCTCAAAGAAGGACTTCCCTAACAGATCTTGAGATATGAGCAAGTGAGTATATAAAGAGGCATTCTTATAGGAATTCTATTCTATTCACTTCCATTTTTTTATTAAGAGAGTGGAGCTTATGCTGGGACCACCATCTACCATTCCAAATCAAACCACCCCTTTTTAAATTGGATAGCTCCAACTCAAGGAAGCAATTAGTTTTATATATTTTCTCCTCCAAATTATTGTTAGTAGAATAATGTTTCCTGCTTTTATTGTCCAATTCAAAATATAAAATTAGATGGATGGACATTATGATCCTGATGTCTTACATGAGTCAGTATAAGGAACTACTGAAACCAATGGGCTCATCAAATGCATGGAAGAATTAAAGGCAGGTATTCAGTATAATCCAGTTACAACACACAAGAGATCTTGTATTACACATCTTTCTAAATTTCAAACACTTTAATGAAGCCAAAACTGTAACTGTTTTATAATGGGAAAAAATAGAGAACAGTTTTGTTAGTTGTTGTAGTTTATGAAGATTCTCAGTCATCCAGGTGGAATTGTCTGGAGGTTGAGTCATGGCAACTGGACTTCTTTTCTTTTTGGTTAGAGACATTTTGCTACTTGTCCAAGCTGAAGAAGCTGCTTGGACAAGTAGCAAAATGTCTCTAACCAAAAAGAAAAGAAGTCCAGTTGCCATGACTCAACCTCCAGACATTAATTATTGTTGTTCAGTCGTTAAGTCGTGTCCGACTCTTCGTGATCCCATGAACCATATTGCGCCAGGCCTTCCTATCTTTCACTGCCTCCCTGAGTTTGCTCAATTTCATGCTCATTGCTTCAGTGATGCTATCTAGCCATCTCATCCTCTGCCGTCCTCTTCTCCTTTTGCCTTCCATCTTTCCCAGCATCAGGGTCTTTTCCAAAGAGTCCTCTCTTTGCATTAGGTGGCTGAAGTATCTGGTGGCCAATATTATTTTATTATTAGAGTCTCATGGAAAAATACTGGGTGGAAAAATGGGTCTCAGTGAAGGGAAGAGTTTTTCTGCTTGAATAAATTGATCAACTTCTCTTTAACATTCTAAATAGTAGATATGCAAATATCTCTTGTGCATACAGGGTTGCCATCCAATTCAGTGAAAATGAACAAGCCCTCTTACACTGCATGGTTGCAGCACACTTCCCTCCAACTTACATGAACACATTCAATGAGTACTGGAGTCCCATATATAGAGACAGCTATAAGATCAGGCTGAAAAAGAACTGTTGAGAACAGTAATATTTTTTTAAACTTTTTTATTAGAGAAATATCTTTTGGTACTTTAAACCAAACTTTCAACAACAGAGTGTAAATTTCTCATTTTTTCTTGATGTATTTGACCCCAAAAGTTGTCAATAAGAAAGAAAGTTTCTGATTCTATTCTCCTGGAGAATGTATTTCTGTTAGAACTGAAGGTAAAGGAAGGTGGGAAAAGCTTGCTCATATCCGAAGGTCAGAACTAATAATACAGCACAACATTCTGGATTATAGAAAAATAACCATAATATAGGATTATTAAGGATTCATGTAGTAGAATTACAACTCCCAGATCCTAGAGTTTTATTTAATAAAATACCTTTATATGCTTCTTTGTCAAATGCTGTAAAAACTAGTTAAATATAGTATTTTTCAAAAAAAAATATCATTGGTTGCACAGTTAGCCAGATGTTTATACTAGATTTGGCATTTTTATCTACCTATCAAGTCCTTCTCAAGGACCTGGGATAGGCAGATGTTGTTTGATGGTGTTAAAGGTATTGTCACAGGATATAAGCTGTTCCAAGTAAAGCTGCCTTTTGCAATTGACTGATGGTGACCACTCTTCAAGTGGTGCTCCAGATGTTTTGGGATTGCACCCAAGTCACCTTTTACTATTGGTACTATCTTTGCTTTCTTTTGCCACAGTCATTCTATTTCTATTTACAGGTCTTTGTATTTTGTGATTTTCTTCAGTTCTTTCTCTTCTATTCTGCTGTCTCCAGTTATTGCAATGTCCACTATCCAGACCTTTTTGTCTTTCTTATCAACATTTTTTAAGTCTGGGGTGTTGTGTGGCAGGTGCTTGTCTATTTGAATTCTAAAGTCCCAGAGCACTTTAGCCTCTTCATTTTCTATTACTTTGTCTGTTTTGTGGTCCCACCAGTTCTTGCTTGCAGGCAAATGGTATTTCTTCCAGATATTCCAATGCACCATTGTTGCTACTTTGTCATGCCATTGTTTGTAGTCAGTCTGTGTGATTTTCTTGCAGCAGCTAACAAGATGGTTCACCTTCGGATATTCTTCTAATGCCTTTTTTTCTTCTTCAGCTGTCTGATGTACTTGCAACATTCCACGGCCTCCTATGCTCCTTGGTAAGTAGAGTCTGTCAATGTCACTGCATGGATGAAGGGCATGGCTCATTGTCATTATTTTTCTGGTCTTCCTATCCAGGGCTTCTAATTTTGCTTGAATCCAGTCCACTATTCCAGCTGTGTATCTAATGACTGGTATTGCCCAGGTGTTAATTGCCTTGATAGTATTTCCTCCACTGAGTTGTTGTTGTTATTGTTGTTATTATGGTTGGTTGCACAGTCAGCCAGATGTTTAGACTGGATTTGGCATTTTTATCCACCTATCGAGTCCTTCCCAAGGACCTGGGATAGGCAGATGTTATTGTTTGATGGCGTTAGAGGTATCGTCACAGGATATAAGCTGTTCCAAGTAAAGCTATCTTTCGCAATTGACTGATGGTGATTTTGTCAATGCCAATGGTGTTCAGGTGATGCTCCAGATGTCTTGGGATTGCATCTATGGTGCCTATAACTATTAATGTGTTAATAGTTTTAAAACATTTTTTTCTCTTTTATGCCCTTTTTTCTTCAAGGAGAAGCATCTGACCTAAGGTACGATCACAGCATCTCTGACTTCATAGCTGAAATACATTATTTTGACCACAAATACCTAACATCCAATTTAAATGTTCAGCAGATTCCAAATGGTAACGCTTTTTCTGAACTGCATCATTTGAAATGGGGGAGAGGGTTACCCACTGGAATGTTTTCCATGGACAAAATGTCCTATATACTGAATATTAGCATCTCAGAGAGATGGGTTCAGCCTATATCATTTTCCTTATATACTATTTTTCTACATGCAGAAACCTAGCATGTGCCCATTTCATACCTTCAGACTCTTCAGCTGAAGCAGCAGAGTCAAGGAAAACACTTGCCAAGTCCTTCAGTCAAAAGATGCACTTTCCGTCCTTGAGCCAAGAGAGACCAGAGGACTGTGCTGTAGATGAGGCCACCTTAACACTACAGCTTGGCCTCTGCCAAAGAACAAGAAACTGCCACAGAAAAGACTGGTACCTGCTCATACTTCTCCAGCTCTGTGTGGTAGATCTGCCGAATCTGTGAGAGTTTTGCTCTGTAGTCAGAATGCTCTACGGAGTTGTCTGAGCCAGCACCCCCTGATGCTGCTGCTGCCGCCGCTGCCGCTGCTGAGCCCCCTCCTTTCTCAGGGCCAGCTACCCCTTCTGCTAAGAGCATGTTGTCCAGCCGCATTAGCTGTGGGTCTGTGGGTTCCTCCTCCTGAGCCCCTCGAATGCTCAACACTGTGAAGAAGACACAGAAGTAAAAGGCACTGATTAAGTCACGAAACAATGACAAACAGTTTCCACAAATGCCTAGGTCTCACTTTTCAGCTCTATGTTTGCAGAGGAGCTGCCTTTTTAGCAGTGTTTTACAAATACAATGAGATACTTGTATACTTGAAAAAACTCCAGGAAGCCTAGGTCAGTCCCCCAGTTGGACATACATTTGTATTGCTTTATCCTACAATTTTCTTTCTTACAGGGACTGCTAATGAAGGCTGTGTGCCATGGACAAACAGCTGCTGTAGTATTCAAGTGCTTCCCAATGTATTTGCTATGCATTAAGATTGCAATTGAATATTAAACTTTTATAGACCAAGGGACAGAAGAAGATGAATTCTGAAGAGTAACTTTGTGGGACACAAAGAAAATACCCTCTCAAAGTCTACACATAACTCAAACAAGATCAGAGATATACTGTATTAGGACTGCAGGTACCAAAAAATCTGCCTGTAGCAAATTGGGCTCAATGGAAAATACATACTTGACAAATGATAAACTATGGACTGTTCAAAGTATTGTGGGCCAGCCAACTTTTTAAAATATTATTTGGGCATAGTTCAAGCAAAGAGAAGCATTTTATGTTCCACTTCTTTGACAGAAGATTTGTATACAGCTTTAACTCTATCCCAGTGAAATAAATTGGACTTAGCAGTGCTTCATTTCGGCTGGATTGTGACCCAAATGTCTATGGATAGGAATTTAATTGTATTTTATCTTTTGCAGCCAAGAATGAACATGGGCTCAGTCAGCCCTGCATTTGATTGCCCCTAGATTCCCGCTCAAGTAGAAAAAGTGGTAAAAAATAATTCTAGAACATAAGCACAATTTGGGAGCATGCACAATTCTTTCAAAGTCCATGCAGCTATCCATTAAAAGCTGCAGAGATGCACTCAAGAGGCAATTGTATGATCAAATCAATACATCATTTAATGTGGTGTTTTTCTGATATATATACATATATGCACCCTAATACAGTAGTCCCCAGTTTAAGAACAAGTTCCGTTCCCAACGTCTGTCCTTAAATTGAATCTTTATGTAAGCCAGAACAGTATTATTGTATAATACTGTATAATTAGTTGTGTAATTAACTCAAACCATTGTGTATTTAACTCGAATCATCATGTATTTAACTCAAATTTTGCTACAATAGGCTCCGTTCCTAACTATGGGTTCTCCTTAAACCAGACATTCTTAACCTGGGGGTTACCTGTATATATAAAATCTGAAATGAAGCATAGTCAAAGTTGCTGCATTTTAAAGTGTATGTAGAAAAATAATCTCACTAAAATACATCTAGGAAGAAAAACTTGAAATTATAACACATACAGCCCTTACAATAAGAAAACAGCTTTAAAATACAGTGGTACCTCGGGTTACGAACGCCCCTCCTTACGAATTTTTCGAGATACGACCAGCTCCGGCCCCAAAAATTTACCTCGACATGCGAACTCCGCCTCGAGCTATGAACCGGATCCGCGGCCATTTGCCCTGCTGCCACACGGTCGCAGCTTCCTGTGGGCGAGATCGCGGTAGCAAGGAGACGTTCGGTGAGGTTTGTGGTGTGTTTTGTGGCGTTTGGAAGGTTTTGGTGTGCTTGTCAGCATGGCTCCAAAGAAAATGCAGAGCAGGCTTGGCAAGGATAAGGCTCTGAAGAAAAAAGTGACGATCGAACTGAAGATTTGCCTCGTGGTGCGACCAAATTCGGAGGGTGGAACGGATTAACCGTATTTACATTGAACCTTATGGGAAAATTTACCTCGAGTTGCGACCAACTCGAGTTGCGATCAGAGTCACGGAACGGATTAAGTTCGTAACTTGAGGTACCACTGTAATAATATACATTTTTTTTATAATCACCCCTTTAAAAAATGAAATCTTTCAGACAAGTTCAACTTCTGGTGGCTTCCTATGGAAGTAGTTTGCCATTGCCATTGCCTTCTTCTGGGACGTTATTTTGACTTTCCAGTGCAATCTATAGTCCTGATATTCCTGGTGGTCTCCCATCCAAGCACTAACAAGGCCTGATCCTGCTTAACTTAGATCAGATGAGCTTGTGATATACCACAATCATAAGAGCATAAGCAGTGTCCTGCTGGATCGGACCCTTGGACCATCTAGTCCAGTAGTCTGTTCTCACAGTGGCCAACCAGTTGCACAAGGAAGTCCATTAGTCTCTCAGCAGATGGCCTTCAGAAGCAGTCACACTGCCATCAAGACCAATAGCTGTTGGTGCCCATGACTCCCATGAATTGGTACAGCTCTTTTTTTGAAGCCAGCCAAAGCTGGTAGCTAGCTCCACATCTACAGGTAGCAAATTCCAAAGCTTGATTCCTCCATTCTAGCCAGTCCCAAGAAGGTCCCTTGCAGGCAATGGTTCCCATGCCCTTACACTCTTCACAGGAGTACAATACCCAAGAGGATGGTAGAAGTGTGAAACGACAGTGATCTGGCTTATCTTCCTTGGTCAAAAGAACAGGCATCATTCCTGAAGGCATCAGGATAAGTCACAGGAGGAACCACAACCATTTACTCTCCAAAGAAAATAACTGGCAGCAGTAGAGCTCTAACAAAGGGAAGGGGAACATCCCCACTCATGTTTCACTTGCCTGGGAAACACAACATTATGTCAGAAGAAGCTTCTGGAACTTGAACTCCAACCATAGGTGGTTGCTTGTAAGCCAATACTGGGTTTGCCTTCTCTAACAAAGGAAATATTGATCTGTGTCACCACTTTAATAAAACCATTTTATGCAACACTAAAAATGTCGTAACAACTGCAAGTTGATCAAATGAATTGATCTAAAATCATGATGCTTCCATAGTTTTTTCTTTGAAGTGATCACCTTTCATCCACCATACAATAATAGTTAGTCCATTGCATTCCAATGTTCTCTAAATAATATTTTCTTGTTCCATGATGATATTCCTTGATAAACAGCCACTGCAGTTTTGTGATAAACTGCACAATATTGACAGGCGAAAGTGTGATTTCAGTGTTCTTACGCTGTATTCAATTTGTACACTTACTTCCTCTTTGAAAATTCAGTCTGTTTCATTACTTCCATTTGATTACAGATGAATAGCCTCTCTAAATCAACATGTCAGTTTCTTTTCCCACAAGGACAAATGGAGGGAGGGGCTTTAATAACTAATCCTCTCTCTTTTTTTTTTTAAAGTGCTATAAAATATTACTACTTTTTTTTTTTTAAGAAAATACTAATGGGAGTAAATAAATAATTAAAGCCTCCCTCACTCTATTGAAATAGAAAATGATATAGAAAAGGGCACAGACTCACAACTCATACCAATAGGAAGCAATGAAATGGACTAGAGATTCAAAGAGAAGAATTAATATTGGAAAACTGCTGAGTGGAACACAGACATTAAAAAAGTGGACATTATAGAAAGATACATGGTTCAGGGCCTGGTTACTTGAGGGACTGCCTATCTCCCATAACACCTCCTGACTAATTTGATCCTGCAAGGTTAATGTGCTCAGGGTTCCTTTGATTAAACAATGGCATCTCTTAAGACCCTGGAAGTCTGCCTTCTCTGTAGCAGTGCCTACCCTCTGGAACAAGGTTCCTCCCAAGATCTGGATGGCCCCCATTCTGCTGTTGTTTAGAAAAGTCATGAAAACCTGGCTCTTCACCCAGGCCTTCAGCGAAGAAGACAGAGACTCCTCACTTCATTGCGCTTGCCATCTTTTAGCTTTATTTTTTTATGTTTTATTGATTTTATTGTAATTTCTTTGACTATTGTGAGCCACCCAGAGTCACTGAGAGTTCGGCAGCATACAAGTTTGTTTGTTTGTTTGTTTGTTTATTTATTTATTTATTTATTTATTAAACCAATTTATATAGCCGCTCATCTCACCACAGGCAACTCTAGGCAGCATACAACAAAGTTAAAAACATTAAAAATATAAACATTTAAAATACATTAAAAATATAAAAATAAAAATAAAACAAAGAATAAAAAGATGTTAAAAATAGGGGAGATACCTCACTTATTGTTGTCATCATTATCTTGGCTATGGATAAGGATGTTGCTGGATAATGTTGTAGCAATATTTTAATTTCTAGGTAAACTCTCTATATTAATCACCCTTACAACTACTTGCAGAAAACCATTCCTTTACTTTGCCGTAAATTGAAGCAAAGAGAAGGACACTCAGGGAAGATGGGACAGATTGATCTCGCACTTAACTTTTTGTTTCCCTTTGTAGACTATTTACAGAATTTGATCCATACAGGTCATACCAAACATTAAGTACGGTACTCGACCAGAAACACTTACCTACACTAAATTTCGCTCAATATTTTTATAGGAAAAAAAAAAAACCACAGGCTAAATGCAGATCTATTCATGTGCTTTACCAAGAAATGGATACATCTTGAAATTCATCTTGAATTCCTTCCCTTGTATGGATTAAAATCAGACATTCCCAACAATCCGAAAAGCGTTTGTTTTCTTATTGTCATCTGACCATGCCAAGGTTGTTGCAGAATGGACAGATGGAAAGTTGTACTTGTAAGAAAGGTTCATAAAGTATAAATTATTCTGAAAAATCACCTTGTATGACTTTAAGTATGTGAAGTCAGGGTGGGCACAATACCAAAGCATTAGCACTTTACTTTTCTTGGTCATCAAAACCAAGCCAGTTCTGATGTAATTTCTGGTGCTCAGATTATTTTTCCATGTTAAAAAATTAAACCTGAATGTAGAACCTTGTCTTTTGCACTGCATTCCAGGATGCTCTTTCTGGTAGTTCATTATTTTTTTAACTTGGGATAGCTGCACATTATTATTGAATAAAAACCAGAGGCACACTTTGCAATTACATCTGAAAAGGATGGCTTTAAAGAGTATGGTTGGAATGATGGAGGAATGAGCCTAGGAAACAAGTAGTAACTAGAACTGCAATACACTTCTCCCTCTAGAGGCATCTTTTTATGCAGAATTATTAATGTTCTGCTCTTCCCCTACTCAGAGAGATGAAACCAAACTATTCTGCTCAGCAGAAGCTGGTGGAAAGAGCAATGAATCATGCAGGGAACCAGTGGGAAGCCTCTTCTGTGAGTGTATCCTTAGATCAAAAAGGCCTTTGAGCTGTTTGATTATTTTTCTCATAACCCAGGAATGTTTCCTCATAGCTAGAGGTGGTTTGCACAGGCAAAGGTTAGTTCAAGAACTAACTTTGTCTTCTGAGCAAGGTCTCTTTAGAATAACATCAGATGCTATGGTCCACCAGGAGCAAATAATAAGCAGGTCAAGGCCACACTGAGGTCAATAGTTCATCTAAAGTTGAGGGTTGTTAAGAGCAAGGAATGAGAAAGCCTTAACATCTGCACAAGAAGTCAAATAGCACAAAACAAACAAGTTTATCCAAAAATGACTGGGATTATAGTTGCAACAAAAAGTTACATGCCTTATAGTTTGTCTGGTTTTAGCTCACCATGTTTTGTGAACCCAAATGTTGTAGTTTCTAACCCACAGTATATAGTTTACAGTACAGTATGAGCCAGTTACTATGGCTTGTTCAATAAACTATGGTTAAAAGAAACCATGATTCAACATAATATGCTAATGTTTAAAAAGAAAACTGAGAATCTAGAAGTAGGGTCACAAAGAACTAACACCTGGCATATGAGAGAAAAAGAGTCAAGGACCCAGCCAACCATCTGGGTAGCGCAGTCTTAGTCTGTCAGGGTCAAGTATTCTGATTTAAGCTTCAGTACTTCTCATGCTAACCATGGGCATCCATCAGGTGTGTGTGTGGAGGCAAGTGATGCCATTTGTGACAACTGACATACTTATATCAGATACTGGGACACCACTATATAAGGTTGCCAGTTGTTGGATGATGTTCCAGAAGCTGTTATTTTAGCATTGCTATTTGCTGTTGATGCCGCTGATACCAACAACTCAGATAGCCTAATGTAACATTTTCACAATCGTGAGATCACTTCAAAGAACTGAATTCCCTAGTCCCCTTTGAACATCTAAACAGATCAGTTACTTTCGATAGTAAGCACAAACAAGTAAAAATATATTTGGAATGAAACAATTACATACTTTCAATTACCTCAAAATGAATATAACCAAGCTGCAAATCCTTTGTAGCACTTCTGTTTTTTTTCCTCATTTGCATTTGAAGATCCCTTATAAAAAGCCAAAACTCTGACACAAGATGCAAGAATTCAATGCAATTGGAATAATAGTAATTATAAAGATACAAGAGTGGCTCAGCTGACCAGATATTGTCAGAGATATGACTAAACATAGCTGCTGAAATCTAGGGTCCTGTTCATATCCCATCTTTCTTTACGCCAGATTGGCTATAATATAACTCATTGTGTGCATCACAGTTTATAAAACAAGAAGTATGTTAGAACTCAGCAGCAAAGAAAACAAGATGTATGATCGAGGATGCAAAAATTAAATAGAAACACCATGGTCAAATCCAGGAAGATGATTTTTAATGAGATCACAGCAGCTAGGAGTGAAAGGACTATAAAACAAATTCCATGTACCCAAGGAGGCTTTAGACTTGCTTTGCTTAGGCAAAATGCCACACGTCATTATTTTGTATAGCAAGCTGCTTTAAAATTCAAGGGAGCTTGAAAGTAACTTTTGGATATATGCCCTTTTTATAAAGTGTCCCAAGCCATTCCTTTGATTCTGATCTCTTTTTTAAAAAAAATAAAATTGGTAAAATTGTCTTCCAATCTGAAGTCTAGAAAAATGATCCTTGCAATTAAGTAAATAGGACGTGACAACTCCAAATGCCAGGCCCTTCTTGTCAAATCATCTCTCCTATACAACCCTCCTTTTTTATGTCATCACCATCATAACCAAAGCCAAACAACATAAAAATACATTTTCTCACTTTCATTTAACACATATCTCCTTTTTTATTCTGTAATCTTGCTCTACTCCCCCCCAAAAAGAAAAATAGTAAGGTAGATCAGGGAGTTATTTCCAGTCCTCTCACCCATGAAGCTCAGGTGTTACTGAGCTAGTTCAGATTCAGAGGCAACCAGATTGTCATTACACTGGTGAGCAAGAAGATGCCTGCATTGAAGGGAAAAGTGTGGATGCTCATCACCCCCACCTCTTACTCAAATGGGGGTCAGCAGAGGGTATAAACCAGAAGCTTATTTTCACTTTAGGAGATTCTTGGCACACATGAATTAAGAATTGTGATTTAAAATACATTCTAGTCAATCGCTTTACAAGCCAGCTAAAAATCCTGAGTTATTTTTATTAACTCTTTAGAAAAGTTGAGCTTTTAACTCCAAAACACTATTTTACATTGACAAGACAGGAATCTTCTATAATTGTAGTAAACTCCAATTTATTCTTTCTCCCAGCCATAAAGGGAGAGAGGGATGGTGCAAGGTACAGCTCACATGAATGCAGCTTCCTGTTTGTCCACGTGTGTTTCAATCATGGCTTAGCATACTATGTGAACCAGGCCAGTGTCTCTCAGCTTAGCCAATCTCACAAGGTAGTGCTAAGAAGAAAACAGGGAAGTGAACTTGATCTTGAAGGGAAGGTGAGATGTAAATATGGTAAATTAAAGATCGATGTGCTGGTAGCTTTGGAATGATTTATTATAGACTGGCAGAAACTTTATGATGATAACAGAGGCTGACATGATCCTCTTGAAAATATTAAGGATTTGAAAGCCAGAAGGAATGTGCTGCTTGGATTGGTTCTGTGAATGTACTTGGTCTTAAAGGGATGCTAAACAATAAAAAATGATGGAAAGGTTAGATACAGACACAATCATTGCCATTAGAAACCTCTGGAAAAAATGGCAATGGGAAAATAGAAAAACAAGATGTGGGATTAACATGTGAATGTGTTCACACCTGATAATGCATAAAAAAGGGAAGAATGGTGGAAGTTGTCTTAAGAATAGATGAAACTGCCCATGTAAACTATCAGTCTCAAGCCATAATTATACATGTACAAACACTGGACTAATTTATTTCTGAAGAATATTTCATATGGGGCATAATAACTTCTCAATATGATTTCTAGCTAATGTATCTTGCATCCATGTAATGCAAACATTTAACAGACATAATTGAGTTTTCACCCACACATGTTCTCTGCACAGTTGAACCCTGGATACTCTACATATTTTTGTTGCATTCACTGAGCAATAACTTTAGCTCTATAGTTCAAAGAGAATCTCTCCCCCAGCAGAACAGAGAAAACAAATTGATCAATTTGAAAATCTATGTCTGACAACAAATAATAGTTTAAAAGTTCTATATCTGTCTGTCTGTCTGTCTGTCTATCTATGTCATTATAAAGTCAGCCTGATCCATGATCCCAGAGATGTGGACTTGTCCTCTGTATCCTCTTGAACATCACACCACTTCGGCCTTTCTTGCCCAGTCGTCTTTTCATTTTGCCAGGCATGGGATAAGGCAGGCAGACATCACAGACAGCCTCTCAAGGTAGAGAACCCCAGCCTGGGAGACTTGGGGAAATCAGGGCATACTACACTGAGAATGACAGTGCTGGAATCTTCACACTTTTGCACAGAGAAAATGCTGTTATGACATGTTATTAGGTACGCATTCAGACGGAACAGTATTATGATCATCTAGTTTGTGTTAATATATAGTTTCATACATATAGCACACATTTTATAAAAACAAGAGGCAATTTAGCAAAGCCCAGAATGGGTGAGCTGATAATTTGGAGGATGTTTCAGTTACAATAGCTGGATTTGCAGCTAATACACACTGAGTATATTCAGCAAAATAGCAAGATCCTATTAAATGTATACTTTTAATTCACAGCACTTGAGCTGATGCTTCTTTCTAACTCATAATCAGAATGTACATACAGTTATAAGTTCTTGGTCCAAATGTAAAAACTCATGATCCTTGTTCCATTGGCTTTTGCTGCTACTTTTTAAAGGCCAATTTAAGCATTCAAAAGAAAATGTAAGTGCAAAGGTAATTATGTCTTGTGTCGTCATACTTAAAGATGAAGATAAGTAAATTCTGCTCAAAGAAGCCTTGAACCCTGAGACCAGAGGCCCTGATTGCATCTGATGAATGTCCAGATTGACACCAAGGACAATATGACAGATTGGTTTTAAAGAGCTTGGCAATGCACTTGATGCACGTCTGCCTCTTGCAGTGAGAATACGTGGAGTGCACTGATTCAAATTCCATCTATACTGTCCTAGTTCAATCTAAGAAAAATGCCAGGGATTAATTTAGCATAAATGAGACATTACAAAAAGCAGGTATGCCAGGATGAGGTCATTCTTTTCACAAAGAACTCAGCACCCTCGGCTGAAAAGGTTAAAATTCCATCTGCGCATCTTCCAATGCCCAAAGCACACTGCTTACACCAGTAGGCTGGCCTCTCTGGAAGTGTTGTAATAGCCATCTTTCAAAACGCCAAGCTACACGGGGCTGCATTTATCCTTACCAACTACTACCTGTGACAGGCTCGGGGCAGTGATTTGTGATAGTGAGGTTCATAGTTGAGTAGCTATTTTCTTCCATCCAAACACTTGTAGCTACTTCCACCTCTGCCCCCATATTTCCAACATAGTGTGGTATCAGCATGTTTCTGGCTTATAGAACTCAAAAGAGTCAGTCTGGCAGGTTGCAATAAAAAAAGATTTAAAGCAATGGTATCTTTTTATTCATTTTCATACTGTGAGCAACACTGCTTAAAACATTTTACTCTCTTTTTGTCTCAAGGTTATTCTACAGACACATGCACACACCAACCCCAATTCATTACCCAATATTTTGGAAATGTACAAGGGGAAAGGCAGAGAAGCATACAAATCAAAGAACAAGCAAGAGTTTTTTATTTCCTGCTCTGAAAATATGTTGGCCATTCAAACATCCACTAGAGGGTACTCTTTCTTCACGAAGGAGTGGCACCCCTCCAAGAACAAATAATTGTAATAATCGCTTAAAAAAAATAAACAGAAAAAAGGACACGCCTCGTTCCCGTTTACAAAATAGGCATCTCTCTTTTTCTGACACTACAGGAGTCAAGAAAGAGGCCAGTTTCCTCAGTGAGTATAAATGAGGTCCAGATTGATTCACTGTCTGACCATTGACTAGGAACTATCATATGGGATCATTTCTTGGAGCCTCATTTATAGAAGACATTTTGAAATTTGTAGGATAGAGCTACATTTGGATTAAATATAGAGAACTTGGTACAAGAGAACAGGGATCCTGAAATTGCTTATCAAGAACTTTATAGGGCTATCAGATATGAGCTGCAAAATGATGAGCGGTCATCTAGACTTCTGCAGCCTAGATCTAGATGAGCAGTCATCTAGACTTCTGCAGCCTAGATCTAGTTGTCCTAGATATTGTTTGATAACCTATTTCAAGGACCCTGCTTAGCCCATATTTTAAAAGCAATATGAATTAGATGTGTGTGAGTGGATGATGGTGCAACCTTCAATTACGAGTCTAATCACACTGACATGCAGAACGTGTATTGGGAGGCATGCATTAACTCAAATTCCTTCATGTACCACGCTGGAAGCTACTGATGCCACCAACATTTGTTATTTCCTGGCTTGGAAATAAGAATGGTGAAGGACTCATTGTTTTGTCTCAATATGACGCAACTTTTATGATGCTGAAAGATAGCTGCCATCTTGAATTTCATACTGAGCTAGAGATTTAATGGACTTCAGATGCAATGGATCAAAGTTGCTTTTGGGTTTCATCCTTGAAGTAACAGACAAGTATATTGTTTCCAAAGTCTGTCCAGACAATTCACATAATTTATATCACTTAGGACAATTTACATCATTTGCATAGTTACATAATTGACATTTTTACAAATGACATAAAGAGGTGCAAGTTACATAGAAATGTCAATTATGTAATTATGCAAATGACATCAATTATGTAAATTTAGATTTAACAGACGTTTGGAATTAACCAACACCTTTTCCTCCAAATGGTCTGTTAAATCGAGATTTCACTATAATTTAATTCCTCTCCCCCTCCTGCTCTACTTCACTTTGCTATGGCTCTTGTGACAATGAGAAAGAAGGAAGAGAGGGAAATTTCTTACCCATTTATATTTGGTTTCTGGGCCACTGCTCTGGGAGAGTTTGGATATTGTTGCGGATCTCATTACATTGCTGGGGCAGGTCAATATTCGATCAAGAAAATAATATTTTTTTCCAGATTTGGGGAAATAGTTTATTTTCCAGTGCAGCTGGGAAGTTCTTTTATTTAGAACTGGCATCTACAACCCCAGAATTCTGAACTAATACCAATTTTATTCAATTCACAGGATTCCATCTGCTAATGGAAACTATTACTTGTGGACTATTAGGAACAGCTCTATATGTTTAATATTCATGATAAACCTTTTTTCCAGTCCCATTCTTTCCTCTTCTAGAAAAAATAAGTTAGCTGGAACTTCTTAATGCTATGAAAGTTTATTAATTGGTTGGTATCATAAACCTCCTACCCAAAGATCCACCTCTTATCTATCTCTTATTCTCTTATTCAGTACTGAATGCTGAATCTTGCAAGATCGTTACAGAAGTCAATTATGAAGGGTGAAATTGCAGGCAAAGGAACTAGATGAATTCCTGCTTGCTGACATGTTTGAAATTTATCATTTGCAATTCATCAGAAGAAAATTCAGGCCTGACCCAGTGAACTAGAATCCCTGATAGGAGGACATGGGCAAGTCTCCAGAATGAATGGAGTCAGATATTGAATGCATTAGCATTCTGCCTGCCAGCTGGCTCTTAGCACTGTGTTTCAAGCCAGGGGAATGAGCAAGCAGGAGATAAGGTCCACCTGTCCCAAGACAGACCAAAAGAAAGAACAGAGGGCAGGAAGGGCTGCCGGGGCTGAGCAGTGGGGCACATACACATCAAAACAATGGAAGAGAAGTGCAAAGCACTTTGTGCACAGATATGCTTTACAGAAAAGGTGACAGTTAATTAGAAATCACATCATTTTATAGACTAATGTTCCACATTTTGTGAACTGTGGTACTCAGAAGTGGGAGGGGAAGATAATGGATCCCCCTCCAGTTACAGTGGAAATGATGCTGCTTCCTTCCCTCCCTCTGAGAGCAACTTACGGATTTTGGAGACCTCTACAGTCCTAATGCTTGAATAAATCTACAAACATTGCAGTAAGGAATGGTTACAATGTTAACAGACTTGGAAACATAAAGTCCAATATTAATGTTACTGTATTAATTGCAATATAATTATATATAAAAATATATATTATAATAATATAATATTAATGTGCCCAGGCCTGGGGCCCTGAGTATGTGAAGGGTCCCGTCTCCTGGTTCTGGTAACAACCATTGATTGTAACAGCCTTCTCAGCTGCTGTGTATTTTAATTTTTGTGTTTATGATGGAAATTTGTTTTTAATTTAAGATTGTTTGCCGCTCAGAGTCATTTGTTGAGATTGGCAGCCATACAAATAAAATAAATAAATAAACAAAACAAAAACTAAACAAAACAAAACAAAACAAAACAAAATAAAATAATGTGCCATTACATATAGATCTATATTCCATATAGATTCTCACCGTTTAGTGGGCGTTTTGTTAGTAAACGAATAGTACAGCTGCTATCTTAAAACCAGACACAAGTGAATAAGAGAGTCTTGGGCTTTTAGTTAGTTGTTACTATATTTACCTGAAAGGAAGATTAGGGGTCCCCCCTCGAAATAATTCACCTCTAAAATGTGAGAAGAAAGACTATGGAATTAAAGTGATGCAGTGGTTAAGCATCTATGGTCAAAGTGCAGTAAACCAAGATACTATGCATGATTCATTGTTCCGTTGTCATTTCAGCATCCTAACGTGCAATTTGAGCTTCTTGCTGATACTATCAATATCTGAAGTTGTATTTCTGCTCTCAACTTATATTAGCTGTTCAGTTCTGTTAGCTCACTATTACTTATTAGTTCAACTGTTATGTCTCAGCTCCAAAGAATCCTGGGGTTGTAAACTAGTGAGGGAGTTGAGCATTCTCTTACAGAGTTTTCAATTTTTTCCCAGAATGACAGGTTTTACCTCTTGTATTGTAACCCGGGCCTCCAACCCTCAGTACCTAGGTAAAGTCATTTATAATTTCCAACTGTTCATGCATATGCCAAACATTTATTGCAATTAAGGCTGGTGTGGATCCTCCGGGTTGTGTGGCCGTGGTCTGGAAGTTCTGTTTCCCAACGTTTCGCCAGCATCTGTGACCGGCATCTTCAGAGTGCAGGAGCACAGGCAGGAGCGGTTCTCTCTGTGCCCAGGATGGTGTGACCCTGCTGTGGGTATTTATAGAGATCTGGAGGGGGGGAGTATGGGGGGTTAATGAGTGGCTGCTTGCCCAGGTGTCAGGAGATCTGTGTATCTTCCTGTGGGCCAGGCAGGGACCCTCTATAAATACCCACAGCAGGGTCACACCATCCTGGGCACAGAGAGAACCGCTCCTGCCTGTGCTCCTGCACTCTGAAGATGCCGGTCACAGATGCTGGCGAAACGTTAGGAAACAGAACTTCCAGACCACGGCCACACAACCCGGAAGATCCACACCAGCCTTCGTATGCCGGCCGTGAAAGCCTTCGACAATACATTTATTGCAATTGTAAAGTTCTAGAAATTGATCTTCGAACCTAAAAAATATCAGCTTTTGGAAACAATTTTTCTGAGGTCCAAATTTGGACAATGATTTTTTTACCACAAAAATGTTGGCTGACCATATTCTGAAGCAAAGAAAACAAACTTCTTTTTCCTTTGAATGTATTAGTTGGATTTGGGAATTCACAATGGCAAATTTCAGAGATGTTCAAAACCAGAAAGCTGTTCCTTGGCAGTTCCCCCCCCCCCCCAAATCTCTAGGTGCTAGAACTTGAGAAAGAAAGAAGGAAAGAAAGAGAATGAGAGAGAGAGAGAGAAAGAGAGAAATTTGAGATGCAGTTTTGATACTCCTCCCCCCGCTTTCAAGTCAAATGAAATGAAATGAATTTGCACCCAAAGCAAACATGCCTGAATTCTAATCGCAATCTATGCTGAGAGGGTTCTCTTTTCAACCTGCTGCATAGATTAATTCTCTTTTTATTTTCTTTTTTTCTTCCAGGGAGATATTTAAACAGGTAGCAGTTTTTCAAGTAAATGATTGCAAGTTATCGAAAATAATGTGCTATTTAGTTTCTGAGGAGAGAATCCTGGCAGGCAGCTCCAAGAAGCAGCACGGGAGCAGATGGGAGTGATTAGTCTGTGATTTTCAAAAGGGCTTTTTTTCCTGCCTCCTCTGTGCTTAAAATGGGCTGGGAAAAACATTCCTCACCCCCACCCCGGAGGGAAAGATGCTGCTAAGGCAACTCCAGGGGAATCATCTGACTTTCGCAGTGGTCTTCCAGGTGGAACAGGAATATCTCATGGGAAAGGGCAATGGGCCCAAGAACCTGAAGGCTCTTTTCCAGCAACGAACATAGGCAGATACCCAGTGGCATAAGAAAAGTGGTGTGAATGTACTTGTTCTGCTGGGAAAGCTAATGACTAAGAATGCCCTAGCTATAGCTAGCCCCTAGCTATATCTTTAAAAATGGGCATTTATTTATTTAAAATATTTATATGTAGGCATCCAATGCACCTCAACACGTGATAGTGGAAAATGAATTATGTCTACTGTCTCTCGACAAACTGGCACTGAGGGTGCAACAGTATATTAGACAAGCTCTGTAGGAACACAACATTTGATTTTTGCAGGCTCCTGGATCAAGTGGGAAAGCTACATCTGAATGGTTCTGTTTAGACCAGGGTTTCTCAACTTTGGTGACTTGAAGATGCATGGACTTCAACTCTCAGAATACATCTTCAAGTTGCCACGGTTGAGAAACCCTGATTTAGACTGTCGAGGGAATGTATGGAAGACAAGGGTAGTGGAAACAAGCACAGACCTGCTTCTCCTCTCCATCCAGGGCCTACACATTCCCGAGCGTATGAACATAGCTCACACTCTCATCCTAATTACAGTACTAATGCTGTCAAGCAGAAGAAGCCTCACTCTGGCCCTGCATCAAATGCAGAGAGATCTCCTGGCTCTTGTAAAGGTTAGAATAAAAAAAAAAAACTGGTTTATTCCATTATTAACCCTAATGGAGTGACAACACACTCAACTACATGGAGCATGGGGAGCTCTAGGCAGCAACCCATTTCTCCACTGACTTGACATTGCTCAGTCCCAGCAGGTTTAAAAATGTCTCTCAGTGGATGGGGTGGGTGTTAACAAAATGGAGGAATGGAAAAAAGAGGTGCAGGAGGCTGCAACCTCTCATAAAACACCTGCTTCAGTTGATGCCCTTTCCCAGTTACATAAACATGCTGCTTTCTGGCCAGCAAATGCTTGCATTTTTTACTGACTACTGTCCACAAGCTTGCTCAGGGCAATTCTTTTTTTCTCCACATCACAATAGAAGCTAAAGAGGCTACGTATAAAAAATTCCTCTTGTCACAATCACACAACGTGGTGGACTGAGTCCATAACTGAGCATTTTAGTTAGTGACCAGCATCCATTATCAAGAAAGAAAGATGATGTGGATTTTCTCTTAGGCCACAATGACCATCGCGGAAGCAAAACAAATGAGCTGAGTCACCTGATACAACAGCCACAACCAAGCAGGTGCTTGCTCTGATAACATTTTTTTTTTTTTAATGGTCATCCTCTAAAATCACCGCAAGTACTGTATTTTCTTCCTTTTGCAGCATCATACAATCATAGCTTGTGAGAGTTAGAAAGGATCTTGGAAATTATCGAATCCAAGATCCTGTTTGATGTAGAATATGCAGTGCAAAATACAATTATAGAATCCCTCACAGATGGGCATTCAGCCCCCAGCCAAGGAGAACTCGCTACTTTCTGAAGCAGTCTGTTCCATTGTCAAACAGCTCTTATTTTTAGGATGTTTCTTCTATTGCTCAGCCAAAGTCTGTTTTTTCACAATTTCACCCCATTCTACATTTTTTATGCCTTGCAACTACGGCTCGGAAAAAAAGCTGCCTCTGTGGAGGATGGACAGCAGTCAGTAATCTGTACAGATTTGATTTCAAGAAATTAAATGTTTAGAATTCTTCATTCTGCAGCGCTTTAGAAAAAGCAACAGCCGGGTAGGAAAGGAAAACTGTTCAGGGACAACTCATACAAGCAGACTAGCAGAGAGGGATTTTCCGTGCTGACTCCCAACTTTCAGTATAGGGAAAGAGGAAACAAAACCTTGGAAAGTAAATGATCCCATATTACTTGGTTGTTAACCCAGCTTCCAAACTCTCAGGAACCAGGAGGCTGAAATTGTAAGGATCTTACCATCTTGCCAATTTCTTCTAAAGAAACAAAACAAATACTCCAGAGCCTTCTAATGTGGATGCTGTGGGGGTTGTCCTTTAAGTGTCCCTGACCTGACCCCAGACCACCTGGTTTGAAACGTTAGGCCTGTTCTGACAGCACTGTAAAATGCAGGCCAGCATGGAGAATGCACCAGGTGATCATCAGCTTATCTAAGGAAGCAGTTCTCTGTTAACTAGAAGGGGATTAGCAAGATGGAACTGCTGTAATTGCTCAATAAGAGGGCCCATGGGCTAGCAGGCTTCACCCCATCCCATCCAAATTAACGTGCCTATCTTTTATAGGCCAGCACACACATTCTCAGGTGGCAAATGTAAGAACAACCTCAATGGAAGTGGTGGCTTGCTTCCCCCATCCAAGAGCGTAAGAGTTTTACTGAAGAGTGTATTTTAACTCAGCATCACTTGTTGATTTAGTTCACTACACCTGATCAAGCCTTAAATGCTTGTGACTTTAACAGCATCTCAAGCAGGTAGAAGTAGAAACAAGAGTCAACCAAGTCTTGATCTCTTTCTTTAGCTACAGAAATAGCTTTTGCAAGATGCATGCACGTGTGCAAATTTGGATCCCTAAGAATCCCAATTCCTTCAATAAGGACAGGACATCAAGTGTAGTCATTCTTGTGACATGTGGCTCTTTTTCCATTTATTTAAATTGGATTGTTATACTATAAATTACTGCTCATGGTTGTTACATTCTGAGCCCCTCTTTTAAAATAGAGGTATTTTTATAAGCATTTGGATAACAGACATGTTTGCATATGTAGCAATCAGTCAAGATTATCTTTTCTAAATGAGGACAGTCTCGGGAAAAGCAATGTAATACTTTTATGTTTTTCAGAGAAATTTTAAATGGGGCCTCAAGATTATTGCTGTATTGCACAGGGGGGAGGCAGCTTTGCTGGCATTTTCCACTTTAATTTTAAAAGAGTTTCTGGAGCACTCTTTTACTGGGTGATAAAGGAAAATAGCTCTCAGTCTGTAAACAATTTTTAAAAAGAAAACAGTGAGTTGATTCAGGCATTGCCTGGCTTACATGCCATGTTAAGTCCTGATCTCTTTAACTATGATTTTCTAGATAAAGTACGATTGACTGAGTTCACACAACACACTAAACTATGACTTAGAAATCACAATGACTAGATCCATAAGCCAAATCTATATAAACCACATTATGACTTAACGCACTGTGTTAACTAGGTCATACCATGCATAAGCAGGTTCACTGAAATGAGTGGGGCAAGTTAGTCATGATTAACTTAAATTCTGTTGAATTTTTAAAGTCTGCTCTAAGCAGGACTAAGTCTGGATCCAGTCCAAGTGCTTTGAGGGCTATTTGTTAGTAGAAAGATGGAATACAACTCATGCGAAAACAATCCCTACATAAATGTAGGCTAAATGACAGCATTGGTACATTGTATAGAAAACTGGGGTCATGTATGCAAAGAGTTCAGTGCCCAGAAAACTCTAGGAGTAATGGCATTTTGTGCTAACGCATACTCAATAGGTAAGGAGATTGAATATACATGCTGTCTGTAAATATCTGCTACTTTTCTGTGTTTTATGATCATTTATCAATGATGTCACAGGCATAGGCAAATAAGTGCTCATAACACTCATAAAATCCAATCCAACCCAAATCACACAAACTCAGTGGCATGCATATTTTATTTAGAGGAAATAACATGGCAAATGACCCAATCTGGTTTGGGGGTGGGGTGGGGCAAGGCAGGGGACAACATTTGAAGTTCTAGTATCTCTTCTGCAATATCTTAAACATCTGTGTAATAACCCATTTAGGATTCAAAAGTTGATTCTCCAGAAAGCATTTGGCTTGATAAGAAGAGAGAACTCAAGAGAATAATCCAGTCAAGTCCCATTGAAACAAATTCAAGAACAATCAATTTTCTTGGACAGCTTCCATTCACAGCATCAGCCTGAGCCAAAGATCTTTCTGTTGACTATGCTACGACAGTCAGAACTGGGCTGCAAAACTCCTGAAAGCAGCAAACAGATACAAAGAACTCTAACCCTCTGCTACCATCTAGTGGTTGCCCAATTTTTTTGCAGCCCAGATATGAAAAGCCAACAGGTCTCAAACATTGTAGTGCCATGACCCCCTAACCATAAGATATGAATTTGTATAACCCTATGAATAAAACTGTCAGATCATGTCCTCGTAGGTCTCATGCTGTTACATAGGGGTCCAACTGTCAGCTTGTCCAGGCAGAGCTGGAGCAGTCTGGCATAATCCAGTAGTGCATGTAAAAGCCTTGCAAAACTGAATAATTGTCAAAACACACTCCTGGGCCTGGGGCTCCTGCAGCTTGCCCAAGGTGACCCTCCCAGAATCAAGGTTCTCATGATTAGTGTCACCTTCCCCATTTTCCAAGGGGAGCTTTTCCTAGAGGTAACACACTGGGTCTTGGTGCTTAGCCTACATGCCTGTTTCAGGCAGGCTGAATCCAGGTCCTCTTCTACTTTTTTCCAAACTCTCTCCACTTGGTTTGGTATCCCCTGCTAAGTGGTGAGCCAATCAATTGGGGAGGCTTCCACTGCAGGCCCCTCCTGTAGCTCCCAGCCCTGCCAAGACTGGAGGAATGAGGGGTGGGGTGAATTAGTACAACAGGGGCTAAAGAAGCAGGTCATAGATGGCGTTGATGGCCTTGGACTTTTCCACTCCTCTGTTTACTTTCAGCACAACTGTATCATGAAGTAGCACAGCCCCAGCTAGTACCTTGTAGGGTAAGGTGAGCTCTATCCCTCATCCTGGGGTGTCCAACCTAAGAAAGCTGGTTGCCAAAGGGGAGACCCTGAATGAGTGGCAGCATTGCCCAATGTTAACTTGGTGAGCAAGGAACAAAGCTGCCAAGAAGCCTCTTAACCTGGTTTTATCTCTACCAGCTAGGCTGTCCCCTGTGATATGAAGCCAGGAAAAGGTCATTTCTGGTCAACTTGCTAAAGCCATCTCTGTTGCTGGCCTTTCCAGTCACCAGTGGGCTGGCTTCCCTGACAGCAAATGAGCATCCCTGCTCCCAAGGGCTGCAGCTCCCATTGACTGGCCAACCAGTCACTGCTTCTCACCTGCCCCCACTGCTGGACTGGTGAGGAGTCCTTGAGGGAGCTGGGTCCTTGGAGCTTGGGTGCTGCCCTCTTCCTAGGCCTGCCATAGAGGTCACTTAAGACTGAGACTTTGCTCAAGATCAAGGCACTCTTGTCTAAACTCAACTTCCCTCTCTTGCAAGCAGAATTCTTCTTGGGTTTTTTCCCAGAGTTCCTGGTTTTGTTCCAGCACAGGGTCTACCCAAGTGCTGTGCTCTGCATCTTGAAGGAGGACAATGGTTCACGAAATGGAGGGAGAGAGGGGAAATAGCACAATTGGGCTGCTTGGAGCAGGTATACAAACTTAGCACCAAGACCCAGCACGATGGCAGAGCCACCTTTGGAAGAAGGGAAAGATGGCATTAGGCAAGAGCACCTCAGTCTCCTTGGTTCACCTTGGATGGTGCTCAGGATTGTGTTTGGGCTAGTGCAGTAGCTGTTGCTGTGCAAACGCTGCTGAAGGAGAGCCCCCGGGCCTGGGCCTGCACATAGCTAGTCTTGCCACTTGTGTTCAGGCAGTGCAGGAGCAACTACAACCCCCCTGGGGGATTGCAACTCTTCATTTGGGAAAATGTGTGGTAGCCCTAATAGACCCTTAATCAAAGAAGTGTGGAAGTTCATTATGGGGGCATGTCAAACTAGGGTATCTAGGAATAGGAACTGGAGAATGCATCAAAATACTATGAAGGAGGCAAAAGCTGGAACATTTCTAATTACTTTTTCAGAAATTACAAGTCTTAAATAAATTAAAGAAAAATACTTTTTTTCCCAAAGAGGTTGTAATTATTTTGGGGACTAAGTAAATGTGACCCTGCTTTTTAAAAATGATTAGGTGCACTGATGCAGAATAAGTTCAGTGCTGGTCAGTAGCCAATGGATTCCAAAAATGCAAACTCAGTCTCAATTTTATTCAGAATAAGGCCTCTAAAACACATCCCTGCACATATGTTGCTTGAACTGGGCCTCTGAGAAAATCTGAGATATTTGGAGTTCAACAACAGGCCTATCCTCTGTCCTCTATCTTCTGTTTGCACAAAGAATCTCCTTATTGTTTGCTCTGCTGCTGTTTAAATGACCTGACCAAAAGAAGTCAAAATGTTCTACTACTGGTCTGGGTCTCTCTTGTGTGGGGAGTAGGATGCATATTGTATACTACTTTCTTTTCAACTGAGGATCAACTTTTATTTAACCTCTAGTCTGCATGTTGAAGTAGAAGGAGGAGTGGAAAAGGTTTATCTTGGGATAACTAACTGTGGAGACACAGCCTTGCAAGACCTGATGCTGACCTGAATAGGGGACAGTTAATGGCTGGGTAATAGTTTTTTACTCCTTATTTTTATGATGACAACCTTATGTTGAGTGAAGCAGGCAAGAACCTAAAAAGGGAGCTGTAACTCCTGCTGTGTACCAGATCAAAAACAACCAGAGCAAACCATCTGGTCTTTATAAACATAAAATAAGATTAAAAGTACACAAGAGTCTCGTCCTTCCTCCAGGTGAAAGCATGTTTGCTTCTCAGTGGGAAGGGAAATGCGGTGCATGTAATTTGTGTTGTGTGATATTTTAAATACACATAATTTCTGCAACAATCAATATGCTCCTTACTTCATTTAAGACTCTGAGGCCTTGTTTGTGTAACTCTCTTAACTGGGTCAAGGTGAGGATTGTTCAAATACCCTAACCCAGTCAGATATTCTGGAAATTGACCCAGAGAGAGCTAGTTTTAATCTGAAACAGCTCCAAAGTTGTTCGGGGTTAAACTAACTCAACCAAGTCAACCATATCACCTGAACAGAGGTGAGAGGATTAACAAACTGTTAACACTCTGCCTCCGATTTGAAAACAGACACAAAGTCCTACAGGAGCCCTGAAAACTTTTCTCAGTTTTTTTTTGCACACTCTTTTCCTTTTTAATCTTTATTTTGATGACCCCTTGGGTGTGTGTGAAAAAAATGGAGTGCATACACACTGCTGTAGAGTCACCGATCATGAATTGCATCCTCATGTTTATCCATTTTCCTTCAGTGCGGAGAAGGACTCTCTTTTGCAGTGGTTGGCAGGGTTAAACAATTGGCTGCTTTCTTCTGACTGAATTATTGGAAAGTGCTTTTCCAGCACATGGGGTAGAAGCAATTGACTTGGTCACTAATAACACTGACATATTACCAACAATTCTTCATTGAGCACTGATGATAAAACTTCAGTATGAGTTATTATAATTGTGCTATTTAATTATTATATATTATAATATATAATAATATTCATAATTCAGTTTGCCTCCAGGAAGACCAAGTGGTGAAAACTGCACTCTCAGATGATTGGCCATGCAGGCACAATCCAAGCCAGATCATATAGGTTCAGTGATAATGTTGCAAACAGTACTTTCAGACTACAGTATGTGCCGAGCGCTGTTTTTGTACAGTTTCCCTTAAAAAAAATGTCCAGTGAGATTATTCTCATTTTACAGATATGGGAACTGAAGCTAAGAATGATTTGCTCCAGATGATTCCTACTGAGTCTATGGCTGACATGGCAACTAAATTTAAACCTCTCAGGCCCATGAGACATCCATTGTAGCCTATCCAAAATACAGCAGCATAGGTTGAACAAGCAAGGCAGTGGATGAATAATAGAATCAGAGGGTTGAAAGGGATTTTGGAGGTCTTCTGAGATGAGATGTGTAAATGAATGAAAGGAATGATAGCTGACATTTGCCATCTAAAAGATTCCACTGTCATATATTCTCATCAATCTGAATTTCTATAACTATGTTGAAACTCCTTTACCAGCCCAAAAACTAAAACTCCTTTACCAATACCAAAAACTAAAATTATCCTTAATTCTTGATGGTTAAACAAAAATCTGAATATACATATAAATCAAAATCAGAAAAAGAAACTTCATATACAATTAAACAAAGTAAAACAAAAATCTACCCAGATAAGTTTAAGGTGGCAGAGACAACTCAATCAGTGGACTGCCACCTCCATCACCCAGAAAATTCTGGAAATGTGGAGTGCCACTCTCCATACATGCCCAACGAACAAATTTTAGTCTGATGTTAATGCAGAACCAGCCAAGGCTAACTTGCCTGATGCATCTGACTCCACCCATTGATACATAATTTCCTCAGGAAAAGTTAGCAAGAATGACAGCGCATGTTTACAACAAAGAATGAGTTAACTACACCAATGTAATTAACACCTCTTGTTAAATCACAGTTATTACTGTCAGCATACCAATGGGAATAATTATGATCAAAGTGAATGCATGATGAAATAATACTAGTAGTGTTCAATTACATTGGTATTATTTAATCACATGCATGGGACTTTCTAGTTAGGGAAAACTGGCTGCTATCTAGCATGTAAGAGTTTTGCTGAGTATGTAGTCTGAATCTGTCACTAACAGTCCACCCTTAATAGCCTGGGTAAACTGTACTGTGAATGTGTTTGAACTCACCTTCTGGGACTTTATGTGAAATCTCCCAAATTCATCAAAACTAAATCTCCCCACTTATCAGCCATCTCCTTTTACCTCTTTTGAATCAGTGCACAGAAACAACTCCCAGTGCTAATCCCATTGTCTCAGCACAATTCCTTGACAGGATTTTAGTCACTGGGGCCAGCAGGGTGGGGAGTAGGGATAATCCATGTTAAACAAGACCCTGAACAAATCGCAGAGCAAGTTAAATAAGTACGGTACTATATACACTGTAAATTATACTGCTAGCCATTATTGGGCTTATTGGCTGTAGGATAATTTGAACAACTGAAGATAAAGAAAGAGGCAGCAAGGAAATCCAGATTATTTTAGCAGAAAGGAATGAAACAGAGTGTTGGTTGTTTCCAGCTGTTTTCTCAAGTCATGGAACTTGAATAGTTTGGGCTTTGGTGATGACTAGTACTGTTCTTATATGTTAGGTTGATGAATGGACAAAACCAGCCATCCAAGACTTCATCTGCCCTGGCCTGTACTAGAGAGAGCTTTCTGGATAAGATATGTGTGAATGTACAAATCTCTCTTTACTTTGGGATTTCCATGGAGGGTCTAATTTTGGGAGTAAGACACAGTTGCTGTGGTGTATAATGATTCTATCCTGCTGGCCATATGCCACATCCTACTGTTTTTAGTTTTTACTGTGATGCCCAAATATGTGTGCTTATATAAGTTTCTAGCTGAGACACTGATCGCTGATGTCCAACAGTCCTTTTGGAGATGAAAGTACATTTGCTCTGTCTTGTTGTGATGGAGAACTTGATTATATATACTAAATATGTTTGGTTAGAACTTCAAAGCTTTCATGGAAAGCATAGGTCTGTCACAATTGGTACCTGGACCCACTCCTTTAAGAGAACACAGACTGGATATGATTTTCTGCATTGGGTGGAATGATGGAGATGTGCTTGTGAAGAGTTCTATTGTCATGGGCAGACCACGACCTCGGTAGGTTTAGACTTTCTGGGACTCTGATCTCTGAAATTAGGGGTAATTAAATAAGATGGTCTGGGACAAGAAGCTGGTGAATCTGACTCTAGTCACCTCGGCTAGCGTCACAGATGGAAAACTGAGAACAAATCCAAATGAGGGCAAAGAAATGGATCCTCTCCACTACTGTTATAACTTTTCAGATTCAATCAATTAAAAATTAAGTTGATTGAGAATATTGCAACCAATCCACTGATTGGGTAGACAATGTGATCTTTTTGTTACAAAAGCTGCACTTGCTATTGGTGCATTTCTGTGCAAAATTCAAAGTGGCCTTTGTTGCTGGCCTTTAATAACCTGCAAAATCTAGGACCAGGCTAATTGAAAAATCAAATTATTTCATAGAACAATTCTTAGTGAGGCGGTCTTCTTTGTATTTGCTCCTAAGTATCAAAACTCTGAGACAGATGAACAGAAAGAAGAGATTTTATTTCATGAGTTTTTAACTTTTGTCATATTTTATTGTTAACCATATTAACTACTATGTTTAGGGGACAGGTGGGATAAAAAGGAAGTAAAAAAAAAAAATATCTCAAATAAATATCCAACAGAGGGAGGTGAAGAAAATTATTTTGGAAAATGAGAGGATACTCGGATCATGTATATTATTCGTTGTAAACCTGGACAAACAAAATTAAAAATCAAACAGCTTTCAGTATTTGGAGCTGTCTTTCAAGAACATATGTCTGCAAAATGATCGCTGCACAGCTCAGTGTTCCCTTCCCTGGCAAGGAGAGAGTTAAGTGGGAAAAGATCTTGGCAAGAGGGGAGGGGGTTGAGGAGTTTCTAGCCATCAAGCTTTATTGTGTTACTCCAACTAAGCAGAGACAAAAGACAAATCTAAGCTCCCACTTTCATTTATAATTGAACCTAGTCCAGAAGGATGGAGAAAGCACCATCTGTAAGGCAGAGCGGGCTAGCAGCCGGTGGAATGAAATATTCAAATTACTGTAGGCTACCTCGCATTTTAATGACAGGGTTACAAAAAACTGACTTGTAAGTGTGGCTTGCACTAGAAGAAAAGAAAGTTGTGTTTTCTAATGCATGAATTAAGTGAAGAAAAAAGTACTTTGAAGGAAAAGGACATGGATATGTGATTTTGCAACTCATCCAGGAAGGTTTACATAACCAAAGAACTGTTCCACTTAGTTCTTTTAATTGATCAACAGTCCTGAGACAAAGTTTTAAGCAAGAGAAGTGTGTGCGTGTACAGACAGATAGACACATATTCCTTTAAAGGAAGAATATGTGCTCTCCTTTAAATGCTGCGCCTTAGTTGAATATGGAGAAGATGCAGCGTTTTTGCACTCACCCTTGTTTTACCATATCAGGATAAAGAGGACTGCTGAAACAATCAATCTTTTATATGGAACAAGTCCCAGTGAAATAGGAGGGGATGCACTTCTGAATAAGGATTACACTACAATAAAGGCCTGGCAATTTCATATGAGAGGCCCCAAATATAAAATAATACTATTGTTTAAAATCTTATCAAAAATAAACTGAGGAGAAAATAAGAAATGTGACTGCCTGGATAGATATCTTTGGATAAATTTTCACCTTACAATCCACTGCCCCTATCCTGCTACTGAAGTCCTGGAGGACGTGGAGAATGGAGGTCTCTTCACTTTCTTGCTGTTCAAGTGAGCGGACACTGCTTTCTTTGATACCTTTTGATTCTTCGTAAGAAAAATGCTTCTCCATTTCAACTACACCATCTTGTTTAAAACCTAAGGTGAGGACTACCACAGTTTTTTCCCTGACATCTGCCACAGTTCCTAGTGCTATTTTCTTGGATTTCATCAGAGATAATTGTTCCTTCTTGAAGTTTCAGTCTGACTTCTATATTCCTACTCTACTCCTACTCCATTCCTACTTTTGAGATATCTGTCATCATGCTTCCCATTTGTCTTAATAGCTGACAGGGCAAAGCATCAGGGCATGTCTGCATGCAGAAACCGAAGGGCCTTGATAAGGCTGGTGCCACCTCTTCAGATGCTCTCCAGGCTGCTGCAATCCTCCTTGAGCTTCTGGTGGGACAGGGTGGCAAACTGTAAAATAACGTAGAATTCTTGGATGGTGGAGCAAAAAGGAAATAACTCCATGAATTATGAAATAAGTAACAGTTGAAAGCATTATTTGGATTCCAGAGACTTTTTTTTTTTAGATTTTTTATCCCTTTATTATTTTTATAAATAACTCAAGGCAGCAAACATACCTAATACTCCCTCCTCCTATTTTCCCCACAACAACAATCCTGTGAAGTGAGTTGGGCTGAGAGAGAGTGACTGGCCCAAAGTCACCCAGCCGGCTTTCATGCCTAAGGGGGACTAGAATTCAGTCTTCTGGTTTCTAGGCCAAAACCTTAACCACTAGATCAAACTGGCTCTCTTTTGACATATTGAATCAAAAAATGACTCAATATATTTTTCTATAGCATAGATCTTATGTTATCTTATAATGTTAGACAATCATTAATTATTGTTGGTTGCACAGTCAGCCAGTTGTTTAGACTGGATTTGGCATTTTTATCCACCTATCGAGTTTTTTATCCACCTATCGAGTCTTTCCCAAGGACCTGGGATAAGCAGATGTTGTTGTTTGATGGCGTTAAAGGTAATTGTCGCAGGATGTAAGCTATTGCAAGTAAAGCTGCCTTTTGCAATTTTGTGTGATTTTGTCAATGCCAATGGTCTTCAAGTGGTGCTCCAGATGTCTTGGGATTGCATCCAAGGCATCTATGACTATTGGTACTACCTTTGCTTTCTTTTGCCACAGTCGTTCTATTTCTATTTGCAGGGCTTTGTATCTTGTGATTTTCTCCAGTTCTTTCTCTTCTCTTCTGCTGTCTCCAGATATTGCAATGTCCACCATCCAGATTTTTTTGTCTTTCTTATCAACAATTGTTAAGTCTGGGGTATACTTTGGCAGGTGCTTGTCTGTTTGAATTCTAAATAATAATAATAATTATTATTATTATATTATTATTATTATTATAATCCCCTAAGGTAAATTTAGGAATCTGTTTCACATTTCATTAATACGTGATATAGGTTAATAGGTCCTTCTTTTTTATCCTTTTTTTGCTGTTTTTTGTAGTAATTTCTTTCCTATTTTTTCTTATCTCATAATTTTTTTATTATTTCTGTAAAACTTGTAAAGAAAAAATAATAATTTAATTTTTTAAAAGGAAGCATTATTTGATCTTGTTTGATTACATATCAGCTGGGCGTTAACCAGTAAAACTTTGTATTACCAAATGCAAATTATATGTGATATATAGAAGGTAAAGCTATCATTTTATGCAACATTGGTTAGGGCTCAGGGAGACAACGACAGCTAGTTTCTTCTATCACAGAAGAACAAAAGACGGTGAAACTTTAGAGCATGTAGTACGGCTGAAGGGAGACAGATTTTTAACGTGCAAATAGCACAGCTACCATAGACTTGGGAATAGTCTCAGAAAACAGGAGAGACCTGCGGAATGCCTGGTGTAATTCTAAAGCCTGCTTTTCATTACTTATTGCCTGATGCTTGGCTGCTGGAAGCTGCATTAATGATGTCAGTTACAGAGAGGGAAAGCGGCTGTGAGCCACAAGCATCAGGAAGTCACCTTCCGTTGGTCGCTGGCAGACACCATTAGGCAATGACCCTTACTTCATATGCTCTCTAATACTCTCCACTCAGCAGAGTTCAGGTCACTCCACAGCATCCGGCAGAGCATAAACCTGGCTCTTTGGGGAGTGCCTGTAGCCTTCAACGTTGCTTTTTACCAGCTCTGGTTGTAGTCACTCAGTGCGCGAGTTTCATTAGCCCTGAGCCATGTCACAGTGCAATGATATATTTAAGCAATAATGAACAGCAAGCCAGCACTGCCTGTGTTTAAAGGAATGTTGCAAAAAGGGGGAAACACAATGAAGAAGAATCCTCTGGAAATACAGAACCCAGCTTTCAATGGCCTTGGTCTCACCCCACCGCGCTCCAGCCCCAGGCTCCAATTTAAGTGGGTGAAACTAAAAGCGCATTCCCCCTAGGCAACCAACACAACAGACACATGTGGAAGTTTAACACATACTCCAGATAATGCTACAATGATTCACATTATCACATTCGTTCATGATTATTTCCATAGGGTTATTTCTATATACATATAGACCCATCACACTGTTTTCTTTCAGAGTAAGCAAAGGGCAGGGCACAGAAAAGGTGTAAGAAATAGTATGCTAAAGTAATTGAAGGCATGAGATTAGAAAAAGGAATGTAGCTAAAGCTATTTACACCTACCCCACTCACTATACTTCGCCATAACTTTCTATCCTTGCAAACCATCCTTGCCTCCTCCACATACACTCATTCATACGTTGCCTTTTGTCCGTCAAATTTCTCACCTCTCATTCTAGAGATCTCATCGATTACATACAACCCTAACCTTCTCAGTGTTTCTCTTTCTCCCAACCCATTCACAATAGCTTTATATATTTGTTTTGCACTCTGATTCTCATTATATGACCAAATCACCTCAACATATCTCATCTTCAGGAAACATTCTATCAAGGTGCACAAATTCATATACTTGCTCTAGTTTTCTGCCACATTTATATAACTTTTAAGTGTTCATTCCAATTTTACTATCAAAAACAACTTTGTTTTTGATAATTTAATTTTCAGATCCACACCCATCACTACATCACAGAAAGTACTGTATCTACATTCATTGCAGATCATTCAAGTTCTCAGCCACCAAAGTAGCTACATATTAAAGTACATGCGCATTACAGGTGTATTGGTTGAACACACCTCTAATGTCACCATCAGCAATTCTTTTATATATTCATTCATAAATGCATTAAAAAAAAACAAGAGAACATCACACATCCTGGTCTTACTCCCTCCTAAGTACTGAAGTATTTGTTAACAATTCCATTTATTCTCACATGCTTTACCGCCACCATATACTGCTCTTAAAACAATCAGCAACCAGCCTTCAATTACATATTTCCACACCTTCCATAATTCAAGCTCTTTAACATATGCTTCTCTAATTCAACAAATGTTCAATAATCTTTCTCACATTCATACATTTCTCAATAACCTGCTGAACAGCAGAAATTTTATCTGTACTCCTCTGTCTGGCATAAAGTGCATTTTTCAAATTTTAATTGTTGTCACTTCTTTTACCTTTTCAGTCAGAATTCTGCCAAATACCCTCCAAAGCACACTTACCCAACTAATGCCCCTATAGTTTTTGTATTACTGTTACTGCCTCTCCTTTTGGACAGTTGGACAATAATGACATTCTTCCAATCATCAGATACAGATGCAGTCTTCACATACGTTCAACAAGTTGCACTGTTGATCTACATCCACATTTTATCATTTCTCCAATTACACCATCTACACTTTTAGTCTTATCATTATCAACTTTCTCACAACATTTATGACTTCCTTTTCATCATTATTATCTTGGACAATAATGTTTACAGCATTCATATCAATTATACTCTTTGACATATCACTATTATCTCCATACAAATCTATGAACAACTCCTTCCAGCAACCCCTCCCTTCAATTTCACCCCAAATAATTTCATCACTTTTATTTTAAATCCCACTCACTCTGCTGGAGAGTCCTTGTTTACCTGTTTACCTGCCTTCATGTACAGTGGTACCTCGGTTCACGAACTTAATTCGTTCCACGACTCTGGTCGTGAACCAAATTGGTCGTGAACCGAATCAAATTTTCCCATAAGGTTCAATGTAAATACAGTTAATCCATTCTGAACCATATGTATTTTCTTTTTAAACCACAAAAATATGAAACAAAGTACAGTACAGTACAGTACAGTATGAAGAGAGAGAACACTAACCTTGCTTGAGGCAACTTCTGGCGTGGAGGACAGGAAGGCGGGTGGGGAGGCGGTTATTGTTTGGAGGGAGAGTCCCCCTCCCTACAGGAAGCCACAACTACGTGTCACAGCAGGGAAAATGGCCACGGGTCATGTTTGTCACCCGATGCGGAGTTCGCGAACGGAAGCAAAATTTTGCGAACGGTGCTGTTCATGAGCCAAATTGTTCGTGAACAGAAGTGTTCGTGAACCAAGGTATTACGGTACTTCCAAAACAATTTTTAATTTCCATCAAAATCACTTTGTATTTTCTCTGTCTCTTTCTAGTTCCTCCACTACCACCATTCACTGGAGCCTAATATGCAATTATCACAAATTTAGGAATTGCCACTTTCATATGCCCCCCAAAAATTTGACTGACCCCATTTTTTATTTCTGACATACATTTTAGCCCTCTCATGCATATTTAAACCTACACCTTCCCTACATGTATTCATCAACTCCACTCCACAAAATCAGATTACCTTTATTTCAGATATACTGCAGTTGCAAGGAAAAGTTCAGACATTCCTGGTCAAATTATATATTTTAATTAATTCTTAAATAATCAGAAGCTGACACAATGCCTACATGGTACAAAGTGAAACACAACATCTTTCTGCAACTTTGAATACATACTTAGTATTCATGTGCAGTTGTTTATGGATTCAAAATAAGAAAACAATTAATATGGCAACTGTAGAAGTCTGGACACCTTTTCAACCAGTATTATGTATTAGCTTCCTTGTCAGAAATAATAGCTTCCAAGTGTTTCCTGTAGACAGCTAGCAGTCTTTCTATTCTTGCCTTTAGAATTTTTCCCACTCTTCTTTGCAGAACTGTTCTAGCTCAGTAATATCCTTGCATGCATTGCATATGTATGGACACATAGGTAGCATGTGGGTTGCTATTAATAATAAATAATTATTATTTTTGTTATTCTCGCCATTACTTCAGCAGGAAGCATATGTACCAACTTTTCATTTATAGGATGCTTTTATTCTTCATAGCATAAATCAAATAATTGTTTGCTCAGAACTACTGTAGTTAGGTTTATGTAAAAATATTTTTTCCATTAAAATTCAATCTATAAAATAAGCTAAACTGGATGCTTTTAAGATCCAAATCATCAACACAAAAAACTGCTTACTAAAATCACCTATCAACTTGCAAGCAATATGGGAATTGAACCAGGCTCTTTTTAAGTTTGTAGCTAGTGTTCCTACTTATCCATTGGGCTTAGCATCCTTGCTTTCTTTTCAGTACAATTTTTGAATTAAGAAAACATCTCCAGAGTATGGTACAGTGGCAGCTAAGGGTCTGCTGTATCAGGCCTGATTATGTGGTATCCAGGAAATAGCTTTCTGATATTGTGATTTGGTGCTGTAGTTCACAATGGATAGACTTTGGGTTTATAGGATTTATTTTGATTTTCTAAGGTCCACTGATTAGAGCCAGATGTAATACAGTGGACACAAAATTGCAGAGCAAGATGCCTCTGAACATGTATTCAGCCTAGGCATCTGCCTTCAGTACCAGAACTAGAGCTCATATACATACCCTGTCTTTCACAAATCTTCAATTTCCTTCCAAGCTTTCTGATTTTAGCTGCCCCATTTAAGAGAAAAAGGCTTTAGGAGTCAGTAATCTATGCTGATTTATTGCAATCACCTGGAGATCTAACAGAAGATCTTGATCTACCTTCTGCCAGGCTCTGCTATAGCTCATGGCTCAAACCACAAAAGCAAATATAATTTTTCCTTAGGGACATGCTTACAATGAATATAAGAAGAAAGATGTGTAATTTGTAGAACTCACATGGGTCCCACCTTGCTGGCAGAAATCAGCCAAACTGAAGCATTCCACATGCCTAGAATGGAAAACAAAAGTTGCCCGGTTGAACCCCAATCACTTCCAATTAATAGAAGTGTTGTGCGATCATCATCCTATCCTGGTGTTAATTCTTGTGAGAGGGAATGTTCACTACCAAGAATAGTGCTTTGCTCACGCATTCAGCTAGGAGCATAGCACCAGCCATAATGGACCCTTCTCTTCCACCAAGGCTGCAGGCTGACAGAACTCTTGGTGTGAGCCTCCAATTACGTAGAAGCCTGGCTCGTTACTGTTCCCGGAGGGCATAATTAGATGAACCCAGCCTTTGCATAATCGACCGCTCTGCCACAGGGCCTACCTACTCAGGCTACAGCTGAGTACGTAGGCAGCATCTACTTCCTTAAAATTTTCTTTTTCTGCTGTCAGCTGACTACAGTACAGCATTTCTTTCATCCCTATTTCCTCTTCAGTCCTTCCAATCTTCATCAATGTCAGTTGCCAAAACCAGATCTTTGCTCAAGATGCATTCTTTCTCCATTCCATACGTCCCTTCAGTCAGACTAAGTTGTACCCATCCCGGGGTTACCAAACTCAAAAAATCCTGTTGTAATATATATAGTCTTTCCTACCATTCTGTCAGACCATTTTATTTTCATATGCATGCAGAAAGACCCAAGGTATGGCTTTTTCATAATGCAGGGGGGAAAACTGTTCTAAATTGTTCCTGGGAGAAAAGGTATACTTACTTCCCTCTCTCTCCCAAGTGAAAAGTTGTAAGATGAACGAATAAAATCAGGAAGCAGCTTAAGGAAAGAACTAAATATAATGATCAAAACATAAGGTTCCCGATGAGTTGCCCAAAAGATTTTCTAGACATCGATTTTCCTCTGTAACCCCCTCCCCAATTTAAATATATTTCCTCTGCCCCATATGGCTCTGAAATCAAGAGTAAGACTGGACTGGGGGAAATACTTGGGAGAGGAATTTGCAGGAAGTATCCAGCTTGCGGTTTGCAATGTTTCAGATTTGATTTTGAAAAATTTTTTGAAGCAAGTGAGAGTGTGAATACAGCACCTATGTGTGGCTCATTAAAGTAGTGTTGCCATTTTCCAGGTGCACAATCTTGCTACAGCTCAATCACATCTGCTGAAAGAGATGGGGGGGAAAAAAAGACCCAACTCTTGCATTCCAAACCTGATAGCACACACAGATGTAGGGCCATAAATTTACAGATGCAGCAACTCATTTCATCTCTGTACTGGATCAAGCTGCTGGCACAGCTAGTCCAGTGCTGTCTCTACTAAATATGGCACCAGCTTTCCAAGGTTTCAAATCTTCCTCAATCCTGCTTCCCAGGAAGTATTAACCTCAGCATGCAAAGCATATGCTCAAACAATGAGTTACAGCCTTTTCTCTAATCTAGTCCTCCCTTCTCTCACTCTTTTCAGTTAATACCTTTTCCCCCCATGCTGGTGATGCAGTTTTGTAGGAGAAGGGCAAGTTCAACTGAGATGTACACTTGCCAACAATCTGTAACATTTTAATGCAGATTATGTTCAATTAAGCTGAGCATAGATCTGTCTTGAATAGTGGGGATCCTCCAGTATTCTCTTGAATATGCAGGCCATAATAATCACATGGGTCCAGTTTGTTTCACAATGTGAATTTGAACCAGCCTTAGGAACTCTTGGGGAGTTCTTCAATGGGTTAAGCCAATTCCATAGCGAAATATATTGTTTAGGAGCCTGGACAGCATGGCAGTAGGAATGGGCTACAAGATGGCCAATTTCCTTTCCTAAAGGAACAGAAGCTGTGGCCTCTGATTTCAGAAGCTCTGAGTCAGTTGGCATCAACAACTGAATAAATAAATAGGTATGATTATACCAATATAAACTTAACCCCAGGAAATAACAAGCTAGAAAGCTTATGTTATTTCTGCTAGATTTTCTTATACTGTACAGAAATAATTAAATATGGTCTGGAACACAGATCTTCCCCCTCCAATTCCTCCTCCCCCTTTTTTTGTGTGGGTTGCAGGGGGGGGTCCCATCCTGTTTCATCTTATCAGTTACTTAAACAGGGGTTGGGGCGATCGCATGCATTTTCTCCATTCTATATGATTAATCCTAATTATGGCCTCCACGGGCACAGCACACACCATTGTAACGGCAATACATGTTGAAACAAACCAGTCACTCTTTCTCCTGCTAAGCCATTAAATTAGAGAGTATTCAATTAATAACAGCTGAATATTCTGTCACATTTAGGAAGATGTATGGTAAGACAAGGGAGTTGTGATGTCTCTGACAGAAATGATAAAAGTTCTCTCCACACAGCCTGGCAGATACTTGGCTCCTGCTCCAGCTCCCTCTTCATGTTCTCAAATGTCAGTACAGACACAAGATCCAGGCCTGACTTCAAAGCAGGGCGGCTCTAAAGAGAACAAGAGAACTTGCCAAAGAATCTGAAGGCAGCTTCCCTCCAGGAGCCGTCTGAATGTACTCACGCTCTGTGGCAGATACACACATAGATACTTGGAGCTCTGCTAAGCAATAATGCAAGCACAGACTCAGCTGAAGTCCTCCTTTCCAATTAGTCATCTTGAGGGAACTAATGATTGTAAACTTTCTGTGGTCACAAGCTATAATCCACCAGGAGTAATCTTGTGCAAACTTCACTGAAATCAAGGCGAGCTGTGTTTGAGCACATCTGACCATATGCACAGCCCCTAAACATTTCAGTGGGGGTTGCCAGGAGTGACTTCTGGTCAAATGGGATGACTATGGGCCTAGAATTTAGTGTAAATGCCTGGGCACCACACAGCAAGCTGCAAATTAACATTAAAGAAGAAGAACCTGCCATTGCTATCAGCTTCAAACATAATGGTAAGCACTGTTTCATCCAAAAGCCAGAGGTATAAGCTTTTAAGCAATTCACAAGTTGAAGACAGAGGGAAAAGGGAATGTGCAGCAGACCAGGGTTGCTCTTGGCAATAAAAGCTGAATGTCTCTGAGCATGTAGTGATTTATTTTCTCAGACAATTATCCAGCATCTAGAATTAGAGACCAAGGGTTTCTGGCTCACCTGGACTTGTTTGGATTTGAAAAAAAATCTTCATATACACACAAACAGTCTGTGGGACAGCAGAATCCTTACTGAAGAACAAAATTTACAATTTCAGTATTAAACTTCAAAACAAATTTTAAAAACATACTGTAATTTAAGATATTTTATTGTCTCCTATTTCATAAAAACAAAGATTCACTGGTCATAATAAAATCAGTTTAACTGAACTGCTAGATACAGAAATTATCATCTTTCACTGGGTATAAAACTAATTCTTTTTTGTTGGGAATTTGTCTTCTCATGTTCCAAAATAGACATTTAAAAGCCAAGACCTCTGAGTTTTCTCATTTTATTGGGGAGGGATGATACAGGGATCCTTTCAAGCTGTCCTGAATCTTTGCTTAATCATAGAAATTAAAATTACATAACTGTTGGCAGTATTTGTTATCCCTTAATCTATGACAGCTATATAGATTTTTATGCCCCAGAGTCAGAATCATGGAGTTAGTTGGATGCCTGAGGTCATCTAGACCATCCTCTGCTGCCCACAGATAACTAAGTTACTCCATCATATAACCTTCCTTTCTCCCCAATCCCACACACCACACACTCTTTGAAAACACAAGAACACTGCTGGCTTGCACTCCCTTAAGTAGGGGCAGGTGGCAGGAAATGCTGGAAATTTTGAGGTTTCTTTATACTTATAGTGATAGTAAGCATCAGCTTTGATTAATCCTTCTTTAGATTTCATATTTTTTCTGCATTCTCAACATTTGTCTTTAAGAGTTAATCTTTTGGAGGAAAATAACTTATAAAGTTTTGTAACACAAATATAGCAGGGCTATTGTCTGAAGCACAGGCTGATAATCAATATAAGGTAAGCTAGGTTAAAAGGTGAAGTTGCTTTCTGGCCCTACTCTTGTATGTTTGATAATAGCCACAAACCAAGTCTTGAACTTTTACCTCCACACCAGAAAAATGCTTTACCAATTTCATTTTTATACTTCAACTGATGTTAAAACCGTAAGTGCAGGTTTCTGTAAAAATGGTGTCAAACTTCCCAGTAGGTTACCTACAGTACCTGTAGTCAGACTACAAAAATGGAACATACTTTTACAATTATTCATGAATGTGTGGCTACAGATTATGTTCTGCCCTGAAATTATATAAATCAACAACACAGGTCAAGCACCCAATTTTCAGAATTTTTCAGAGAACAATGACCCTGGGAAACTAAATGCTACAAAAATTGCATTTGTGCATGTGGAAGTGTTTAAAAAAATCAACAAAGGAGACAGTTCTACACAAAATGTACCTCATCGCATTGCCTCCATAATAAAGACTGGTCTTATCTATACCTGTCTGGGACTGAGGCCTGCTGAATTCAACAGGCTAAAGGACTGAGTATGAATGTGTGTGTGTGTTTAATTAAATCAAGGTAAAAGCCTTGTTCAGTTTTTAAGCACTGAGAGTAGTGTTACATGATGCTAATGAATTTTTAGTATTGTAATCCTGTAAGAAAATATAATTTGGTCACCCTTTGGGCTAAATATCCTGTGTGTACCCTCTGAGGCTTTCAGTACCTAGATGCTAAGAGTCTGCACAGAGAAAGTCACAAGTCTCACTGCTGTAGGGGAGGCATTCAGCCAATCTTGCAGGCTTTAATATCTGGCAGGAATAGCACTGCCCATGTCCAAACTCCAAAGTCAGTGCACTTAATTCTTCCCAGCTTCTTAAAGTGCATCTGAATTTCGATTTTTCTTCCATTTAATGGATGCAAGGTTGGAAGTAAAAGACTTGGTCCAGTGCCATCTCTATCATGATCTTGTTGAGTGGCCTTGGGCAAGTCACTGCCTCTTCACCTCTGTTCATCATTAATGAAATGAGAACAGCAATGACCCAGCAGACAGTATGTCGGTGAGAATGAACGAGAAGAAGAGGAAATGTTGCATGCTTTGACTCTCAGGGCTACAGTGGGGTATTACTCTAAACAACCCTTATGCTACAAAGGTAAGCCAGCCTGCTGCAAAGCTGTTTGCCTCCAAAGCTTCCTGCTCGACTCCTAACTAAGCTTGGCTGAACAAGAGTTAAATCATCCTTGCCTGCAAGGCTAATACTGCTACCAGTCGATCTCTTGCAAAACATTCCAAGGAGGATATGCTAACCGGTTTCCACAAGCTGCTTGTTGGGCTGTTGATGCCTTTTTTTTTCCTTCCAAAGGTTGTTCTTCAATGGCCTTGTTTGAGGATACATTTTAGTTGCTAAGAAACTAGTTTCTCTTTGTAGACTCCAAGCACAAAGACAAAGAGACTGTCAAAGTAACATGCCATTTTGACAATAGCCCCAACATAATAATAAAATGATACCATATTTCTGAATCTTCCTTTTTAATATTTGCTAATGTGATTTAAATACAATATTCATGCATAGGGCATATATACAAGTATATACTCACAAGAATTATACCATGTGCACTCCTGAAACACATACATAAGCATAGTAGTTACAGAAGCTGTAGGATAACATACACAAACATGTATCATTTCTATCCTCCTCTCTCTTTCATGCAATCAAACAGGAAGAAAATTCTGAAAGAAACAAAGTGAAGCTTCATTCACCCAATGATTCAAGACTGATATTTTCTCATTTGCCACTGATATAGGGAGAGAATTTTTTTTTTAATTGAAAGATTTAAAGTAGAGAATCTATAACCAACTTCAATCTACTTTTATTCTCTTTCTGGCTGCATCTATTTCAAATATTTCTGCTTTTACAAGCAATGTAAATATTGCTCAGTACATCTGAGCTATCTGTGCTAGGAAATTACATATACTGTATAGGTAGCACAAGCTATCTGAAATGTGACAATATTGTTGCACAGAAATTTTGTAAGCAATCAAGTGTGAACAGTTAGCATGTAAATGATATGCTGACCATATTCTTTTATTTACACACACATACACACACACAATCTAGCAAAAGAATACGACTTGTGTAAGAGGATAGCCATATGTTCACGCACAACTGCAATTTATTTATTTTGAGTGTCCACAGAGTTCAGAAAAAAATCTGAGTAACCTAGTTTGGTTCGCTTCTTGATAAATTGACTCCAAGATTGATGACACAGACAACAACTTCCAGAATTCCATAAATAAGTAGGCTCTGTCAACTGCAATCTTATGGAAAATTAAATATAAAATGTACAACACAATTATGCAGGTCAATCACAACTGCTCATTTACATTCTATTCTTGTTTAGGACTCAGAACTCAACTAGAGGAATAAAGATTGGGGGGGGGGGGGGGAGAAAGAAAACAATCTAGCCCAGTTCACCAATGTATATATTTTTCTCTGTAGCATATTGTACATTGAGTAGGGAGCATTTTAATCTGGAATGTCATGGAAAGAAAGGGTTAAAAACTCCATCAGTACCACAGCCCTAATGCAATTCCAGAACACATGTGCATACACGCAGACTCACATATATATGCTTTACATTTGTTTAAAAAGAAAGAAAAAATATTGGTGCATGGATTTGGCAGTGTCACCTATTTAAGAGAGGCATGTTTCATCAATCCTATGGGATTAAGTTAGGTAAATAAACCCCACACCTTCAATTCCACAAACCTCAGATCCTTTATTTGTTTTGCTACCTTACAATTCAACAACACATAGGATGAATCTCTCTCTCTCTCAGTTGGCATATATGGCACCAGGATAATAAGCACACACAAACCTACAAGCAGATATGGAGCAACCAGGGCATCACATGGTATGTGATGTGAGTAAAACCTTGTTACTGATAAAGCTTTGCTTTCTTGAGAAGCGTCCTATGAGCAAGAACAAGGCCCTCAAAGCACTGAGCTCCTGGCGCAATGGGGCAGAAAAGTCATGCCTGCTTCAGGAACACTAAAGCATGCTGCAGATACCATCTGTCAGGAACTTACATTTGGTGGGTCCCAGGCGGCGAGCCTTCTCTGCCGTGGCACCTGCCTTATGGAACATTCTCCCCCCCTCAAAAAATTAGGTTAGCTCCATCCCTCTTGATATTCTGGAAGTCCCTCAAGACCTGGTTATGTCACCAGGCCTGGGGGTCCCAGGGAACCAGAAACTTGTTTAGATGGCTCCACTATTGAGGTAGATATACTCACTCTCTCTTTGCTTGGGGTTTGTCTATTTTTAATTTTAATAACTTTTAATTTTTAAATGTTGACTTTTTATATTTTTAAATGCTTATTTTATATATGTGTTGTTTTTTCACTTGATTTTTATACGCCACCCAGAGTCACTTCTTGTGGGAAATTTGATTAATAAAATAAATATAAATAAACACTAATGCAAGAGCTGTGCCTCCTTTTCTTCTACACACTCTGATGCAGTATGGCACATTTGTGCTTCTGTTTTATTTACTCACCATCCAGAAAATATAAACACAATTCTCTTGTAACCAACCAGGCAAACGGGCAGGCAGACAAGCAAGCAAGCAAGCAAGGGAGCAGGCAGGTCCTTCCACATAATGAAGCTGAAAAAGGTCGTTGTGACTAATGCTTTTTGAGAAGCTACTTCAGTGCTATTGTGCTGTCAGGCAGGAAAGTTGGGGCCAATAACTTAAGCGAGCAGCAAAGCAGAGGTAGCAACATCATCCTGGACTGACTCTTGCAGTCATTGCCCTAAGAAGCCAGCTGAGCCTTCTGCTGAAAGAGCTCACTTTCACTTGCTTTGCATCCCTAAACTGTTTTATGTTCAGGTAAGACATTTTCAACAAAGAGGACTTGAACATAACCAGATGTAGGGCTTTCTGTGTTTAAAACAGTATACACCTTAATTTTTCAGCAAGAATTTAATCCTCCCCAAATCACTGCACTACACAAATTCTACTGGGGGGTCATTTGGAACACTGCTTTAAAATCACAGACACATGCGAACTGAGTTTTATGAGAAATGCATGCTGAGAACCAGGGCAGTTATTTACATTAAGCAACAACTGGTTCTGATGATAATTCCTAATTCTTGCAGGGCAAGAGGGAAGCAGAGTGGATACCACGGGCTGAAACCCAGCTTCACCTATTAAACACCATAGGGATATTGCAGGGCAGCGCCATGTTACTGTGCTTCAGCTGGCTGCTCTCATCTGCAGGTAACATCTCAGTTTATGACAGAGTACACCCTTATACCAAATTGTTCAATTTCAAGTGGAATTAATGCTGATCATGGAATGATTCCAACTCTCCCTTCCATATTTTTCCAACATATCATGAAATTTGCTCCTTTTAGCTAGGATCCAAGATTACACAAAGTTGAGAATGACACAAAACAATCATGTGAGCAGAAGGAAGCTTGGAAGTAAAATGGGAAGTCAAGAAAACACCCTGATCCACAAAGGCAAATGGGGGACAACACTTCCCTCCTGCAAAGTAGGAAATGGACTACGCCATTTTAAAAACCTAAATTTATTTCAGAACCAAGCAAACACAAAGTCAAAAACAGTCAGTTGCTTTTGGAAAATAAAATAAAAACAGAGAATGAATTAGCTCAACAATTAAAAGAAGAACCTGGAAGAAAATTCAAAACAGCTCACTGTTGTAGGCATGTGCCAGGGGCAGGAAAACTGAGTTCTAGAAAAAGGAGAAGTAAATGGCTTTGCAAGATTTCACAATCAAAGATATGTCTATGAAGAATGGGAATTTCCACAGAGGAGCTGAAAATTTAAATTAACCAATCAGAATCCAAGCTTGACTCTCCATGTGTTTTCCAAATAATTCCTGCATGTCCCTTATAAAAGGCCACAGGAACTAATACTGTCTCCATTACTAGACAGTAATGTAGATACCTACTTAATATTTTAGACTTGGATGTATTATAAAGGGGGGGGGGGAGCACTTGATTTATTATAATGACCATGAGTCCTATCTACATATTCTTGTCAACACTTAAGAGCTCCTTTGGTTAAAAAGTAGCCAACAAATATAATAAACTCAGTTGCATTTCTATCCCTTTATTAAAAACTCTCTGTGCATTCCATGGAAAGTGGTTTAAGTATAAACACTTGAAGTTCTCGCTCAGTCAAATTCAATTCCTGTTGACTTCATAGACACGGCTGTTGTAGTTTTCTTAGCAACAATATGAAAGTGATTCACCATTGGTGTCTTCTGGGACATCTTTTCAGCTTTTCAGTCTAGCCTATAGTTCCTGGTAGTCTACCTTCCAACCACACTACTAAACCTATGTAGCTTTTTTACTGCAGCCAAAGGTATCTAGCACTGGCCATTTAGCCCGGCAAGCAAGGCAAGACTAAAGATCTTTGCATTTGGTATAGAAGAGGACAGATACATTTATCTTTTTTTTTAATTTATATTATTTTCACACATTTCTCCCCATAATTCTGTTCTGTTCTAATTCCTCCATTAAATCTGAGGATCTTTTAAAAATAGTGATGGGGGTGGTGCTAAAAGTTAGAATCCTATGGCCCCTTTAGTATAACAAATGCACAAGTGCTAATTCATTTGAAAGTGCAATTCAAAATATTTCTAACTACCGTGAGATAATTGGCTTTCTTCCTATGTCAAGCTGCCCATTTTTAAAAATCAACTAATATAGTTCCAGTGTTTTAATCCATTCTGAATAATAATATTGGTGACATTATATGAGGAAACTTTCTCTGCCACAGAGCATTGTATGATGAATTCCATGCCCCAGGAGTTTAAGCCATCATCCCCTCTATCTTAATTTCACTGGAATTTGGAGACTTTTTAAGTCTGATTCTGTTTAACTATCACTGCTAGACCCTCTTTGCTTCATACTGCTTTTAGTACAAGATTCTTTATGGTAATTGTTTCTAAGAGAGGAACACTATTATGTTTGTTTCTGCTTTTATATGTCATTAGCTGCTTTGAATTATTTCCTTGGAGAAGAAAACTGAGACCCAACATTTTCTATAAATAACATACATACTGTACATACATATATTTAAATGTGTTTTTCCCTAAAAAGTATTCAATTGCATAGGATACATTTAAACTCACCCAAAATACCCCAAAATTTCCAAGGCATGTGAAATTCAGTAGGTAGATAAACTGACAGTTCCTGAAGGCTGGATCAAATAATTTTCTATATAGTGGCTATAAACCTAAGCTACAGATCAAGAAGTTCCAAGATCAAATGTCACTCCTGTGACAAACTTCAGTGGATTTAGGCAATCTTCCTTCCTTCCTTCCTTCCTTCCTTCCTTCCTTCCTTCCTTCCTTCCTTCCTTCCTTCCTTCCTTCCTTCCTTCCTTCCTTCCTTTTTGCAGTATGCTGTGTAGACTGCTAAATCAGGATTATGGGAAGCTATGGGTGAAAAAAGAATGGATTCATATATTTATGTACATTCATACCAAGTTGACTTGTGCAACCTCCAAGCAGACTTGCTGGCAGAGTGTACTTCTCTTTCCTCTCCTATAGGAGCCCCCTCATACTAGAACTGATTCGGAATGTGGAAAAGGCTGCAGAGAGAGAAGGAATCCATTCCAGTGAGGTCTGTTGCATTAGTGAACAGGTAAAACTGGATTGAACCTGTTACAAACCAAATTTGCAGATTATCTTCAATATATCCAATTTTAGTTTACATATGCAACTACTGTTCATTAAAACACCATTGAGATATGAAGTCAAAAGAGAAGCAGGATTTGTGCATGTTCAACCCTCTCACATGTATTTCTATGATATGGGAAAGCCCTTTCATGAAACATGAGAATCTTCTACATATCCAGACGCAGCACAGAAAGAAATCAAGTGATCATTCCTGAAAGATAACTCAGAAGTTCCAAATTTTGCCAGATTTTGCTAACTCTAGCTCTCTGCATATCATCATTGAATATCTAAAATAACCATGTAATGAAAGAACTGAGATTGTGCCTCTAGTAGGCATTCAAGACTCCATTAAACACTTAAACCTTGGACCCTTGTACACTTTCTGAGCATGATTTGCATTCTTAATTTTCAAAAAAGAAGTCAGGTGCATCTACCTCGTTGTGCAAAAGGAGGCTTCAAGTATGTGGAAATTAGTAACTGAACTGACACGCATGTCATACTTGCCCCAAATGTCAGTTCTCTTAAACTTCTGATCGTTTATCTTTGCAAACCAATCAGAGCTTCTGCTCAGGGCTTGCTATCCCAAATAAATATAGACAGGCTGGAGCTTTTCAGAAACATCACGGGACCTTCTGCTCAAATGCAATGCAACTCACACAAGACAGTAATGGGTTAGGGCACTCTGTGTAACAGGCTTCTTTCCAGTACTGGCCAAGCCCCAGTAGGGATCACCTGGATCACATTTGCAGCCACTTTAAATATTTACAATCCCAGTGTTACCATATGTCACAAATGCTTTACTAACCTGTGGAGAATATAATATTCCATGTTATTATGCTCATTGAAAATTTTAACAGTGACAATTGTAACAAATTGCTGTGTCTGCTTATAGAAATTAGAGGGAAAGGGAGAATACTACCTTTTTTTGAAAGAGATCATGGCTGTGACTATTCTCTCAATAGCCGCTAACAAAAAACTAGTTTAGGAATAGCTGGGATTCTCTGACTCTCAGGGTAATTGTGCTGACTGCAAGCTGCACTGGGAGTAATGTAGCATGGCATACTAGTTAGCACATCTCAGTTGAGGTTGAAAACAAACAAATATTAAACAATGCTTATTTGCATAAAGATACCTGGTTGCCACCCAAAATTGCAAAAATAAAACATTATTATCAGATTATTACAAATGACCTTTGTTTGCCAACCACAAAAATGGCTGGTTTAGCTGAAGAACTCTAAACTGGAACAGCTTTGTTTGATTTCAAAGACTCAGAACTGCTGCTAGGCATCTAGTGCAAGACCAGGACTTTGCACAACCATGTTAGTTCACAAAGCAGAGACTACGCTTCTTTTAAAGGCAGCCTGTTACTTGAGCAATATCCTGCTCATGGATTTTACTTAAAAAAACATTTAAGTTACCAGTCCAGCAATAGGTGAACTGCTATAGTTTGGACTACAGCTACTAGAAGTGACAGCCGGTGCGGTCACTGATAAGACTTTATGGAAGCTGTAACTCAAAACTATGGACCCCACCAAAATGATCATCCTATCTTAGCCCTTTATATCTGTATCTTCCTGAATGTGTGCTATAGTTTCAGCTAAAAGTCATAAAGACATTTGAAATCGAGCTTTACTTATATTCTCATCATACCTCTGAACCACTTCTTAGACCTCTGACATAATATACTTGCAAGTCATAAGAACCTTGAGTTCAGAGACTGCAGATGACCCACTGTTTTTTGCACATGGCCAATCAGCCTTTTCCTGGCTCCCACCTTTCCTCTTGTCATTCTCCAGGGGACAGAAAATGGCTTATCTCTATTCACTCCCCTCTTGATTTCTGATGGTAGAGGCACTCACCCAAAAAACATCAAGATGGTGACCACGATGATGCAGTGGAAGCTCCACCTGTTTTTTAATGTGTGTTGCACATTTTTGAGCATAAACTGCAGATAACCCTGGATCAAGCAAATTTATTTACAAGAAGATGACCTTCTAAAATATTTAGTTCCAAGCCATTTAGAGCCCTCAGAAGAACAGTAGTTTATAAAATTGTGTACAGAAATAAATGGATAGTCTACATTCATCTTTTAGTATGGGCAAGATAATTTAAGCAAATCCTATTAAGGGGCTAACAGTTGCTGTGTTCTGAACTAGGTTAATTTTCTGGACATTGATATTTTAATATAGAATAGGCAATCTGTCCAGGAAGGACCACAGTTAGTGTATTTGTCTAAGCGAGTTAAGGCACTTCATGTTTTAGATGCTGTTTGAGCTGACTCTAGCAGCAGCTCTAGCATGGGAAATTGCAATTGTCTAGACACACTTCCACCACTAGCCAATAGTACCTTGAGTTGATCTGAATTGAACTTCAGTATATTCACTCTTTTCCACAACACTATGGATAAGTGCAGTAGTCAAAAGCACTCTGGGTTTCATTATTTCCATATACATTCCATGTCTAAATTAATTCTATAGCCAGGTATAACACATTCCTTGAGGGAAATCCTGGGAGAACTGCAAAGCCAAATTTGATATAAATGTATCAAGGCTAAACCTTTTCCCAGGCTTTGCTCTATTCTTTTTCAAAGCCAGAGTGCATTTGCTGCTTCTTGTCTTTGTTGCTGTGCTTTTATTCTGCCAAGAACAATGGCTGCCCTTGCTTGATCCTTCAGAAGCACGGATTCTCTAGTTAGCTCCCATTATTGAATGCTTCTTTATTTGAGGGACCTGTGGATGGATTTGAGATCAAGAGAGAAAGTGACTGAAAGCAAATGAGGCCAAGATGTGTATAAGCACTGAGCGCAAGAAGAAGGTGTCAATTAAAAAAATGAAGCCCGTTGCATTTGGTGCTTGACAGTTAGGGTGAGCTGAGCTGACAGCCACTGCATCAGCCAAGCTTTGGTGGCTCCTTCATCTCTCATGGTCCCCTGAGCTGGAAACCTGTGACATTGGCTTGAGCGGAGACTCACATGTTTCATTTGGTGTTGCAAGAATTCCCCTGCAGCTACTTTTAATCATGGTAATTAGAAAGATTGGAAGTTTAAGAAGTCCAAATTGAGCCTGAAGGTAGACTGTAATGAAGCAGGGTGGGTGCCTGGAGAGGCTACAGTTTGCTCTGGGGGACCAGCAAAGCGACCAAAAACTTATAAGAGGAGCTGCACTTTGCAGAAAATCCCTTCCCTGTGAGATAGTTAGGGTTACCACTCAGTAGATGCCTCTTGCAGCTATGCTGCTGAATGAAACAAGAAGTGTCAGGAACTCTACTCTCTCAAGCAATCTCCACCACTGAATTTCAAAGCTGATTACCATAAATATAGTAAGATGCGACATAACTATTATACTGCAACACATCACTAAAGCGCCATAGCTCTAGCACAGGAGTTCTTAAACTATGCGTTGGGACCTGGGGGGATTGTGAGCAACTTTAGGGAATTGCAATTTAAAAAAAAAAATGATCAGGCTTGCACAAAGGGGGAACACTTTCAATACTTGTTCCAGGCTTTGCCTCCACAACCCAGTAGTAGGCAGCAGTGATACCCAGTGATATATGCTGCAGCTTGAAATTTAATTACTAAAAATAAGCATCTTATTTATTTCTTCCCAACCCTAACCCCAGTGAAATCATTAATTCTATTCAAATGATTTATTATTGTTAGTGCTACGAAGTTTGAGAAACTGATAGAACAATATAGCCTTACATAAATCTGAAGAAGCAACTCTGACCACACATAGAACCAAGCAGACCTGTATCTTATAAGTAAACAAACAAACAAACAAACAAACACAAGGATCAATTGTACATTTAAAATATACTGGACATATGAATCTGACTTCAATTGAGTGAGTCCTGATCCATGTTTTCTGCTCTACTTGATTTCTTTCAATGCCTTTATAGAAGTGTTCTTTGAAGTCCTTTGAATTTCAACCTCTTTTCCTGTAGATTATCCCATTTTCAGGCTTTCATTTTAGGATGCAACTACACAAGGTCTTTCTATCCAGGCTCAGGATAAAATCCCCCCTCCCCTCTCCCATTGTATACTACATCATATTCTGGAGAACTGTCTTCAAGTACTGCATGAGGCACACAATTCCAATAATCCAGACATTCTGTACATATTTTATTTGCATTTTATCTTGAAGTATATGAAAACCAAACTGCAGCTTTTAACAGGTACCTCACAAATATTAATCCCCCACATCTATATGTATATATGACTCAAAAGGCAGCAGCATGAGCAATAACAGGCATTTCTAGTTCTGCCCATGTGTCATCACTGCTACGTGAGCTGCATTAGCTGCCAGTCAGCTTCTGGGTACAATTCAAGGTGCTGGTTCTTACCTATAAATCTGTTCATGGCACAGGGCCTGGGTATTTGCGAGACCACGTGTCTCCAATCATTTCTGCCTGTCCAGGGCATTCAGGCCAAGTGAGTGCCATCCAGGTTTCCCCAATTGAACATTATCATCTTGTTAGACCAAGGTAGCATATCTTCTCTGCCTCCACCCTCTGGAACAGCACCCCCCAGAGCTAAGGAAGGAAGGTGCCCACTCTCCTGAGTTTCTGGAAGGCCCTTAAGACTTGGCTCTGTTCCCAGGCCTGGGGTTAATGTCTTTGAGGAGTCCCAGTTGTGTTTTTTACTGTTGTGGTTGTTCTCTTGTCTGGACTCTTAGGCTTTGTTGTCATCTTTTTAACTGTTTTAATTGTATATCTGATGTGTTGTAAGACATCAAATAAATAAATAAACAAATAAATAAATAGCTCTAAATCTATAATATGGACTGCCATGTGGAAATTTATAGTTCAGTAAGCCAGTTGGTCACCCATAAAAAGTACATAGCATTCTTTGTCTTCTTGCTTACATCATTTGACCCTGGGCACAATCTCATTACTACTGATAAACATCTATAGTTCCAAATCTGGCTGAAGGATAGGCAGACAATCTGCAAACCTGTTCTGCTCTCAGTGTGTTAACGGTTGTGTGGTCCATGTCACTGCTGGAATGGCCTTAGGGGAAGACTTGATGGTCTCCCAAGCCATCAGCGTCTTTCTTGCCCTTCCCTGCTTCCCCTTCCCTTCCCCAGCTCACTGCTCTTATTAAAGCTATTAATTCTGAAAGCTAAATTAGTGTGTTTCATCTTCAAATTGCTAGGGAACACTTACAGAGAAAGCCACGGCCTAATAGAACAATCCTAATTTAATCACTATTTTTTCTTCCTCCCTTCCCCTCTGATATTTCTCATCAACTGTAGACATATGAATTAATCTTAATTATGGTAAAACACCTTTGTAAACTATGGTTTGAAGATAGCTTGTTTCGATTGATTCAGATTAAGATAAAACATAGTTTTCCTTGGAAGACAACATGATATTCTATGGAAAATTTAGCTATAAGGAGAAATTTGTGAGTTGCGGGGATAAAGGGGATATAAATTCATTCTTGTAACACTAATCTGTAGCTGAGCATGAAGACTGAACCAGTTCATATTCTTCAAGGGCATGTAATTTGAGGCTCTTTTGTAGCGGTGTATATGTACACACAAACAGTGCATATACATATTATTTCAACGCATTTATAGAAGAAGCCGATCAGCCTTATGATTTATGTCCAGACAACAGGCAACCTTATGCAAGCATTATTACATCAGCAGAACTGAAGCCACTGCACCAAAAGCAAGAACCTCATCTGACATTACTTAGATCCTTTTCTGTCCCTTTTAAGCTATTAATAAGTGTCTGGGCTGTTCTACTCTGCTCTGCTCTTCTCACTTCTCCGACTGCCATCATTCCAGGGGGAGGCAAAGCGAGGCAATAAAGAATAGCTCCACCACATGACTCACTTATTGTTTCACAGAGAGAAACAATGTGATGTTACAGAAATCAGCTACTAGCACTGGTTCATACACTACTGCTTATGCTCTGGTTCATACATATTCATTACAGATGCTCTCCAGTCTATTCTGATGAGGCAATTACCCCTAGGTAACAGGAAAGAAAGTATGTTCTGGGCTGTATTTGCATATTTGCTCTAGGTTAAATTACCCTAGACTGAGTTAAGGACCAGCTCCTCTTCTACTGAAGAATAAAAAGCCCAGCCCATATGTGTCATTTCAAAACTAGGAATATCTATTAATACCAACACCAACAAAAGGATGAGTTAAGGGTATATTAATGGACACCAAATTAGTCTTACCCTCCCCCCCATTAAGAACTAGGACGCGTGCACACACTAGCGACGTATTTGCATCTCCCTCTGCTGACTGTCTTTATGAGCAAAATGCATATTACGAATGAGAGGCGCAGGTTGTCTACTCTGACTTCTTTCGGATATGCACAGCTACTGTACCTTCATTGTCCTATTTTGTTTTTTGAGCAAAGTGGTACTTAGACAAATGATATATCATTTTGGAAGGAGACTGAATTTGTAAATCACACAGGTACCACCATTTAGCAGATTCCTGTCTCCTCACCATAGTACCACTATAAGAAGAATCCATGGAAATGACAAGGAAACATGAAAACAAACAGAAGCCCACAGAATGTTTAAACCTGTCAAATCAAATTGAACCTTGTGACTGCAGAAACAATGTCTTCTGATAAAAATATATCCTTAGTAACCTCTTCACATACAGTAAATAAAAATAAAATGAGTGAAAGTGAGAAATCCAGTTATATCATGGCTTTATTATGGGTCCCTATTAAATGTACCTTTGTGTGCTTTCAGATGTCTGAAATAAATAAGCCAAGGTTTCTGGCAATGCACTTCGGAATCAGCAGTACCTGGCCGATGCACCCTTCTCTTTTTCTAGCCTGCTTAGGAAAAAAATCTCTGTCCACTTTGTTTTTCCAATTGAATCTCTGCCCTCCTGCCACCACACCGGGGGGGGGGGGGGGGGGCAGTGTTGAAATGCTGAGGTTGCGGGAACAAGACCCTCCCTCCCTCCCTCCGCCCACCTTCCCATACGCACGGGTGGCAAGCAGGCCCAGGCCCAGGCCCACTGCAGCCATGCAGGGAAACAAAGAGCGACCTGCGGGCCCACCCAGCCCAGCGCGCTTGTGTTCACTTATGTGGCAGACTTCATAAGGCTCCGCTCTTTGACTGGCGTTGAGTTTATGTGAAAGTAATTAACAGTAATTAATCCTTAATTACAGTAATTAGCCAAGTCGCAGTAAATTAAACCACATCTGGAGCAGATGAGGGCTTCCGAATGGGAGCCTAACACAGGCGACAATCGGGGAGATGCTGAATTCATCTGACAGCATCTGATTAAGTCTACCTGTTGCTGGCAGCTTCATTTGCATGTTGTTTTTGTTTGCTTTTCTTGGTAACCCTTGGAACAGCATTCCCATCACTGATCTCTCTGGCTTGACTAGAAAGAGAAAATGAAATTGCCCTGGAGGGGCAACCAAAAGAACCACAAAAGTCATTAGAGGAGAAATGTAAACAAAGGATAGGACTGGAAAAATGTATTCCCCCCCCTGCCCCCAGAAGAGTGGAAAGGGATTAAAGAGGCTTGTGGCTGTGTATGCGCATCCCAACTCTTTTTCATCGATATGCAAGTTTGGCAGGGGCTTGGGAGGTAGAAATGGAAGTTGCTTCTTGTAGCTTCGGACATGCATAAAAGAGTTCTGAAAGAAGCTGTTGGGAAAATGCCAAATCTTCGCTATATTAAACCTCAGAATCTTGTAGTTTATCAGACTGAATGAAAATGGAGAGTTCTAAGAAACCTTGCATAATTTATTGCCATAATCAGCATTTCCAAAACGTATTTCTGGATACAGGAGAATAAAGTTCTGACTGGTACTGCAACCTTCAGTTTCTTAGGAACTTCTTTTCAGAAATGTGCCTTAGGGTAGCATCTCTGTAGCACCATCTAACCTCAGTCTTTCAACAAGACTTAATGCTTGTAAGTATTCAAAGGGCGTTGGCCTTAATTGGTTAAAACTGGCAAAGTAATAAACTACAATAAATGATCATTGATATAGTAAATTTTAATAATGAAAGGGCATATTTAATCATTTCTGATAGTAGAAGAGTCACCTTGTGTGAGATGGGCGGCTATATAAATATGATAAATAAATTTTAAAAAATAATACTAATATGATTTTACTGTATTTCTAAAACAGAGCCTGAAAAGGGAAATATTTAGAACTGTTATTTCTTTTAACAGGGTCAGCCTGACATGTTGTTTTATTTTATCTTATCCTTTTTCTCTATTGTTTTAAAAGGCATCTATATTGAAGTTATGTATAATACAGCTTTTCATGGTTTTGCACAGGGGCAACATCAAAAAGCAAATCCCAGAACAGGTGGCTCACCTGCAGTACATGGCTTTTATGGAAGGGGCACTTGAAGGAGCAACAATTCTGCATTTCAATGAAAGGAGTGCAATGTACTGCAGATAACTGCATCTTCATAGAACATCTACAGATATCTAAGTACATCCAGGGAACAAACCTTTGTGTGCACACTTCATAGAAAGCAATGTGATATGGACAATTTATTATGGATGTCTTTGGATATACTATTTATCCTGAGGTCTTAACCACGTATCTTGAGATGCGTTCCTTCTTCAACCAATCATCCTTTAAGCTGCAAAACTGCAGTAGCTTCTCTTGCATTTCTACTTTAAACAGGTTCATGTCTGGAGTCTGGAGTGCAGCTGGCATAAGATTGTCTTGTCCGTTGGCAAGAGAACCCAGAACTCATTCAGCATCATTTCTTCTTCTTCCCAGCATTTACATTGTGATGCTTTGTTTCTGCAGCTTAAGGAACATGACTGGGAAAACTGGGTTCAGAAGAAGTGAGTGTATGGGCTTCCAGTGCAATGCAATCTCCATGACGAATCTCACTTCCTTCTGCATTTGATTCAGAGCTAATAGAAAGCAGCTGAATCATTTAAACCTAAGCATCCCACTGGCTGGATATTCATGCCTGGTACAAGTTTCCCTGGCATTTGGGAAATTTAATTTAATTTAGTTTAACTTAATTATTTCAGACATTTATATGTTGCCTGCTCCATTAATGGCTCTGGGCGGCTTACAAAGATATAGTTTTAAAAATCCATATAAACCATATTAAAAATATGACCAATATAAAACAGAAACCTAAAGCAGCTGAAGTTTAAATGTTTTGATTCTTTAAAAGGAAAAAAGATAATTTTATAAAAAGGAAGGGGTTCCTCTTTCAACTCCAAAGATAGCTCCTTCCAAAATATGAGTCTAGCCATGGAAAAAGTAGAAGTGCTTGTTGATGTCAAATCTATAACTGTGGCGGGATCCATCAGAGATACTCCTCTGAAGATCAGAAGGGATTGAATGGGAACAAATACTCATTAAATAGCTTGGGTCTAAGCTATGTAAGTCGTTATACACCATTGTGATTACCTTAAGGTGAAATCAGAAGACAATCAGCAGCCAGTGAAACTTTTTCAGCAGAGGCTGGGACCTCAAATGAGTCACTCACTGCTCATATTGCCCCGTGCCGGTCCAATTTCCAACCATCTTCAAATGCCACCCCAGGAAGAGCGTATTGTGATAATTATCAGCACATGAGTCTGTGTCTCCTCCAGGTAAGGAGCCCTGATTTATCAGCCAAAATTGAAAAAAGTCTCTGCTTGCTACAGATGCTATATGGCTGTCATTCATCAGTCTGGCTCTAGAAGGATCCTCAGACTGCAAACTGATTCCTTAAGAGTAAATGTATCCCTAATGTCTCCTTTGCCCCCATTTTCTTGCCTGAATGTACGGTACCTACTTTATATTGATATTTAGTTATTTAAAGAACCAGCTGGTTAATCAAATATGCAACCTTTAGTAAACTTTGATTTTTATGAATATAACGTGCCCAGTTTGATTTATAAATGAGTTAAGCTGGAACTGGACTTATAGGACCTTTTTTAGAATCTCTTCTGCATGTAGCTTTAGACAGTCGTACTCATTCTCAGAAGTGTGCTGCAAGTATGGCTTGCAGAGCTCTGAAACAACAATACATGCACGGTTTATGGACTTGCAAAAGAACATTTAGAAGCTTTCCACTAGATATGCTGACACAGAAGAATCAGCTTTGTGATGAATTGTCATCTTTTATCATCTTAGCATCTTTTCATTCTCATCATGTTTTGCCCTGTTTAAGAGACTTAATTTTATTTTTATTTTTAATTCACTTGGACATTACATAATACAAGGATTATTATGTTAATCAACTCAAGAGCAGAAAAGTTCATTTGATCTTCTATGCTGAAAACAATAATATAGATATACATATCTACCAAAATATGACTACATCCTACCTCCTCAGACTAGTTGAGGAAAAAGGCTGAACCTCACAAAAGAGAGGTCAAGGAAGGGCACCAGGCAAGGCCAATATCTTAGTTCCATCCATCTATTATTCCAGACAATAAGGGCAGATGATGCACCTACCTTGTAAAGTAAGCAGGCTTGTGCTTATCGCTGTCCGCATGGAAGCTCCATGTATGCAAGGGATAAATGTCTCAGATAAAATATGAGTTGAACAAAATGGTACATTTGAAGTTAGATCAAGGTGTATTGTACATATATAACCCTATGTGAGCACTTGCTCTGGAAACTGAAAATCAATGCTCATTACAAGTATCTTATGTGCAAAATAAACTTATTCATCTTAGATCCAACATACAGGCCAACAAAATTTGTTAATGAGTTGCAAGATGCATTTAAATTAGTTACCAACCTGACTGAGAAAGATTAAATAAAGACATGTACATGCAAATTAAATTAAGTAATCCTACATATTATAAATTTGTAAAGATACTTTTCACGTGATATTGCAAGTCAATTTAAATGTCAGTTTAATAAATATGGAATACCCTATGATGCTGAGTATCATATAGTCACTTCAGCAAAAGCACAACCCAGATTTAAGAGGTACTGAATATTAGTTTTAATTGGCGTAGGTTTTTATTGTTTCAAAGGATGCCCCAGCAGTTTAACCCTAAAAGGAAAGCTAGTTTTATGTAGAAATGGAAAAAGCAGCATTGCCTAGTCAGATGGAAGAAGCTGGCACGTGTTTGTATGGACTCCATGGACTCTACCTGTTTAATAGGCACATGACCAAATGTCTTCTTATTTGCCCCACTTTCTGGTTTATGCTGAATTTACACTATAGCAAATTGATCTATTGGTGGATTTTAGTATACCAGCTTCCCTGCTCTGGTACTAAAGTAAAAAACTTCAAAAAATTATAATATGTGAAATCAAAGGTTTAAGCAAGGAATGCTTTTAATATGCAGCAAGGGGAAGCGCATGCTGTAGTTAAGAGGTGTTCCCCCATGTTAAATTATGGCAAAATAGGAAATATCAGATATTGAATCATGGAAAAAAAAAAAAAGCTAGCTAGTAATAAGAGCGTTTGCTTTGCTTACAAAAGTTCCCAGCTTCATTCCTTGGCATTTTTAATGAAAAAGGATTTCAGGGGCTCACAATGACTCTGTCAGAGGTTAGCTGCCTGCTGGGTACGACCAGGGGTTGACTTAACAGGGGCAGGGAAGGGCACAGTGAAATCCAAGTGTCCTGTATAGGCACACCCAGTATAGTCAACCCTTGGCTTCTCTTTAGCTCCTTTGTTTATTCACTGAATTTATATTCCATCTTTCCACCCAAAATGGTGTTCAATAAGACTATCAAGAACAAAAGATAAAAGCAGAATAGTAATTAAAAATGCAACAATTAAAATCACACCTTAAAACAAAACTGAAGGGACATCAATTAAAAAAAAACAGTGAAATGAATGAAGTGAAATCTTGTCTATCCAGAGCAACTTTAAACATGACTTTGCCTGTTTTCCATATGACCATATGAAATGTGACCTCATATTTCCATCTGAGGCAAGGGTTCCAGCTCAACTAGCACTTTGATCTACCATGGAAGGAACATGGTATGATGCAGATAAAGTTAAGGACTTGCAAGTCACATTATTCCAAAGGAAAATGCACATTAAATGCATACTCCAATACTTAAATCTCTTTGCCAAAATTTAATTTTAAATTAAAAGGATTAAAATCTGCTGTTTGACTAGTCACACCCATACTTTTTTCTGATCTTTCATAATGTTCCTATGCCAGTTCTAGCCCAAGAAAGCAGATATATATCGCCACAGCTATCATTTGCACAGATTAACTGTCTTGGCCCTACATGGTCAGCACTTCTTTTCCCATGTTCCTACCCCCCAAAAACACCCCTTCCCTCAAATCATAATCGCAAAACATTTTTCTCAACAGAAGAGAATATCTGTAGCTCAGGGTTGAACTGTGGAGTTCTTGGTGCTCCCTGAGCTTGGTTGTTTGCTTGCAGATCTTTCATTACCCAATCAGGTAGCATCAACAATGTGAGTGTGGGGTTTGCTGTCTGTTTATATGCAATAGGGAGGTGACACTGCTGCATATAAAGAGGCAGCAAATCCCACACTCACTCACACTGATAGTGTTACCTAGCTGGGTAATGAAACATCTGCAAGCAAACAACCAAGCTCAGAGAGCACCAAGAACTCCACATTTTTCTCAGTGTTTTGCTAGCAGAAAGACATAAGAGGAGGCATATCAGTCTGCACAACTTCACACAGACCATGGACTTGCAAGCACTGCTGGTAAATGTAGACCCCTGAAGGCTTAAAGATATGCAGCTGAAAATCAGGGAATGCAATCAAAAATGCTTACGGCAGCTTAAACTTCTAGCCATAACTGCAGCAGCACCTGATATTAATACACACTCAAGATTCTCTCTTGCTCTCTCTTTCTCAATATATAACATCAACTCTTTTCAAGCTGAAGGCTCAAGCCCTCTCCTCATCTGCACAGCTCAAATTAATTATACACTTTAATTTCATGAATTATTAATTTGATTCTGACTCGGCAGCTTAGCATTATCCAGGGCTACAGACTATACAATTCCAGCTTCATTAAAACATCACCAGCTGCCTGGGAGACAGGCATTAAAATGGAGAGGGAAATAAAAAAAGTTGGTTTCCTCTGCATTGCAATGGAGTTTTCTCCACTTGCATTCTAGTCCTTCAAAAGACCAACTTAAATAGACAACGTGAGTCCATTTCTCAGGACATAATTCTCTTGTTTATGAAGGTGTATCTTCACTTGTTCCATACTTTTTGGCTTCCATGATTTTCACCTTCAAAGCCGATATGGCACAGTCTAAAAATGTGCAGCTTTAGAATCAAGAATGAAACCCACAGGCTGAACCCAAGAGATGGCTGAGGACGAAGAATTTACTGAATACTAATGGCCCCTTGTATCCCGGTCCTTTATAAGACCAACTTAGATGATGTGAAGGGACATGAAGTGCACAGTGGTGACATGATCTCTACCCAGGGGCCTTTCTATCTAAAGATATAATCTTCTCTTTGCAATATTGAAAGAAAGAAAAACCCCTACTCCTCCCAGGAACACATTAAGCATGTAAACAGCAGGATCTTCTGGTTATATTTTGTATGCTTTTGCTTACATTACTTAACAACATTTGGATTTCTGCCTACTTAACCACAAAAACCAGTCCCTGGAGAAAAGAATGTGTGTCTTTTGGACTGGGATATAAATGCATGCAATACACTTTAAGCGTTTCTTCAGCAGCAAACAAATGTTGATGCGGTGATTCTGAATCTACGTAGGGGCCCTATGCAGATGGCGCAGGAGAGATGTGGATCAAATCCAGATCAAACTGAGACTGAGTAATGCAGAGTATCTAGAGTTGCTGCAACAGAAAGGGAACAATACCAGTTTGCTAGAGGAGGGTGGGTGAGAGAAGCAAGCTATTAGCAGTTAGATATTAATTTCATGCTTTTGTTTTTTGCTGTTCCACTGATCCAAAAGGCTGTTTTCACCCACTCTGCTCCAGTCACATGATATTCTCTCACCTGGCAAGGATAAATAATCAGCCCAGTTCATCTTAACTCTCCAAATAAACAATGGTGAAGTGTTGCCTCCCAGCAATTCCCCAGCCATATAATTTATAGAAGGAAGATGCTGGAATTTAGACATACTATTTAAGCTACTTCAGAAATCTAAGGACCCCAAACCTGGCAAGATTTGAAAATCAATGGAATTAACTAAGGGAGATGTTCACTAAGTAATCAGCAGGTACAGCAGACCTGAAATTCTATAAAGAAAAATGGAAAGAGATGACATTGAGGGAGGCAGTGGGGATTAAAAATGAGCATCCAAGTGGTAAAGGCACATATCCATTGATCGCTGCATTAGGGATTAAGGCTTCACTGAGCAGTCAGAAGATTCTATAGCAGAAAGTGGTTACAGAGGATGAGCATGAGCACAGTGGAGATATATAACCTCTGACAACAGAGCACGATTGAGACAGAGGACAGACAGAACTCTGCTGAACCTTGGAGCAAAAAGTTTGCATGTGTGTGCAAATGGATGCATATAGGTATACAGGTGCACTAAAGCTGTTGTGTCTGGCCTTTCAAGCAGCAAAGAGTGTGACTTTTCTTTATCTCTTTGCTTCCTTCTATCTAATGATCATCCAGATTTTTGCAACCTGGCCCCATTGTGTATACTTGTGTAACTATTCGCCTTATGAACTGGTTACATTCTACCTTATTTCTATTCTCCGTACAGCCATGAACTAATTCCATGGTTCTATCTCTGTGTGATGGTTGCTGAAATAATTCCCATGTATAACAGGAGAAAATGGAAATATTATGTTTGAAGGTGTCAGCCATTGGACCTTCTCTAAGAAAGCTTCACGCCTGTTCTCCTGAGACAACCCAAAAACCCATCTTATGAAGGTAAATTATTTCAAATCTGCTGCCAGCCTAGTCATCAAATTTATTTATTTAATTAACTCATAGGCCACTGGACTCCCAAATGACTCTGGGCAGCTTACAACTATATACATATATGTATAAAGGGTTGTAGCTGAACCCTTTTGGGGAAAACAGGAACACACTATAGAGTACCATGGCCATTTGCATACCCTGCTCCCCTTTCATTAATTCTCACTTTCTCATGATTTGCTATGGCCTAGTTTATGGCTGACTACAGTCCTTTTCAGTCATTCAGAAAACAGATGTGTGGAGGATAGATGGAAACTTACGGACCATTCTCTATACATACATACTTCAATAGCTGGTCATAGCTGAGGAACTTCTGGAATGAAACTGTACCTGTGTTCTACCAGAGACACCTGAACAATCATGATTCCCATTTGTGCAAAACTGAACAAAAATATAATTTCTTTGTAGATCTTCCTTATCAGTAGAGGGAGTTTGGAGAATAAAGGGAGAGTGTTTTTCTTTATTTAACATATGAAGAATGCCTAATTCTAACCTGGATTAAGTCTCTATATTTTAAAAAAGCAAGGACCTACCAACTAAGGTTGCAAATAATACTTGAAAAAACAGCCAGAGTTTAAGACTATTTTGTCTGTTTGTTTGTTCCATATGGTTTCCTTGAAATATTTCAGCTATTTTCCTCTTATGCCCATGGAGAGTTGATCTGAACACCACTGAGTATTCAGGCTTAGAGAAACCACTGACTTGACTAAACATAAGAAGATACCACATGCACTGATATGGACTTGAAGTTTATTTACACTGAACAGTAAGTAATATCTGGTAATTTTCAACATAAGCAGGCTGTTCAAATCTTCCCTGCCATTTAATTCAGCTTTTTTCCAAGACAGCACTGTAGAGTAAACATGTGTGCAGGTCAGACCTGAACTAACCAGTTACCAAGTGTGAAATTTCTTGCACCAGGAAGCATGAAGGTTCCCATTTTCAAAATAGCCAGTTATTACTGCATTACTATCCTCTACTTTATTTAAAAGTAAAAACTGTAAGGAAATTAAACTCCCTGAAACCAGACATTAAGCACATGGATAATACAAAATAGCTAGAATCAACTACATGGGATCCCTACAATTTTTTAGTCAGCAAATTCTAAGTATGGTTTCTTAAGTACCAAGTTGTTTTCAAAGCTCAAAGGAGCAACTTAAAACTAATGTCACAAGACAAGCTGTTAAATATGTGCCAATCAAGACCAAGGAATGGATTGGATAGTTCTTTTTGTTCTCTAAAAACTGGACAATGGATTTGTAGGAGGAGATCCAATTGTGCAGCAATTCTGCAAATGTTTTCTTTATGCTGTGCAAATCACAGAGTAAACTACAGCTCTAACAAGAAAGCTTCTTCAAAACGGTTTGGGACCATGCTACTTCATTTCTCCTTGCTGACAAAATAAAACAGCAGTGACTGGATGTTTAAATGAAATCTTTGTTACTCATAAGACAGACAGTTCCCTGGCTCAGTGTCTCAGGAGGTCACAGGTCCAAGTCCAGTGAATCCCCAGTGAGCTTCTGTGCTTCATGAATATGCATGGTTCCAAGTCATTGCAAGCAAAAAGCCAGCTGGGCCAGAATGGCTTTTAAGTCAGTGCACACTCCTGAGCGAATGCTTCATACAAATCTGAATGGATGGTCACTTCATATGATGAAGGCAGAACTTCACTACGGACAGATGGATATTTTCTACATTGTTTTCCCACCTATCTCTCTTTTCCCCAACATATAAATAATTAAGAATGCATCTGTAGCGGTTTTCCAGACCATGACTTCTGTAATTCACAACCATGATCCTTGAAGAAATATCTTTGGAAAAATAATTATCACAGGCAATTTAAGAAGCCTGGGCCAAAAGAACATTTAAGAATCCATATATGTGCATGTGTATAATGTAATGAGGTTCAGATTCTGGTTATTTATTTATTGACAATTTTTTGTCCACTTCCCCAGTTCCAAGACTCTGGGTAATTTACAACATATGAAAAAACACATAAACATAATATATAATAATGGCTATATTCTCTTGTAGTGATATGGATTCAAAGAATTAGCCCAATTAAACAATTTGTGTATTTTTGTACTTTGTAAAATATTCTAGCCAAATCTAATAACATTTGCTAGTTCGCAGTCTGAACTCTCCATCTGTAGATATGAGTAATATGAATTCACCTCACAAGAATAGTCTCAGGGCATATACCTCTCAAGGGCTTTCCATACCACTGATCATGGTTTCTTTATGGACCCAGGATGTCTGCCTTCTCTGTTACAGTGCCTGCCCTAAGGGACATCATCCTCCCAAGATTCAAACCATTCTTGTCGTTCCACAGGGCCCTAACAACCTGGCTCTTCCCCTGAGCATTTGGGCTAGAGAGTGGGATGGACTTATACAGAATGTATGAATGAGAAATATGTTGTCTAATCTTGTTGCTTCTGTTCTTGTTGTTATTTCTCATTGTTCTTTCTGGTATTCCATTATCTTGTTTTTTATGTTTTGAAGGTTTATTATATTATACTGTATTTTTATTTTTAATGCCTTGTTTTCATGCTTCTTCAAATTGTGAGTCACCAAGTGTCACACTTGGGCATCCATGTAACTCAAATAAATAAACAAACAAACAAATGATCATAAAATTTTGCAAAGGAATTTTGTGGCTGCATTTTTTCTAAGCCTCTCAGTACCACAGAGGGAGCTGTGGCCATGTGGAGGACAAATGTGTAGGGCCTTCCTCTGTTAATTTACTGTGGGCAGGGGAGTTAAACAAAATAGCTGTGTGAAGTCCATTAAAAGAATAATTCTACTTCTTATTTCTTAAAAATACAGAGACAAAAATAATTGGTTTCTAGCATTTCACCAGTGAATTTAATAGTGACTTATTTTAGGGGGGCTCTACAGCCCATAAAAAAGTCTAAAGGGCTACAGGCATCCACTAGGTCATTCTGGCTTATATATATATATGATATAACTAATATTAATTGGTTTCAGTTTCATGGACTAATAAGAGACCATGAAGTAGTTGCAGCCACTTGAAGCCTTCCAGGTCTGAGAAGGCATTTCTGCCTTACGTACAGAAATGCTTTTTCAAAAATAAGGAGGAGCAATCCATCTGATGTTTCTGTGAGAACTTAGCCTTTGTTATTGCAGTGGATGAAGTGATGTAACAGTGAAGCTGGAACAAACCTGGGAGAATCACAGGGGTAGTATTATATATATAGTAAGATAAACAAGGATGTTGTTGTCCTAGAAACTTCTACAAAAGATAAACCCAAGTGTCCTATTAGCAAGACCTCTCAGAAGATACAGGCCTTGATCACACAAGGCTGAATTGCATCTAGCCTCTCTTTCTCTTGCCAGGAGAGAGAGCTTGGCACTTGCTCATGAAATGGTCACTTCACATTCAGCTCAAAGGGTGTCTCAGAAATATGCAGTAATAATAACAGCAGTAATGATAATAAATAACATGCTGCATTTTCCCTAGGGGCAAACATTAATGGTACAACTGGAAATGTTCAATTTGATTATAATGCTTTACGAAAAGGTCATTGAAAGACTACAAAAGTTTACCTTAGGGATGTTGATTCTCCTTGCTGGATGAAAATGAAAAAGTCAAGCCACCCCTGCTTGCAGCACCCACATTTCTCTCACATTTTCTGGGGCCAACAGTAGGGAGCGTTGCTTATTTAATATAGACAAGGAGGATGGATTATATCCAAGCATGCGTGCATCTTAGAGCCAGCAAACATTCACTGTCGAATGAATGATAAGCAATTTTAGAAGCACACATTTAATGTATTTTGCATTCCACTCAGAAGAGCTATGCTGGAACAACTGCTTCTGGTGGAAGGTCAGCAACACCACTGGTGGGGATTTGACTCCCATTCTTTACCCATCCCAGTCAGCCACCCAAAGCAGCTCTCCAGCCATTTAATGGTACCTGGCTAAAAGTACCTACGCATCCGAAACTAATTATTCATACCTGAAATGAACACTGTACGTTCCTTAATGTGGAATTTCTCCTTAAAATGATCAGAGGACTTGAGACAATTATTTTTGTTAAGACTGTAAAACCTACGATATTTGGTGATTCCCATACGTTTATCATGGCTATCAAAGAATATGTTTCATAATTTTCAGCTTTTTATTCTCAAAGCGTTAATTTCCAATTCCACTAGTTTACATGTAAACTATGTAAATCACAATAACCTTGGAACAAAAGACAATGGCAGTTATTCCCAGGGCACTGATAGAACATTTATTGCTGCAGAAATTGTAAGATTACAAGTCTTACAATCAGCCTAAGGAAAGGGAAAGTAGGAGTGGGGGGTGAGGGGTGCAACTGTAATTTTTTGCAGTATCTCAGGTGTGAAATATATCGTTCACTATACTATTCTTGCAGAAAATCACTACAGAATCTTTGCAAGCAAACAAGGAGGTTTGAAAATGCCTGTAGAAAATCACCAAGTACAGAAATTATATCACATCACTTCCTTTAAACACACAAATGTAATATTATGTTTATTACATGGTTGTTACATTGTCACCATGTAACACAACAGAAATCTAGCAGAGCCAGATATATTAGAAGCCAAAGTAACACAGGCACTGAAATAGCTGCCCAAACGAAAAGGTCCTGGAACCAATGGGACTCCATCTGCATTGCTTAAGTCAGAACCAATAGCAACAGTTACAAAACTATGTAAAAAAATATGGGTTACCAGTAAATGGAGAAAAAACTGGAAAAGGTCAATGTTCATCCCAATCCCAAAGAACAGTGACGTATGCATCTGCTCCAACTACCACACAATAACCCTGATATCCCATGCTAGCAAAATGTTGCTGAATATCATACTAAGCTGATTGGGCCCAATCATGAAAAGACAACTGTCTGATGTACAAGCTGGTTTTATAAGAGGAAGAGACATTTGAGACCACATTGCAAATACTTGATGGTTGATGTAACATGCATGTGAATTTCAAAAGGATGTATATTTATGTTCTTTAACTATAGTAAAGCCTTCAATTACACTGAACATTAAAAATTATGGAAGTACTTAAAAGAAACAGGTGTTCCAAAACACTTGATTCAGTTAATAAAATCAGTGTCCAACATTCAAGAAGCCACTGTCAGAACAACTTTTGTAGTTCAAATGGTTCAAAATTGGAAAAGGGTGTGCAACAGGGCTATATTCTATCACCACTTCTATTCAATTTATATACAAAGGCAGTTTTGAGGAACCCAACTTATACAAATTGGAAAGTGGAATAAAAATTGGTGGCAGAAGCATTAACAGTTTAAGATACGTATAGGACACAACTCTACTAATGGCAAATGAAGAGGATATAAAACAACTTATTCTAAAAGTCAAGGCAGAAAGTGAAAAAGCTAAAGGGAGAGTAAAGTGATGACAACAGATGGAAATGGTGACACCAAGGACTTCCAGGGGAGGTATGGCCAACTGAAGACAGCTCTGTGAAAGTGGAGCTGACAAATGTGGCAAAGATCAAGGAACTGGTGAGTAGATCAATTCCTTGGAACCTCTCTGGATAAGGAGAGGATGGGAGATCACTCACATGTGCTCCGGACTGCTGCTCCTCATGAGGAGACCACAGGGCAGCAGTTTGCCATGGGTGTGAGTGCCAGGAGATGACAGGATCAGTCATCTTGTTCGCAACTTTTAAAGGACACTAAGTTAGCAAACTTCACTTTCCAATCACTTTCAAAATTGCCTATTAACCATCTTAAAGCTATTAGAGACCTTCAAAACGACAGGTTTGAAAAGTCTTCATGGGGTGAGTTTATCTTCAACTCTGAACAAAAGAAAAAATAATTATAAGCTTAATAACTTAAAGAATTTGAAATAAACAGCAAAAAGCTAAATAAGATTTTGATCTAAGAAAGTTATAAACTGATTAAGGGTCCAGAGAAATTTGGAATACTGACTTTTACTATAATATTTTGGAATTAACTATAAAAAATAAACAGCTTTTCAAGGGAAACAGATTTATTTTGGCTATCCTGGCTATTGCAAGTCATAACAAAAGATAAGTGATGATTTTAGAAACTGGATACCAGAGGGGACTAAAGATTTTAAGCGGAAGAAAAAAAAAATACAAACCTGTTCTTGATGTCAGTTAATACTGGGACCTACAAAATGACACAAACGTTATAACATCAGAAATATTAAAGGAGATCTTTGAAGAATGGAGGCACACATTAGTAACTATAATATCAACACTGTCAGTAATGATGTCTGCTTCTATGGATAGACTATGTCTAAAAGATATTAATGAAGGAATGACAGATGTGGAACAAATTTTATCTGACAAGACAGATAAAGTACAGAATGCAGAGCTACAAATGACAGGCCAAGAGAATTATTTGGAAAAGGGCACTTCACTGGATATACAAAAGAAACTGGCTGAAGTTTTAAAAATTAAAAAGGAAATACAAGTGATAAACCAAGAGAATGAACTGGAAAATGTTTTCTTATTGGATCTACAAAAGAGGCTTGCTAAAGTCTTGAAGAAACCTGTGCAATAGGATAAAGAATTGCAATCAAATCCTATAACAATATTTGATTGAATTAAAGATTAAGACTGTTAGAAATAAAAGGAAGGAATATAAAGTTGGTTTATTAGATCAAGGTCAAAATAAGACTTTTTTTTTTTTTTTTTTTTGCAATGTTCTGGTAACCCGTTATGGACTTTTTGCTGACACCAGGATTAAAAAGTTGGTATTTTATGGATTTGCTTATAGATAAGGGATGGGATATTGGATGAAGGGATATCTGTTTAACCTTATAAGGGGTGAAGAGTTGTTCAATTTGTTTACACTTGTTGTGATGAAGGTTGGAAGTCACTTCTTTATATATATATATATATATTTCTTTTCTTTTTTACGGCATTTTTTATTCTTTCTTTCCATTCTCTTTTCTAAGTTCAGTTTATATTAGTGTGTGTTAGTTTGTATTAGTTTGTACTAGTTTGTATTTAGTTTGTATTTTCCTCAGCTCCTAAACTAAGCAAACTGAAGACAGTGGCCCCTAAGATTAAACAAAGAATATAATTTGGGTGCTCTGCAATGACTAGCATGGAGAAGATCTGTAAAAGCAAAGACATTAGTCTTAATATCAAGTGCAGACTAGTAATTGCTATTGTTTTTTTCTTATAGCTACCCACAGGTGAGAAATTTGGACAATTAAAAAATGAAGATAGAGGAAAACTAGAACTAGACTCTTAATTTATGGGTTTGGACATGGAAAAGGACCTTGGACAAGAAAAGTAGTGAACAAGATTTTAGACCCCATCAAGCCAGAAATTTCACTGGAACCTAGGATGACCAATTAAAGTTGCCTTAGTTAGGTCATGCCAAGTAATCAAATTCCTTAGAAAACTCAATTGAGCTAGGAATGGTTGGAAGTGCTAGAAAATGAGGCAGCAAAGAACATGCTGGATAGACACTATCAAGCAAGATACTGGTTTAAATCTAGAAACGTTATAGAGTTGTAATGCATCATAAAGAATGATGAGAACTAATCTATAAAGTCTCTGAGAGTTGGATGTGGCTGAACAGATGAGGAGAGACAGACATTTTTAAAACATGTATTTACCACATCAGCTTCTTAGTCAAGGATGGGCAATGCATTATTAAGCCAATCATAGCAATTATTTTTAAAAGTATTTTTTTCTTGCTTTCATATACAGAAAGAAATGGGAAAGAGAAAATACAAAAAAGAGAAAGAGAAACTAAAAAAATTAAAATCAGAAGTTATTATAATCCATATTTTTAAAAATCAGTTCATTTTTAAAACACAGCATTAAACCTTGACTACATGGAATAACGTTGGTCAAACTTTCCATTATGTTTACAGAGAGCCAGTTCATAATCAGAGAACAAACATGTACCTTCAACTGAAATTCTGGGGTTATACTGTATTTCCCCGCTTAATAATTCCATGATTCTTCATATATTGATACTTTCCAAAATGTGGGAATATAATTCAAAATTACATTTACTTTTTTAAACCATACTATTCTACCCAAAAGCATATTAATGGTTTAACCCAGTGTTGTCCAAACTTGGCCACTTTAAGATGAGTGGACTTCAACTCCCAGAATTCCCTAGGCTGGGGAATTCTGGGAGTTGAAGTCCACTCATCTTAAAATGGCCAAGTTTGGACAACACTGGGTTAACTGTTCCCATTCTTAACATGCTCCAGGAAAAAGCTGCTACCCTTCCAGTTATGTTACTTCCTCAATGGATGACCTTCTGTAGCTCTCCAGAAAGTTGGGAGGCTGAGTGGCAGCCTCTGATGGCTCAGAATTTGCCCGTTCTTGCTGTAGGAGATGTAAAGATAATGTTATAAACAGCACTAAACTATTTCCCCTTATATAAAATGACAGGAGTTTTTTTAAAAATAAGACTAATATTGCCAATCCAAGTAGAATAAGGAAAATAACTGTGATGTAAGTCAAGCAATAGCAGAAATATAAAAGCCAATATTGAATAAAATCCTGCTGATTTGCTGCTTTGTTAAAAGGCACTGAACTTCTCAACACATAAAACAAGTCCACTGCTTGCCTCACTTGCCAATGCACAGGAAAAAAAATCAACTTCTTTAAAGGATGGGAGGAAAACATTTAAAAAGTAGAAAGACAACAGTTTTGTAGTGATAGCATCTGGCATCTCTACAAAATCTGTATGGGAATTATGTTGGTTCCAAAGAACAGGGCTGGTGGGAAAGTATACTTAAAGTGACACAAGTTGGACAGTGTCATAAAAGCTATTTCAATTATATGAGCCATTTAGATATTTCTTTGCAACCAGCAAAGAAATGTCTCTGTTCCAAAATCCATGGTCAGGCAGGTGTCTGTCTTCCAGTATGTACGATTTCCTGCCCTCATTCCAGGTAAATGTGCATATTTTGCAGGCAGTGCATTATTTGGAGAATAGTTGTGCATGCATTTAATAATTAATTGGAATGCCACATTTTCAGTATCTGAGTGGGCACAGAGAGCAAGAACTGGCTTTCAGAGCTTTTAGTTGGGCAGCATTTGAGCTCTTCTGGCGGTGGCTGGGAAGATGGCAGACAGAGGAATCTCTAGGGCTTTCTTTCCTTTGATTCTGCTCTGCAGTTCCATCTCTCTCTTCTTCTTTTTATTCAAGCTATATGTGATTGAAACGCCCCAACATACATCATCTCCTTTGTTGATTAATCCTCCCCTGTGTGCCTTCAATTCTCTCTGAAATCAGCCAGGGAAAAGGCATCTCAAAGAAAGGCCGGGCCAGAGTGTGCACTGCTAGGTTGGGCTCCTGTGCTCACAGATCTGCTTAATTTGGCCTATCTCTCCCCAGTGATAAGGCTGCTAACAGCCTGTTATCAGGCAGTCTGTGAAAATGTGCTCCAGCCTGATTAGGTCTCAGTCTTTGCCAAGGTTATAAACAGCCGTTATCGTTTTCCCGAACAGAATAATCCGGACAGTATCAGCTCAGAAACATATGGGCCACACAGCGAAGATAGCCGCTGACGGACACTTCATTTTAATTGTAACGAGTGGATAGCAGCAGCCGGCAGACAACAGACACAACTGCCCAGTTGGCAGCTGTTCTCCCTTCTCTCTCTCTCTCTCTTCCTCTCTCTCAGCTCCAAGCCTTGGATGTTAAAATACACATATTGACTCTACCTAATACATCTCTGATGGTAAAGTATACCCATCTCCCAGTAGAAAAAGACAGCTCACCACTTCCACATTTCACTTCATTAAAGCTGACTGCGAAATCTGCTACAACCCCCCAAACTGCACAAAAGAAATCAGACGCATTTGCTTTATTACTCTTTCTTCTTATTAGTCTCTGTGTTAAAAATGTTCTGTCTGTTCCTAAATTTCAAGGGAATTAGGTCATAGGAAGAAATTCTACACGGCAAAATCAGAACTACTTCTGGCATCAGAGCTTGTATTCTCTTCCCATTAATCCACACAATCCTAACAGCAGCACCTGGATGAGCAAAGTGTATCACACCAAGAATCTACAGAACTGATGGCCTCAGATGACCCCAGTAAGTGACTCAAGCCACATCCTACAATGGACAATGCACTTACTCATAGATCAGATCTTGCAAAAAATGGGCTTGATGGAAATGTTAATAGCCTCCAAACAGGATAATCAGCAAACAAAGCCAATCTATTGAGTCTTTCTACTATTCACTTTCCAGATATGTCAGCATCTCAAACAATTCTGCATTGAAGAAAGCTGAGGTTGCCATTTCAGGTGATGATCTGAGCCAACACTGAAAGGAGTAGTCAAAACTAGGAAAAGACCTTTCCAAATGGCACAATCCTGCCAGGAAACTTTTCTATGCAGCTTCACTTCATTTTTAAAAAGACTTTCACAACACCGATGACTTGGTAAGAGGTCATAGTTTAGGACTGTTTATGTGCTTGCTCTTATGCTTCATGAAGTTAAGATTAGAAGGGGGAGGGGGGGAGAAAAATCAAAAGTCCAATGGCCTATTCCAGAAGTTGGCAATTCATGGAACCCACGCACACAACACACCTTCCAAAGTGATTGAAATCCATGTGTATCCATGGTATAATCCAAAACTGCATAGTGATGCCACTGCCTGAAAAAGTTGCTGAGCAATAGATTATTCAATTAACTTTTATGGCTGAATGTTGCCCAACAAAATTCATCAGTGGCTGTCAGAGAGATTCATATGTTAACCTCAGCATCTCATGTGGATTATGGGTAAATAAATAATTCCTTACTGCAGAGGAATGTTGTAAGAATTGCTGAGATAATGCATCTGAAGCAGCCTGAACCCCTGACATGATATCTGGGATAGGGAGAGTTTAGACTGTACCTTTATTATTATTTTTTAAATGGGATTGTTTTTGTTGTTGCTGCTGCTGGCCAATGAAGGAAGGGGTTCTCTGAGCATAATGATTCTCCTTTTATGAAACAGGTGTTTTTTTTTGCTTTGTAGTGGAGAAAACATGTGATCTGATAGGATCCAATCCAATTTCTGCCCTATAGTTAATTCCTTGGAAAAGTTCTTGTCCTACAGAGTGTATATTTGCTCTGTTTCATGGAGCAAAATATATGGTATTTTAAGGTATTTCAGGTTCAAACCCAACCTCTGCCTTGTACAAGTTTCTTGAAGAAGCTGGTTGGTCTTTGTGATTAGGCTGCTATGGCTACCATTTTCTGGAAGTGCCCAGAACAATTTTCAGATTTCCAGATGTGCCCATGGTGGGTTACCCTGCATAAACACTTATTACTATATTCTTTCTTTATTATTACCCTAGTAGAAACTTTGAGAAAAATGCAGCTTTAGCTCCTTTTTCCCTAAGTATAGCTTCATTTACATAAACAAAATATATTCAGAAGCTGTAATCTGAGGATTCTAGCAGTTGTAGCCTGAAGTTTTTGCTCCTTCAATTAGGATTAAACAAACAAACAAACAAAAATTAAATCCTGCATATTATAATTATTACACTGACCCATCCCACCCAGTCAGGCAGAGAAGGTATGTTACGAACCTGTTGATGAAAAAATGTTGACTGGTGGGTCCCAGAAGGAGAGACTTCTCTGCTGTTGCCCCCACCCTATGGAATACTCTCCCCCCAGAGCTGAGGCGGGCCCCCCACTCTCCCAACCTTCTGGAAAGGGGTGAAGACCTGGCCCTGCCAACTCACATGGGGCGAGAAGAGGGGCAACCAACCCTGGGGCTGGCTGGCACCTTGAAGATGCTTCCGTAGGTTAATAACCTTTATTTACCATCAGTATCTTGGAAGACATTATTTATGTATGAACATGGTTTTTTATTGTATTTTCATTGTATTTTCATTAATATTTATTCCTGTTTTACTGTAAACCACCCAGAGTCGCTCCTGAGTGAGATGGGTGGTGACTAAATTTGAAATATAAACAATCAAACAAACAAATGTTGTGGTGCTCTCATTTTGATGGAAAAGTGGTCCTAGGAGATAATGATAATACCTCCCTGTGACCAGGCTATTTTTAGCCAATGATTATGGATGAAGTAGAAGTAAAGTAAGAACCCCTCACTGTCCTGAGTATCTTCTTTTGTTCAACCCACCCTGATTAATTCAGTGATTGTACAAGTTGATGAGAAGCGGGTGACACTTCAATGTTGTTATCTCAACAATAATAACAGTTAAATTGGATAAACAGCTACATCACACATATTGCTAAGAACCTAGGGCTGTGGGTCTCCTTTTCAGTATGTTGATAGGAAGGCATCTGCTCTCTCTCACAATACATAAAGTCTCCTCCCATTCTCTGCTGCCCAGATCCGCTAGTTATCTCTGTGGGAGCACCAGTTCAGCTGTAATGAAGGATGGTTCATTGAGGTGTAAAGCTTCATTTGCATTCCCTCACTGTCCCTTTTTATGTCAGGCTCCCCCCCCCCCCCCCCGGCTTTCTCAAAAGGGAAGGCTTAGTTGAGAGATTCTTAACCGCATTTGCATTCTTGAGACAAGCACTTTGGCATTAATTCATCTCTGCACAAAAGTCTCCTTTCGTCTTTTTCTCCCCTCTTCAAGAGACCCAAAATGAATTCAGCAAGAGCAGTGTGCTCTTTTAATGCTGCAGTGCTGTGCCATGCAGGATTACAAGGGATTGGGGGGCTTTCCTTTTCTTTATTCCCAGCGTTCAGCAGCTCTGCCTTGTTTTGCTATTAAAAATACAGCAAGATAATGTTCTTAGGTCCATTAGCTACAGTAATGGTGCTGCCACTTCTGTCTCCAAATGCACCCAGCTCCTGCAGATGCAACCAGAACCAGCCCTAGTTGCTCTCCACCCTGCAGTGAGAGTGCTTGATAAAACAACAACCTCATATTCATACAGCAAGCAGAGTTTAGAAACCTTGGGAAGATTTAGGCCTGGGCTCTGATTCACAGATGCTCTCACCATAATCTGTATTCTGATCTCAACACCAGCAGTGCTGTGATCAGAATAACCAAGGCCTCATCAAAAATTCAGCCTTCTTGACTTCCCTGCATTTACTGCTGTTTCACAGACACTGAGAAAATGTAGATACCTAGAAAAGATTCCTATCTTCTATTCTGCATTGGAAGTGGAGAATCATTGCCTTTGTCAGGTCAGCCAGTTCTTCTCTAAGCAACAGTGGATTTCATTAGACAGAATATCTAGCTGCTTCATTTGAATCCTACAGTATCTAGATCCACTAGGGAAAAATCCAAGAGATTATAGAGAGATGAAGGACAATTCTCCTTGGTCCATTCTACACAGCCAACTAAGAAGGAATCTGGGACTGCCTCACAATTACTGTATGTTAAGAATGCTGTACAGGAGTTGCTTGTGATACTAGCATAACCACCATCCTCACAGCAAGATACACATTCTGTATAATATTGTGTTTGCAATGACAAAAAGCAATTATTTGAAAATTGAAGCAAGGGGTTAAAATGAATGTAAAAGAGTCAAATAAATGAAGGCTGTGCAATTTCTGTGGGAAAACCATGACATCAAGAAATGAGGCAGGTTACAATTCATTAGGGAGTTATCTTTCATAGATGTTACTGGAAATTAAGAGCATCCTTGTCTGGAGGGGAATCCTTCTCTGCCTTCTAGTCAAGGCAAACTGCTACTTCGAAATCTGTGGAAAAGCAACAACTCAGGCCTAACCTAATGATCCATTTAGTATGTATGGTTCACCAGTCCAATAGGTTGATTTTATTTATAGAAAATATATATGCCACCTGTTTAATGGTTCTGGATCACTTACAAGACATAATAAAAATTTCATATATAATCACATAGATATAGATATACTCATTCATTCATTCATTCATTCATTCAGCCTCTACAACAGTAGCATTAAAACACCTTAGAAAATAAATACGTTTTGATACACTTCCTAAATTGTGTTACGGTTCTTTTTTTTTTATAAGAACTTTATTAAGTTATAAAAAGCATAAAGGTAAAAGCAAACCAGAACTAATAATCAAGGAAAAGGGTAGAGAACAAGAAAATTAGAGATAAAGAATACAAAAGTGACGGAAAATAAAGAAAAGGGAGGGAAAAAGATTACAAAAACAATAACTTCCGACTTCTTATACAGCAGATATAGCTAAATCATATAATAACCTCTTACTCTAAAATTACATCTTAACATACATATTTTGTATAACCTATTAATTTAACTATTCATCAAATCCATATATCATAATTTCATTTTTTTCTGTCTCCTGCAAAAAGTCCAAAAGGGGCTTCCAACTGGCATTAAAATTAGTCAATGTTTTTTCTCTAAGCAAAGCTGTCAATTTTGCCATCTCAGCTAACTCCATCATCTTCACCATCCATTCTTCCATTGTAGGTAATGTTGAGTCTTTCCACTTTTGAGCATATAAAAGTCTAGCTGGAGTTATCATATATAAAAACAAAGATCCATGAGTTTTTTCCAATTGTTTATCCATCAGTCCCAAAAGGAAAGTCTCTAAACCGTGTTACAGTTCTAATGGAAATGTATTCCATCACTTTTTCCCTACTATTGAAAAAGTTGAATTGATTATGTCAAATATATTCATGGTGGGACCTACAAAATGTACCCAATTGATAATTTAAGAGTATGAAACAGACTATACAGGTGTGGGAGATCCTGTCAGTAGTTTGGGCCTAATCCATACGAGGCTCAATAGACCAGAGATTTCAAACCTGTAACTCACAGGACACATATAGCTCTCCAAGTCCTTTACCTGGAAAGGAGTAAGTCCTAAAGGCAAGGCAGGAATGTCTTGGCTATCAAAGTTACTCCAAAAGAAAGCAGCATTTCCACCTGCACATTTCTATGGAGTAAGAACAAACTGGACAGACTGATGGAGACAATGAGGAAAGAGGAAAGCAACAAGCCAGCACACAGAACAAAAGAAAGCACCTTACACACGTAAGAGCTTGCTTATCTCATCCAGGCACTAGATTCTTCCTTTGGCTAAGAAGAAATAATTCAATGCCCAAGAAGGCAGGGTAAGGGGCAGCTGCACGCCTAACCTCACACTGAAGCACTATCACAACCCCTGTTTTTTTCCTTTGCTGCTTTCTCTGCCACTGTGACGCTGTCCTGCCCTGCCCTGCCCTGCCCTGCCCTGCCCTGCCCAGGTGCACAGCCACCTCTCCTCTGTCTAAAGCCCTAGAAAGGAGGAACTGCTGCAATGGCAGATGTGGGAAAGAGCAGGCCAGCCGTGAATCTTTCTGTGATGGCACTGCAGAACACCTAAGGGGAGAGAAGGCTCTGCATTGTGGGGGGGGGGGGGGGGATGCAGGGCATGTGACAGGATCCAGAAGCCCAGTACAGGGCAATGGCTTCAGCCCAGGTCTGGGGAGGGGAGGGGGCAGAGCTATCTCTGTCTGAAATTTCAGCACTTCCCCATTACACCAGGGTTCCCTGTATCTCTTCCTTACTGCCAATGGCTTCACTGCTGATAACTGCTCTTCGTGCAACAGCCACCTACCACATACACAACTCCAACGTCAACAACAAACCTGTTACTGCACAGCCTTCCCTGCAGCCTAGGTGGCCAATGTGAAAGAGCACAAAAGTAGGTCTTTTTTGCAGGAAAGTTAATTTTATTAACTAAAGGTATGTTTAATGAAATACCATGATACTCTTCTTTTTTAATTCATCTGACAATTTTGCATCAATGTACAAAAAGACTTCAGTGTTAAGGCCCTCAGTTTAACAAACTGGTTATGCACCTGTGATGATTTGAGTTTGAGATCCCTGCTACAGACCATCTCTGCCATGTATAACTGAGCAGAGGAAGCAACCAGCAACCAATGAAGTAGTTTCAATAATAGGCAATGTTGAATCAAAGGAAGCCTCACTCACCATACATATGGAAGCATTCTGGGCCAGTTGCAATTTCCAGCTAGATAGCATCACTGAAGCAATGAGCATGAAATTGAGCAAACTCAGGGAGGCAGTGAAAGATAGGAAGGCCTGGCGCAATATGGTTCATGGGGTCACGAAGAGTCGGACACGACTTAACGACTAAACAACAACAAAGAACCCTTAAACATTCCAACCATAATTAATAATATCAAAAGAAATCCAGGAGTAACAACAGGGTCATGCTACCTTGTACAGAATAGCTATCAGAGCCACCAAGCCCATCTCTATGCCAAATTTGTGTATAAACCCAGACTGAAAAGGTTAATGATAATCCATTTCATCTAATAGTTCCTGGAATTGCAGCATCACTACTTTCTCCAGCAGCTTGGTTACATATGAAATATTAGACATTGACCTCTGGTTATCAAAATGATTTGTGTCTAGTGATTGCATCATTTTAGGGAAGCTGAGGGTCAGAGCAGACAGGAAATGATACAAAGTATATGGAGTCATGTCTCCTTCCCCCCTCCACCCCATAGTTCTTCTGGCCTCTCACCATGGCAAATCTCTCTTCAACTTTTGAAGGGGCTGACAAAAGGAATTCAGTTTGCAGTTGGCAAGACAGGTGGATCATCGTCAGTAGCTGTGCTGAATTACCTATCACCCATTCCTCCAAGTCCAGTCTGCAGAGGAGGGCTGGAACAGGGCCTGGTGGCATTCAGTGGCAGAAAAGCTTGCAGTAGTTTTGTTACCCAACCAAAATTAATCCCGGTCTTGTGTCTTCATGACAAATACAGCATGAGAATAAGGTCACAGAGAAACAGAATGTTTGGGATGTTGGTAATGCAAATGTTGGCTTGGCTACCAAGATTAAGGCTTGGCTAATCAAATATACGTCTAATGCAACTACAGTCAAATATTTCCCAACCCACTGGTTTCTCTCTGTGTGAAGAAAAATAAACAAAGTAAAGATAAAAATGGTAACTCCAGCTCAAGTTAAGAAAACATTTATATGATGAAAGAAACTCAGCTTGTCATCCATAAGCCAGTTACACTAAAACAGGCAGGGTTATATCCATCCAGCCTCATTGTACAATTAGATTACAAGTGAAGCATCTATTTACCCTTTCACAGCATGCTTAGTTTCTGTATGCAACTGAAGCTAAAACCTAGGTCCAAGCTGAAATTCATTCCACTGACTGCTGTTACCTTTCTCCAGTTTGACTGGTCTATATACAAGGTAAACTAGTTTGGGGCTTATTTGGCTTAGCTGGTTCATAGCTCAGACTGGGTGTCACACAGAAATCAGCAACTCTTTTATACTCTTTATTCTCACACTTCTGTGCTGTGACAGCTATACTATGGCTTTCAGTAATGTAATAATATTATTTTTGAGATCAGTTAAGGCATAAAATGCGTGTACCTTCAGTCTTTAATATTAATAAGTCTTGTAACTAGTGGTTTCTTGTACCTCCGAATTCTTGAGCACAACTGGAAAGGGCACTTATCCTGAAAAATCTAATAAATTTACAGTTTTATATACTTCCTTCAATTGTAAAAGTCTTGTTCAATAAACTTTAAAATGCCACTATAGAGCAATAACACAGACGGTATAAAGCCAGCCCAGGGAAAGCTGTGCAACTAGAAATTGTTCCCCTTTCTGCTAGAGCAATAAAGTTTTATATGTTTGAACTGACTGTAAAAAGGTTTGAATGTTGGCAACTGGGGAATAATCTGTCTTCTTTATAGTTATTATCATATTTCCCACAAGACCCCTTGGTCTGTGTCAATCCTTCTTGTATATGACACCTTTGTACTGTCAGCGAAAGCTAGAATACTTTACTTGTTTGTTGTTGTTGTTGTTTTTTTATCCTATAGGTCTTGTATCTGTATTCCTTCAGATTACAGCTAGCAGGAATAAATTACTTGTGACAAGTTTCAATTGAATGTTTCACCAAATAACACTGCATCTGAAGTGCTTTTCTTGGAGAAAAAAATTAATAAATGATTATATTAACTTGTCACTTGATCTAAATTTGATTCAGGAACATTATGATGCAGGAGACACTCATAAAAAATAATTTTCAAGAATATTCCCAGAGGTTGCAAGAGAAGCAGCTACCGCACTGGGGCAGCAAACACAACCTTGGAGGCAGGCCACTGTGCTACCATCTCCTGAATTACAGCCTGAATTGGAAGAAATATCTGTGAAATACCTTGGGAAGGCCAAATATTAGGTCCAACTAGTCAAAGTCAAAGCTGAACTACTGAGTTAGTTATTATGGTTGCTACAAGTTAACAAGGCAATTAAACAGTTTCTACGTCAAGTAAAATTTTTAAAAATGTAACTAGATCGTCAAGGTGATAAAACAACATAACAAAAATGTTGCCCCATTTAAGGAAATGGAGTACCTGTACATAAAATAAATCAGAGTTGTCTGGGTACTTCACCAAATAGGGAAGCATGAAGCAGGAACTTGCGTCCTTATAGAAGGCTCAATATAACAGAACGTGGGCTATAAACCCAATGGGTCCTTCTTCACATGGGCAAAATTTTAGCTCATAAGGAACTTTTTAAAATTTGCCCTTGAGAAGAGCTGTTGGGAGGGCATTATAACATGCTAATTTTAGAGTTCTCTGGAATTTAGGAACAGTTTTTTAAGTATCTTGCCAGCCTGAAAAGTGGGCCTTGACTACTCCAAAATACATTCTTGGGTACAGGAATCCAACTGGCCTTTCCATTCTCTGGCATGTTGCTTGAGTGCAGCAAGCACTCAGTCACAGCCCTTCATCAAAATAAGTTCTTTGAGAGCCCACAGTGTTGCTGTCTCAGCAAAGATTATCTTTTCCATGTTGATTCACAATTATCTGTCATAATCAAAAAACCTATTGTTTCTGGAAAAAATTGGCTTTATCAGCGGGCAATAATACAGATCCATATGCTTGTCACCATTTTAGTTGCACTGGCCTTCCTCGTTAGTATCACATCAGGTACATGGGACCACTTGAAATATAGACCGTAACATTTAGACTCAACCCCTTCCCAAGGGACAAAGCAACTGTATGGTCCCAGCCAAATACTACTTTAGCACTGCTGGAATTTGCTGAGCCCCTCTGGCCCAGGGAAAGGACTTTACAGTTTCCACTGGTTTTGTGCATTTTGAACTACACAGTTTTGATGTGCCCTGCATTTGATGGAGCTATGAAAAACAATGTCCAAGTATTTAAATATTTTTAACTTGCTTTACTGTCTGATCGTTTAACTGCCAGCTGAAGTAGTTCTGGACTCATATTCACATGTTCCAGATCATTCAGAGAAAGACAGCCTTTAAGATATAGAGAGTATATGCCAACAAGCAGCAGCTACTTTTCAAATATTCCCTCTGAGCTTCCAGCCATTCCCTCTATTGAACAACAGAGCTGAGTATGACAACAGGCCTATCCTTTCTCTATAAACTAGCTTTCTGCCCTCAAGTGTGGTGGAGGACACTGTTCCATCACCAATGTTGAACAGTATAAATTCAGATGCCAGAATCTTTGTCACTTTGGGCAGCGCAGCAAAGCATCTTGGAATGACCTTGGCTGATAGATAGTAATAATAATATTTGATCCCGGGTGTTTGATACCAAGTGTCAGAGTCAAAAGGATAAGAAACTGATTTAAGCTTATTGTATCTATTTATTGTGTTATTCAAAAGCAATTTTAATTTACAAAACACTTAACTATTTTAATTATCCTTGCAGCTACAGCTTTCCCTGGATGACAACGGTTATTCTTATTTTACAGATGGAAACTTAGACTAAGATCTAGATTGGGTCTAACTTAGATCTAGACAGGGTCACCTAAACTAATTATTGCAAGGGAGTATAGAAAGCTCAGATTCAAGGTTTCAAAATCCAGGTCCCACTGTCTATCCAATGCATGCCTATGACTTTCATTATCACAACCCTAAAATTATGGGTACTGTTCATCAGAAATATCTCATGTAGAGACTTTCTTGAAACTAACAAGAAATTTTTACCCACAGAATGATCCTCTGGCTTGTGTTTGTGATTTCAGACCTCATAAATATCTAAACAGTGGGTCTGTAGCACATTTCAGATTATATGCATGTATTTGAACTTGTCCAAGAAATATCACGAAATTGGTTAAGCACTAAAGTAATCACGATGGTATTATTTCAGCATTGTAAGGCAGAGTCTGCCACAATCATGTGACTGCCAACACTTGGAGGACAAATTAGAATATACAGGTGAAACTCGAAAAATTAGAATATTGTGCAAATGTTCATTTATGTCAGTATGGCAACTCAAAAGGTGAAACCAATATATAAGATAGACGCATTACATGCAAAGCAAGATATGTCAAGCCTTACTTTGGTATAATTGTGATGATTATGGCGTACAGCTTATGAAAACCCCAAATTCACAATCTCAGAAAATTAGAATAGTGGGAAAGGGTTCAATATTCTAGGCTCAAAGTGTCCCACTCTAATCAGCTAATGAATCCATAACACCTGCAAAGGGTTCCTGAGCCTTTAAATGGTCTCTCAGGCTGGTTCAGTAGGAATCACAAGCATGGGAAAGACTGCTGACCTGACAGTTGTGCAGAAAACCATCATTGACACCCTCCATAAGGAGGGAAAGCCCCAAAAGGGAATTGCAAAAGAAGTTGGATGTTCCCAAAGTGCTGTATCAAAGCACATCAATAGAAGGTTATGTGGAAGGGGAAAGTGTGGTAGAAAAAGGTGCACAAGCAGCAGGGATGACCGCAGCCTGGAGAGGATTGTCAGGAAAAGGCCATTCAAAAGTGTTGGGGACTTTCACAAGGAGTGGACTGAGGCTGGAGTTAGTGCATCAAGAGCCACCACACGCAGACGGATCCTGGACATGGGCTTCAAATGTCGTATTCCTCTTGTCAAGCCGCTCCTGAACAACAAACAACGTCAGAAGCGTCTTACCTGGGCTACAGAAAAAAAGAACTGCTCTGTTGCCCAGTGGTCCAAAGTCCTCTTTTCTGATGAGAGCAACTTTTGCATCTCATTTGGGAACCAAGGACCCAGAGTCTGGAGGAAGAATGGAGAGGCACACAATGCACGATGCTTGAAGTCCAGTGTGAAGTTTCCACAGTCTGTGTTGATTTGGGGAGCCACGTCATCTGCTGGTGTTGGTCCACTGTGCTTTATTAAGTCCAGGGTCAACGCAGCCGTCTACCAGGAGATTTTGGAGCACTTCATGCTTCCTTCCGCAGATGAGCTTTATGGGGATGCTGACTTCATTTTCCAGCAGGACTTGGCACCTGCCTACACTGCCAAAAGTACCAAAACCTGGTTCAATGACCATGGGATTACTGTGCTTGATTGGCCAGCAAACTCGCCTGACCTGAACCCCATAGAGAATCTATGGGGCATTGCCAAGAGAAAGATGAGGGACATGAGACCGAACAATGCAGCGGAGCTGAAGGACGCTATTGAAGCATCCTGGTTTTCCATAACACCTCAGCAGTGCCACAGGCTGATAGCATCCATGCCACGCCGCATTGCGGCAGTCATTGCTGCAAAAGGGGCCCAAACCGAGTACTGAGTACATATGCATGCTTATACTTTGCAGAGGTCCGATATTGTTCTATTTCCAATCCTTGTGTTATTGATGTCATGTAATATTCTAATTTTCTGAGATTGTGAATTTGGGGTTTTCATAAGCTGTATGCCATAATCATCACAATTATACCAAAGTAAGGCTTGACATATCTCGCTTTGCATGTAATGCGTCTATCTCATATATTGGTTTCACCTTTTGAGTTGCCATACTGACATAAATGAACATTCGCACGATATTCTAATTTTTCGAGTTTCACCTGTAGTTCTGGATGAGCCCTATAGCATGGGGATCAGCAAAATGGGGGAAAGAAGGGGGTCAGTTTACAATGATAAACTTATAGGGAAAATGACACTTGATAAGTGTAATTTTTAAAACAGTGGTTTAAAATACTATTACAACATCTTATCATATTTATGCAAAATTCTTATATCTAACATTAAAATCTTCTAGTGTTTCCAATCATACTATTGCATTGTTACTGCATTTTTCTGGATTACTACATCACAATTTTCCTACTTTTCAAAGATGAAGTAAAGGATATGCTTATAACATCATAATTCCAAGGTTCACTCACTCTTGAACATTTCCCCCCCCCATCATATTATTAACATATTGCTTAAAGCTATATTTAATTTGCTCTATAATAATTATTCCACTTGCTTTAAAATTCAAGGGTTTTTTTTCGGGGGGGGGTTTGCTTGCCTACTTTTTTTGGTTTTCCTTTTGACACAATGTGTATTTGGACAATATGTTCTAAAACAATTTTGCCCATATATGACATGAGTGTAGGGGTATAGAATTGTTCACCAACATGCATCAACATTAAACAATTGTTTCAAGTGTTCCAGATATATGAAAGCTACACAGTATTGCAAGGATAAAAGGATGCTGCCTTATTATTTCAGATGGATAACTATGGCCCAGGTTACCAGCCTCCTGTCAACAAGTTAGACATGTATTCCAGCATTATCATATTATCATAATTATCATAACACAACCCAGACTCTGTTTCAGAAACTTAAAGCAAGAATTAAAAACACATAGCTCATACTTGAGCACAGCTGCAAGGTGATCAGTTAAACCATGGGTGAACCCTCCACTAGATCGCTCAGCCTGTTAGTTAGTTTGGATAAAGATAGCTAGTCTGGATCAAATGAAACACTGAAACAACACAAAAAAATTATTCAAAGCAGACATTGCTCAAGAAAGCCAGTCATCATATACTTTATCTGAAGTATAGAAAATGTAAAAACCCAAAAATGGCAGTTTTCCTAAAATTGCCAAATGCATGGGTGGGGAAGATTTTCCAGGCTGAAGGCCAAAGTAGTCTTGAAATGCCCTTAGGAGCTGCATTCCTACAGAGGGAGTGGCCAAAGATGCAGTAAGCAAAATTATCAAATGTCCATTTTATCTTTTCAGATTTCTGTAGACATCCCCCATCCCAAAGTCATTCTATCATACAACCAGCATAGGTACCAGTTTCAGGTCTCCATAGTCCCTTCGTGAAGAAACAATCTACCATTTAGTTCACTAAAGTTTTATCATGACAAAGCAGAGCCTCAGGAGTTGTGAAAATCTATGCAGAGGGCCACATTGGAGAACAAAGACTTCAAGGAATACCTTGGTTGCACCTCCAAACAAAAGAAAACAAAACACTAACTTCTCAGACAGGGTGATAACATCACAGAGCTTGAGAGGCCAATGAAGATCCAGAAGTCTGGGAAAGGTCAGGAAGAGGGCAAGACAAACACTTAGAATAGAAAAGCTAGTACATACCAGTAGCAAAGATCAGAGATGATTAAATGCAAAATAAAAGAGTGATGTAACCAAGAACAGAGGTCAGCCAGCTCAGTTGGCTTTGTGGCCCAGTTCAGAAGACTTACAGAGTTAAGATTATATCCATGGACTGGAAATTCACCCTGCTGACCTAGAGAGACCATAATTAGGCTCACAGATTTGGACCACTGTCTTCCTGACATGAGCTGAAAAGTTCCTGCAATTTGCCAAACTTAGTAGTGTGCTACAAACGCATAGCAAAAAGGGTGGAATGAACTGAACTGCGGTATGTGGGGAAGGGAACACTTGTATCTTCCATCACACACTCATGTGTTAACAATATAAGCATGGGAATATGACCATGTTGCAAGACATAGATGAAAGGGGAGGGGACTAATATCTTTCCCACTCCTGAGACTGGAATTACCAGGGACAAGGGGAATCTTTATTCCTCATCCTGCTGGTGAGCTTATTTATTTATTTATTTAGGATTTATTTATTGATTTCAACGAGGAGTGAAAGCTGCCATTCCTACCTATAGATTATCATGCTGCAGATTAAGACAACAATATACTAAACAAATTCCCCAGCAACTCTAGCATTAGGTGCCTGACAACAAAACATCAACCAACGTAAGCCATGTTCACAGAGCAGAGAGAGACTTGTTGTTCGCCTACTTTCCCACCTTTATCTTACTGCCTGGACCCCTCACACCCCTCCTTTCTCTTTTTCTTTGTCACTCACCAGCACACACACACACCACTGCCCATCACAATTCTGGGCATTTTGCAAGTAACAGCAGTAAAGTGAGAGAGCTGACAAAGGCATACAGAACTCCAGTTCCACCAAATGTGCCAAGGGAATGAGAAGCACAGCAAGGGTTAAGTCCATCCTGTAATAAGAATTTCTGTTCTGGCGCGTTGCGAGAGCCCATTACCTCCCGCCACATTACCTCATTCATTTCTTATATGCGGATGGTTTATTTTCCCATGAGCACCCTGGCGCTCAGACATGGCTAGTATAAAGTCCCCTCCCTCTGCTCTATTTCTCTATCCATCACATTTAACACCCTGACAGTAACAGTCTATAATGTTTCTATTCTACAAAACCGCTCTGTCAACTCCAGGCTTCCAGAGCAGCAACTGAGGAAAATAAATAACATCAACACTGTGGACGACAGCATCACAGCTTGCTTTCTGCTGGGGTTTTTACATACACACACACACACACACACACCCCTACACACATACCCCTACACACATACACACACACACACAACCCAAAGGGGGAAAAAAGAAAGATGTATGCATGGGAGGAGGAGCAAGATGTTAAACACTTGACAGATGCAAAAGAATATTTGGGATCTCTTCTATGGCATACAAAGGATTGCCTTTTACCACACACATTTCTCACAGCCTTTCCCCCCCCCTCTCTCTCTCTCTTTACACAGTCATAGCACTTGCAGTGAATTCAACATTCATCCTTATGTGTTTTTCCAAGAACCAAGGCAGCGACCCCGCAGCCAAAGTATTATTGCCCCTCTTCTGTTTGAAAGTGAGAATCCCTCTGCAGTGTCATTGCTTTATCCTCAGAGGGAAGGGGGGAATGACCTTCCCCAAATTACCTTCTGTCTTTTTTCAGAGTATGAGTCTGCTGTTGGAGCCTCTTTCATCATCACCATCATCACTAGGACCACCATCCTCCTCATGTAGGCAAAGGCTAATGGCTGCATTAACTTGTATTCTTCTAGTTCCTGAACTGGCAGGAAATATGGCAGCATACAGTGGGTTGCCCCAATGACCAAGCCCTATTCTGTCTCAGTGACAAGGCTGGAGACTGATGCTGTTCTTATGGTTTCCATGTGGGACAATACAAAGACAGTGATTGATGGATTTTTTTGGCTTCATTTCCACTCCCGTCCAGGGTCAGCTCCTGGTGGGAGAAAGAACCGGCCACTGCTGTCCTTACTGTGTGGTAGGGTGCGCTTTGGCAGAGGGGACAGAGGCTTTAGCTAACTATTGGGTTGCCTGTGTGACAGCCTATGCTTCTGACCTGTCCCTCAGACTATTTCTGAACATGGGTCTAGCACTGTTCTGAGCATGTTTGTTTAAACATATTCATGGAGCTCTTCTGGAACAGAGCTAAACCTGCATCCCCCGAATACCCCAGAGCTGGCAGGTTTCACACACAGGCTGAAGCATGAGGGAATTCTCTGAGGAACATATGACCAGTGAAGTTATTTTCGGGGACGTGGATTTAGTGCTCTTACGTGTTCAAAAATAGACTGACAGATCACAGACATGATGAAAAGATTGGAAGGAGAGTTCCCTCTTGCTTCAGCCCGCCTGTCAGATGGCTGAGGAGTGAAGTAGGAGAAAGCAATTGATAAATGTTGCAAGGGAGTGTCAGGGTTTGCAATAAATTGCTATGGCTGGTAGCACCTGATTCAGCCCATGCCCCCCAGCTATGCCTGTGAGCTCTCACTTGGATAAAAGGGGAAACTGGCAGAAGAATTCTTTTCAATTTCACTCCAGGTCCCACATATCCCAAGCCAATAAGGCCTGCAAGGAAACTGCAGTGCTGGCATTAAATAGCTGTCGCCAGCACCCTACTGAAATAGCCCTTGAAATATGCAAAATAGCATTGGAATAAGCCAAATATTAAAAGCAGAAGAAAGTATAGACACAAACCCCCTTGTCAGCGGAAGCAGAGAAAGAACTGTAATGCACTAATCCGGGACAGAGCTACCAATCAATAGTCTGCAGAACCCAGCTCTCTTTTCTGATTTAATCTTTTGGAGCGCCAGTGCTCTCTTTAAAAACAAAAGCAGGCCTAGTACTCTTCCAGCAGAGTGTTACCCCATGTATATAAGGACTGTCCCTAATGCCAGGTCAGATCAGATGCAGGATCCAGATGCCTAGTTTCTCCAGCAGCCCAAACCACAATGGCATGGAGTGCAGTGCTCAGTGACCTGAGGAAAGGGCATGTGCTCATGGCAGCCTAAAGCAGCGAATAGGAACGGGGCAGATCCCAACCTAATTACCAGCTTTACCAGTGAGACATGGCAGATCCACTTGTGTTGGAAGAAGAGACAATACCACTTTAAAACTGGAATAGGTGAATACAGCTTCAAGGTACCTCTGCATGGGCTATGGATGAGTTAAAAGTGACAATATGCGGACATGTCCTCTAAAAACTGTTAATGAGCCACTGCCATGCTGTTAGTGGGATGAGAGGCCCAGCCCTAGCAAGAGTCATCAAGATTTGAATCTTACTTGGGGCAGTGAAAAAAAGGAGATCCATCAGTGTTTGTATTAGATGTCTATCCCATTTTATCTCAGATGGATGAGGATTTAAACAGCCTGACTGTTCCATCTGCAAAGGGCTGAAACAGTTGTTTTTAAAAGCAATAATAGAAAAAGGAAGGAAATTAAGCATTGATTGTTAAAAGGAAAGGGTCTTTCATGTTTTGACCTATACACAAGATCATACATTTAACTGATACACAGGAATTGATTCTAGATATACTGTCTATGTGGGATGAAAGACGAGGCCTGCTGCTGTTGAAGTTTTGAAGTCCCAAATGTTTAAGTGTTGTACCTTGATATACACCTCCTTAAAACCTGGTTATCTGACTCTTCTTAAATTCTCTTTTGCACTTTGATTTTGTACATATTCATATATTTTTTCATATATTATTTGTATTAAAGGGGCATACTAACTTCTTTCATATCAAGAAAAGGAAATGATGTGTTACAATTTATTAAAGTGCACATTGACAAACTACACATATACACATACACAAAATAATGGAAAATGACAATTGATTTTGCTAGAACTAGCTATGCTACTCAAAACTAAACTTACACATGATATTCATACCACAGGTTTTTTTTTAAATACTTCAGATTAGATACTTTCTTTTTGGAGAAAAAGCTGCACAAAGAGAACCAATGCAACTCTAAACCTTTCATCACTACTAATATTTTCCTATTCTCCTAATGCTATTTGTCCCCAATGTTTATTAGCTGGGAACAGCATCTTCAGGGGAAATGATAGGATGGGTACATACAAAGCTTAGAGTTACTGTTTTGTTATGGATGGAAAAAGATTGCACAAGCAACTGGTTTGCCCTTGCCCCTTGCCAGCATGGCCTGGACATTGGCAGCAAAAGGCATCTGTGGTCTTCCCTTAATGCAGCATCAATTGACACCACAGCAGCCAGCCCAAACCACAGGTTGGGAAGTATGCAGTCAAAAGGGTTATCTAATGCTAGCTTCATTCTAATTGAGTTGGTACCATATGTCACCCAGCAATAACATTGCAAGCAGTGTGCAACTGAATACATATTTAATTCACATAATGGGTACAACAGTAGAAGTAATCAAGGCAGTTTGCCATAAGCCATAAAGAAACGCAACTTGTTCTCTATCAAGAAACATTCAGCATCGGGGGAGAGGGGGGGAAAGAAAAGCATCCCCAGAAAGAGAGGGAAAAACACGTCACTGCAAAAACATCCAGCAGTAAAAAGGCTGGGGCGTGAATAAAAATCAATAGGAGAATATTGTTGACAAATCTTTCGCCTTCTCAATGTAATTAACGGTAATGGATTTATTGGCAGGATCTTAAAGATTTTCATGTTAAATAGAAGCCCAGAATGTTCCTTGTCTGGTCAGCCCACTGGATCATCCAGGGCTCGAATTGCTTCATTCTTTACACAACCCAGCTAGTTCTCCTTGGCAGTGCAGGACTTGGAGTGGCACCTGACATAAAGCCAGTGGCTCCTCCCCTTCATTTCTTTCTGCAATGAGATGATTAATATGAATGTGGAACACTCATCAATATCGTTGGACAGATCAACCGGCATTTCCATTAAAGTCCTATTAATGTGCAAGAGACACAGCTGTGGACAGGTTGGTGTTAAAAAAAAAGTTCTGAACGGAAACTCTGGGCCTGGAAAAAAAATGAAACCCTGGTCCTTCCACTCATTAAGCCTTCCTCCCCCAACATGTTTTGATGTATATTTCATGAGGATAAACAAACATTCATTTTACTTTAGTGAGCTGGTTTGCTGCAACATATTATCAGCCTAGCCAGCAATGAGGGGACATTAATTTCAATTCTGGTGTTTAAACACTTTGGCGAGGCCAATCAGTCATTTCTGGCTTAGCCCTCCAAAGCCCTCAGGAGAAACTGGGGCTGCCCCCCCCCCCACTTCTCCTGCCACCATCAACCTACTCTAACATGGGAAAAGGGGATCTGCCTTTCCAACTATGGGGACAAGAGACAGCTTCTCTGGGGCAGGCCATGGAGGCCTGAAGGCATCAGCTGATTTGAACAGGTTATTAAATGGGACATTAAATGGGCACAGAGGTGATTGGAGCACATGTGTGCCAAAATCCAGAAAGGATAAGTAGATAGACAAAATTGTCCCAATCTCAGTTTCAATCAATTTTATTTTGGTCTCTAACCAGCATAAAATATAGGATCATACAAGTTAATCAGAAAACTACAAAGGATTTCTATAATGTAAAACCTCCATAAAAAATAAAAGGAAGTCCTAAACATTCCTCAGAAATCAGTAGATTATGCTGCAAATATGTATCATGTAAGAATACAGGTACAATCATAGTGACATTGCAACTGTGCAACTTATAGAGAAGGGCCAGACTCATTTGAAAAACTGAAAGGTTTTTCAGGCCTCTTAAGGAAGTCAGAATAAAATCAGGCATAAAATGTGCCCTCCCTCACTTTTAATATGTTGTGTCTGCAAGGATATATATGATAACAAGACTGGAAGACTTATGTCTATCAAGCCAAACCTAAGTATTATAGACCTTAAACTTAACCCACAACAAGTCCTCTGCTTCTATGTCATAAATTCTGTGGAATTGGAAATGTATGGGCATCCATAGATTACTATATTTTATATTGCTACAATGGGCCTAGTAGAGGATCATGATGAGCTCACTATGCATCCGGAAAACAGTCAAATGCCATGTTGAATTGGTTTCATAAACAGATCACAAGCAAAATGTGGGAAACAATAGCAATCCTCTATCCAACATTCAGACAGATTCTTATAAAGTGTCACTGGCCACTGATGGCTCTTAAGTTCATAATTTGGGGAGGGGAGGGGGTGCCAAGAGTTCACATTTTACAAACTGAGCCAAAAGCTGCAAGGCTCAGTTCATTAAAGGTCAGCCCAATAGTAACAGTGCTTCCATCATCAAAACAACTCCCTCCTCTTTCTTTCAACCTACCAAGATACATATGTGCCTCTAAGCAAAGCTTCTATTGTTCCTGCTTAGTATGTAGAAACTAGATGGTAAAGATCCTAGTCACCAAAATACTTGATAGCCTTAACTATCTTAACTGTTAACTTAACTGTTAACTATATTAACTATGCATCCTGAAAATCTTAGGACCCATGAATTTGGAATATTGGTACTTCATGGCACAGTGGCTCCTGTAGGAGGAATTTTTGGGGGAAGGTAAAGTAGTCTAAGTCCAGGTGACACAAGTGGGGGTAGAAGAGAATTTTATCAATGTGCAGCTTGATGAAAAAAGGAAGCACCAAAAATCAGAAAACCATTTTGTTTCTTTCAAAATGTCAAACAGTACTTTTCAAGTGCGCCTTGAAATTCAATTTTGGCAGACTTCAGTATAAGCTTGGGAATTAGAATAACCATCTAGGAATTTTTTGCTAATCTTATCAGAATTCTTGGAATCTCTGGCTGTTTTAATCAAACAGGTATCTCTGACTCTTACCTGAAATTTCACTTGTTGCCTCATGCAACCTAATCTCCTGTAGCTATACAGGTAGTCCTCACTTAATGACCATTCGTTTAGTGACCATTTGACGTTACAACATTGCTGAACAAAGGGACTTACAACCGGTCCTTGCACTTATAACCATCGCTGCCACATGATCGCAATCTGGGTGTTTGGCAACCAGCTCGCACTTAGGAAGGTTGCAGCGTCCCAGGGCCCCGTGATCACCATTTGTGACCTTCCCAGCCACCTTCCAGCAAGCAAAATCAATGGATAACCATGTAATTCGCTTAACAATTTCATGATTTCCTTAATGACCATGGTGATTCGCTTAATGACTGCTGCAAAAAGGTTGTAAAATCAGGTCCAATTCGCTTAACAACCACTCTGCTTAACAACAAATTTTCTGGTCCCTATTGTGGTCATTAAGTGAGGACTGTACTATTCCTTGTACAGGTTGTTATATAGCAAAATTATCCATTTTTACTTTCTTCTGGCTCAAAATTAATTGATGAAAACTGATTCTTGCTGTCCCCCCCATCCCAGCTCCTAGCAAGCAAGCATAATGAACTCTTGTACTTCTCCTACTCTTGGCACTGGATAAGGGGGAGCATCCCCTCAGTGATATGAATGCTTTGACGATCATCATAAAAGCTAACAGAGACACCTCTTGAGCCTGGTTATGATCATCCTCACCTCATGTTGTATGTGAGGTTAAGGGTAATCTCACAAAGATCATAGTGACAAGAAGTTTTGATAGGCCAGTATGGCCAATCAAAAATGGTGGATCTCTATCCACAGATATGTGCCAGGCTCCTTGATTTTCTCTCTGCTGAAACAATGGGCCACCTCAACTCCTTCCTGCATTCCCCGGTAGCCTCTAGGATTTTGCTGCTAAAATTGTACAGCAAGTTGCCAATTTTCCATAGCATGTTTTTTTTTCCAAAAATAAGGATTAAAATAAATATTTTGAGGCTGTCTTAGATTAAATATATCTATTTTCCCTTTAGAAGGCCACAGTCCCTCCAAAACGAAACCACTGTGCATATTTTGTGATTTAGAGGATGCAGGATTGGAGACAATGCTCTAGCCTTCCACAACATGGTACCCTCTTAACCATGGCTCCTGCCACCCTTCCTGCAACTGTGATAGAGGGAAAATAGTGGTGTCCTGCCCAGTTCATAGCCCATTCTGTCCCCACCCATCACAGTTGATGTTATTGGCCTAGCGCTCCATTATTTCCTTGTGCCACTGCAATGCCCTCCTCATTCTAAAGGACCAGATACAATTGTAGCTTCTATAGTCAATGGATCAAAGTTGCCATAATCTTCCAAACCCTGGGATAATGGAAAATTATTAATCCAACACACATAGTAGGCAGCAGATTGTGGAAGGCTCTCCTAGTCCCATTGTGAGTCATAGATATTACAGTTATACTCAACTGCCCCAGATATATAATGAAAATATTGGAACCTCTCAGGCCTGAAAATGTTCAGCCAATGAACAAGGCTGTCTCTGATACTTTAGGAAAAAACACAAAAAAGCAAACAAAAAGGACAACTTCATTTGCAAACAGAAAGGACAATCCCATTGCATTCTCTCCATATTCAGACTATATTCCTGGACAGAAAGAGTAAGAGATATTCCATCTTACTCATTCATGTGGTATGTGTATGAATTTATATCTATCAATTTCCTCATGCAGAGGACCAGTGATATTTCACATTCCACCTGAAGAATAAATGCAAAGCAGAGACATATTTTTATATTTTACTTATTAATCTAAACACTAGGTCATCTAAGGTATATAGAGAGGATAGAGAGTCTAACTCAATATAATTTAAAAGGTAAACTGGGAAAACCTGGAAAGGAAGCCCTGGGCTTGAGTCACAGCAAAGAAAAGAGAAGGAAATTAAAAACATACAACATAGATAACAATAACATAAGGGTTCTTCAAGAACTGGTAGCAGCAGGCAGACAAAATCTAGTGGAAGGCGTTAAAGCTCCAGGAATCTCCTGAAGAAGAGAGCCTGCCTGCAGACTCTTAGCTCTCAGCTCTGCCATTAAAGTTGGAGCCTAAATTATTGATCCCTTTCCTTGATCAGCATAACAGTCACGTCCCCGGAATCAAGATCTAAGTACACTGCGGTCCCTGTGCTGCAGCCACTGAAATAATTAGGAGAAATTCTCATTAAAGGAGAGTGAAAGGTTTGGCGATGGAGACAGAATAAGGGGTCTGGGTGGGTGTTTAATGTGTTCTAACAGAGTCGAGGAATTGCTCTGATCAAATCCCTGTGCAGGGCTTTGGAGTGGGGGCGGATGTCAGTTTATCAAAACGGAAAGTATAAACAGCGTTCTTCCCTCCAGTATGTGCCTGTGTGTATGTGTGCGTGCACGTGTGCACATGCGCACGCACTCTCTCACACACACAGCTAGACAGACAAAAAGCTATTGCTGAATTCAGACCTAAATATAGTCACATAGAGTAATAGAGACAAAAGGGGGTGGGGAGGAGAGGGAAAAATGAATACAAATAACTAAAAAGAAAATTAATAATGGAAAATCCATCATGTACTCCTTTGAGTCTAATTTATTCATCCTGTAGAACTGTGAAGGATCTGGGGAAAGAGGAGGAAGAAAATATAAAACATATGGACTTAAATCCCAAAGCACTTGGGAATTCAGACCTCACAAACCTTAGCGTAACACAAAACGGCAGGAATATATGAAAATCTACATATAAAATATTATTTGCCAACTGATAGGTCCAGTCTCTTTCTACTGATACAGGAAAAATTCATAAAATTGCTCCCCTCTGGGAAACATGCCTGGAATCTGAGAGCTGTTCAGAAAACAGTGCTACATGCACGCACACACACACACACACACACACCACTGGGGATGAGGGGAAGGGGAGAGAAAGGGCAGGAAAGATGCAGGAAAGATGCAGGAAAATGGTAAAAGAAAAGAAGCAAAAGGTGTAGGACTGATTCATGTGAAACCCAGCCCCACCCCTCATTTACCTCTTCATTCTTTAAGTTTCCCCATATATTTAATGCCAGCATATTGTAATTTAAAAGGGAAAAAATCCCATCTCACACATCTTATCAGAATGGTTAGAGAGAGTATTAACACAAAACATGTTTGTTCGTTCGTTCATTCATTCATTCAGAGTGCACTCATATACTGAACATCTGCTGGCTCAGGGGCTACTTCAAGATTTAGTATTACCAGTGCAAGAAGGCAGATACACCTCTTGGCTGTCCATCTAGTTAGAGCTTCCCTTGCCATTGCTGTGCTCCTGGTTTCTGTGCCTGGCCGCTGGGGTTGGGGACAAAGGGAAGAACACAGCCCAAGTCATGTGATTGGGGTGATTTAAAAATCCTGTCCATTATCAAGCAGGTAAAAAAACCCAATGTGCAAATCTTTTCTGATGTTTCTGGGAGGCCACTTGGGAGAGCAGTTAAGCAATTGCTCTGGAGTACTTTCCCTGCAGACTCAACTCCCAGGAGTTCCAGCCAGGCAGGCAAAATGTGAGGGAGGGGGTTTGTCCTTTTCCACACACAGTGGTTTCCCAAGAGGTCTATGTGCGTCCTCTGTAGGTACACCCACTTGTATCACGTTCCAAAACAATGGTTCTGAGGAGCAGTTTGGAGGAGGGCTGATGATTGGAAAGAGTGGTATCATTGCTGGCTGCGTGGTGAGGCTGATAGGCATGGAGGTACTGTTTTGTTATTTGGCATACCGGATGCACAATAATGTAAATGTTGTTACTGGGAGTATGTCTTTATTGCCTCTATGAGGGTGACCAGTGGGCATTGTTCCTGGCACAATCCCTGGTTGGTGGCCACTCTGGGTATATTTCTGGGGACATCCAGTGGCTGTTTGACAATATTATGTCACTTTTGTATTTTTGATTGATATGTATTTCTATCTCCCCATTAGATGCAGTGACTGCTCCACCAGCATGATGACAGTGCATCTCAGTTCTTGTTGTAACACTAAAACTGAGTTGTGGCAGAGTCATTTGTGTAACCATAAAATGCACTACTACTATGGACAGCAGTAGTGTGAGAAATGTAACATAATCACCACCTTTTTGGAGGGAGGGGGAAACAAGGGGGAATGGATCGAACAGGTCCTGGCAATACTCCCTCTGTGTTATGAAAGCATGTCATGTAGCATGGATGTCACATTTCATGGGAAGCACCACATCATTAAATATCTTGGGCTGGAACAGCAAGGAAGAGAAATGCTGAATGTCATCGAGAGAGAAGGTGATTTATTCAGAGCATTCCCCGCTAAAGCCCCTGTTGCTGCATAAATCTGATACCACTAGGATTTCAGTTTTGCCCACCTCAGGGTACTGATGCCCCAGCTACTCTCAACTGCTGCCACAGCACGACTTGATTCCACTTGACTCAGAGACTACTCCTTCCCATGGCAATTTGGAAGGCAATCATTGTATGTGTCTCCTCAGCTATGCTTCAACATCACCTTTTCATGCAAGGCTAGGATTCCCAATTGCCAGACTTCTGGGTAGTTAGGATTTTCCAGAAAATCCTCTCCTCTCCTCTCCTCTCCTCTCCTCCCCTCCCCTCCCCTCCCCTCTCTCCTTTCCTTGAGGACTTTTCCTGCCCTTGCCTGTAAAAATTCCTCTGACTGAATGAGGGATCTGTGCATATTATTATTAAAATACTTTTTATTTCTTAAAGTACTGTATTTAGGTCCTTTTTCTTAATAGCTGTTCTATCTTACTTCACATCACTGTCATGTGTATAAAGGCATATGTAAAATAATGGCTATAAATAGTAAAAATAAATAAATGAATACATGAGAGTTACCCTGTATTTATGACAGATTAGCTGGGAAATCTAATGAGCTAATAAAACAGCTTGGCATATTTTCTCATGCCTCCTGAAACCTCATTCTCCCATAATTCCCTGGTCATGAAGCAGCCCTCGGAAAATTAGTTTTTATCAGTAATACTTGGGAAGGGGACAAAAGAAGCCCATCTTTCTGACTCTAACCACCCCAGGCTTTTACAGTAGTGTGAAGAGGAAGACTGTTGGAGGAGGGGGAAGGAGGAGGGGACTGGGAGTGGTGATGACAGTGGTAAACCAGGAATTCTTCTTGGTAGGAGCCTAGGATGTTTCATAGCATTTCTACTCCATTTATTTATTAAAGAAATTTAACACATGGTTTATTAGGACCTGGGAGACCCAGATTCAAGTCCATTCTCAGCCTTGGAAATTCGCTAGGTGACTAAACCAGTCAGCCTCTTTCCAGTGGGTTTTTTGGTGGGGGGTGGGTGGGTTGGGGGGAATGCAATGAAGGGAAACCCCCATGGAAGCTGCTTTACTGTTGGAGGAAGGTGGAGGTAAAGTTAACAAATAAAGAAAGAAAATAGAGGTCCAGTGGGTTTTTTTGAAGTGACATTCCATTCTCTGTTGCAATTTGTGCTGATCACTCATTTGACTTAAACCTGAAGTGCTTTACTCAAAAAACAGTATTGCAAGCCGTGGATAATTGTACAAGTTATATTTTCATTGCATGAGTTCCCACTTGGCAATTTTGGACAGATGGATTTAGTTATTAAAGCAGAGAAATTCATAATAATACTGATCAATACTATGTTTTGAAGTAGTTATACCAGAATTTGCCCATGTTGCCCACTAGGCTTTTAAGATCTGTGTTGCACCAAGAAGTAGGTTTTACACATGTGACAGGTTCAACTTTAATATCTTAGGGAACACCTTCTTTCCTTACCACCTGAACCGGGGTGGGGTACATAAGTGGAAAATACTAAGGTGCTTTCAATATACTGAGTCTGTCTGTCTGACTATCCACCCACCCACTTAGTAAACAATGAAAACTCTATGTACATTAATGGTGTACAAAATAAAACATTTTCACGGATAGTCATTATCTATTCTCTGAAAATGACAATGCCTCACAGGTATCCATAAACAGTTTATTTATCTGGGTGCAGTAAAAAAGTGGGTTGATTGCAAGCAAGTGTCTAACTAGGTAGGTTAAGCAGATATTTAATGATACTGGGTTTTTTGCATACAGTGAACCCAGTTTTCTAGGTCTGTTCTTAGCTATTGTAAATAAGTATCCAAACTGAATTTTAGTGCTGCTGGAATGTCTTTGGGCATTCAAAATTCTTGCTATGCTAATACCTTTGAGTACCATCTAAAGCTTCTCCTGAGGCCCTTCAGAGGTATTGTCATGAGAATACAGTACCAGACGTCCTAGTCAACATGGCCAATCTATCCAGTGGTCACAAGATTATAATGACATCACTGAATGGAAAGCTGTAGTCCCAACACATCTGGAGGAATATAACTTTGGGTACAGCAAATCTAAATTGTTACCCTGAAAAATGAGTCTCTAAAGCAGTGTTTCTCAATCTTGGTGGCTTTAGGATGTGTGGACTTCAACTCCCAGAATTCCCCAGCCAGCCATGGAATTCTGGGAGTTGAAGTCCACACATCCTAAAGCCGCTAAGGTTGAGAAACACTACTCTGAAGCAATACTCCCTGATTCTGATCAGCCAGTCAATGTTGTGCACTGCTCAATTGGAAATGCAAAATTTCTCCTATTGGTGCAGCACTCAAGCATACTCTTGGCTGAAAGAGAACCTTTGCTTTCTCTTTTCTGAGTTCCCTGATGCTCAGACCCTTAGAACTCAGAAGCTGGGTGCCCCAAATGATCAGAGGTGGTGCTTGACACTTTGAAGTTGAAGCTTTCTGGAGCCTGGCAATGGAAATTTGGGGACCATCATTCTGAGTACCCAAAAGCATCCTCCTTGTTTGCACAAGAGACAAGTGAAATACTCCACTGATGAATGAAGCATTCCCATCTTACAAGCTGGTTGTAAAAGTATTGAAAATATTCAGTGTTATGCTCATTCTACTACTGACGTAGAGTGGATGCTAATAATTCTCTAATAAGTTCATAGTAGATGTAATATCAGGACCAGGGATTCTGGATTGAAAGCCAGTTTTGAAAATGAACATTATATTTAGTTCTATGAAAAAACATTTATTCCCTTTCAGATTTCCTGAACTTTTGCAGATCTTTGCCGATCTTTGCCATTGTATGTTAAGGTATCTTCATGAACATCCTACTAATAGTGCTATGGCTAACAGCTTGGATGCATAAAATAAATAAAAGTTAAGGTAGTCTCAAAGAATTCAGTTGATATTATGATATGACTGGTATATTTTGCAACATGCTATGAAAAGGAAAGTTTACTTATAGAGCCACACAGCTGTGTTCTAAAACCCAAAACAAAATAGCAAAGATTCCTTTAAGTCAAGCTTGACTCCCAGTGATTGCATGGACACATTCATGCAGTTTTCTTGGAAAAAATAGTGAAGTGGTTTGCCACTCTCTTCATGAAATGCGTTTTTTTCAACTCTTCAGTGTAATCGATGGCACTGAGACCTTCTGGAGGTCTCCTATCCAACTACTAACCAGGTCTGATCCTGCTTAGTTTTAGAGCACACCTATGGCCAGCTAGGTGCTTCTACGCTAACTGGACATTATGATGTTTATTAATTGCTGATCCAATTCTGAACCACTATTTTCTTCTGTCTTTACTTTGAGTTCTATCATCAGTTGGGGGGGGGGGGGTTTAAGGGGAGCACTGAATTGATGTGACATAAGCCCTGTCCATTGTGTACATGTGCCATAATGTCATATGTACATCTAAAATAGGCAGAGCTTTCATCACAATAGTGTGATGTTGTTTTTATTATTTTGACAAAATCACTTGTTTTCTGAAGATACTCTGCACTGGAGATTATATTGCTGCAGGATCTTGTCCATGGTGGTAGTTTTCCTATCGAACATCTTGGGAAGAGAATTAGAACCTTTAGGAAATTAGTTAAATTTTGTCTACTCTCCATCAAGTTTTTAGAGATTCTTTACGGTCAGCTTTATTTTCAATTTTTTTCATTGCTACTTTAATTTTAAGTAGCTTTTGAACTATTTTTCATTTATCTAGGTATTTGTATTGCTTATTATTTTTTCAGAACTACGTTTTATTTTGCTGAAATGATTTCAAATACCTGGTCATTTCCAAAACAAAACGCATCTCTTTGTGTGTCTATTGCCTAGTCAAAGATAACTAAGCATAGCTTTGTACTGATAAGGAAGTAAAGGAGAAAAGACATAGGAGAAGAGTAAAAACCGGCATTCCATGATAAAAAGTATGAGAATATTAATCAGTATAACCTCCTTTTAGCAATTTAAGTTATAGCTGTAAATATAATATAATAAATATAATATAATTAATATGTTATAGATGTAACTGAAACAATTTTTTTAGATTGAAATATTTCTGGATTTGACCTAAGCCTAAAGATTTGGGTTTTCAGTAACTACTACTGAAGTCAGTGGGACTTACTTCTGAGTAAACACATTACAAAACCATCTGGTTGCTAAAACACTACCTTTCCTGTTTGGTACTAGATTTATTTATTTATTTATTAAATTTGTCCCTGCCCATCTCCCCCCAATGGGAGACTCTGGGCAGCTCACAACTCATTAAAAACAATAAATAAATATACAATTAAAAGCCTATATACACAGTTACAAAAGATAAAGGAAAAAGTCCAGGAGGCCGATGGTTCAGGGCAGCAACGCCAGCCCGCTAAGGGACTAGCCAACCCCACACTTGATGACTACCCTCCCCGCCCCTCTGCCAGGCCATATAGCAGAGCCAGGTCTTCAAATCCCTCCGAAAGGCCAGGAGCGAGGGGGCCAATCTCACCTCTGGGGGCAAGATGTTCCAAAGGGCGGGGGCTGCAGCAGAGAAGGCCATAATTAAAAATTAAAATAATTAAAATTAAATTAAAGGCCAATTTAACATAATATTCACTGAGCTCAGATTGTCATTTGATAACTTATATCTAAGAAATTGTGAACATTAAGCACATGTGATTAGTGGCCCTGGAGTGTCTTTGTTTATTTGCTTATTTTTAAAGTACTACAGAAATCATAACTTCATACCGACTCATACAACTTAAGGAAGAAGGACAGTTTCCCATTTGCTGGGGGCTCTACATAAGAAATGGGACAGGAAAGGCCCCATTAGCCCAGGGACATGATTATAATTAAATCATTCAAGGGTTCGGGGGCAGCCCCGAGTGTTTTTAAAGTAATACATGTTAGACTTATCTGGGACCCTAAAACTGCTTCCTGGGCCATATGCATCCCGCTGTCTATGGGGTTCCCAATCTTTACTTAAGGTAAGAATAGAAGTCAGGAACTAAAACAGACAGATTTTTAAAAACACTTCAAATAAAAGCCTTTTGAAATACAGTTGCCTTATGTTGCTTGGTGAAAACAGGTAAATGAAAGGGAGAACTAGGGCCAGTGGGAATACTTTGCTATACAATCAGGACTGATTTGGGCCAGCCCGGCCTTATACAAATCTCACACACTTTGGCTCCCCTCACCACAGTCATATTCCCACCACACAGATTCTAAAGGCACGTCATGCCCCACTCAAAAAGAAATTTCTGAAAACAAATAAGTCAAAAATGGAACTTTTCAGGCTACACAAGGATCATTTTTTTATGGAGGAAATGAAACACATTATTTCACAATACCAACAGTTAAGCGGGGGGGGGGTTGCAATAACATGGGTTTGGGGTGCTTTGCTTCTTCAGGACCGAAGGAAACATGAATTCTGCTTTGTATTACAGAATTCTGCAGGAGAATATCAGACTATTTGTCCATCAAAGCACAAGTGGGTCATGCAGCAAGACAATGAGCCCAAACTTCCAAGGGAATGGATGAAGAACAAATTCAATGTTTTGGAATGGGCAAGTCAAAGTCCAGACCTAAACTCCAAATAATTTTTTAAAAGGTTTTTTATCCTTTTATTATTTTTATAAATAACTCAAGGCGGCAAACATACCTAATACTCCTTCATCTTCTTATTTTCCCTATAGCAACAACCCTGTGAGGTGAGTTGGGCTGAGAGAGAGTGACTGGCCCAAAGTCACCCAGCTGGCTTTCATGCCTAAGTTGGGACTAGAACTCAGAGTCTCCTGGTTTCCAGCCTGGTGCCTTAGGCACTAGACCAAACTGGCTCTAATGTGCAAGACTTGAAACAAGTAGCTCATGGCAGAAAATCCTCAAATGTTACTAGGTTGAATTAAGTTGCTGGAGGAATGGACCAAAATTCCTACACAGCAATGTGGAAGACTAATTACCAATTACAAGTGTTTGGTTGGCGTTATTGCGGTTAAAAATGATGCTACCAGCTACTGAATCTAAGGAGGCAATTAGATTCTTACATTGGCACACTTATGTTAGATGACTTTGGTTATAAAATAAATAAAATAAGCACCAAACTTTGATATTTGTTCTCTCAGGTTCCCTTTATATTCAAGCTCTGACAGAAAATCAGTGGCGATGGCATGCAAAGATTCAGAAAATCCGAAAGGGGGCAAATACTTTTTCACAGAACCGTAACTCTTAAAACAGGCTGCAAGTAATGCTTGTGGAGAGCTACTCCCCCCAAAGACCACAAGATAACTGTAGCATCTGCTATTTGTGCAAAGTTACAGGAATGCTGCTGGAGATAATGAATTGGGCATCTTGGAGCTGATGTGGGTTTCAGAGGACACACTTGGTCTCATACCAAATGGTTACTCCTTGGCAGTTTGTTGACCCAGCACATGAGGGGTGAGCAGAGCAGTTGAAGTGAGCCAGAGATGCGCCCCGAATTCTGGAGGTGAACGGGCAAGAGCCGTAATGCCGTGCAGAGTAGCTGACACTGAACATCTTTGCACTGTTTGGCCTCAGTAATGCCAGGCCAGTTGTCGTGTGCCAGCATGGCAGCAGCCAAAGCCCTCAGCTTGTTAGACTGAAAGAATGTGCCGTTTTAATTAATGATATGTAAATATCCTTGAATGGGCTGCATTTGCATATTAAGAGAGATTTGCGGAATCTGCGGAGTAATATATTTTAATTAAGGATTAATTAAAAATAATGGGAATTTCATTTTGCCTGGCAGAATCCGTTTAGATCTGAGCACACGTCTGCTCAGGAGTCTGGTCCGACTGTTCAACATCCCACATCCTGCAGCTGAGCCCACCCCTCCCATGTTTATACGGCACCACCCGGGTCTCCAACAACAAATCGGCACCAAAAGGGGGGGCAGGCAGCCAAAGCATCCTTTCTGTGTACTTCCTTGGTGTGATTTTGGGCTGGTTTGGGTGGGTTTTTTTAAAATCGTAAAGTAAGTAAATGGCTCTGAGACACGGAACACTAGTTGTGTTGGCAATTATGTTAATGGGATGCTATTAGGCTATGATTCTATATGAGCAATTGGGGAGAAGAAATGCCTTACTGAGAGAGAATGATACAACAGACGTCTGTCTTATTGATATAGCTCCAGTGGAGCTTTCTGCATAATTACACTAGGCCACTTTCCATGGGTGGGGGAAAAGGCCTTAGACGTGTAGATAGGAGACAGGACTCAGAACGAAAGCCAAATTCCATCTCTGACAATAATGCCACACTTATGTCAACTGCATGGTCAGTTGTTAAAAAGAGATGTGTGTGGCTAGAGCCAGCTAGAAATCTAGCAAGCAAATGCCACAGGACTGTAGTTAGTCATGGCTCTTCTCATGCTCTGAGACATTTCCTAGGTTCCAAAGATTTTGTGGAGGAGCCTGGAGTCAATATGAATTTATTGACTACACATTTCGTTATTTTCAGAATTAAAATATTTGTTCAATATGGTTTACAACTACGAAAGGCAAGCAATGTAATGCCACAAAACATGTCACTAAAAACACTTTAATAGTCCCAAAATTCTAATTAGAAGATCAGCAAAGAAGAGCAAAACAATGAAAGGTCAGCCCAAATCAGTAATAAAACATATAAATATATACAGTAGTTGAAAAAAGATATAAACATATAGTTGAAAAACTATAATTGACCTCTGCAGAAACTAAAAATGGTCAGATAAAAATGTATCCTGAACCATATTTAAAAGAAAACAATTTAAATGAAAGGGAAAAAAACACATCCTCCTAGAGAAGGAACACAGAGAGGGAGTCTGGCTTACAATCTCACTATCCTCAGACCTCTGACCTTGTCTGCAAACTATGAAAGCAGTCCAAGGGCCCAGATAAGTTCATACCCTAACCAGACAGATGAACAATACCTGGTGATTTTGAATTCAGGCAATAGGTTAGAGCTCCAGAGATCCAGGCAAAGCATTTGCTCTCCCAGTGAGCGATGACCTCACCTCGTCACTGATTTTCCTAAACCACTTAGAGCAGACAGACCAAAGAAGGTCTGGCACAGTCGCCTGGAAGTTTATAAGCAAACTAAGAAATGAAAAACCCGAGAATGGTTTTCACTGAAGGGCTCTTGCTGGCAGATAGGCAGACCTAATATAGGAGGACTGGGGAAGAAAAAGAAGATCCCTTTCATAATCCTAAATCCAATATACAACTGTTGGGCACAAGTCTTGTGAGGAAAAAAAAGATTTATAATTGATAACGTTCAAGAGACTTGGATTTTTGGATTTTTCTATTTTAAATCTACTCTGGCTATAAGATAGGAAACCACTTCCTGAAAGCTAAGAAGAAATGCAAGTTTCTGATAGTTGATTTAATAAAACTCAGAATCTGGGAAACTAAAATATTTTACTTAATTCTAGGGATCTATATGATCTTACAAACTTGCTAGTTTTAAGAAGATGAACATCAGCGTTGTTAAAAGAAGAAACAATTTAGCTATAAATGAACATCAAGTAGGCTTCAAGCTTCTGTTTAAACCACAGGCATCTTAACAGAAAACTCTAACAAGATGAGTCAACAAACTGTTTGGAGGGGTGTGATTATGAGTTTTTATAACCATTCTTTTCTGCTGGGCTGAAACATTTGGGAAGATCTTGGTGAGTGGCTATTATTAAGATGATGTAAAAACTTGAAGGGAATAGAATGCACCCTTTTAAAACAAAGTAATGCTAGAAATAACTTCAATAAGTCAGCATTTCTGTTGGGCAGTTTTCCAAAGGGAGTGGAACATAGTTGCCATGGAAGTTTTGGATCTTATTACAGTAATGCCTTCTGGTTCTACATATCTACTGTAGTAAGTTTTGTTGGTGTGGCTAACTGAAAGGAAATTGGGATCCTGGACAGTTGTACTCTTGTCAAACGTTTTTGCTTGTTAAGGGTTAATATAGATCTAATACTTAAAGGGTTGCAATTCTTAAATATTATTCTCATTTAACATACCTCATGTTAAGTGTCTGCTCCAGCTACTCAATTGCATTCTGGCACTTATACTGCCTCCCCCCATTCATAAGGATTTTATCCCTCCAACTGCCTCAGTCAGATAGAAAGTGTTTTTACAAAACGTAACTCTTTATTGGCCTCACTCCTCTCCAATAATTTACCAACTTAGTTTGAACAAATAAGTGATAACGTCTTTGTCTACATCCTGTAGGCCAATAAAGAATTTGTGATTTCTTAAATTATAATTCTAACTCACTTAATTCAACAAAAAATTAATTTTGTCATGAAACTGCTATGCTGACAATAAACTACCTAGCAGCATCTGAGTCACACGTACATTACAAATACCTTGACCATCTTTTTCTTCCACAAAATATTTAACAACAGGTCCACATTTCTGAAACATCCTAGATGAAATTTGTTTACCCCAAGGATGGAGCATGATTTTTCACCAGGTTTGTAGTTTATGAAAAAATGGATCTTTCTTGTGTGTTCTTCCACCTGGGGGTCATGAATGGTGGATTCCCACAAGGCCCTCATCTTCTTATCCCAGACTAATGATGATAGAACACTGCCAATCATGAAATGTGATCCAATAATTGAAAAAGAATTGTGTTGACTAGCAGTTTTTGGATTATGCTTATCTTAAGCTCATTTAATTAATGGAACCACTTATTCTGCTCCTCAAATCCCATTTTGCACTTGCATAAAATCCCATTTAGATTTAATGGACACTCCAGTTTAACAGATATCTCTTCTCCCCATTAAATAGAGGGTATGCTGTAACCGAAATTCACAACATTGAAACCATAAAAGCAGCAGCCCAAACAAAAAATTCCCAAATAGCAATATGTTTAAAAATCAAGATACGAATCGATTAAAAAGCCTAGGAGATTAAAAATGACAACCAAAAAGCCTAATGTCCTCATTGTAAAGGCATTCAATAGATGAGGACTATTTGTGAAAAGTCCTACTCCTACTCATGGAATCTCAGGATAAGAGGGCACCCAGAGCAAGGCCTTTGGAGATTATCTCAGGATATAGGAAGGGATACACAGGAGACATTCCTTCAGTTATTGTGAAGGATGGTGTCAGGTTCAGCACAAAGAACTCCACGAGACAGTGCAATACAGTTCTGTTGCATTTATTAGCTTCACCTCAAGACAGAAATCTCTCTAGCCTGAACCTAAGTTCCCAAGCCACCAAGCCACAATACCTTGAATTCCTTAGGGTGGTGCCAGTCTCATCTTCTTAAACTTCCCATGCTCCTGTTGAGGGATAAGGAGACGCTTATCTCCCTGAGCGTGGCCTTCATAACACCATTCCATCACAGATGGGCCCATGATAGGCTTTAGGGGTTAGTATAGCACCTTAAACTTGGACTGGAAATGATCTGGGAGTCAGTGAAGGTCATTGAAGACTGGCCCAGTCCAGTCCATGCCCAAGTCCAGTCAATTCTCTTGCTGCAGTATTTCATAATACAGGTAGTCCTCAACTTACAACCATTCATTTAATGACCGTTCAAAGTTACGACAGTGCTGAAAAAAGTGACTTACAACCAGTCCTCGCACTTATGACCATTGCAGCATCCCCGCAGTCACGGGATCAAAATTTGAGCGCTTGGCAATTGGCATGTATTTACCATAGTTGCAGCATCCCAGGGTCACGTGATCACCATTTGTGACCTTTCCAGGGGGCTTCCAATGGGGGAAGCTGGATTCACTTAATGACCATGTGATTTGCTTAACAACTGTGGCAAAAAAGGTCGTAAAATCGGCACAACTCACTTAACAACCATATCACATAGTGATGGAAGTTCCAGACCCAATTGTGGTCATAAGTCAAGGACTACCTGTAGCTGAAGTTTCAGGACTGCTTTCAAGGTCACTCCCACTACCAGGCCATGTGTTACTATAGAGAAACCATCTCTATACAATCAGGACCATAACTAGTGTATATGCCTACACCAGTAAAAGGTATTTTATGTCATTATCTTTAATAATAAAGATGGATCTAGAACACCACAAAACTGCAAATTTCTATATCTTTGAATTCAGCAGCTTCATGTAGATTTAAAACAGCATAAAGGATAAAATGGAATCTTGAAGAACCCTACAATGTAAACAGTGTGTAGTTGAACAGAAGTCCTCCAGCATCACCAATGCCATTTCATGTAGTATTTAGGCTAGGTGTTGACAGTTTCAGTGTCAAAAAACAGGCCTAAGTCTTATTTGAAAAAGAAAATCCATTTCATTTGATCAGCTGCTTGAGCAGCTTGCCCAGGAATGGAATATTGGCCACAGATCATTTTTCCCCTTGAACTGATTTCACTATGGCCTTCTTTAATGATGCAGAAATATATAACCTCCTGACCCTATTGGACATCCCCGTCCCCCTAGACGTAATAAGCCATGAAGAGCAAGGGTCAAGTGAACAGGTGGTTGAGTGAACTCAAGCAAGAACCTTTGACTGAATGTCAAAACTAGAGAGACTAAGTGTTGACAAATACAATTATCTACTCTTGAATTGTCTAGCTAACATATCACAGCAAGCTACCAAAAGCTGAACGTGATTTCATGCTAAGCCAGATCTCCAAAGGTCCCCAGCCACTTGGAAAAGCTCTGTTAGAGACACTGAGAGGACACAAGATTGCCCCTATTATTGCCACAGAATAAATTTGATTATGAGCTCTACATTTGATCAGATTCAAGAAAGATTTTCCTTCAGTTGTTTTAACCATCTCCAGACTTGCTTCATTGTTCTTAACAACCAGAAATCTGCATGGTGGGAGAGGATTTCCAGTAGTATTGTGTCAACTGCTGGGTCATTTTCCTATTCTACAGGACTAAGGTTTTGAGAGAAGCACCTATCGTACTAGCCAGAAAATCCCCAGAGCTCTCTAGAATCTCTTGGGGTCCACTAGCTTCTACAGATATAACATTCTAATTAATAATTGCTCTAAGTCAAAATCTCAAGAGAAAGTAGTCTAATCATGACAAGGGAGTAGATATAAAAATCCCCCCAGCTTCAGACCACAATCCTCCTGCCCAGGAGAAAACTACAGATTCAGATTGTGTCCTGCCACATATGTTGAGCTGGTAGCAATTTAAGACAAACCATGATTGTCATGATTCCCATGAAATCCTGAGCTGCTTCAACAGTCTGAAATCCCACAGAAACATTGTTCTGGGGTCTTCCCCACCATTTCAGACTACCACACTTGGTTCAGAAAACACAAGAAAACTCCCACCCAAGTTTGAAGTAGACTTAACACAGCTAAAAAAACCCAAAACAAATACCAACACAAGCCAGGAAAAAGAGAGTAAAAAGTCATATAAATCACGTAACTTTTCCCAATCTTCTCCTCCTCCTCCTCCTTTTATACTGCCTTTATTTTGTACAACCAGCAATTTTCCACACAGCAACCCTGTGAGGTGGGTTGGGCTGTGAGAGAGCAACTGGCCCAAAGTCACCCAATCAGGTTCCATACCTACGGGATGACTAGAAACTCAGGCTCCTGGTTTCTAGTCCAGCACCTTCACCATGACACCAAACTGGCTCCCATCTGCCATGTCCACTGAGCCGAACAAAAACAATTACTACTTCTTAAAAACCTAGAGTCTGAAGATGGCTTTTAGCAAATTATTCCCTGTTTGCCTCAATTTCCTATGTGTAAATCCTTAGCAGCAATTTGATCCAGTCAGATCAAAGAAGTAAGAAGGGCTAAGAAGAGTACTGACTTCAAGAGGGTCTAGACTGCTAGAAACAGAATCTGTATGAGAATTAATGTGTTGGCCAGGAATAAGAACAACAACATCAAACACTAGTCAGTCCTAGTCTCCTTACTTGTAAAAACAAAAAGATGTAAATTGTTTAAAAAGAGAGATATAACACATGGTTATAAAAGAGAGATATAACACATGGATAGGACTATACATACAAATAAAGTGGTTTTACACTTTGGCACCTGACAGGTTTCTAAGTCGTTCGACTTACATGTAGGAAAGAAGTTACATAAGTGAGGAAGAAAAACTTTGATTTTCATGCTGACTTTTCACCATCCAATTAATCTGATCATTGGTTTAGTGCTATCAACAGGTAAAACTACAGAAGTTTCTCTTGGGAGTGATAAACTTTTATCCATTCCTGGGCCTGATTTAAAAGAAAGAAAAGAAAAAACCTCATCTATACATAGGATAACTGAAAATCACTGTGCAAAAAGGAATCTTACCCTAATAGACACAATGGAAATCTCTTAAGAACTATTTCTTATAAACCTTTCTCTTGAATTTCTTTCTTACCCCCTCTAGAGAATATTTTTAAAACTGGATATGTAAAAAGAGAAAGAAAGAAAGAAAAAGTACAAATATATATTATTAAACAAAACAAGTTTTATTTACACACACACACACACATATTTACACAATTTAATTATTAATATTTAAGTCAACTTACTTAACAGTAGGAAAGAAATGGAAAATTAAACATATAAGATAATACAAGAAATCTACATTTCTGAATAATTATCCACTCAGAAGTCCTGGCAATAAATTCTTGTTTTTATATAGGATGTGATCTTCAGACCAATATATAACTAATGGAGAATGTGTCTTCTTCCAATCTTGCAGCATCAATTTTTTGTGATCACAAAAGCATGTGATATCCATTCCCATTGTCCTCCAGTTAATTTCCAAACTGTTGCTTTATAACTTAAAAGTATCTACAAAACCCAATAAGTCTTCCAAAACAAATTTAACATGTGAAATAACTTTATCCAAAAGGAAGCCACTATAATACAAGAACATATCATATTAACTGATGTTGCATTTTTAACATTACATCTCCCACAATTAGTTGAACCCATTAGTTTCTTTCTGAAAAATTCATAATCTCCAACAAACATGAAATAATGAAATAATAACTTTTGTTAAGTCAATTATCGTTTTAAATCTTTGACTATGTAATATATAGGTGCCCAAAAGTTATTTAATTGGCATTTATTCAGTGACTCTGTATTCTTGAGCATTTAATTTGTATATTCTAACAAATATAAAAAGGTAATTATAAATTCATTATTTTGTACATGAAGAGCATATTAAGTCATCTGATATTAGAGTAGATCTGAAGCACCTAATGTTGCCAGCCCATATTTAGGCATCAAAAATATTTTGCAACTGAAATACTGAAAAAGATACTTAAGTTGCAAATTCTGAAAATAACAATTCTTCATCTGAATAATATCAAAGAGAGATTTCCATACTTTCCAAGGTAGTTGGATTGTGACATCTTCTAATTTATATGGTATCAAATATACAATTTCCATGAAGGAAAAATTCCACAACACTTGGCATTCATTAACTCAAGAAAGAAGATACACTTTGGGGTATAAACTGAAATCTGGAAAATTAAAGCCTCTTTTTAAACTGACAACTGAAACTTCTAGAGTGAAAAACAAGGGGGAGAATTTTTCAAGATTAATTTTCAAAACTGCATGAAATGACTGAAAATATGCTTTAGGGCTATATAGATTGTATAAGACTATATCATATAGGAACATGTTTTTTTAACCTTTTCACTTGAAATATATAGTTTAAGAGAAGCTCATCTATACACATCTATAGCTAGTTTAAATAATATCTCAGAGTCGCTGGTCTGAGATGGGCGGCTATATAAATTGAATAAATAAATAAATAAATAAAATTTAAATATTTAAATTCAATTTAATCATCATTTAAATTATCTGGAGAGAAAAGAGAAAAGACTTAGCAGTCTTACTCATATCAGTCAAGTCTGGATCAATTCACATTATACCTAAAAAGGTGCCCAAACTATCAATTAATATTATTACAGTGGGTGTAGATTTTATACATATATATATTTCAAATTTATATAGCTGCCCATCTCACAAGAAGTGACTGTGGGCGGCGTACAACAAAGATATAAAACAATAAAACATGTCAGAAAAACAATCATGATTAAAAAGTTTAAAAAGCATATAGCACACAAGAAATTAGATTAGCAAGGGAGCCTCCTCAAGATCTCACTGGTCCCCTGAGACCCCCAGGCCTGATGCCAAAGCCAGGTCTTCAGGGACTTCCGGAAAGTAAGTAGGGATGGAGCTAACCTCACTTCAAGGGGGAGAATGTTCCATAAGGTGGGTGCTATGGCAGAGAAGTCCTGCCTCCTAGGAGCCACCAAGCATAAATCCCTAGTAGATGGACCCTGCAGCATGCCCTCTCTACCAGACCTGATGGGAATGGCAGAAATAATTGGGAAGAGTCAATCCCTCAGATAACCTGGCCTCATGCCATGAAGAGCTTTAAAAGTCAAAACCAGCACCTTGAATTGGACCTGGAAGCAGACTGGCAACCAATGCAGCTCATGGAGCAGAGGTGTAACATGTGCTGTTCTAGAAGCACACATAACTGCCCACACCACTGCATTTTGCACCAGCTGAAGCTTCCAGATACTCTTCAAGGGCAGCCCCATGTAGAGCACATTACAGTAATCCAGTTGGGAGGTGACTAGGGCATGAGTGACTGTGAGCAGAGCCCTCCAATCCAGGAACGGATGCAACTGGCACACAACATGAAGCTGTGCAAAGGCCCTCCTAGATACAACTGCCATGATTTTTCAGTACATGCCACCATATCATCTGCAAATAGAACATGTATATGTATATATTAAATCATTACTCTTACTGCTCTAGTTAAATGGATATGTTAAAAGTTCTAAACATATATCAAGTAATAAAGAAGAGATAGGACAATCCTGCTCAATTCTTTTTTAATACAAGGGTTTAGACAAAATTCCATTAATCCCATGTGTTTTTGGAGAAGAATTAAAAAACAAAACCATAGACTTTTTGAAAATTCCTAAAGAAAAGAATGGGGGGAGGGGAAATTGCCAATAAAATTTAACAAATGACTTCTCTGCATCAGATGAAACAATTATAGCAGTATCCACCACAACAGTTCTCCAACTTTGCTTTGAGGCTAAAAGGCATCTCAAGATTGCAAAAACACAGAGGAGTAAAAACTGGGTTAAAGACAAATTTGGAATCAGAATACACATCTTTAACAGACATTATGAAAACAGACTTGCAGAATGTGGTTGCATGGAATTCATGTAATAAAATACATGGGAAAAGAATGAGTGAAGTCATAATTACTAAAAGGAAGAAAAGAGGAAGAAAACCTCAAAGATGTTCAAAAGTCCACTAACGTGGTTTGCCTCTTAAAACAGATTATTAAATTAATTTCCTCAGAAGAGTTGCTTAACTTATTCTACACATTTTGTAATAGACTATGTGTGTATCCAAATTCAGGTTTATCAATATAAACTGATAAATCAAAAAGCAAATTAAGCTTTGGTGGTCATAAGTAAATTATTCACATTCCAACTAAAGGCCATGTGAGATGATCCCATCATGCTGCAAGTAGTTGCTACAGCTACACAGATCATTAGGACCTGATGTTTTTTGATGTTCTTGTAAAATTTCGAGAAGAAATTAACAGTATATAGTAGAATCATTAATTCTGTTATACTGTTCTACTATACTATTCTACTATACTGTTAATTGATTCTATCATATATAATAGAATCAATTAACAGTATAGGTGAACAACTAATTGAAAAGTAACTGCAACGTCTTATGTCTTTATTATTTGGGGAGATTCCAAGCATTTTACGTACCATATCAGTCTCTTACAGCAGCAGTTCTACTTCTCCTGCAATAATATCCCACCACTCCAGAGCCAAGGAAAGCATGTTTTGTTTGATTCACTTTTCTCATGGTTCCTTCCTCTCCCCATTTCATTTTCACTGATGGGGGACCATGTATCCCACCAGCAACACCAAAACCCTTGTTTCTTTGGGTAAGCAAAGAGATTCTTTGACTATTTATTTTGTAACTCTGGTATTTTAAGAGGAGAGGAGGCTGAGCAGAGAAAGCTGCACTTGCATTTGGCAGCAGAGGAGAAAGGAAGCCACAATGCCTAGGCATTAATTAGCTGTTGGGTTTCAATGAACAAGACAGTGCTGCTAAGAACAATCCTCACCATTTAAATCACTGTTTAGAAGAGGCTCACCACAAAAACCACCACTTAGTCCCAGAGGGCACAGACATGGAAAAATCATTCTTTTATCTTAGTCAGTAATCTATGTCTTCAGCTGGAGTTCTCAGGTCCAGTGTTCAGGCCATGCTGTTTTTTATGGGAACAGAGAACAGCTGTGATTCACCCCAAAACTACAAAGAATGACCCCTTTTATAAAATATTTGCCTTTTATAGACTAATGGATGGGGTGGAACACAAAAGATCTATACTCAGTTCTTCATCCCCAGGGGTGTATTAGGTTACATGTCAGGCATAAGAGCACAGGAGGAATACTTTTGACAATGGCTAGGGAATAGCTTGTCTTTCAACAGACAAACAAACAAGGTCAGTAACTTAAGCAAGCAGCTTAGAAGGGAAGGAGCACATCCCAACAGGTACCAATCTGGCTGGAAGAAAATTTATTTCCTGATGTTCATTATGATGAAATGGTAGATTGCTGCATTAATAGAACACAGGGAAAAAGTTAACTGTCTGCTGCCTTATTAGGAAAACAGGTATAATGTTAAGATAATTTATAGGGAAAGCAAGATACCAGGTAGATATGCTAGCAGAAGACAACCAGACAAGAGTCCTTAGAAGGTATTATGGGGGGGGGGGGGGACCAGTAAGTATATTTATCCCCCAAATAAGCTTACAGTAGAAGAAATTATGCCACATCTTTTCAAATAAATCTAGTTTCATCATACCCATTATATAAGAATCTATAGACTAACTTTTCTAACCATGAAAACAATCCCCACACTCTTGAGTGCCTATGTAAATGGACTGCTAATTGTAGAATATGAAAGAATGCAGGAGGCAAAGATAATAAGGTGCGCTCATCATTCAATAAGCAATTCCTGATGCACTTAGCTTATCCTCATCAGGGGAATTTGTTCAGCTGTTGGTTAGTCACATCCAGCGTCTCCTTTTGATAAGAGGAGTTGCATCTCCCAACACGATTATAGCCAGAAACAATTCCCAGGATTGCACTGCCATTTTTCCATCTGTTGTGATTATGAGAATTGCTGCCAGTGATATCTGTGACCATCTGGATAACATGTTTGATTTTTGTTCATGTGAAGATATACCTATAGCAGTTGGGTGAGACTGTTGGGAGAGTCAAAGGTATATGGGCTGAACCTGCAATCATCTACTGAAACTTCTGAAACTCAAAAAACTTTCAACTGAAAATCGTATTAGCCAGAAAAAATAGTAGGAGAGCAGAAAACAAATATGTTTATATGGCTAATATGATTATTCTTAATTTTAATCGCAATATGTTCATTTTACCAAGTTCAATTTTTTAAATTATTAAACTTCAGATTTGGAAAACTCAACTGTTTCATTTGTAATCCAAACTAAACTGTGAAATGTATTATGCAGAGTTGCACCTAATTAATATTTGGATGGGACACTATCACAAAATCTTAGAGCTGTAGGATAGACTGGGAAATTTTAAAAAAACCAAAACGTTCTGGAAGAAGGCTATGGCAAATCTCTTCCATTTTATTGCCAAAATATTGCATAGAATGCTGGAAAAGGTGGAGGGAAACAGAAGAGACCGATCAGCAGCAGGATGGATGGACTCAGTTTCAGCAGTGATGGGGGCATCATTGGAAGACCTGAAAGACCAGGTTAGGGATAGATCGTCAGGGAGAACATCTATCTATGTGACCACTAGGATTCAAAAACAACTTGATGACACATAATCAATCAATCAATCCATGCAATCTCCAGGAACTGAATCCGATTCTAAGAAATATTTACTTTCTTACTTTACCCTTCATTTGAGAATTTGCAGTCCTCAACTGAAAAATAGGAAACAAGATTAAAATCCAAACTATCCATAATATAAGTCTATTCACAGGCAGAAGTAAGTGTGCCTGTGTTGTGTTCAGATCCAGGGATTTGTGACCATTGCTACAGCACCAAATCTGGCCTTTTTCCTAGAGATTTTGCAGTCTTGGTCATTTAATAGGAAGCACACAATTGCCTACTGAGACCAGTCCAGATTATTTGTGATTTGTGAAGAGGTTAACTCTGCCCTCCAAGGGCATTTCAAAAGTACACGTGTGGCCATCTCAATTTCAGTGTCTAAACTGAAATTGCGTAAGTATTCTACATGGCAGATACTAGTGAATCTCTGGGTCAATACCATTAAATGCAGAATATCTAAGCATGCCAAATAAAAATATTTGGCAATGGTAAAAGGTGTACACATGAGCTTTTTGTAGTAGAAGTGTGAGGTGTTGAGTCTATCCCTTTGTACATGAAAATCAACAGTTTTCGGCTTGACCTTGTTCCGGGCTTTGTCTAAGCCCAGCATAGATAGATATCGAGGGGAGAGCCCACAGTAGACCAGACTGGGTGGTGTTTGCTTCTTCCACAGGGAACTATATAGGTCTATCAATACAAGTTGGACTAGGGATGTACCTCCACAGTTTTGTTTGAGCCAGTATTTTAACAGGCAGTGCCTCAGGTAGGCCTTGACAGAGATGCATCTGAGCTCCAACCTTAGAAATACATTTGTGGCAGAGCAAGTGACTCAAAGTAGGGATCTCAGAAATTTAGACCGAGCTGTTTCTAGTGCAATGGTAACTATATACACACAGCATTGTATACCATGCAGCAAAAGACCTAGTACTCTAGCTTTGAAAAGTTTAATTGCTGGAAATACACAGTTGTTTTCCATACAGCACATGTATCTGATTATTGTGTTAAAAGCTTTTTGTGCATAGAGCATAAGGTTTGAAGATTGAAGTTTCCAGGAGGGAGACAACTGAAAATAAATACCTAGGTATTTAAAGGCCTTTACCTACTCAATTTGGATGTTTTTGCTTGTCCAAATACGACGGAAGTCAATATATCACTTAGTAAATGCAGCCATCTTGATTTTGCATGGTTGATTTCCAGCATTTCAGTCTAGCAATATAATGTAAGCACACGGAGGCTTCATCACAGCCCTCCTTGGGATACAGAAAGGATGGCAACATTGTCATTGTATAATGGTATGGAGATTGGGTTATAAACTAAAAATGGGGGATGGGATTAAGTTCTAGTAAGAGCTTGTACAATCTTATTAACATAGAATTTAAATTGGGGGGAGGCAATATACACCCCTACTTGACTCCCTTGCAGGTTGGAATAGTCATACTCAATTTTTCTGTTCATACATTTGACCTGCATTGTGGTATTTTCATGCGGCATCATTATGAAATGGAGAAGACATTAATCAATAAAGGAGGCTGCCGATTTTCACCATAATCTTTCACAAGCGATTGAATCAAATGTGCCTTCAGATCTATAAAGGCAGCATAGAGGGAATCTCTTGCAGACTGTCATACCTTGAAGACAGATGATACAAGATGGTGCATAGATCTGCTGTTGAAAAGCCTGGTTTAAAGCTGGCTTGTTCCACAGCTAAAATTCTTTCTTGGTGCATCCAGTTGGTTAGCTTCTAATACAGATGTTTCACATATAATGTACTAATTATACATATAGGCTTATTAGAAAGGGTGTTCTATCACCTTTTTTATATATTGGAACTACATAGATTTACTCCATTCTTTGAGAATCTGCATGGAATTATTACTGTGCATGAACAGGGTGGCCAAAACAGAGGCCCACCATTCAGGGTTTAATTTTAGCATCTCTGAAAAAACAGGTTCCACCTTATGGGCCTTGCCACTTCTCAGTTGAGCAATAAAATTTAGTATTTCTGACTCTGAAACCTGGGGCCAGTTGGATAGAACTAGAAGGTGTTGGGTATACATCTGAATCCCTAACTATTGTTTGAAACAGAGTGCAATAATGGGCACCCAAAGTCTCTTGTGGACTCCCCTGATATTGAGTCATCCACTTGATTTGGGCCTCATTGCCACAGGGGAAACAAGGCACCCTAATACAGTACTGTATTGTTTTGAGCTTGAATTGACTGGATCAGTCTGCCCATTCAGCTAGTTGGCTCACTTGCTTCTTTCCTCTCAGGAGGACCTTGTAGTCCTTTTTTAAGGAGTGAAAGGTTTTTTGAGTATGAAGATTATTGGTGCCCCTTATGGTTTTATGCATGGCAATCAATAAGGCCTTGGCATGAATACAATCCTTGTGAAACAAAGATTGACATTTTATTTTGCACTTTAGGACACAACAGTATGATTCTGTATGTTTTTATTCAGAAATAAACACCATTAAGTCCAGAGGAATTTACGTTCTATTAGATGCGGACTGAACCTATTGCACATTTTAGCAGAACGTATATTAATCTGCACATTTGCAGAACAAATGCACAAAATTCTCAAGGCATCAGACAATACACCAGAATATTTTAGTAGTGTTGTTTTTTTTAAGAAAAAGAAAACTGATCTACACACATCAAATAACATGTTCCATTAGCTAGAAATCTGGACTTTAATCAGTGCTTTTAAAGTGAGCTCTGTTATAGGTTTACTAAGTGTTTTTGGACAAGCTTACATATTAGCCTTACTCTAAGTCCACTTTCTCAGAAATGACAATTAAGGAGGTCTGCCAAAGAAAAAAGTGGGTGCATAGCAGTTTTGGTCTCCACCAATTCTAGTTTGTATTTGTTTACTGCCAGGTTCACAGCAGCCCCAACATACAGCTGGAGGCTCTTTGATTTTAATGTGAGGCCCCTTGCCCTGCTCTCTCCTCAGGAAGATCACTTTTCAGATCATATGTTGGCTGCCCAGATACTGCTGCTGCAGAACATAGAAGAAAATGAGCCTTACAGCTATTTTCTGCAGATAAAATGACAGAATGAAGACCAGCAAAAACAGGATAAGAAGAGAAGTTGAACAGATCTTTACAAGTAGTTCTAAGCATGTTAATTCCATCCAGATACTACTGGAAACTAAAATCTGTGTTCTTTGCTGATCTTTGCAAAGCACCACCAAAACATCCCACTAATATCTTGGGGCATTTATTTTTAGCCAAGAAGGCAATAACCAGGATATACTAAAAATCTATGACAGCAAAACCCTAAAAGATATCTTAGTTGTGCCAAGCCATGGTCTTGGAGATGATGCAGGGATTATGCTAACAATCAGGTCTTGACAATGTCTGGACCAGTAATCACCAGGAAATGAAATCCCATATATCCCACATAGAATTCTATAACAAAAGGAAGGTTGAGTTTAAATTTCTATTACTGAGTGGCTCCACATTTCCTCCAATGTCAGTTTCTGTACTGCCCAGACTTCAATGCACACACTAGCTCTGAATCACAGAAAGTAACCGCAAAAGTGATCAAACGTAGCCATGCATGTAGAACACTTTGCTTAGACCTTGATCATGAAAGAACAGAACAGCAGCAAGAACATCCCATGATTGGAGTGAATGTTGTCAGAAGTTATTGTTTTAATCATGCTGTGTCAGGAAGCAGGAAGCCTGACCGTCTTGACATAACAGAGACTAGAGGCAATTTTTTTTAATGATGCAAGAGCTCCAAAAGAAGGAATGAAGCAAGCTTATAATCTGGAAACAAGGTGGCAATCAAAACTGAAATTCTTTGTGGACAAGAAATGCAGCAGCAATCTCAAAACAAAGAGAAGATCATATTAAAGATACGAATAGCTGCAGGAACAAAAGTGGCACATGGGAATAGAACAGAATGACTCATCTGACCCCATGGTTCAGGGAGCCCAGAGTTGCGAGGTGAATATGGGGAGACCCCACACCTTGTGGAACAATCTCCCCCCCCCCCCGAGGTTTGGGTAGCACCTTTAACATCTTTAAAAAGGCCTTGAATACAGAGTTCTTCCATGGTGCATATGGATTATTAGGGCAGTGCCATATTTTTCATAATTTTATAGTATTTTCTAGAATGAAAAAAGAGAATGTGTGTGTATATGTTTCTATTGGTTTTAACCAGGATTTGGCTGAAGCCTATGTTATACAAGTTGAATGAATAAATAAATATGGAGTTCTTGGCGCTCTCAGGGCTTGTTTGTTTGCTTGCAGACATTTCATTACCCAACTAGGTAACATCATGATGTTGGGTCATCACCCTTGTTAGTTTTTAAACATTAAAAAGGGTTAAATTAATTACTATCCTTGAATTATTAATTTAACAATGTAGATATTTCAATGCAAGTCTTGGGGATCCTAAAAGAAGTGGGCATTTTACCTTCAGTTTCTATTAGAAGTTAACACAGCAGAATCTTAAATGGCTTCAAAAAAGAATCCAGTAAAAGGCCCATCAGTGTTGTGTAAGATCCAAGTCTAAAAGATATATTGACACTGATTTCATCTGAGCACTGTCAGCTTCAGTTGCCTGGGGGGGTCTCGTAATGCTGAAGGAAAAGGCACAGCACTTCTGCCCTGAAAGGAAACCGTCACCTGATTTAGGACACAAACAGGAAGGAAAATAGATTTTTAGCTATGAAGTCTGGAGCAGTGGTCAACCAGCTTAGTCAATGAGTACTGTAAAGAAGCAGCAGCAATTTATGCAGAGAAACCTGGAAAGCCTTTTAAACCAGAGTTTTGCTTATTTCTTCAATTAGGATATACAATTCTATCTACAGTGACACTGCTTTAAAAAGTAGAGCACAGTGCCCTAATTCTTCTTCTTTCAGGAGCTGTGTGTGAAACGGGGCCACTTCTGTTGCTAGGTGGACAGTGGAGGAAAACACTATTCAAGGCTTGTCAGTACAACAAAAGGAAAAATAAAACAGAGAAAAGGAATCTCTTTAGGAGGAAGAATCTGTCCATTTCCAGTCTTTATTCCATTTCCATAATTCTGTTCTTTTTCCACATAAATCTGCCCTTTAGAAAATCACTTGAAAATACTTTAGTGAGAATGAAAATGCTACGGCTATGCAGTGCATTGGATTCAACCTCTAAAACACACTTTGAAGCGTGAAGGAATGTGAATGTGGTGCCAGACTACAACACCTTAAAGCAGCTGCATCTTTTCTCAGGGTCATGCTGAAGCTGTTTTAAGGTGCTACGTACAGTGCTGCATTCATGCTCCTGCACATTCTGAATCATCCTTTGGATATTAAATCACTGCACAGTCTTTGTAAATCCTTCCTTTCTCTGAACAGTAGATTTAAATTGCTAGGAACAGTACTGCAATTTGTGGAGAAATGTAAAATCTACGGTATGTCAATGTTCTGAGGTGCACATTTATCCAAGTGGTGTGAATTATGTTGTTCTTTATAGGAATTCACAAAGATCAAATTCATGAAACACTACTACTGTACCTCAAAAAAAAGTTCCTTTCATAGATGGACCAGTCAAGCATTAACAATATATTAACCAATTATACAATACCAGAAATACATGATGCACAACCTATATTCACATTTGATTTTTCCAATATAACAAAGGTCACATTTTTGGTAAAAAGTGAAATTAATTTGTTTTCCCAAGGTTAAGTTCTCTATTGATTAAAGTTGCTAGATGTTTGATAGCTATATTTGACACAAACTGATATTTAATTTCAATATTTCAAATTTTAGTTGATGTTTTTACTATATTTAATAGTTGGCATGCAACAGTAAACAACATCTGGTGACACTGACATGTAATGTTGTATGTCATCATAATTTTCAAACTTCATACTGTTGCCAGGGAACTTTCCTGGGGCACTTATGACTATACTAAGTTTACTTGGAGCATTATCGGGCTCATGCGAGCAACTACAAAGTGATCATATAACCTATATATGTATAAGAATATAATCAATATTCTCTTCTGATAGCACATTGCACAGTAAGTATTATGGAGAAATCAAATCCAAATCAATGACCTTATAACTGAAATCACAGAGTTCTGAGGAAAATAGTTTCAAAAGTTGCTAACCAATCATATTTGATGATACTTGCCAATTGTCAAGCTGTTAATGTTTAATAGTATTTGACAGTTGAAATGTAATGACTTGTGTCTATAGCATCTTATAGTATCAGACAGACAGTTCACAGTGTTTCATAACTGGAAGCTGCCAAAATCAACAGAGTCAATAGGATTCAAATTTCAAACTAAGGCAGGTTTGAATTTGAAAATTTTACTTCAAATTTAGATTGGTACAATTAAAACATAGATTAAATTTAATATATATGTGCATTTGTTTCAGCTTTTGTCTTCGGTCATTTTTGGAGCAGTGTACTGCATTATATATTAAAAACCTGAATAGAAAAATAGAGCATCAGATAGAACAGAGCCTTTATAAAAGAGTGTTTATGAACAAAGTTTCCATCTCACACAGTAAGGTATAATGAAATAATCATTATACGGTTTATTTGTATTGTAACATGTGGGTACAGTTTACCCACATGTTACAATACAAACTAAAAGACTTTATGATAAATTTAAGTTCCAAAAATATAACTATCTAAGGAAACTCATGAAGCAAGACAAGTTGCAATGCCAGGCAAATGTTGAAATAAGAGGCGAAATATAATTTATTGCAACCAACATTAAAATACATACCAAACATACCATGGTCTAGTCAAATAAAATCAATCAATTTAGATTCAATGGCAGGTGTTCAAATGTTGGTACAACTGGTTCAGATTTCTCACCTGCCATGTCTGATTTTCAGCCTGCATCATATGGAATTTACAGACAATTAACTTTTAAAAATCACATCAAAAAATGGCTCATTGACAAATCTCAAAACACTGCGGCAAAGATAGAAATTATTTTTTGAAAAGAGCCATTTGGGGCTGTGGGCCTCTCTGCGCATTCTGTTTAAAGTAGCGCAATACCAGAAGATCTTTCCAGCTTGATTCTGCCCTTTTCCATGCAGAAGTAGACTGAAATCAAAGCAGTGTGACTCTAAATGGATCCAGGAGTGGGGAAAGGAGAGGTCACCTTACCTTATTGTTTTTTGTTTTTACTCTTCTTTTCCCATTTAAAGAATTCTTGCAGCTCTGAGTGCAGGAGTTCTCCTTCTTTGCACATAAAAACAATGATCACTGGGCCACACACAGTCGACCACAATTTAAGAAAGAATGGCAGATTGTCTTTATTAGCATATCTTAGCCACTTACGTTTTCATCCCAGCAACAGGCCTACCATTTTCTCCAACCCTTTCTAACAAGCAGCGCAAGGTAGTTCTTGCAAACTACAGCAATTTTGTTGAAGTCTAAAAATAATAGCTGTACATATTAGTTGGAGATAGGAAATGATCCTGATACTTGGTTTAGATTATAAATTGAAAAGCCGGATTAATTTTAGGTAGAATGAACTCAGAGAGAGCCAGTTTGGCGTAGTGGTTAAGGCATCAGGCTAGAAATCAGGAGACCATGAGTTCTAGTCCCACCTTAGGCACGAAGCCAGCTGGATGACCCTGGGCCAGTCACTCTCTCTCAGCCCCGGGATGAAGACAATGGCAAACTACTTCTGAAAATCTTGCTGAGAAAACTGTAAGGACTTGTCCAGGCAGTCACCAGGAGTCAATGCTGACTCAAAGGCATAAATATAAATATATACAGCATATAGAATGAACTCAAGCCAAGTGGTGGAATAGAGACATGCCCAAAGGTTCCAGTCTGATAATGTCCATTAAACAACCACAGGCAGATTCTACTTCTTATTTTCACAGTAATGATACCCCAGCAAAGCAGTTTTCAGTATTCAGTGTCCAGGCTTTTCCCTTCTATTATTCTAAATATTTGATCTATACCTTCTAGGTTGGTTTTTTTTTTTTTGTAAAGATGGAAGTCATCGTAGAGTTTTTTTTTCTTCAGGAATTTTAACAAAATATGTAGGTAGCCAGTTGATATATTTGAAGAAAAAACACTCAAAGTCATAGCAATGATTTTATTAAAACCAAAAAGGAATACAATGCTGCCGTCTTGTCATGAACAAGCAAGCTTCTGAGTTGTCTGGAATGTGACCGTGGGAACAGCCAAAGAGAGAAACATCTAGATGTGAGGATGCCACATGCATTGTAGAAGAGAAGAAAATGTGCACATCTTTAGGTTAGAAATCATACTAAATGACAGAGAGGTTTCAGAATGAATGCTAGGCAATATGCAGAATTTATTATGTCAATCCAGTAAGAGTGCTACAATCCTGGGACTGTCATAACTTTGTTTTTATAAATCTGGGACTGTGGTTCTACATGTGATTATTTAAGAATAAATTTTAATAACTCAGTGGGACATTTTTCTGACTTCCTACAGAATTGCACTGTTTATAACCTGTCACCAAATTAATAGCAAATACAATTTCCAGCAAGATAAATTCCAGTAGTAAACTCGTGTACTCTCTTATATTTGATCTTTCTTCTTTTTTTGTTCCATATGACATTCTCCAACTTCCCATTTCATCGAGGACTCCCATGTTTTCCTGGAGAAAGTCTGGCAGCCATTGTCAGGATGGACAGACCAGCTCACTCAGGCTGAATGCTCAATGCTCCTAGCAACCACAGCTGAATTCCAAACAATCAGTCTTCCAAATCTGCAAGTATACTTCTGCATTTAGGTACAATGCCAGCCAAACTATAACTGTCAGTTGGATGCAACCAAGAGGTCTCTCCTTTTTCATGCATCTGTTGCTTTGTTCTCTCTGAACTTTCCTCCTGAAAGCCTTTGGTGTTAAGCTTCTATATTATTATGAATTAGTTCTGACTGCTTCCCTAAGTCTCATCTATTGACTCTGCTTAAGCTGTAACAAAAGCTTTAAAAAGTAAAGCAGGAAAAATCTAAATGAAGGAAGTTATTTTTTAAAAATGGAAAAGCTTTCTTTTCGGATAATGATTTTAGTTTTTTTCCAAAAACTTTGTTGGAATAAGAGGAAAGGGAAGCTGTAAGTGGATTTGTGTGCATGTGTGGAACAAGTATTGTTGACTCAGTGCTTACACACTGACATTCAACATAAGGATATGCTCCTTCTGAATTTGAAGTGTGTGGGAAGGCAGCAATTATTCAGTATAATAATTGCATGGGGAATAACAAGCATTTTACATATTCTCAACGATATATCTCCAGTTGTAGGACCCAGCCTGGAATTCAGTGCACATTTTAGGGGAAAAAGGAAATTTTTCGTATTATAAAGCTGCTTTGTAAAGAGTTGTGCTAGGAAGGTAAGGAAAAATAGAGTGAATTCTTGTATAAAGGGAAGGAAAACACGTCAGAACACGTACATAATGCTAATTATTTATTTGTTTGCTAGATTTATATCCTGCCTTTTTTCCAGGAGCTTGAGGTGGCATACACAGCCAGCTTCTTCTAATTTTTCCCACAACTATCACCTTATGGAGTAGATTGGACTGAGAGTCACCCAACAAGTCATCCACAGCTGAACCTGCCTCTCACGAGTTCTAGTCAAACACCAAAGACTATGCTGGCTTTAGTTGCTATTGGCTTAGTGTGATATGCAAAACTATCCCAAGAAAGAAACCACAATTTACGTACTGTGGTAATAACATGGAAGCACTCCTTGCTGTTGGTTTACAATGCTTAGCTGAATCCTGGTCAGGGTCACTTGCCCTAGAGGGAAAATAGCTTTTCTTTTTCACATATTCTAAACAAAGGAAAGAATTTACAAAAGCAAGATTTGGTAGTTCTACGGGGCAGATATAGTCATAAGGAACCTCTTTGCCTTTGTGGAGTAGTGGCAACTGATGATGTTATCCATGTGATTTGTGTAGAGAGAGTGAAGCTATGTAGAGTACTGCTATGTAGCTAGTCCACTATGGAGTAGTGGCCAAGGCATCAGCCTAGAAAATGGGAGACCCTGAGTTCTAGTTCTGCCTTAGGTAAGAAGCCAGCTGGGTGACCTTGGGCCAGTCACTCTCTCTCAGCCCTAGAAAGGAGGCAAGGGCAAACCACTTCCAAAATCTTGCCAAGAAAACTGCAGGGACTTGTCCAAGCAGTCGCCAGGAGTCAACACTGACTTGAAGGTGTGTGCACGCACACACACACACAAAACAGCAAAAAAAGTGATATTATGTACATTACTTCAATTTCCAGGCCATTCAGACCTGTTTTATCCTTTTGTCAGAGAAGGATGACCACAATGTATCAACATGTTGTATAATGGCTTGTAACTTTACGAAAGATAAAACGATTCAACCTCTCATATTAGTGGAATATATCTTATTTTTTTTAAATAAGAGTGTATTAATTAGTGGTAGGGAGTTTTGTTTTTTAACACTTAATGTGGTTGGCCTTTGACTTGAATGTGAACATCCTGGTTAGCGTTCATCCTCTGCTATTTCATCTGGGTACTGGCAGAAGAAATAAAGATAATATACTAGGACATCCACAGCACACTTGACTCATTTGACTGTGGCTTTTCAATAAACCTTGGCTTAAGAGTTCTCTCTCAGTTTTTACATATACAAGGGCAGTTTGCAGGCAATGGAGGAAGGTTCAGTGCTTGATTTCTGAAAGGGTACAGAGATCTAATCTGTGTGAAAGATAATCATTAGTCTGTAAATATGTGAGGAGAGATGTTTCAGGGGAAGGAAAAGTGCTTTGCATATACTCACAAGCAGTGTACAGTATTATTATTTTTGAGAATACTATGCCCTGAGTTCCCTGATTAATCTTGGCATCACCATCTCTTACTAGCTCTCAATGTTTTCTGCTGTAAACAGGGAGTAATGCTTTTAAAGTAACATTGATATGTATGCATAAAATTTGACCTATCATCTAGAAGATGGCCTGTCACAACGCTGATACCATCTGAAGTTATCATCTGAAGCTATTCTGTTGCATACAGATTTAGTTCTTGCTTAATGATTCTAGTACATTTGAACTGGACTGGCCACTCCAAAGCTTGAGCTCCTAAAATTCTGCCCCAGGACAGATGCATTTATGTACAAGTGTGTCCTATTTTAATCTGTGAAATGCTGAAAGGCATGTTTATGTTTGTTTTTATTTTAAGATGTCAAGTCAATGGGCATTGTCGTCTCTGTGTTGTTTGTTTTGTATACTATCCTACAATGTGTAGCTGTCTTATATTCATGTTGAGTTCATAATAATATTTTATTCAGATAGAAATTTCACCACCACCCTGAATACATAAAAAAAATGGTCACTTAAAAGAAAAACAGTGATCTCATCATGAGGTAAATTAAAATTCTTCATAATTGGGGTTATGAATTCTGATTGCCAATATGAATATAATGAACATTTGAATAAGATATAAGATACAGATTTAACCTCTATGCCTGAACATATATAAGTACAATTTTCATATGGGAGACTCTAATATCTTCCAGTTGTCGCCCTGATGAGTAACATGTCAACTCGGGCCAGAGGAAAAAACCTCCTATGCAGAGTATGCATAATCTTGAAAAAAATAATTAGCTTAAAGAAACTGACTGGGGCCTCCTTCACAGTTTTGATTGACTTGGTTTTATGTCATTTTTATGCATGCATTTTAATTGTTTTATATGTTTTAATGTATGTTGGTTTAGTCTCGGACCGTAAAGCAATAAATAAAAAAAAGTTTTAATCATTTTTTTGTTTGCTTAAGAAATTCATATGGCTTCCCAGCTCGAACAATTGTAACTCTGGGCAGCATACAATCAACAAACAAGTGAACAATAAAAAGGAATAGATATAAAGATACAGATATAGATATAAAAACAGCAACAAAATAGGTAATCAGGAACCCAAATTTATATTATACCCCTCCAAGCAGGAACCTCAATCAATCTGGCCCCAACACCCAAATAAAGAACCAAGTTTTTAAAGCCTTTCCAAAAGCCAGGTCAGGGCCAACCATATATCAAAAGAGATAATGTGGGAAAGAAGAGGGGAAGGCAATGATGTGTGCAAACAAGTGGGAAATGTTGATGTTAATCTTTTCCAAAATTGTCCAGATCTAATTCACAGAATGCTACTGGGGTGCATCCATCCTTAACTGCTTGCCATCAGAATGATCTGAGAAAGGCTGACTCTTTCACCTGGATTTTACATTCTGGGATGCCGACTGCTCTCTCTTCAATGTTTCATGCCTTTCTTGCCCTAATGAAAGCAATCCTAGAGATCTAGCAGTCTTCCATTACAGCAGCATGCATTAGCAACAGCTGTCATTCAGGTGCAACTGGTCTCCAGCTCAGTGAAGCAGCCCACTCAGCCTTTGGGGTCCCAGCCACTCTGGCCTCACACTAAGGATGAGAAGGGGGCGGGGGAGGGACAAGGGTAGCAGGCTAACTCCATTCCCCAAAAGCCGTGGTAGCAATCGTGGCCTGGCATTTGATCAGCACCTCCTTTCCAGAGCTGAGAGCCCTCTCCTTCTCCCACTCTCTTTCCCAACCCACCTCCACCCCAAGCTTCCCCTCACTTTCTCCTTCCTTTCTCAGCCTGGGTTTAATTTGACACCTTGAGCCTCGGTAACGAGGTGAGGAGCAGAACAGCCACAGTGGATTTCATTAGGCTCAGCACTGCAGGCCCCACTCTCTGTGCGTTAATGACATCGGAGGATAGGGAAACGAGACAGCCACCGCGCGAGATGAAATAAACATGAGGGCTGTCAGCAGTGACAGCTGAAGCAAAGGGGACAAAAATAAGTCAGGTAGAGACCTTTCCCATTCTACACAATGCAAAGCGACACCTGGGAAAGGCCTTTTGCTGCAATCCTTTTTTCTTGGGAGAAAAGGGGTGGGGCGAGGGGCAGAGGAGATGAAGGAAAGGAAATGCTATTAAATTAGCAGCATTTTACCATACAAATTACATTTATCAGTTTAAATGTCAGCGGGAACCAGGCCCATTCTCCTCCCTTAGGGAAACACTGTGAAGGAACAGGAGTTCTTTTGCAAATAATAGTGAAGCTTCTCCCAGGGTTAGCTTCACAAATCCAGAACAGCGATCCATCTCATGATGGGAATGAGCAAACAAAACATTTTTCCTTCTCCCCAGGCCAGCCACAGCGAATGAACTGCACAGGAGAAAGGATACGGCAAGGAAGATGAAGGGATGCTCCACTTGCCCTGCTGGATTTCTTTCTTGAAGCAAAGAAAGCTGGAGAGTCCTGTGGAGGAAGGAGGAAGCACTGTGGTCTTTTGCAGAGAGGACGTGTGTCACCGGGGGTGGGGGAGGGGGGATAAAGGCATGCTGGTGAAGAAACTATCCTTCTATAGTTAGCTTCAAGCCACTGTTCCCACTGAATAACTTATACAAGCACAGCGATATGATCAGCTCAAAGACAGAAACAAATAAACTACAGTGTACAGATGCACAAGGTGGATGACCTTCTAATTCTGTGTACCGTTTCAGTTTAGTGTAATTGGGGGTCCGTTTTGTCTAGCACTGTCTGCTCTGGCTGGCAGTGGTGCTTCAAAGTCTTGACTCTTTCCCAGGCCTGCTGAATAGTTGTTTTCATTTGAAGATGTCAAGAATTAAGCCTGTGAGTTTTTGCGTGCAAAAGGGGAGGGGGGGAGAGAGAGAGAAAAGAAACAACTCCCACACTCAGCCACTGAGTATTTGAGGGCCATGTTTGTTTACTTGTTTAAAGTATTTGTATGCTGACTACTGCTTTAACGGCTCAAGGCAGCTAACTGGAAGTGGAGGAGGCTCTGGACAACAGCAAAGCTCTGTTCCTGAAATAGCCTTTTAGGTGCTGTTTAAATAGATCTTATCACTGAGAAAACAACACTACAATCATGACAGCCGGAAAGTGGGATTGCCTCTCCCTCCTCTCTAGCCATAACCCATTCAGGAATCCAGATTCCGATAGGAAGACTACAGTCCTAAGTGAAGCCGTTATATAATCTGAACAGAATTCTCTGACCCACAACTCCTCCTGTGTATTTAAAACTATTCCTCAGCCAAGGAAAGTAGGAAATGCATTAAGTCTGCAAGAGAGTACAATTTTAATCAGGGGCTTTTCTCAGATAAGAAACCTAAGTTTTGAGTATGTAAACATTAGGCTGCTTAAGCAATCCTATCAAATGAAAGTGTTTTTAAACAGTCTGTCATAAGCCAGCCTAGAAGCATGGTACCTAAAAATAGCAAGGGCATGTTTGACAGGGCAGAATTCAGAGATAGGGGCAAGAAAGACCTTCAGAATGTTTTTTCTACAGAAAACCATTGTTACAACTTACAGTCCTCCCCCCCAAAAAAAAAACAATTAAAAGGAAGGAAAGGAAACTGTACTGGTACTATCTTCCCATCAGGTTTGGTGCAGGGATCTGTGTGGAAATTAGGTCCTTCATTGTATGGTCCTTAAAGTCCATCCCTAAACCATTGACCAGAACAGAGCAGACAGTCAGATTTCAATTATTTAGAGTAGGCTTAGTCAATCTAAAAAATAAATACTATCTGCCTGTCCAAGAGACACCCACCATCTTTTTCTTTTTCCGTATGAGGATACGTAAATGTGTACCGAGTACAGAAAAAGCAGCTTCAAACCACAGCAGTGCCCAGTCGCATGGCTCAAAAACTCAATCACCACCTGTCAGAACATTTGAGAATGGATCTATCAAGCCCTCTGCTATGAACTATAGTTCCTACTTAAAATTCTATATTATGGGTCTAGTCATATCTTGCTAGGTGATCCTGTCATACAATATGGGTAAGAAATAAAAGAGTAACCAAAGGTGAGAAGTAAAAAGAAAGGCAGGGGGAGGTGAGTTCTGGGAAGCAGAAAGTCCTGCAGGAGCTACAGATGGACTCGGGTACAAACTGGTGCTGGAGAGGAAAGGAGAAAGGTATTTGTAGCTGGCAGGGATTTTCAAATGCCAGCAGAAGGGTGCCTACCTGAGAGCTAATGTGAAAGCAGAGATATCTTGCCTACCACTACAGTGATAATATACAATGTTAAAAAGAGGTTCCATTGAAATGAGAGGAGTTATTTTTGCTCTGCAGTGTGAAAAGCTTCAGAGTGAGGGTTATGAAACCTGATGCTGTTAGGACCAGGGCCCTTGCACCCCTGTTTCGTATTGCAAAAATAAATGCAGATCTCATCAGCAAAATGCTCAACTTGTCCCTGAAGCAGGGGTAGAGATTCATAACCCCAGTCTAGACTGAACCTCCATGTCATTCCTATCTGAGAAAAAATATATGTGAGTTTGTCTGTGGAGGCTTTTGCATAGCTTTGATTGAATTTTTAGGATTTCAACAAAAAGTGGCAAAAAAACTTCTTCGTATATGTGTAGGTAAATGAACAATTCTCTTTGGAAGTTCCAAATTTCAGTATGAACACTGAAATATGCAAGCATACATGCAGAAGAAAAGTAGCAGAGACTAATAAATGCTGACTACCAATCTATAAACACTGTTTCTTGCTGGATGCTAACCAATCTGGGAGATCTGCAATGGTACCCAATCCATTAGGTTCAGCGAGGAAGAGTTGAAAATCTAAATGCAGTGATGGAACTCTCCAGTTATCTTTTCCCAATCCCACTTGGTTTTTTAAAACTTTCACATTCCTCCAGTTTTTCATTTTAAGTTTCACATTATGTGAAACATGGATGGATGTACGTAAAAGCATCAGATGGAATATATAAAAAGTGCAGTAACCATTGGAAACAATTCACTGAGAACCTATCCAAGACCCACTGAAAGGAACTGGAATTATGCTAGTGTTTAGAGGTGGCTTCATCACTTCTGCCCAGCTCAGACTCCAGAAGACGGGTGATTGATTTATGGATGACTTTAATAACACTTGCCAATGGTTATTTTTCACACAATAGTTTATTTAAAGGAGTCATAAGTATTAAGACACACTGGAATTTATTGCTGGATCTCAGGCCCCCATTTCAGATTACTTCTGAAAACTTTTTCTCTGACATCCTCTGTCCCTAGCCTCTCGTTGGTCTGATCCAGACCTGAAAGCGAAGTTGGAACATACTCTGATTTCCATACTAAATTGGGATAGTACTTAGCATTGTATTGTCATAGGGGTACAGAGAATGGTTGCAACAGCCTATATAACAGTGTTATTGTCCTAGCTGTGGGTCTCATCAGCATATTTCAACTATAATATGACGAAGATTGGTGGATAGGACATCATCCTTGGGAAAAACACTATCAAAGTTAAATCATCGCTGTGGATACAACTTCCTCACATTTGCTTATTTTAAGCCAATAACCAGCACATATGTTGGTTGACAGGCTAAAAAGAGTTGGTTCCTGGATAAGCAGAGAGGTGCCAAAAGGAGCAAGACCTCTGACTATTAACTACTTCCTGAACATTACTTGGCACCTTTCTGGCATGCAGGCAATGAAGGAGGAGGCATACATGATAGGAAGGAGGTATATTATTGCTTTTCTGTCAACAGTGCTACGGGGGAATATGTGGGGCCTCCATTAACATTTTCAGCCTACTGTCAAAGCACAGTTCTGGTAGCCAGCTGTCCCATTGTCCAGCCCTGGCTGACCCCAGTAGCATTCAGCATCTGGCTTGGACTGTCAATTCAGGAGAAAACTCCCTGCACAGGCTGCTTTTCATTAGTGTTTCTCCACATCTTTTAGGACTGGATTATGGCCCAGAAATGTATTTCAGGGCTAAAGCATGCTTAAATATTGCACAGTGGAGCTAAACAGATGAGATCTGAGAGTACTGGGGCGGCTGCTTCTTTCTGTTTTTCTCCTTGTTCTAGGTGAGGATTGCTAATTACTCAGCTAATGGCCCCCTTCAAAAAGAGAGCGAGCGAGAGATTGTCATAAATGCTGATTTTGTCTCTTCCTCACATCACCCACACCCTCCACAGAGATAATAGCTTTGGAGTGGGTGTGGGAGGTTTGTATCAGGCACAGAGCAGAGAATAAACCCAGTATATCCTCTTCTAGAGCACCAGAGCCAATTGTCTAAACTGCACAGGCATTAGGAAACAATAGCTCACACTCTGTCCCGCCTCCTCCTCCTCCTTCACCTCTTCTTGCAAGATCTTTTTTTTTAATTTAACCATGAGGGAAAAACGTCACTGATATGCAGCTTAGCAGCCAACTGACCCTGGCAACTACTGACCCAGGGAAAAGGTTGCTTATTGAATCCTGTTGGGATGTGGGCTACCAATGACGTCATTCAGTCCTCAGCTGTGAGAAAAGCCAAATCAGAAAGGGAAAGGGGAGAGGGAGACAGAGAACCTTGCATCCCTGTGGCAAGAAAACATATTTACAAGGAACAGTTTTCTAGACTTGTTGTTCTTCACTGGGGTTCTTTAATAATTTCTGGGTTTGTATTGCCAACAGCAGTATGTCAGACCACAGCAGCCCTGGGGCAAGGGACATAACCCATTCAGTATCCTAGCTTTGATAAACTGCTTCCAGAGAAGACAGGAAAAACCCTGCAGTCCATGAGATACAGATATTTTCCTCCAGGGCATGTTTTTATTTCTACTTCTTCCCCTTTCCCCAATTTCTAGTACATTTGGACTGCAGCAGTAGAATCCTTCCCTTGTTCCTCCATGCCCTCTCTAAAAAGATAATAAAAAGCAGACTAGTAACAAACCAAACCCCTCTTCTGTATTCTGTATAACAGCATTTCTGGTGTTTGTCACATATGTTGGAACAACCAGAATTCCTAGATCCATGTTCACATTAAATCCTAGCTTGGTAGTCGCAAGATATATAGAAGGCATCGATGGGAAAGGTCTAATACATACCCAAACACTACCCTGTCACATTTTGGAAGGGGCAAGTCAAGAACAAAAATAGATTTCTTCCTCCTGCAGCTTCTTTGAGAACCATCAAGCGTGGAAGTCTCACACATTTTGCCTATTTCCATTTTCATGTAGTTTAATCACAATTCTTTTGTTAACGTTGTTGTTGGAGGCTTGGGTGACCTCTGTGGTTAGAAGCACATGCTACCAGCTGAGGTATGATAGTATGTCATTCCTCAACAAAGATAGTTCTGCCGCATTGTCCTGCATATCATCATTAGTATTACTATTATACTACACTCTATGTGAGGCTGTCCTTCTGATGAATTTGGAAGCTACAGCTAGTGCAGAATATAGCACCTAGGCTACTGATTGAGATGCTGTTCTGCAGACATGTTAAAGCATGTTAGAAGGTATGCTCTGGCTGCTACCAAGCCATATTTAAGATGCTAGGATTAATATACAAAGCTCTCAAGAACTTGGAATCAGGTTACCTGAGATTATGTCTCCAATGACATCATCTTCTCAGATACTTATGATCTTCAGGGTGTGGTTCATGCATGTGGTTCAACCTTACTGTGCCATGGTTGGCTATTAGGCAGGGACTAAGTGGTGGGTGTTCTGTGTTTGTCTGGCTCCAATACTGATCTTTGCTCAGGTGCCTAAACTGGCATTCCCCAGCCATTAACTTTCCCTTTCAGGAGAAAATCCTTGTTCTGATTTCACTTTTATATTAAGACTTTATACTTACTGTAAACTGCTTGAAGACTTTTAAAGTAAAAGTATATTAATACATTTGATAAATAAATAACCCTTGACTATTCTAAACCTGTCCCCCTGTAGCTATCCTTCTTTGAGAAGTAAGATGTCTCAAAAAAGTAGACATCATTAAACATTTCCTTTGGGAGGAGAGACAACTGGGGAGTTCTCTCTTTTAGAAAAATCTTTGTTTTGTCTCATGTCATCTGCCTCTCAAAGTAAAAATTCACTGTTTTAATACATGAAAATTCATGCGCACTTTTGCGGGCCATCTTGATTCCAAGGGGATCAGGCCATACAGTTCTGAAAAGAGCAAGCAACCTTGGGGATACTCAGATTTTGGGACTGCACAAGGCAAACTAATATAAGAAAATGTCTTGTGGACATCCAGCTTTGTATAAGGTAAACTCATGTATGTTGAGGGTTACTGTATTAGTTCTGGAAATGTGAAAAAATTCACAAGCCAAACAAATATGTCCCCCATTCTTCCATATAAGACCTACTTAAAGGCATACAGCAAACTCATATATTCTCAAAAAAAGTCTGGCCCTTCAGACAATTTTCAAAAAGCTTAAAACATTTCCTTTAAAAGCCAGGGTCTCCCATTAACAACACAAAATACAATGTTTAGTCTCTAAGCACATTCAGAGGCAGATGTCATATATACATACTATTGTGACCTAAGCAGATGGCTGAGCAGATTCAGCCTCTATTCATCCAGCTGCACCCTTTTTTGTTTGCGTAACTGTTCTTACTGGCTTCTTTTGATTAGGTCAAACAAGTAATTCTTTTACTGTATTCCATTTCTAGTTTCTGGTCTACAGAAGTTCATAGGACAGTCATGAGAGCTAGAAACATACCATGGTAAAGCAACTGTTCTCAGGGGACTGAGAATATTTCTGGTGTGGTTACTAGATTTTGTTATTCTAAATTTGGTTAAGTGTTAATATTTCTCATTTTATTTGTATTTCAAAAGAAAAGCTTCCATCTCTTTCAGCCACTGCCAGCCTCTTTCAGGCACCAAGAAAAAATTAACACAGCTAATATATCAGAGGGACAGCAATCTCTACTAAATCAGGTTTTCCCAACCTTACATTGACTAATATCTAATGCTTAAAACAAGACTCTGCTCCATGTACTTCTAATTCATGTGGTAAGATCAGTTAATACACAAGGCATACATGCTGTTTCATGAAATCCAACTTGTACCAAGGATGTCTATGTAATCACTAGGTCTGGATTAAAGCCAGTTTGGCCCCTAGCATCAATAAAAATGAAGGGGGGAGAGAATTCAGTAAATCCTTCCCATAATCCTGCAGAATAAATAATGTATGCTTGAGGATCCCAATCTGTGTGAGGATCACACAGGGATGTTAACATACCCACAGATACTTCCCTTGACACCTGCCACCATCTCCCTGATTTTTCCCCCATTAAATATCATTTTACATTTTTAAAATGGAAAGCTGGCATACCTACACAGCAAAGGCACAGTCTCCTCCTTATCACTTTTATTTCCAAAAATGCCTCTGACTCCACTATAAACCTTCTTAGAAAATTGCAGCCCAGGGCTTTCAAACATCTACCTTCATGGACTGAGTGGCCCTACTTACAGCCACTCATGCCTTGGTCACCTCACCTCACAGTGAGCTCTACTTGGGATGCCCTTGAAAACCTTTTGGAAGCTACAGCTGGTACAGAATGTGGCAGCTTGAGCAGTGAGGGAAGGGCCACCCTGTGCCTATGTAACACCCCTGCTCCATGAGCAGCACTGGATGCCAGTGGGCTTCCAGGTACAATTTAAGGAGCCGACTGTCACTTTTAAAGGGTTACATAGCATATGACCTAATTATATGAGGGACTGCCTGCCTCCTCTGGTTACTGCCCACCCAGAAAGATCTGGCAGAGTTGGCTCTCTGCTTGTCCCACTAGTTAAGCAATGTTATCTAGCAGGACCTGGGAGGCAAGCTTTGCCTGTCACAGCACCTGCCCTCTGGAACAGCATCCCCCCAGAGATTTGCATGGTTCCCACCTTACCAACCTTTAAAAGACCATTAAAACATGGTTCTTTCCCACAGCTTTAGGTTAGAGTGACTGGAAGGACTTTTTCTGCTTTCATCTCCAGGGGTGGCAGAGGGAGCTAGCTGTGGCTGCCTCCAGAGGACTGTGTCTTTTTGGGTTCTGTCTCTTTTTACTGTTTCTATATGTTAAGCTGCCCAGAGCTGATGGAGATGGATGATCTAGAAACTCGACAGATAGACAGACAAGAAAATGGGGGTAGAGAGAACATTCTGCAAGGGGTAGGAGGCAGACAGCACACTGCAAAATCAGCACTTTATTGCTGATTATGTCTCCCATAATTTCCATACTGTGAATAGGGAAGCCCATTTCAACAGCCATTTTATGTGACTGCCTACAATGTTTTCTGAGTTGCAAAAAGTGCCCACTAGCACCCAAACATTTAGATTCAATAGCACTACCTTTATCAGTGAGAGAAAGGATATGTGCTTAGTAAGTTGCTGCCTTCCTGAATTGGCTTTCCCCAAATACTCTCCAAAAGTAACCAATATTTCACACAGTTTGGAATCCTTTAGTAGGGGGGAAGATAAGGAGCCCTATTTCAGCCCAGTCTTTAACAGCTTTTACAGGAAATAAAATGTTTTCTCAAAATCATTTATTCACTCTTTTACTGTCAGTTGTGATTTTATTTGTTTGTTTGTTTGCTTGCTGTTAAGATAAATTACTTTTTACTGTTTTATGAAATGCTGGTTATTTTAAGCAATTTTAGGTTTATATTCTATCTTGAGCAAATCCTAACAAGGCATTTAATGACAATTCAGAAACAATGAAAGAAAATTTCACAGTCTAAGCATGTGAAAAATAATCACTTTCTACCAAGCCTTACCTTCAACAAGGAAATGTTTTGAGACTTCTTCAATATCAATCTTTTAAAAAACGTATACATCCACATTTCTAGAAAATACTCTTAAAACAGCTTTCAATCTCAATCAAATATAACAGAATAAAAAGAACAAAAGTACGGTACAGTATCAGTAAAACCATAGTGGCAATCTAAAAACAAGTACAGGTAAGAGACTAAATGGCAGCAAAGCATAGAAACAATTGAGAATGGTGTTCTGTATAGGACTGCTGGAACAATAGTTCCTTTGTGCAGAGTTAAAAAATGATGGGTCCAACCTGACCTGTCTAATAAATCTGGTATAAATCTTGGGTGAAAAATATCTGTCACAATGCTTTCCCCTCCCTTATACTTCAGACAGTAGGGGCAGCTAAAACTGGGCCTCATAGGGAAAGGCTGCACTTCTTGAGATATGCTGCAATTTATGTAGGAACAACCAGTTGTTTAACTGACATCAGTAATTTAACCAGAAACTATTGCTAGTCATGTGTAAATTCAACAAATGCAGGGGCACATACTTAGCAACAATAAAGTTGTTAGAAACTGCCAGAATGAACTAAGTTTGCCCTCTGTTGTTCAATTTTTAAAAAGTCTATGAGATATAGAATGGGTTCCTTCTTCTGACTTTGCTTATCCACTCAGGTATCAGAGCTGTGCAGACCTGGTCCTGATTGGACTTTCAAGAACTATCTATTCAACAGCAATCAAAATAACCTAATTTGAGTCCAGAGAGAGGCTGCACTGGGCAGGAGAATAAGGAATCAAAGGAGGCTGAAAAGGAGGCTCAATTCATGTTCCCCACTGAACGTTCACACATTTTTCCAGTTATAGTTTATGCCAAGTCCAATGGGATGAACCAATCAATCCAATTAAAAAAGACTACATTGCCTTGAGTGGGCTATTGGTATACATGATTTATAAATATGATGGCAACCTGTACTCTAAGCTAAACTTGCACCCTAAACCTCTTCTGCACAAAACCCCTTGAAATTAATTTAGTTGTAAATAGATGCTGTGGAGCATCTCACATTTACCGCATTGGGCCCCGCAGCCCAAGGAAGAATCCAAGGCACCGTGCCTCCTGCTCCCTCCACCAGGCACCACTAGCACAAAAGCCAGCTTTTCGAAGGAGGCTTGGTGCAGCTCAGGCTCTCCTGTGTGAGATCTCCAAAGCATCGTCACTCACCCTGCAAGCAGGAGAATGAAAGAGATGGAGAGAGTGCAAGAGAGTGAGTCTATTTGAAAGCACATTCTAACCAGACCTAATAAGTTAATGCAGAAATCCTCCCATTGAGGCTGTCTATTGGAGACACCAGTCTCCCCTGAATCAAGAACTGTTATGTTGTAATATAATAGATGTAAATTAAAACAGAAAATCTATCATGCCTCTAATGTTGTCTGATAGCTGAGTGTGTGGATCCGTAAAAGGAGAGGCACAGCAAGAAAGGGTGATATATGGCAAAGCTGGATAGAGGGTGAAAAGCGTGGCGAGACAAGCAGGAGAATGCCGCAGCCTGCTCTCGCTCCTCGGACCCAAGGGCAAGAGAGGAATAAATGTTGATTAGTGTTGATTTTGTCCGACACGTGCTTGCCGAGTGACAGTTGGACTAAGCAGCTCTGATAGAGAACCATTAATCTTGGTCTGGTTTAAGTAGAGTATATTAATTTGTGTCATTTTTACTAAGTCGTACTGAGAAAGGCCTCTTACTGCTTTGCATCTGACTGCTTTGGTGGTTTAGCCTCCTTTCTCCCCACCCCACCCTTCCTTTTCTCTCCCCCCAAAACAGATCCTGCATTGGAGGCTGCGGCGGCGCAGCACCGTATTCAAATGACACAGCAGGAGGCCAAGAGACCTAGAGCTCCTCACTTGGATTAAGAAAATAAACTCCCAGGGTGTTGGCATAGCAACAGCATTTCAGATGAACTGCTATATAGGCAATGATTAATAAATTAACATTTTTATCCCGTTCTTTTCTTCTTCTTCCTCTCCCTGGAATCCCAGAAAGCATTTGTTTAAAACAGGGCAGGGAAGAAAGGGAAGTTACCGAAAGGTGCTCTCTTGTGGGTGCGGTTAGACCTGCCTGGAGGGGCTTCAGTTTGGTCCTACTTAAAAACACATCTAGTAGAATTCCACTCTATGGCTTTCTGTTGTATTATACTACAACTCTGTCACTGAATTTTAACTAGTGCATACTGTGGGTTACCCACTTACTAAGTTTACATGCTGCAGGAATCAAAGGATCTCTCCCACTAAAGTATTCTAAAAACTAATAGCACAATACGTCTGTTTCTTACATCCATCCATCCATCCATCCATCATATTTGTATGGCTGCCCATCTCACTCTGGGCAGTGTACAACAGTCAATTAAAAAAACCAATAAATATATAAAACAGTCATTATAAAAAACTATAAAAAAGTGCACAAGCAAGAGAAGATGACGCTAACCGCAGAAAGGGAGCCATCACAAGATCTCTCAGTCCCCTGGGACCCCCAGGCCTGATGGCATAGCCAGGTCTTGAGGGACTTGCAAAATGTCGAAAGGGATGGAACTTACCTCACTTCTTGGGGGAGAAGATTCCATAAGGTGGGCACCACGGCAGAGAAGGCCCACCTCCTGGGACCCTCCAAGTGTAATTCTCTAACAGACAGGACCCGCAGCATGTCTTCTCTGCCAGATCTGATGGGACAGGAGGATATAATCGGGAAGAGGTGGTCCCTCAGATAACCCGGCCCAATGCCATGAAGGGCTTTAAAAGTCAAAAACAGCACCTTGGATCCAGAAGCAAACTGGCAACCAATGCAGCTTGCGGAGCAGAGGTGTAACATGTGCCATTCTAGGGGCAAACATAACTGCCTGCACCACTGCATTTTGCACCAGCTGAAGTTTCCGGATACTCTTCACGGGCAGCCCCATGTAGAGCACGTTACAGAAGTTCACATGGGAGGTGACTAGGACATGAGTGGCAGTGAGCAGAGCCCCCCGATCCAGGAACAGGTGCAACTGGTGCACAACACAAAGCTTTGCAAAAGTCCTCCTAGCCATGAATGCCACCTGCTCTTCAAACAGGAGTTGTGAGTCCAGGAAGACCCCCAAACTGTGCACCAGGTCTGTCTGGGGCAATGCCATCCCATCCAGCACCAAGGATAGCATAATCCTAGAACTGGAAGGCCCCAAAACCCAAAGCCACTCAGTCTTGCTCAATTCAGCTGAAGCTTGTTGTTCCCCATCCAGACCCTTACAGCCTCCAAGTACTGGATAAGACATTCACAGCATCACTTAATTCACCAGGGGCAGAGATGTATAATTGATGATACCTCAACCCCATCATAATACTGATGATACCTCAACCCCATGACAACGGATGAGCTCACCCAGCAGCCTCATGTAGATGTTAAATAGGAGAGGGGAGAGTACCAAATCCTGTGGCACCCCACATAGTAGGGACTGAGGGTGGGATCTCTCCTCCCCAAGTACCACTGACTGGAATTGGCCCTGGAGAAAGGAGGTGAACCAGCACAGCACCATGCTCCTCACCACCAATCCAGAAGGATACCATGGTTGATGGTATCAAAAGCCACAGAGAGGTCAAGTAGAGTGAGGATGGATGCACAACCTCCATCCTGCCCTCACCAGAGATCATCCAAAAGCGTGATCAATGCTGTTTCCATCCCACACCCAGCTTAATCCCAACTGAAAGTGATCCAGATAATCCACTTCATCCAAGGTCCTCAGAAGCTGCTGTGCGACCACCTTAATCACCTTCCCCAAAAAGGGGAGGTTACATACTGGACAAAATGCAGCCGCGTGGGCAATCTTGCGTGCCCCAAGGATGGTACATGTAACACCTTTGCTGTGGGAGCTGCATTGGGTTCCAGTTTGTTTCTGGGTCCAATTCAAGGTGTTGGTTATCACCTTTAAAGCCCTACATGGCACGGGTCCAGGTTACCTGAGGGACTGTCTCACCCCATTACATCGACCCGCCCCACCCAGTCTGGCAGAGAAGGCATGTTGCGGATCCCATCAGTGAGAGAATGTCGATTGGTAGGTCCTAGGAGGAGAGCCTTCTCTGCCGTTGCCCCCACCCTATGGAATACTCTCCCCCCAGAGGTGAGGCAGGTCCCTACCCTTCCAATTTTTCAGAGAGAATTGAAGACTTGGCTCTGCCAACTTGCATGGGGTGAGGAAAGATACAATTGGTCCTGGGGGACGTATTATAAAGGAAGTTTTTATTTATTTATTTATTTATTTATTTATTTATTTATTTATTTGACTTGTCCCCGCCCATCTCCCCACAACGGGGGACTCTGGGCGGCTTACAACAAACTAAAATCGGAAATACATAATTAAAAGTTATAAAAACCAGAGTTACAAAGATAAAGATAAAAAGGCTAAAAAATCCAAGAGGCCGATAGAGGCCACACCAGGCTGCTAAGGGGCCAGCCAACCCCATTTCTGATATACTCCCTCCCCACCCCAGGCCAGATGGCAGAGCCAGATCTTCAAATCCCTCCCAAAGGCCTGGAGTGAGGGGGCGTGTCTCACCCCCGGGGGCAAGATGTTCCAAAGGGCGGGGGCTACAGCAGAGAAGGCCCGCCTTCTGGACCCCGCTAATCGAAGTTCTTTTACCGTGGGGATCCGGAGCATGCCCTCTCTGTGAGATCGGGTGGGATGGGCTGAAATCGTGGGGGCGAGGTAGTCCTTCAGGTAACCTGGCCCCATGCCATGTAGGGCTTTAAAGGTGATAACCAACACCTTGAATTGGACCCAGAAGCAAACCGGTACCCAATGCAGCTCACGGAGCAAAAGTGTTATATGGGTCCTTCTTCGGGCCCCAAAAATTGCTCACGCGGCCACATTCTGGACCAGCTGAAGCTTCCAGATACTCTTCAAGGGTAGCCCCATGTAGAGCGCATTGCAGTAGTCTATCTGGAAGATAACAAGGGCATGAGTGACTGTTCGCAGGGCATCCATTTTAGCATATTTTAATTAATTAATTTTTATCTATTTTAATTGTTTATTCTATTTTTACTGTAAACCGCCCAGAGTCACTCCACAGTGAGATGAGCAGTGACAAATTTGAAATATAAATAAAATAAATAAAAAATAAAAATTGTCCAGTATAGTGGGGTCCAGTGATGGCTTCTTGAGGAGCAGGTGAACCAAAGGCTCCTTAAGAGGTGAAGAAACAAACCCCTCACTCAAAAAAGAATTAATAATCACTAGAACCACTCTTATGATAACCCCTGGGCCGCTTTAACCAGCCAGGAGGGGCATGGATCTAAAGAGCAGGTGGTTGAACTTACAGCCCCAAGGAACCTGTCCTTCCTCAGGTCCAACAGGTTCAAACCGTTCCCAGATAACAGGGCAAGACTCCTCCCTGGGCATCTCCACCAGCCCTGCAGCAAGGCTGGCATCCAACCAAGAACGAGTCTGAGCGACTTTGGTGCAGTGCCCCTGAAGGCCATTAGAGATTCCCAGATCACAATCAAAACATCTCCATGATCTTGGATGATGCCACACCCAAAACCTAGCTGAGCATATCTCTGAATATCCCACTTCCAGACCCAGCCAGGTCTTGGTGATACATGCCAGATTGGCCCTCTCATCAATGATTAAATCAAATCAAATTTAGCCAAATCTAGCATAAAGGTAAAATATGGTTGTGCTGCTGGTGGTGGGAACATAGGGAATTATCAGTTACTTCTGACCACAATTGTGATTACTATAATAAATATAACATGTACATTTGCATGCAGTCTAGATCATGGTCTCAGATTTGTTAACCTAGTAGTTAGTGCAACAAGTCTCTGACATTGTTGGTCCTGCAGACTTAACTGTATCCATACTTTAGCCACATTAAGGAAGGAAGGAAGGAAGGAAGGAAGGAAGGAAGGAAGGAAGGAAGCAGAAAGCAAGTGTTATAAAATAAACATATCCAGAGTGCTCCTTTTTACTTCCCCACTACTGAAGTAGAGATTCTTAACATTACTGTGAATTCTCTGACAATGCAGAAGCATGTAAGTTTATAAATAATTTAGTCTTTGATTGTAAATAAATAAACTTAGAACAATGACTATACAGGTTGTCATCGACTTATGACCACAACTGGGGCCAGAACTTCTGTCACTAAGCGATGCAGTCATTAACTGAGTCACACCCGATTTTATTACCTTTTTTGCTACGGCCATTAAGAAAATCACCATGGTCATTAAGTGACTCACATGTTCGTTAAGTGAATCCAGCTTCCCCCATTGACTTTACTTGTCAGAAGCCCCCTGGGAAGGTCGCAAATAGTGATCATGTGACCCCAGGACACTGCAACCATCGTAACTACATGCCAGTTGCCAAGTGCCTGAATTTTGATCATGTGATCATGGGGACACTGTGATGGTTGTAAGTGCATGGACCAGTCATAAGTCACTTTTTTCAGCACCGTCATAACTTCAAACGGTCATTAAACGAATGGTTGTAAGTCAAGGAGTACCTGTAACTATAAAGAAAGAAATCTTGCACCCTAACAGAACAGCAGGCATAGCACAAGTATTAGTTGGAATGGGGAGAGAAAATGAAGACCAGGGAGGACAGGAGAACACCAAAGAATTAGCCTTCCATAGCTTAATTTATATAGGATTTGGGAAATGTGTGCTATGAGATTTAAAGCGCCCTTTCTGCACTATATGATATGCTTGTGCAAATCTTTTGAAAGAAGTGCTAGAATATGCAGTAGCAATATATGAACAACCTTTTTCCCAAATCAAAGGATTTGCACAGCCATATTCACCAGAGATGTTCCAAGAAGGAAACCAGAATTTTTTATTTCATTTTCTCTGGAACCCTGGCTTAACTCTCTGTAACATTCTCATGGCAGCCCTAAACCTGACTTCTCTTCCAGATATTCTTTAAGAATGCCTCTGTATAAAGTTTACTATAATAATCCAACTGTGAATAACCAAAGTGTGAATGATTGTAGCCAAATTTGATTGACTGCAGAACAGTCCCAACCAATGAACTAAAACATTATTCAAAAGTGCTTCTCGTAGCTGCTGCCACCTAGAGATCCAGAGACAGCTATTGGTCAATGATCTCTTGCAGATTGAAGAAATGCTTTTTCAGAAAGAACACAACCCCACCTAGAACAATCTGAACTCCAGGCTCATTTCATACCCTACCAACCAACGCTGCCTCCTCTTACTTGGGTTTAATTTCTTTTTCCCTCATCCAGCCCATTATAACCAGGCAATATTCAAGGGTATCAAATGCTTCCTGAGATGTAGATGGCAAGGAGAAGTGGGTGCTTCCACCATATTGGCAGCGCCTCTTTGCATAGCTCAGAATACATTTTACAACAGTTTTATGTAAATAATGAAAAGGAGAGGATGGAAAATGGAAACTTATTGGATACCACAGACCAGCAGAGAAGTATTTTCCTTTCGGATACCCTCTCATGAAAGATCACAATTGCTACAAAACGGTATTCTCAAAACTCAATTCTGCCACGAAGTTATTGAGGATGCCATATTCAAAAGTATTAGAAACTGCCACATCAGGGCCACAGACACTGCCCCAAGAAACTATTTCCAAATGTAGGTCATCCTCAAACAGGATCAAAGTAGGCTTGTTCCCATATACTGAAGAAAAGCCAAAATAATCTGTTGAAATAATCAATATCTTCTAGAGAAAGTGTAAGATTTCACCCAGGAGCCAACAGGATTGGCAGCCTTCCCTAAACTACTCTGCAAGCTTCAGGGAACATAAAAGGGAATTAGAGGCCCAAAGAGTAATACTGGGATAATGTACTGACCTTTTGTAATGGCTTGTCTCAAGAGATAGAGATGTGAAGCCCTCCAGTAAAGAAGAGGAGCCAAACCCAGGATAGAGATTCTTCCTTTTTACCCCATATCAGGAAGAATGAAAATGGGATGGCAGAACTTTTAGACACAGATTTCACCTATAGAAAACCTTGAGCAATGCTAGAATATAGCCATTAGATATAACATTTAATATTGACATTATTTAAATATTCAGTTCATTTTGCTTCTTGAAAGTGCTGATGACATCTTATTTAAAGAGCTTGATTGTTATAACCCTCATGAAACATCAAGATTTGTTAGTAATCCTAATTGTCATATTGATAGAAAGTAACATTCTGAAAGTTTTCCTCACCTTAGGTATCTCTTGTAAGATACTTTACCTTTCACATGCCATTTGTATGTCTTTTAAATAGCGAAGCAGGCTAAATTAATATTTAATTTCTTATCTTTCTACATCAGCCTACAACAGCTGAGTGCCTCCAGATGTGGTTGGACTTACAACTCCCAGGATTTCCAGCCAATTATAGCTCCAATACATCTGGACTCAACTGATTAATCACACAAGGCTGATTTCCTTGGTAATACTCGAATGGATCAAGACAGGAAAAGCAATCCCAAATTATAGATGTTGTAAGATCCCACTCTTTTAAAAGTATCCTTGGTATATAAAATTTAAAAGTATATTTATTTCAATAATATACTGCATTGATTCATTTTGCTTTCCAATGTTTCTATTTTTGTTTCAAATTGAGTCATCAATTGTTGAAGTATAAATAATGTAGCATTTCTTCATTTTTGTCTATGAAGGAGAAACAGGCAAAATGTTAAAGCTGAAAACTGGAGAACCCGTCATTGTTGTAGTAAACAAAGAACAATGTATTTTGGACTGTACTATATTTAACAGATACAGAATGCAATAATTTTCAAAAAAAAAAACTGAAAAAAGTGGGGGCAACACTTAAATACCTATTTTGCCACATGGAATATAGCCTAATCAATCTCACTTTCTGCATCTGAATTATTCAAAATACGTTACTGGCAGGTTCTATTTTTCATCCTTTATCATTTTTATGAACTTCTAAAACTTGCCTTATTCACCTTTGCACATTTTCGTTTATTTCCTGATTTGGTACATTTCTTCCACATCTTAGCATCCCGTGTAGCATTTAAAATGAAAATACTAGGAAATATTTCATAAAACTTCTTTTTAAATTTTCATATTTTTTCCTTGGCTTTCATAGTTGCAACGACCATTTTTATCTTCTACTGATATCCGTAAGGCCTAGTGAGGCCAAGAGGCATTCTTGGAAATAAAAATTGTGCTAGAAACTAACATTTTCTATCACGCCAGCTTCTCATTTAATTTTATTTAACTTTTTAAAAATCCTTTTAAAAAGTAAAGTTGGAACAAAGCTTGGCCAGCACCAAAGACAGTGTCAGGGGATGTATTTGTGTGCACAGACACCACACTGAGGATTCAAATGCTATAAAGTTGATGGCCCTAGTAATAAAGGCTTAGTAATTTGAAGGTACATGCCAAGCCCCTTCAAAATGTAAGATATGGTAAAATAAACATTCTATAGTGATACTTCTCCCCCCCCCTTTTCCAAGCACCTCCCTCCCCCCCAGATGCTCTTTTGTCTTTGAAAAACTGGGGCCTTTCTCTGCTTAAGGAGATACTGGTGACTTCATAACTTCAACAACCCTTATTTATATGCATCCTGGTAGAGAACAAAGACTATTTTGTCTGATATGCTCAGATAGCCAAGGCTGAAGACTCAAGAATGAAATGTGGACATTAGAAATGAACAATCAAAAGTATATTTTTCTTGTGACACAAATAAGTGGTAATATAGTATTTACAAAAACACAAGCAGCTTGTCCAAATGTTGATTATCCACCAAGCTACATTTCTGTACAAATAATTTCCATTACTTAATGGGCATCTCAACAATATGACTATAGAAATGGATTACAGCTGAATAGAACAGAAGGGAAGCACTAAAAGAAATGCAGAGAAATGGGAAAGGAATTAAGAACATGAAATATAAATGGTGATGGAGGCTCAAATGACGGGAAGGTACAGAAGCAAGAGGAAAGCAACCAGGAAGGAAAGGGGGAGGGGGGGCTGGCAGCCATTCATCCATTTATTTCAACCCAACTTTATGGCTACTCTTTAATTAGAGCTAGACAATCTTCCTAGAGGCAGAAACATAACTTTATATCTGTTGACTTGCTATTTCAGATTTGAAAAAGTAATAAATAGATCCCAGTATGCTCAAACTAGAATGTACCCTTAAAATTCTAAGTGTCTTTCTGGGAATCAGAGATGTATCTGAATATGGCATTAAAGCTACTTATTAATAATATTTCAATATCCTGCCACCAATGAGACTGCCAAAATAGTTCATAATACTAATAAAATAGTATTATTTTAGCCAATATGTAATAAATAGTTTTAGTATGAAACTATCAAAAAGTTTCTGGGAATCTTACTGCAATGCAAAAGAAGATCAATAGCAAAAATTATACAATCTTTTCAGCAGCCTGAACTTTAGGGTTGTCAGTTGGCAAGGTTCTTTACCTTTCTGGTATTCTAATTTGTGATCCATGCTTTCTAAAAAAAACCCCACAAACCAATAAACATGAGAAGTACGAGGGATTATTTCATTTTATTTTCTTTTAAAAAAAATTTTTGTTGTTAAAATAATAGAATACAAAATTAAGGAAAAGAATAAGATGGACTGAAAGAATAATACAATTTTTTTAAAAAGTATAATGAGAAAACTTTCTAATAACATCCTCCCCATCCCTTCCATTTGTACCAACAACCATTAACCTCAGTTTAAATTTTTATGTTTTACATTGAACATTAATGATTGTTTTGGTTCCTCTCTCTGTCCTAGAAACCATATTCCAAACATCTACATCTGCCTTGCTGTGTAATATGCTGTACATAAGGGAGCCATTCCTGCTTGAGCATGGTTAAACTTCTATTATGGAGATATACTGTCAATTTTGCTATTGCAGCATATTCTTCCATTTTGGTCTCCTGGTCTAATATTGTTGACATAGTTTCTTTTTTCCAATGTTGTGCCACGTTTGTTGCTGCTGCTGCTGTCAAAAATAGGAAACACTTCACAAATTGGCATGTCATCTCTGTGCGGGGGCCATGGTAATCTGCTCTGTATCCAATGTTAGTATATGTGCTGACGAAGCTACATTTTATCTTCACTTATGATAACACTAGGTGAGGTTGAAAGACAATGACTAGTGCAGGATCATGCTGTGAGCTCTATGACTGAACAGGATCTGAATCCAGATCTCCCCAGTCCAGCAGTCTATCCACCACACTGCTCTGTTCTTTCGGGCTTAGTTATCAGAAGCAGAGAAGCAAAGTCGGGAACCTAACTCTAGCGTGGAACAATAGTGCTGCTTAATTTCTTTCACTGATTAGAGAAAAGTCACCCTGCCCTGAGAAATGTTCTCTTTGACAGCACAGCAATTTGCTAATCTCAGGAAAGCCTACCATCCAAATGAAGCTGAAGCTACTCCAATTCAGTCAAGTGGTTGCCTAATTTTTTTAAAAGCAGCGAAGATAAGAGTAAGGCTTCCAGACCATGCCCACTTTCAGAACCAACAAATGGAACACTGACTTCCCAAAATCTACATGCTGACAAGCATTTTTCCAAGTTTATTTAAAAACTGTGCATAGGCTTCATTGCGTACTTCTAGGTAGAAATAAAGTATTCCATACTAGAAAGATATCTAGCCCCCAACACTAATATTTTGTAAAATATTCCAGCTGATATCTATATCTTTAATATGAATTATTAATAGGAATTAACTTCATATCTTTAAATGCTTTAATGAGTCTTCTGTTACTTTCTTTTATATTAAAATGTATTAACTACATTTCTGTTATGCAATGCTATTCCTTTTTTGCCTTATTCTGTTGTGTATTGCTGCTTCTTGCAGCTAGAGGTCTACTATTTTCAAATAGCTGCATTTTCAAATCAAGGTTTAAAACTGACATTAAAAACTGTGTAAGATCTATAACACACAAAGATAATAGAAGCATTATGGTAATCATAAATATTGAGAAACTGCACTGAGCAACTGAGTAAATTTTATTTTCCATATCTATATACAAATATGGAATAAGAAGGCTAGAAACAGATATTAAATGTTATCACATAAAAGCACAAATAACATTTCTTCCAAATTCAAACATGATGCAGAATCAATAGCACAAAATCAATTGTTTCCATTCTACAAAGTGTCACTTACTGAGTTACAATTAAAGCAGAGTCTGTAATAGTGGAACTATAAATTACGTTTTTTAAAAAACTTAACCATAAAATTTTACTTTTTCCCCTTTTTTTCTCTCCCCTACCCCAACTTTTCAATTAAATGAGTGCAAGGACAAATGATCCCATTGTCTTTAGCTTTAAGATATAAGTGCTTCTGAAACCTCTGTCAAAGCATTTAGTAACGCAAGATTTAAGATGTCCAATTAATTTTTTCTCCAACAGGCAGCCAAATGTAGATGCAGAAGGAGGTTAAAAGCTAAGTGTTTAATTAATATTAAATTTATTTGATTCTTTACTACTGAAAGCATTGTAAAATTGAAAAAGCAGTTATTTTTATGGTCACCATGCTCTACTTTGATCTTTGATCCATAGAATAAAATCAGAGTGTAAAGGTTCTTCTGCTTGACTGTTCTTGTTTAATACTGGGGAGGGGGTATGGAGGTATTTTGATATTAAAGTGGGGCACTGTCTCAGATCTAGACTGCCACTGCAAGTAGGTACAAGAGCAACCAGTTGTGATATTTCAGGTATTCTTCTGAGGCCCTTTCAAAACATAGTTGGCTCTTTTTCAAGCAGTTCTTTAATTTGATAATTTACCAGTCAAGCCCTAGCTCCTACACATTTTTCTTCCAGTTTTCCTCACATTATACATGTGATAAATCCATGTTAGATTTGCTGATTCTGGCTCATAACAGACACCTCAATATGCTGGTATGATATCTGAAAACACAGTTGCAAGCAACACATCTACAGCACTGGTTACTTCTTCTGTTCAAACACATACACAATTTACAGCAACTAAACCCTAATGTTTTTTTTCCAAACATCAGAAAAACATTCTTTGTTTGAACACAAACACTCAGTTTTAAGATAGCAAAAATAAAGTATGAGGGAAGAGAGGAAGATCGCAAAAAAAACAAAAGAACAAATTAAACTAAACATGCTAGGTGGGAATTTGGGGAGCTGAAGTCCTAAAACATTTTAGCAATGCCAAAACCTACACTGATCAATATCATATCTAAATGTAATACCTCTTTGGTATTACATTCCAAATCTCACTTCAATCCTGAATGTACATGTTAATATACTCTATACTCGATTCCCTAAATTCAGGGTTTAAAAGTCTTTCACCAGTTACTACCTATGGCAAAGGTGATGGTCCTAGTCAGATAATCCATAGTCCAGATAGATTCTTGAAACTCCCTGGGAGTTTCAGGCACCACTGATGCTCCTGTTAAAACTCTGGTCATTGTATGATAAGGAAAGGATTCCAGCAGTTAGAGTGATTGTTCCTAAGCGCTTCCTCCTCTTTGTAGAGGTTGTCTAACCCTACAGCTTACCAAGAAGATGGATGAACAGGTGTGGCAAACCACAGCATAAATCCCATAGATCATAGGAAGTTAACAATCTGTTCTATCTTACATAGAGATAGCACAGAAAATGATAATTTTGGCTGGTCTATAAAGTTTTCTAACAGGATGGAGTTATTGTGTTGAGCAGAACATTTTTGATCACATTTGAGATTATCCTGTAAAGTTGTGTACACTGATCACACAAAGCCATTTATGTATTATTTATTTTTAAAATATGCCATTCTGTCAATTGGACCTCCAACAACAATGATTCTGGGAGCGCCCATCAAACTACATACCTATTCTTTTTGAGGAGTGTAACCCCATTTGAAACAGGTAAACTTTCTAGTTCCCAAGCCCAGAGTTTAATATTTATATCCCATTTTCCTTTAAAAACTACCCAAAAAAAAGCGGCTTCCAATAAAAATAGAAAAATAAAAAGGGAAAAATATAAATATATAAACCAATCATTTATAATAAAAACATTCATAAACAAACCATATAAAAAGATCATACACTGAAGCTATGTAGATTTTCACAAAACATATGAATGATTAATCAAAGAAGTAGCCTATCTAGTTTGGGAGGATAGTCAGTCTTAGCATCATGTGAAATTAGGTTTCTTGTCCCTGCCTCTCTAAAAATATGAGTGGATGACCAAAATGTAGAAAATAATCACTAAGAATGGTCACCAGGTGAGGATGTGGAAAACTCACTGCAATTTCTTTCTTCCCAAACATGCTTCTCTGCTGCCATTGGCTTGAGGTCTTGCTCCCCTCTCTCCCAATGGTTAAGGTACAGATTGCTGCTAACCTGATTAACTGGGTGTCTGGGTTTCACCAGGGAGCCCTGCAGGCTGTGTCAACAGTGGCTGGAGGCTCCTTATGGCCCATGCGTATTATAAAGCACTCTGGCTTAGACTGAAAACTACTAGATATGTGTGTAGAAAAGGGAAATTGCATGATATTGTCTATGTAAAAGGAAATTCTACTGAAATCAAGAAAGAAATGTTCCAGTTACATACAAATGTATTCAGCATGCATGCATGTATATGCACACACCACAGATCTCTCTCCCCCATCCCTGTCCAAACAGTTTCTGTTAATCCATTTTCAGCAAATGTTTATCTGAGGCCATATCCAACCGGATTTGTTAAGCCCCCTCCTAACAACTTGTTGTCACAGTCCATTACCAAATTGCATATAGTTATATATTCCACTAATTAGGCTTCTAAAATATCATTAACATGTCTCTTGATCATTAGCATAACGTATGAGGCGTCCTCGTTAGGCACGACTCAAGTTTGTTAACGTGATAATGAAAAGGCACAGGGCTGGCATTATGGGAACTGAGCTGATAGGAGGCTGGGAACATCAAAAGCAATGAAGCTAAACAAAAATATGGTGTGGGGGGATAAATTCTTCAAAATGAAAAATAGAATTCAGCAACCTTTGAATTAGGGGTGTGTTCCAGTTTGAAGCAGCAGAGGTCAGGGGGAAATGCATAGGTATGTTAACTAGACCACTGCTCTTCTTCAGTCAAAAGGACACCCACTTTTATAGAGCCCAATTCATCAGCTTCTTCTCAAGAGCAAGCACTACTGAAATGAATGACAGCTCCACGAGAACATTTCCTGTATAGTTCCTACAGCCAGGAGTGGGGGGTGGGGGTTTGCACAGAAAAACTTCCAGGAGCATTAGTTTTGACTGCAAAACCTATAACAAGCAAACAAAATATTTCTGGATGTAGGTGATAAAGTAGCAGAAAAGGGGAAAAAAAAAACTATTGTTTTGTCTCGACTTTCAGAGAATCCTAAAATCACAGAGGTTTGGAGACCCTCTAGATTCCCTGATGAGGTGTCAGCAGAACCTCCTTTGTTGCCCAGCAGCCTCCCTCCCCTCCCCTCGTGGTTTGTGATTGGCCAGGTCCGCCAAGTCAAGCCCCTCCCCGTGGCAGGCACGCCCACACAGTGCAGTCTAAGTATTCCAAAGGTGTTCTGCTTAGTATAGCGTAAGCAGTGCTCAAGAAGAGTAACTGCAGCTGTTGTAGAAGTAAGAAGAGATGACTGAACATGTACAGGGCATTTTTTTAAAACCAAAACCAAAAAGCCAGAGATGCACATAACAGGGAACCACTTCCCAAGAATTTTTAAATGAATTATTTCCCCCTGTATAAAACAGACAAAGGAAAAGAAACCTGTGTCAAACAAAGGGAATGGGGTTTCACATAGGGACAGTTTAAGCCATAGAGTTTTCATTTAATTACACTGTCAGATGGAATATGGGAGAAGGCAGCAGTTAATCAAAAAAGGCATATCAGGTGTGGAGGTGGTTTCAGACTTCACCTTAGCCTCTCTCAAAGGCTGCAGGGAGGAACAAAAGTTTATCTCTATTTTTGAATCTACACAAACTAGTTTATTCACTTATTTAATCATGCATTTATTAATAGCATTTGTAACCTGCAGAATCAACCACAGACGTCAGGCAGAGTTGCCTTCTATCTGCCATACTGAGATGGAACTAAATGCAGATTTGATCACATGAACATTGGCTACTTTTTCCTCTTTCCTTCTTCCCAATCCAGTACAATGCTGGAAAGGAATTATGTAAAGGGGGTTGGGGACTCAGGGTCTGCATGTGGCAGAGGAAACTTTCCAAAAGTGGGAAAAAAATGGGTTCAAAAAATGGGTTCAAATTTGCTAAAGGGGAGAAACCAGCAAAACACAGCCAGAGATCAAAATTGGGTCAAATCCATCTGAAGGCTATGGAGAAAAAAATCCAGAACAATTCCTTCAATGCCTCCCCTATGGGGGAATCACAGCCAGGCAGAGGTTCTTCCATTCTAGTCTCCCTTCTCTTTTTTCCCAGTCATGTGCATTCCAGAAGCCGGGCTCTGCATGCGTTTCCTAATTTGTTTTAAATTGTCTTGCCCAAGATCTCTGAAGAATTTGAAGGCCTCCACACTATTTTTCTGACCTTGAATAAGCCTAATAAAAACATTGTTCCAATATGGGTTTTGAATGTTTTCTGATGGCCAACACAGCTAGATTTGCCTATTATACAGATGTTTATTTAAATTAGGGAAGGGAACCTCTGATCTGCATACCTAATATTGCCCAGGAGAAGACTGGGAAGGAAGTAGCACACATTTAAGAAAAAGATGAAAAGCAAAGACTGGGGAGTCAATCACATGGAACTTTAGTGTTGTTCTATGTTGATGTAATCCTATTTTTTTAAAACTGAATCTTGTCTACCTCAAGCAGATAAAAATGAGGTAATAACTCATAATTTATTATAAACGCCTTCTTCATGAAGTAGCAAACAAACATGCTTTCAAATAGAAAGTGTAACAGGAGGGGTTGGACTAAAGGCATATGATATATTACTAAGTCCCAAGAAAGGATTTGAGCAAAGAAACACGGATTATTTTGGTGGGATTCTAACCTGCAAGTTGGCTTATTTTATGGAAGCTAAAATAAAAGCCACAAGGAGCAGGGAAGGGAGGAATTAATGGACAATCAGCAAGGGAATAGTGTATTGCCTCCAAGATTATTAAACTATAAAAAGCTCTCACTCGTTCATTCTCTGTCTCGTCCAAATAGGCTTTCAATAGGAAACAGATGTGATGGCTGATTAACAAACATAGGATATAAAATGCATTTCCCCAATTGTACACTGCAGAGGCAATATTTCTAGTTCAAGCTAAGGTGTGAAACACACAAAACCAAATGTGGAATACCAGCAGCCAGGTTAGGTTAGGTTAGGTTAGGTTAGGTTAGGTTAGGTTAGGTTAGGTTAGGTTAGGTTAGGTTAGGTTAACTAAGGTACCTGCCATTCCAAGAGTTTCTCCCCCATTCCCATTCCCCAGAGCCCACCATCCCACAAGGTGTCTGGGGCTTGCCTACCTTTGTGAAGAAGAGCTTCATTTCAAAATGCTGAAAACATACACACATCACGGTGGCCATACCAGACTCTTTAAAGGAATCCCTCCATGACGCCAAAGCACAACAGCAGGAGGGGGAATGTAACATAAAACCATCAAGACGCCAGGAACAGAGAAGAAAGGGGGTCATTGTTTTGGGTTGTCAGCTCTGTTCTGTTTCTTGCAGAGAGATTTCAGAGCAGGAGGGGAAGGTAAGACTGAGGAGAGAAACTTGCTATAAAGCTATTCAGCCTGATCCCCAATGTTGACTCCTGAAACCCTCCCCCAATTAATTCATACCTTGTTCTTTCCTGAAATAAATGCTCTAAACTTTGGAGTCTTCTATAACATAAAAATAATTTTCCTGCAAAATTCCAGCAAGCCCAATGTTGTCTAAAGATAACATGACAAAGTCAGTGCAACTAATAGGGTAAAGTTCAGGGGAGATGTCATTTATGCTTTTAGGACCCAGATCTTTCTTGGGTATGAGCAATTATTTTCATGTTGTATAGGTTTATACAGAAATAACTTGTGCTGCATTTTTTTTCTTTTAATCAGTTCTGACTCTCCAAAGACCTGGGAAGAAGAATATGAACAATGTATGGTATGCATGATAAATAATTTGAATTTCAGAATAGCTGGTATACAAGGGTTCCAACATTTTTTGCAGCTGATCCTAACAGGAGGATGCACGCTAAAAACTACTAAAAATCTAAAGAGTTACCAACAAACAAAGGGCAAAGAAGAAACAAAAACATATTTTCAAGTTTTGTAAGGACTGGAGATAGGAGAATGGAAATAATTGTATTTTGGAAAGACTGCAGCAAAATAAAATAGAGCAAAGAAATTGAGTTTTGCCAATTCAAGAAAAAGAGAAGAAAAAACTTCCAAATGTACTGCTAGAGAAGATTCAAAATAAAGAGAGACAGACAGACAGACAGACAGACAATTCCAGCAGCAACAGGCAGGCTGCAGCTCTGAAGCTAACTGCTTGCTCCGTTTTTCATTCAAATTATCCTGTTCCTATCCAAATAAAAACCAGACCAGTGCTGCACTAAAACAATTCATGGGCCAAGTCTTGGATAATACCCTGATGAATCCAGGAACATCCAGGCTGCCAAATAGCCTCAGCAGAAACAGTTCTATCATGAAGCAAGGTGAGACAGAATGTAATCAGAAAAGTTCAGCGTAACAAATAGTACACCACAGTGTCATTCATGAATCTAAATTGGATTATTGGTTCTGTTTCGACTAGTATCCTGTATTCCTAGGTGATAGTAGCCAGATTGTAAAAGCACATCTCCAACACCTCTGACAGGAATTCTTCATAGATCCTTTCTAAATAGATACAAAGACCTGAACTTAAAGCTTTCACTCTTAACCATGAAGCTATAGCCCATACTTTAAATTCTATGTTACTCAAACTGGCCCAAACATCCCCAAGATTGTTAGGAAACCATTATTTCAGATAAGAAAATGGGCTTTGACTAAAGATTACTTTTATTTGAAGCTTAGATTCACTTAGAGTTATGAATTTCAATTTAATATATGGGCCCAATTCACACATTGCTCAAAGTTCTGACTTGTTTCACTGTAATAAATTACACTGGCCTGCATTCCCACAACAAAGTAAACTATAAACTGCCCATCCAGCCTGGGTGCCCTTTAGATTTTAACTTCCAGCACAACCCCCCAGCCAGCAAAACCCATTACTTAGAATGATGGAAGTCTACCCACTGCGAGAGCTGGAAAAGGCTGGAAAAAACTGCTGTATAAGTCATTATTTACATGGCTGGATCACTTCATGCAATATGCTAAGCCTAAACACAAAGAAAAGCAACACATCATATCCTACCCCAACATGTGAATCCTGTCATATTGGAAAACAAACAAATCTCATGGTAAAAATCAAAGCTGCTCCACCAGGCCTTGAAATCTGTATAGAGAGGAATTTCTTGATACAGTCTCAAGAAGTATCTTGCTAAAAACTCTGAGCTTTGGTTTTGAAACTTGTTTACATGACTGAAGCAACATATTCTGGCCTTGTTTTCCCCATAAGGGATAGAAAACTAACAAGAAAGTAGCCAATTTCATTCATGTTTATAAACAATGTTCATATTGTGGAACTTGTTCTTCTCCCTTCCATATCATGACCCTCCTCCCCCCACTATAATTCCTAAAAAAATCTCAAAATGCTTACACTTAATAGAAATTAGGCTCCAGGTAAAGAAAGATGTCTTGGTATAATACAACGATTATATGAATTGGACTATAACCTCTCAACGCCTTCTTTGTGCTTGTTCTGCAGAAGTTGGGTAATACTAATTAGCAGTTACACAGCCCAGATTATAATATGGTGTGAATAGTGCAACGTTTGGAGTCGATCTGATTGCAAACGTTTTTCCTACCAACTTCCATGTTAATACAAAGAATAACAAAGTAGGAAATGTTTATGCAATCAGCTCTGACTAATATTTGTAAGTAAACCCCAGCAAAGTGAAATTATACCAAAAAGAAGCATGTCTGAGAAGGGCGCAGGTGAGCTAAAACCTACCCAGCACAACAGGTGTTAGCATCTCCTATCACATGTATAAAATGTTATCCATAATCATTTAAATATTTTGTGTGTTTGCAATATAATCAGTAGAACAGTCTACATAAGAAGAAGAGGACAGGTATGAAGTCTTTACCCAACAAAACTTGGGTGCACAGTTAAAGACACTGGCCTCAGGACCACCTAGTTGTGCCACATTAATCTGCTATCAGTCTGATAGACTGCTATCCTAACAGGCAGAATGAGGATTTAAATTACAGCGCTGTGAGTGGGGGAATGCTAAACTGGCCTCTCTCTTTTGGAAAACTTTTCCTCCCAAAACAGATCTGTTTTGACATGACTCTAAACAGAATGCTGGGGCGGGGGGGGGGGGGGGGGACACATTTCAAAAGTATGTACTGTATGTATGTTTATCTATGTATGTAGGAGAATACACGTGTGCAGAAAAAGTATTCAGCTACCATCTCCTTCCCATCTAGATACTGTAGTATATTGAAATAGTACCCCTTGGAGATTTACAACAACCAGGTAGGGTCATGACATATTAGATCTGTAGATCTTGCATTGACCCCATTTGCATGATAACCTTCCCTAACTGGATCTCTCCGGATGTTTTGGGTGTAACTCCCACAATTCCTGGTACGAAGGACACCATGCTGAGGCAAGTTGTTCTATGAAACAGATTCCTGTGAAGAAACCAAAAGCAAGACCTCCATATATTCCTTGTATCCTATTTACTAAAACAAGAAAGGCCAAACACATTTCAAATCTCCTTGGTAATTGTGGAGCTGAACCCATGTTATTATTAAGTCCATGTGGTGGAAAAATGTAGCCATCTGTTCAGGCATGTAACTGCCTAACATGGGTTCAACTGCAGCCACCTCTGGGAAGAAGCAAGACAGCTGTTTAACTATGTGCAACACTGTAAAAATTATCAAAGGAGCCACCTGAAAGCTGTCGTGGGAATTTACTAGAGCAAAATGGGGAGGCTGAAGTTGGCATTTAGCTAAGATCTCAGTCACATTCTTGCAGAAATGACTTCACTGTGGCTAACATCTCGGACTGTGTTCTCACCTCGTTCTCCCCACCAACAACGGCAGCCTCCATGTCTGGCATTGTTAGCTGACAGAGCTGGTACATGCTGGACATGACCAAACCCATTTTCCTCAAAAGCCAACACAACCAAGACGGTTTTATAACGGTGCAGTTGAAGTAATAGTTCAAGTAGCCTGCACCCCCACACGCAAAGTGGGTAGGCCCAGCATGCTTGGATGTTCCCTGTATGGCGGGATAAGGGAGTTTTCAGGGCTTGGGGTTTTTTAACTGTACATTAAATTAACTTCAGGGATTACGCTAATGCTTTCATGTGTTTCTTTCCTCAAAAAGCTCAAAAATGATTCTGGAAGCTGTCTGAAGCCTGGAATCCGGTTGCTCAATGCTGCAGTAAAGCTATTCTGTTTGAAAGACTAGTCACTAATAATTCCTGTTTGCGCAGTGCATAAGCATACGCAAGTGGGAGTTAGTGAAACAAGTGCTGAACGCAAGTGATTCACCCAAGCATTGCATCTTGAAAAATGAGACCACTTTGTTTGTCCTGCCAGGAGTAGAACCATGTGCCTATGTGTTGATTGAGAGATTTTTATTAGAAGTGTTCCACATGCACCTTATTTTGGCATTAACCATACTCACAGTTCCCCTGTTCTGAGCTCTTTTTCCTTGATCTGTCTCTGAAGTATTTTCCGCAAATGCATGTAGCAAAGGGAATCAGACCAAGGTTTCCCAATAACCCAGAGAAAGGAACCTGACACTCTTCAGGTGTTGATAAAACTACAGCTCCCAGCTTGCCTCATGACTGTCTATGTGGGCCCCATTACTGCAATTACCTTCTTTCTCTTACTTGGAAATAATTATAGCCTTTTAGGATTCCAGAAAGATGCAACATGAATGACTGCCATGCCAGCACATGTTCTGCATTTTAAAAAAAATCTGAAATTATCATAATGACTTCTGTATTTCATTATATTTTTTATTTTGTTACTAAGGATGAGATGGAGCAGGCTAGTAACTGAATAAATCCTAACTATGCATGGTAAGAGAAAATTAATATATTGTTGCTATTTTGCACAATTAATACTATAGGTTTAATATTTTCAAAGGATTAAGAAACAGGGAAGAAGAAACAGGATTAAATTGAAGATGGACAGACTGTAATAGAAGAATCCCAGAAGGTAGCACTTGAAAAAATGAAGCAGTAAATTCCTGAATCTTAAGAAACCTTTAGTCTCTGATCTTTTTCATACATTGTCAAGTAGCCATAGCAATTTATTTAAAAATAAAACATTTCACTTTTAGGACAACTGAAATTTGTAACTGATACTTGACTTTCAATATACAGAAGATACGTGGGCCAAATTAAACACCTCCCACAAGAACAGTTGCCAACAAGCTTTCAGGCTGTCCCTTAAGATGTCCAAGTTCTCCTTTGGAGACAGCCCACAATGCAGTAAATGCTTGAAAGGACTAAGGCAAGCTGAAGACTGCTATGCCTTCAATCCCATCCCAGCTGTCATGGGACAACTTGAGAATTCTTTAGAGCACAACAGATGAAAGGGAATGATGGCGAAGCATGGAATGGGATGGTCTGCAGTTATGCTCAGTAGTTCATTTAAAGGTATAAACAATGGAACAGCAGTGCCTTCAGGCATAATTCATCCCCAGCTTGATTTTTGCTTCCTAGGAAATGGAGGTTTCCTAATTTGTGAAACCCTTCCCACTGGCAGGAGGAGCCAAACAAAAGTGATAAAGACATATGCAATATCATGCTTGCTTGAGTTTAATCAGCTAGAGCTTCGACTAATTCTAGTTTATTGTAGGATGCAAACACACTCATTATCTTGGGGCTAGGACCTGGCAACCCTAGTGCATAAATCGGTACTGATGAAAACAAAAATACAGCGCTCCTGCTAATCAAGGTTGTAAATACTATTTTAAACAAGTACAGCCTGGCTCACTGTTCATCTCTTTTCTTCAGCGCATTTCAGAATCACAAAGGAATGCAGTATGTAGCTTTTCACCACTACCTACAAGGCACATCTCCCATTCTATAACCCACAGTAACACCAATAGTGAATACCGTGGCTTAGATGTAAAGGAAAGGCACTGCATATGCTTAAAGTTACTTTAGGAGGTGAGAGATGCTGTCATATTTGTATGCAAAATAAAGCATGAAAAGGAAGGTAGATTTCTTCAAGGGGAAAAGGAAAATCCAGCCAGACTGATGGATAGGATGCAACAGGGAGACTAAAGTTAGAATTAAATGAACTGAGATTGTCATCTCTGTTTTTGTCTTTAGCACTTTTTAAAATGCATTATGAATTCAGGGACATTAATATCCATGCATACTGTTCATGTTTCATTTACAGTAACATGCTCTAAGTCTGTAAGCTATGTATATCAACCTCGTCACCTACTGCCCCAGCACTAAAGCATTCGAAGATTTACTCTAATGAGTAAATAATATAATAATAAAAATGTCAGAAAGAGAAAGCATAAAGGTTCATAACAAATCCAGGAAAATGAAAAACTATCCATTGTTTACAGTAACTGAGTTATTAATAATTTTTGTCAGATATTTGGAATATTTTGAACAAAGTATATGATCTTACATAGTCATGAAATTTGTTAATTCATTATATTAAGTGACCATCTGTTTTGCATGAACATTTGATCCAGCTATGGCACAAGGAGAAATGGTCCTAGCTTCAGGCATCTCTTCCAGCAGCAAAAGCAAGCTTCATGTTGCTCCCTCTAAACCTTTTGGAGTCCTGAAGGCTTGGTTCTGGGTCCTGCTTGGAAATCCAGAACAAGCAAGCGGAAACGTGACACCTTGAAAGGCCAAACTCCAACTGGCTTCTTTTTCCAGAGCAGCCAACCTTTACGTGCCATCCTGGGAACTCATAATGGTTCCACTCACAGAACTTCATTAACTTTTTATACACTCAGCTACTCATTTATAATCATTAGTAGACAAGAGGCGACAATTACTTGAGCACTGAGCAAAGGAAGAAATGTATACAGGAGAAGGACTAGAGAACAGCCCTCACCTAAGACCCACAATGGCACCCTGTTTATCTGTTGAAGCATTTCTTAAAACGGCTCCAGAAGCACAGACCTGAGGCCCAGGAAGAACTGGCTATGACTTGGTATTATATGCAGGAAAGGTATTTCGTGGGCATTAATTAAGTCCAGGCAAGCAGCATGGTAAAAAAATACTGCTGAGTCCAAAAACTGGGCACTGCACTCAAGTATTGCTCTTAAGGAGTAGATTTTTTTAAAAAGGAGGATCCATTTGGTGATTCATTCTGCATCTAATTATTGCTTTAAAAATAATGCAACAAAGCCACTAATGAAAATATATCAATGAAGTTATTCCCACAAGATCTTTTAAGGAGGAAAAGACAGATACACAGAGAGATATGGGGAGAGAGCTGCTGAGTAAATTTAGCTTCATTATTATTTTGCTTCTTAGCATTACATACACAGTTCTAAGAAAGAAGTATTCCTCACCTTTTATATTTTCTGATTTTTTAAATCTTTGCCACTTAATATTATTTGAGCCTTGCATGGCTCCTACAGTTATATAAAGAAAGCCCATGGGAACAAATAGCAAAGTTTGGTACTTGTTTTTCATTTATATCATAAACTAAGTCATCTATTATGTAATGTGCCAGTGTGAAAAAATATTATTATTTCAGTAACATTTGAGCATTTTCTACCATGGACTATTTGTTTCAGGTTCTGCCACAACTTTTTAATGAACTTGGCACTGAATTTGTTCTCCTTCATCTGTTCCCTTGTACAGTAGACTTACTTTTATGTTTGGGATCACAGTTTTGCTGTACTACACCTGCTCTCAGTGGATAGACAGATGGCTTGATATTCCCATGTAGAATGCTTAGATACACAACAGAATACATGTTCCTTTCAATGACAGCAGGTCATCCAAGTCCTGAGGTAGCATAGCATCTCCAAAGCATGGCACTACCACCTCTATGTTTGCATGGTACAAGGTTCTTATTGTGGAACTCTATGTCTGATTTCTCCCACATGTATCAACAGCATTATAGCTACTAAAGTTTCATTTTCAAGTCATTTGTTCATAGAACATTCCTCCAGAAGTCTGGAAAATCATTCAGGTGATTTTTGCCAAAGCTGAGACAAGCAACAACAGTCTTCTGAGTGAGCAATAGTTTCCACCTTGCTACCATCTTATGAATCCCATTTTTATCAAAAACATACCTATCTTTTTGTGAACAGAGTCATGAATACTGACTTCAGCCAAAACAAGAGAGGGCTGCACATCTATAGATGTTCTGGGATTCTTTGCAGCTACCTAGATGATTTTATGCTATACTCATGGAGTGATTTTTACAGAACAGTCACAGTTGTGAAAATAAGACTATTATCTCAAATCTTTTCCATTTCAAGACTGTCTGTGAGTAATCATTGGAACCCCTGTAGCTTTAGAAATTGTTTTGTAAATTTTTTCAGATTAATGGGCATCAATCACTTTTTGGATGGCACAATGTGGCTCTAGGATGTGTGATGTGGTATGATATGGTGAAAATGTGACAATGATGAGGAGTGTCAAAGTTTGAGATATAGGGTAGAGCTGGCCCAAATCTGCCCTGATGATGTAAAAAAGGTTTTGTATTGGCCTGAGTTATCCCTTTAACTGAACTGAGTGAACTAGGAAGCATACTTTTTTCAGGCTGGCACTTTGTTAATGAAATGAAACAAGCATCACACACACAAAGCTACGGTAATATTCATTGGCAATGATATCCAAAAAATCTGAGAATCCCAAAAGGGTGGGGGCGAATTTTTCACAGAATTCTATTTGCTTAGAATTCCTTATTCATTTCCTCCCTTAGCTTTTAAAACTGTCCTTCCCAACCACTACTATACTGGCAGAAAATACAGTAGCTGAAGGGGTACAGGCTGGGAAAAGCTGCTACTATAATGCTTCAAACCCATTTGTTTTTCTTCAAGGGCTTTGCACAATTACACATTTAATTTTGTTGTTGTTGTTCAGTTTGAAAAATTGCTCTGGAGAATGGAGCGCTTTCAAGATGTGACACCTGCCAACCAGTCAGTGACATATACGGCTGGATCCTACTAGAAATGGCAAAACTGGTTTATTTGGGGTTGATCCTGTAGCTGGGAGTTGATCCTGTATTTGGGAGAAAATACAGCAGACTAAAATGGGTTCATATAGTTTCACAGCAATTTCCATCATTAGTTCTGCATATCTGTATGCACACTCTGAAGATGACATGAATACTTACTAATTCGTAATTCATTTTAACCAGCTGCTTGATCACAAAATCTAGATGGCTAAAGGAGGCTGAACAAAGATTTCTCATAACTATGACTTACGCATATTCACAATTTCCATAGAAAAAAACCCAGAAATGTCTTTATATACTTAGGACAAAAACACTTTTTTTTCTAGTTCTTACAATTCTTACTGTAGTTATTTCATCCCCAATATCAGTAAGGGAATACTGATATTTCCTAAAATCTAAATATTTTTATATATTGGCTCCATCCATATTTAATTGTTTGTTATGTATGCAAGCTTGAAGCTTATGCATTTCATTTTCCCCTTTTCTTTTCCTCTTTTCCTCTAAGCACAAATGATTAATAATAATAACCTAATAATAATAGATTTTACAGTTAAAGACCAACAGTTACAAACTAAAAGAAGCACACATATTAAAGCAGTCAAAAAGTGATAAGTAAAATAGACATAAAATGCAAATCAGCCTAAGGGAAAACAAATTATCAAGAATGGTAGATAATTAAACATCTAAGAGCAATAGCAATTGCATCAAATTTAGCAGCCCTTCTGGTGATGCCAGGGATCTATCAGTTAAGACGAGTCAAATATTCTCCCTCTCCCATCTTATATGGCTGTGTGTTAAAAGAAGCATTATTAGTTCACTTTGCCATGTCATATAAAAGGAGCATCATAACAGGAGATGTGAGACTGGTTCCATTTCCTCTAACAGACATGGACAAAGTCATTCTTGCAGACAAATGTTAGGAAATCTTCCTTTGAACAGTGGAGATGGCAAAATATTACATTGGACAAAGGCTGTCCTACAGGTTGGGCAAAGGATGTCCAGTAAGTATTGACTCAAAAAGAACAGTCTCCCAAACACGTCCACTCCATACACACACAAAGGATGGAGATCAGACTTATGATTCACAACAGACAGAGGATCTTGGCTTGGTTATAAACGATGGTTTATATAATTCAGACGTAATAAAAGTAAATCCTGTAATAACCTTTTTTTTTTTTTTTGCACTCAGTGGAAATAAGGAGGGAAGGAATGAGCATGTAAGTTCAAGATTTGTGGCTAACCATGTACATAAGGCAAATCATGGTTCACCATTATGTCTCTATGCTGGCAGTGTATGCATTTCAAGGACAACATATTTTCAGAATAAGCCATCCTTTGCTACAATTGAAAACTATACCATGTAAAACATAAAAACAAAGATGCACAAGAATCACCAACTTGCTCATCAGCATAACCTTACCACTATGTCAGCTGAACACTTCATGAAGGGTGAAGACAGGCGTAACATAAAATGAGAGCTCCTACCGAATCCCTCTGCTACAAGGTAAGCCCAGCTTCTTCCCAGCTTCACAACTGAAATGATTGGCGTGCATATAAGCAAACTGAATTCTAATTCAACAAAGAGTTTTGCTCCTTGCTTTGGGCTCTATTTATTTTGTTTTGCTAAATTTTAAATTAAATGTAAATATTAATTAAACTCAAATTAAATGTTAGCTTATTTATTCATTTTTCATTTCTCATTTTTCTAACGGAAAAAAACTTTTTACATACAAAACTGCTTTAGGAACATGGAAGAGGCTTCTTCAAACATAGGGCCAGCCTATAAGCAACTGATACTTCAGATTTTCATAACCATTTTTAAAGATCATGACCCTGGAGATAAAAGATATAATTGACTTGAAAGATACATGAGAACACCTTAGGAGAGATGAAAGCTGTTTTGTTTTGTTTTTTCCTTTTGAAACTTATGATTGTCTTCTGTCAAAAATACTGAGGCAGATTTTTCAGGGCAATTTGTTGTGATCTCTTAATATCACATTTTGAATCATTTTTTTTTTAATTATAGTCAATGATAATCAAAGTAAAAAAAAATCCTTTGGAAAAAATGGCCCAATACAACAAAGACAATATAAGATAATATAAGACAATATAACAGTCATGTAAAACCTTAAAAGATAAAATTTAAAAATCAGAGAAAGAGAATTGAATAAAATATAGTAAAATGAGATAAAACATAAGATAAAATAGAAATTGAGTAGTATCTCTTAATATAAAGCAAAATTCATACAAACCAATTTTTCTCAAAGTTCCTAAGAACTTGTTAATGCAATGCAATTCTTAACTTCATCAAGAAAACAGCAAAGTTTTAAAACATTCTGGATACAGCATACAGCAAAACTCTATTAAGAGTTGGCAAAGTTTGCATAGTATTACAAACACAAGAAAATTGGGAAAAATTGGCTTAAATGGGAAAGGAAGGCTACAAAGAAAACATCAGAACCATGAAAGGAATGAAAAAGGAATGATTCTGGATCAGAGAGAGGTGATCCTAGAGCTTCAAGGTCTATTGACTAGTGCAAGGTGGGGTAGGCAAGGGACAACTAAATGGTAGGAATAGCTCACATCACTACCTCCCCAGGACAAAGACGGGCTCATACTGTCTTTGTCCTGGAGTCATGCACGCATGACCCTTTTTGCACTACCTTTAACATTCCAACTTCCATTAAGTCTGCTACTTAGTATGCCCCTACTCATAAGATTCCTCACAGGATTTTGTCCACCGCTGTCTTAGGAGTTGTTAATATCTTCTCTTCTGATATATCTAAAATATCTTCTCTTCTGATATATCTAAAATAAAAGTTATTTGCAATAGGAACGGGGAAGCTTTCTTTGTCTCAGTGCAGAATTAGTATTTTCTTGAAAGTATTTGAAAAAAACTGTTTTTCAACATGTGTTTAATGCTGAGTGGGTTTACTGTATTATGCTCTACAATTTTGTTTCATCTACCTTACACTCACTTAATAAGATACTATAGGGGAAAGCCGGTTGGGAATCCAATCGTCTCCTGAACACATAGCTAGAAATGAGAGAGATGGTGCGGATAAAGATATAAAACATTTCTAAGAAGCAAAATACTCACCAGACAAGAGGCTGTACTGTATTGGTGGTGTGGTCATATTCATTCATAGCAATCAATGAAAAGTTTCATTAAGCATAAATGGCTAACACTAAGATTTTCTGCACATGTGCCTAAAGAAAGCTTCAGGTGAACGGCTGAAAGTTGACAGATGTGCAGTATCTTTAATTTCTAACATTCAGAGCTAAAAGAACTTGTAAAGGAAAAGCCCCCGTTCATATATTACAAGTTGGATACATATATCAGAAGCCATATAATTACAAATATCAACCCTATCAATAGCCTGATGCCTTTTTTGAAAGGCAGCTTGATCATTATCTGCTTTTTACCACTGCAGGAAATTAATGGTCATGTTCCAGAGCTGGGGTTCCTTCTTGTCTGCCAGAACCTCTGACCCACCTGACATTTTACATTAATATATATAATTTCTTTAAACATAGGAAGCTGACATGCTGCAAAACAAAATGCCAGTCTCTTATTATCTTTATTTCCAATAATGTCTCTGACCTCTTAGACTTTCTTTAAAAATAAAAATGATGGGGAGCTACAAGCCAAACGCTTTGGAAGTATGTCGCCCTGCCCCGCAAAGAGCAAATATAAACAGATTATTGTATTCTGTAGCAGGGGATTAAAGGGACCAAGTAGCATTCTGGTATATGCCCTCATGACTGCCATTTTGTGGATGGTACAACCTTACCTAGCTACCTTTCCCACAAAATTCCAACATCAATTTTGAAATCAAATGCCTGTCTTGTACCTACTTATTAAATCTAAATAAAACAACAAACATATAGTCAAAACTTTAAACTCAATGACTAAAAGCTCAATGATATGAATTAAAACCACTTGAGGCTAGTCAACTGTTATGTGAAAATAGCTCTGCTTAAAAACGGGGGGCGGGGGGGAGTGAGACAGAGGCATACATTTAAAACATGCTAAAATACCAATAGTGCCACACTTTCATTGTGAATAAGAAAGGTGGCCTTTTGTTTTTTAAAAAATATCAGAATGGAAGCCACTTTTTAACTTTGCAGTAGAAACTAAACTCCATAGTAGAGTAAAAACTAAAGCCAATAAACAAACTGATTTCAATAGTCAGTTTGTTTATTGATTGTGATGTGCCCATCACTCCCAAAAGGTTAAAATACAAGTAATTGCAAACCCTGGCTTTTATCTGGATGCTGCAAGGTTTTTCAAGGGCCAAAGCTCAGGATATAGAAAAATAAAGAACATATGTATGTATATTGCAAGGTAACAAGTGTGAACCTGCAAAGAACTGCCAGCCCCACAATTGTCTCCTGCATAAATTATGTTTCTCTTAAATCACTTAACTCAAGATAAAAAGGAGGGTTGTGAGTCTCTAATTATCCAGGGGCTCTTTTCTTCAGTTCACAAAGCCTTTGTTTAACCTCAAACAGATAAATGCGGAAGCAAGTTAAGGTTTATTTATTTCCCTCAAAATAAGTATTTGTATTTATTTATCATGCCCTCTGTCACCAGTCTGGGTGATTCCCCATCAATCAATAAACTCCATAACCAACCAGAGCTCCTGTGTGGGCTTTAGTTTCTCTTCCAAAGTTAAGAAGTCCTTTCCATTTTGTGATTTTTAAAAAGCCAAAGGCCATCTCACCTCCATTCAAAATGAAAATGGAGACTATCAATATTTTGTCATGTTTTTCAATGCCCTTCTCCCTCTCCTCTTCAGCAGTATTTCCACCCACCAGTCAGCTGTGCCCAGTCTGCCAACCTCTGGTGGCGCTGGATCCCTGCCTTGCATAGAGTGATGGGGACAAAGGGTGAGAAGTCAGAAAAAGGGCTGACTGGAGACGAACTTTCAGTGAACTCCGTTGGGAAGGAAGGAGAAGAGGGTGAAACACACCAGGCGCAGCTCTCCAAAGGGAGGGAGGGAGGGGGGAGAGGCAGAGGGGAGGGGCCCTCCTGCATCCCCTTCAGCACAACTGCCTTTGGAAGCAGCAAGACATCAGAGGGATATGCAAACGGCCTTCCCAGGGGGCACATTCAGTAACAGAGGATGCCAACACAGCTCTTTTCTCAAACAAATCCTTCAGCAGCAGAACTAGGGGCCAGCCAGACGGATTTGTAATCTGTAGGAACCAAATAGGAATTCCTTTTATTTTGAAAGTCACCATGGAGTTTGCAAAGAAAAAGGAACTTCAGGGAGAGCACAATTGTGAACCCTTCCCCAGAAATGCATACAACAAAGAATGCTAAAGAAGTCCTATAGAGCTTTTTTAAAAAGAGAAGGAGGAGGAGGAGGAGGAGGAGGAGGAGGAGGAGGAAATGCTTTGCAACATCATACTTCTCCAACCTCATGTTCCTGATCTGCCGAAAGGAAAATTAGAGCTTTTCATTAACTGTCCCTGTGGAAGTAGCAGAAGTTTTCTAATTTGGGTGAGGAATAATAAAGAATTTTAAAAACTTATTTTTAGCTAGCCTTGCCTACCACGACCATCCTCAAAATATGAGGATTTCAGCTCCCAGAATTCCCGGTCAATATCGTCGTTGCTGAGAATTTTGGAAGTAGATGTGCAGACATTCAGACTCCCCATCACCATCAGATGGACATATGGATCTTGACAGAGAGGGAAAGAAAAATGGGCTTCAAGAAGGAAACCAGAAAATTCTACAGTAAGGATTCTCTGTCTTCATCTCCAGTTCCACAACAGAGTTTACAGAGATCAACATCTGCAACCCATACAGGAATTCCAATCCAAAACATTGTCACATATGTTGGACTAGACAGGTCCACAATCATTATACAGCCATGAAATCTCAGGCAACACTTGACAAGGCAGTTCAGCATGTATGTTGATCCTCCTCATTTCAAAACATTTTAAGATCCTCAAATCTACTCCCAAGATCTCTGTTGCAAAAACTGGACAATCAAAACAGGTGTACTGTTCAGCTGGGTAACAGAGTAAGAAAATGAAATCCTTTTAGAATATAGTTAACCATTCTCAAGCTAGGATTGATACTTCACTTGGTAATCTGGTGGACATATCCCATGGAGATTAACCTTGTTTCCATTGTACCACCCAGATCAGCATGCTTTTCCTGGGCAGAATCATGGCAGGTCATCACTTTAGCCAATCCAGCATTTCCTATATCTAAGCCTGGAGAGACTGCAGTGAAATCATTAGAATTATTGTGGCTGCATGTTAGGCTGAAAAGGAAATATTACATAAATGTCTCTTCATCTGCCTTTTATTTGGATTGGTGCCTCTAACACTCCATGGCACCCTCTGGCCTTATTGTCCTTGTGGTGGCCCCTCCACTTCCTTGACTCTTGGCTCAAAACCCAATAACTCCCAAATACATCCTTAAAGTCAATGGCCATACAGATGTATTCTATTTGCAAAGCCAACAATAAAAACTGAAAGGATCTCAAATTTCAGAATTCCAGAGACAATAGTAACAACTAGTGACATTAAAAAAGACAAACCCAGAAATCCAAAAAGTGTTCCCCTTTTACTGGAGAACCTCCAAACAGATTTACAACATGGACCTGACCCTTACTTAACCCCAAAGCAGCTGTCCACATTTGTCCCCAAGAACTACCCCTGACCCCAGAAATATCTCTTTAAGTCAGCGGCGCTATATCCTAAAGGACTGGATCTGTCCCTGGCAATGCCAGGGTCATAGAAGGCTCTCTAGTCTTTCTGGGGGGCTCCTGCAATGATCTTGTAATTCTTACAAATGCTCAGAAAAAATAAGGATTTCATTTTTAAAGCAACTACCAAGCTGAAAATCAAAGAAGTTTTTATAAGGCTTCTAGTGGACAAAGAGAAAAGGCCATTGTTTAAGAACTAGGCATTAGCTCATTTTTTCATTGATATCTCTTCCTCTTTGCCATCTGATCCACACACCCCCTGAGTTTCATAAACTCACCAACATACCCATCTCCCCACAATGTATCCATTAAAATTTCTATTTTAATAAACAAGAATTATTCCATCTGATAATTTATAATGCCTTCCAATTACAATGTTGAGGTTTTGATTCCCACAATTCAGGAAAATTAACCATGATTTATTGAATAAACCACAATTTCAAACCACAATTGCTAACTTCCCATAGTACACTAACCCAAAATTGAATACTGTAACCATTCCACAGCTTAGCATGCTGTGTGAAAACCAGACCACTCTTCCTTAGATTGAAGTGGCTTGCAACATGTCCCGCCAAAGCAAATTCTGCTCTGACGTTTCATAATGAAAATATACCACCTTCTTTAAGCATCACACCTAAATTCCAACACCCCCCTCCAAAGTCTCTTAATTACCATTTCTAATATACAGACAATACACTTACAACTTTGTTTGGACACCGAAAATGTGGACTTAAAAAAAGCAGATAATTAAAGGTACCATCCAGCTGCTTGGATTCAGTCAGAACTACCACATTTTGCAATCCCAAATGCCACTTCTCACCCATCAAAAATGGCTGAGTTATTTTGTGGAGGAAAGAGATAGTAGGGAAAGAAAGGAGACTTTGGTTCTTTAGTGATGAGGGAAACACATGTGTTCAAATATCATCACATTCTTATGTCTCACAATAGAGCTGGAAGCAACAAGGAAAAGGGCTAAACTGGGACCAAGACATCACTCCAGCCTCCAGGCCTAGGTTCAGTTCTAGGAAATATTTTTAAAGCTTTTCTAAAAGCTGGAAAAATCAACCACATTACATCCAAGTGGACCCCTTACTCAGACCTGATAGATGAGTGTCTACAGCTCCTGGCACAAACTGCTGAGACAGAGGAGAGGAATAAAGAGGAGGCTTTGCTTATGAAAAAGAGCCAGTTTGGTGTAGTGGTTAAGGCAACAGGCTAGACACCGGGAGACTGTGAGTTCTAGTCCTGCCTAGGCACAAAGCCAGCTGGGTAACCTTGGGCCAGTCACTCTCTCTCAGCCCTAGGAAGGAGGCAAGGGCCACTTCCAAAATCTTGCCAAGAAAGCTGCAGGGACTTCTCCAAGCAGTTGCCACAAGTCAACACTGACTCAAAGGCACCCCCCAAAAAATTGCTTATTAAAAGTAAAAAGGATGGGGAATGTACAAACACAAAGCACTTGTGAAGATGTTAGAAAGAAAGAGAAAAAATAGTTTTGGGGAAAACAAAATGTTCTCTGGCCCCGGTTAGCTGATAAAAGTATGGGAACTATGCAAATATATTTTAAGTTTAACAACTTAATCAAAACTCTGTGAGGAAAAGAGGCTGCAATTCTCTGTTGTAGGACAGAACACCCTGTGTGTCTTCAGCCGCACTCTTCTTTGTTACTTCTGCTTAAGAATTTTCTCCCATGAATTCAACCTTGGACTAGATACTTATTAAGGTGCCTTCACTGTAAAACTCTTTGGCCAACAAGACAAATCCTTTGCAGTTCCCCCAAAGCATATCTCAAAGAAGAATCACATTTCCCTTTTCCACCTCAGGCTGATTTACACCTCTACAGTTTCAGGCTTTCACAGGAAGTCTGAAAAGCAAAATACCACATTTAAGATGGCCACTTTCTTTTTCCTCATACACACACAAAAATGGGGAACAGAAAAGTTAAATTTGTTCAAGAAACAAGAGGAGGAAAACAAGGAACAATCAGAAAGAAATGAAGCTGGAAAAGTAAATATCAAGTTGCAAAGACAGAAATCCAGACCTGGAAAAAAAAGCTTGCCACTAGTGGATAAAATGTGTTTTGAAAACAACTGTAAAAAACAGGAAGAAGAAAATTGAGATCCCCCCCCCCCCCCCAGGATAAAAGTTTGAATGCGTAAGTATGAAAACCTATTTAAACCATTATCTCCGTCCCTGCAGCTAATTCTCCCTTCCAGTGAGAAGTTCTCTAGCTCTTTTCCTACAGCCAGATTCTCTTTGTCTTTATATGGTTCTCTCTCTCAATTTCCCTTCCTCACAGCTCAGAGGAGGAGGGGGCACAAGGGGGGAGCAAGCAAAGGCAGTATAATTCTTAACTCTCTGAAATCTCCCATTTCCAGAAGAATTTGGGAAACCTGCATCATAGGGTTCAACATAAGACAAAGGACATCTCCCCCCCTTGTAATCCCAGCTGCTTTTATTCTGGATATGTGAGCCGACTTTTCTTTGAGGGAGGAAAATACTGACTCCTGGACAACCAGAATTGCAAGACTGTTTTGGGAATGGGCAGCAGGATCTGATCATATCATTCAGATGATGACCCCTAGAATAATTTAAAAAAACCCTGACTAAAGAATTCTAGAGCTAGTCCTTTACATATACCTGCTCTATCAGAATTTCAAAATCAGATGCTGAAAATATATCCTAGTTGTTTATTAATGCTCCAAATTCAGAACTGAAATCTGATCCGAGCACCTTGGATCCATCCTCATTATTGCGGAATACTCTGAACTTGACTGTTTCCACAAATTGTAGGTACACAGAGATTAAAGAACTCCTTAGGGATGTCTGGAGCAGGTTAGGAGCAAGAGAGCCCCTTATTATCTCTAGAGATGTTTTTGGCTAAACCAAGAGAGACACTCACAAATTGGTTTGGTGTTTCTTTGTGTGATCTCACATTAGTGCTATACCTAAACACTTATGATTCAACATACAGTAGTTTAAACTTAGTTAGTTTCTCTTTCTAATAATCAACACATTTATTTTACCTTCAAGTAAATAAGTACTTGGGATAAGTATCTATTGCCAGGGTGAGTCCCAAAGCAGAGGAAATCACAGGCTTTCCTTCCATTTGATTTGTGCAGCAGAAATGACAAAGATGATGCACCTGGCACATCACTGGTCTGCAGAGTCTTCCTAGTTGGCTTTCCAAGTAAACATTGAGAGATCCCAAAAGAAAAAATACCTCTCTAATCCAGGGACCCATGCTAACCGCTGTGCAATAGTCTAGAACACCACCCTGAACACCCAGAAAGATGCCATATGAACATGTATACTCTCTCTATATATGTATATGTATATAAAAAAACATAGCATACATTTAAAATAAGAAAAAATCTGTTAGATATCAAATCTACTGAACACTGTTTGCAACTTAGTGTCAAAAGATAAACCCACAAAACAGTAACAAACACCTCTACTTGTGATGAGCACTACAAAATCCAAGAAGGAAAAGGGCAAGCAAGTAATCTGTCTACAGACGAAATATTCTTCCTGCAATTTTATCTCCTATGGTGTTTGTTCAAAGCTTTCTCGAAAGCTTTTAAATCAGAAAGGAGAGCGTATAGTGTCCAACTGTCCATACTTCTAAAAGGAACCCAGTCTGCTCTTCCCATCTTGACCTCCAAACTGAGAAGAGGAAGAGATGGGGGGGGGGGGGACTCCACTTCGTCACCCTGTGTGCAAAGCTTAAGGTACTCCAGATGTGCAAATGTTAGAGAATGGACCAAATAGGCAGAAAGCAAATTCCAACCACCTCGGGAAATATTGAGCAACATCCAAATGCAGGCTCTGCAAATAGCATGAGATTGGGGGAAGGAGGGAAAAAAGCTTTGGTAGATATACCCACCCTTAATCCTCCCTGGATACTTCAAGAGGGATATTTGCTCAAGAATGCACAGCACACACACACAAAAAGAATGGGCAGGAAATCAGCGGAGCCAAATGTCAATTCACGGCCGCAGAAAACTCTGTCCAGTAGAAACAAGAGGCTGGAGTCATTTGCCAGCAAACCATCCCATTCAGAATAAAGGAATGGATACTAGCATCTCTCTCTCTCTCCCTTCTCTTTAAAAGCATTATTGAGATTCACTGAATCCCAATAAAGGTTACAGTAATTCCAGTCAAATGCAGTCCAGAGGGAAATAGCTTCTCAGTTATGCTCCAGTCCTAAAGTGATCACTGGTATGCCCATTCATTGCACCAATAATGCACATTTTCCATCAGTCCTGTGGCTGCTAATTGGCAAAATGTCATGTTATAATAAACTCACTGTAGTTCCAAAACTCTTCATTTCAGTGGGGCTTGTCAGGGCTTCCCATTCTGTAGTTATTAATAGTTTTGAAGCCCCACCACCTGAGATGGCCAAGTCACCTTGCCTCATGACGAGGCTATCCTTGAGTGCTGCTTCTATGCTTGGCTTGCAAATGGCAACCAACTGGAAACTGCTGAGAACTCCATTATTCCCAGGCCAGCTGTTTCGGTTAACTTCTTAATCTACGTGAGCAGACAACTCAACATGACACACAATGCGACACATGTGCTCATAATTACAAGGAGAAATAAACACTTGAACTTGATTTTTGTATGTGCTCTGCAACAAATTCTGGGGGCCCAGCAGCACCCTTGGCAACTGCCATGATCATGGATACTGACCGGGCCTTAACTGTGTACAGCGTGGTTCATTCTTCTGTTTGTCCATGTGATCACTCACGCATGTGACTAGGAACAGGCTATTCACATGGAGAAGCAAATAACTGTGTGAACTGGCTATTGGTGTGTAATTCTTCTTGTCGTCTGCTCCTTTGGGAGTATCTGATTAGGGTCATATTTTAAAATCTGACTAATAATGTAAAAGGCAGACTGTCTAACCAAGCCTTATTCTTCATTGCGATTTTGTACCCGGTCTCTCACTGAATGCCTTACGGAGTTAAATAATTCGAGACAGCAGGCAGTATAAAGTATAAATTACAGAAAGCAGTGGAGTAAAGAGATTGTATGCTGAATAAATTAAAGCTTTCAGTTGTGAGACCAGTAATGGGTGAGGAGAGGAATTAGGAGCCATGGAGGCAATAGGACAATGGAGTCATTTTTAACTCTGATGGGAAACTGAGGGCATCTTTGGTGTTGAATTGAATTTACAGTCCCAGACCAATAACATTTTTGGTGTTTATTTTCTGAATTATTAATTTGTACATTTAGTTAAAATAGTATTATTAAAATGTGTTGGCACAGCTTTGCTCTGCCCCTGAGTTTACATCTCTGAGACCTTCATCCTTCCAAGTCCAAAACAAGACAGTCAATGGATTTTTCCCACAGAGAAATAAAAAATTATGACAGGCTCCCAAGCAACAGGCTAAAGGACTTAAGAAACCTGATGGGCAAAGTTTTTGTAATCCGAGGGTGCCCAGATTGACCATGACATAAATGTGAATAGGATGGAGACTGTTTAGCTTTTGTTCATGATTTAGAGGGCATTTGCTTTTTTTTTTTTTTTAAAGTCTAATCACATTTTTTGACTGACATTAGTGATCTTTCTTTCCTTCCTCAAAATGGTGGGGAACCATGCCATTGCTTCTCAGCAATCATGGTTGGACAAGGCTCTTTGGCCTGCAAACAGAAAGGAAGGCTTGGGGCATCAGGGGAATGCAGACTGCTCTCTATTGCAGTACGTGAGGAGGCAAATGCTATGGCAACCTAGACACAGAAGTTGTCAGCTTCCAACCAAGATATGGAACACATGTCTTAACATGTACAATTTGGACGTGCTCTTTAGTTGTCCCATGCGGATTTATTGAAAAGACAATTTGGGTTGAAAGAGCTGGGGGGGGGGGGGATTGCTACTCTCTCTGAAGACAAGCTCAAGGTTCAAAAAGATCTTGATAGACTTGAACAGTGGGCTCTATTTAGCAAAATGCAGTTCAGTAGCCAGGGTTTTGCACTTTGGAAAGACCAGCTGCAGGATAAGCAGTCCCCTGCTTGTGAGAATGGTCTGGGTGTCCTGAAAAACCACAGATTAAGCATAAGCCACTTGTGTGCTGCAGCTGCCAAAAGAGCTAATGCAATCTAGCCAACACAACCCCTCCCCTAGTTTTTAGTGTACCACTGCAAAAGGCAGCATATGAGTGAGTCAAGTCATTTCTGCCTTTTGGCAGAAATTAAATAAAACCCAGTGCTTCCAGCAAATCCTGTGCCACAAAGGAAACATTCAAAAGAAGAGAGGCAAGGAGAAAGCATAAAAAAATAGTTAGTGACCTTGGCTGATCCCATAAAAGCTAAGCAGGGTGGGACTTTGTTAGTATTTGGATAGGAAACCACCAGAAAATCCCTGGGCTATGGACTAGACTAAGAACTTACAAAACATTCAGGAAAAAGGCAGTGGAAAAACCATTTCTATACTCTTGCCAATGAAACAATAGTCCAAGCAGTCAGCAGGAGCCAAACACAATTCAAGAGAGACTTTTATAGTGACCTCTTTGCCCTCACGGAGGCCATGAATCATCATCACGTGGGGGGGGAGGGTGTTGATGGGGGTACCGTAATATCTTAAAAACATGCTTCACTGATGGCAAATTTCCATGTCTGTCAACACACCATCTGTAAATTGCATTAATAATCCCTTAGGACCTAGCATGCAGTAAGGGAATCACACTACCACCAGCACCCATGCCTAGGCAGATAGGACACCAGCCTCGTCTAAAATGTAGGAAAAAAATAGTTCCTGTTTTTTTCTTGGAAGATTCACCACACTGAAGTAGTTGCTATACACAGAAGGAGTCAGATCTCACTGATTCAATTCATTTAAGGAACCAAGGAATGGGAGGCAGCAAGGTTTAGCCAAGGTAAGGATTCTGCATCCTTTGCTGTTCCTTTCACATTTATTCAGCTTTAGTATCAGATACAGCCCTGTAAAAATGAGGGCATTTCTCTTCCAGAGTCTTCTCTTTGGCATTTCAGAGTCAATGGCTAAAGCAGAACAAATGCCTCTGAACAAAGAACAAGTGTCTGGTATGCGTTCAGTAGCTTTGCCCGTGATCCCTTACCAGCACAAAGCTTGCCTGCCTATCCCTTCTTTCATCTCAAGTAGCTCCAAATAAAGTAAGTAGGTTTATTTCTCCCAAAGAGAAAAGAAAGAGAAATCCTGATCTGAGGAAATCATTGGTATGTTCTGCTACTGATTCGGACAACCAAAATAAAGGAAGGGTTGCAGTTTATGGTCAAGGCCCAAAACATTTTACTGCCCCAGAATCAATAGCAGTTAAGCTATTTTAGCACCTCACTGTAAGTAAACGAGTAAAAAATAAAGAACCAACAATTTGCTGCATGATGCCAAACATCTGCCTGTCCTGAGTAATGTATCTAGACTAAATATGTCTCTGTGAAAGGAGGATGTAGGTAATGCTAAAGTTCCTCTCTCGATGAACAATAATTTGAGGAACACCTTCTCAACTAACTTCAGCTATTTCAAAGCTACACTTTCATAGTGCAAATTTAATTCTCAGTCATACTGCACAAGTGCATATAAAAATTATCTAGAGATTATGTGGAAGCCAAATTGTCAATCTGATCATCAGTGGCTACTGTTGTCATTCACTATCACAGATTAGAACTTTAGCTTTTTGTTTTTCCCATTTAAAGATCCCCCAAAATCAGTTTCTAGTTCAGTTCATTTTCTAGTTTTACAATAACAATAACAATCCTTTTTATGCCACCCTTCATCCATTCAGATTCCAAGATAGTGTAGAATATAGATAATAAATTACTAAAAAAACTAACACAATTCAATAAAACACTTGGCAATCATAATAAAATCTAGACAGACTAAGGGATGAAATCAATTAAAATGTCTGTACAAATAGACACAGTTTAAATTAGCATCTAAAATACTGTAATGTACACAGGCTTTCTTCTTCTAAAACCACTGTTGAAGAAGCCTGCTCTTGAAGAACGCTGGAAACTTTAGTTGGAGCAAAATTTAGCACCTTGGCTCTAAAATTAAATTCTGGGCATTGGTTGTTCATTTTTATTTTCCAACTTAATTTAAAATGTTAGTTTTAACCTTTAAAACTTAAATCCCAACTATCCATGGGACCACTTCATTCCTTTATAAACCAATCTAGTTATTAGGCTCTGTATGGGAAGCCTACCCCAAATACCATGATTTGGAGCAATCCACTCATGCAGGATAGTATTAATGAAAACGGGGGCGGGAGGTTGTATGTTGTGAAATACGTTTCTTTCTGGATTATGACTGGCTCCTTTTGAAAAAGTAAATTTTAACCTATCGTTAAAGTTGCTTAAACTGCTTTCACTGCTATTTCTAACATTGGATAATGGCTTAATGCATATTTCATACTTCATGATGTTACTGTTTGATATTTTTAAAAATATTTAATTCTTTCAGGATGGTAATATTTTAAACAAATATGCATTTAAGGCAATTTTAGGAACTCACTCAGGGGAGCATTCATACTTTCTTCTCTCAATTGTTTTTAGACTATAAAATGAAATACTCAAAAGCATTCAAAGGACAGAATGAAAGAAGCCATACAATAAGTCTAGTAATCCACTACTGGTCTATTTCCCTCTACGCCAAAGGAAAGGCAGCTGCAGAAAGAAAGAAAGAAAGAAAGAAAGAAAGAAAGAAAGAAAGAAAGAAAGAAAGAAAGAAAGAAAGAAAGACAGACAGACAGACAGACAGACAGACACAGACTGATGCCTTTTAACCCCCAATATTTCTCATTCTGGGGATACCAACTCTCCTTCTTTTCAGGCATTCTGATCCTGCAAGCAAGAACTTCCTTTCCCTCACATACGGTACAACTTATCATGCTTTCCATAACAACTCCTGTGTTAAAATTTTAGTAATTGTGAAATCTATTACATTTATCTTACTCAATAGTAAAATATGAAACAATCAATTAATCATTACTTTCCCTCTGCCCATGAAGTGCAAGCTGAATCTAGACAAATAATATGGAGATGCAATATAATTCCCCTCATGCTACATCAATATTAAATCTTGTCTTTTATCATTTTTGAAAAAACAAACATGTTAAGATTTCATACAACTCACAGCATTATACATCAATGATTCATGACAACCAAGCTTATATAAAAAGTATCCATAACTCCTTTAAAATAAATTGAAATGACAGCAGGTAAGGGAAAATTTTGGCCAGTAAAGACAATCTGCTCTCTAAAAACTTTATAGACACTTTGAGTTTATTCTGGCAATGTTAATACCATGAAATATTAGCTGCACTGTTACAAGGAATGGTGGTATAATTTTTGACATACTCTAGAGTCACTTAAAAACAGTAATAGAGTGAACACCAATTTCAGTATCCTGGAACTCCAGGGTTGAGAAGAGATAGATACAGAAAAAACATTAGCTGAAAACCGTATCAACAAAGTTATATTTTAATCTGGCAAGATATTACCCATTTAAACTTCACTGAAAGAAGATGTGCTGGTTGCAGTATTCCCCTATATTTGCCTGTGTATTCATTCCCAGGCCAGGAAACTTAAGAAATTTCTGTCTCAAAGAATCAGATCCATTTCTTTTAAACCCTGGGTAATTTAAATTGAAATTATCATAAACCATAGCCAGAAATGTTCTAATAGCACAGATACATTACAGGAAGAAAAATAAAATAGTGTGCTGAAAATAAATTTGCTAAAAACTAAACAGGTTGGAAATGGCCAGGAGCTTGTCACATAATTTTTGCTCATGGCCAGAATACTGAAAGCTAGAAGATATGCTTTCAATTACTATATATAATTTGGTAGAAAGTATATGGGACAAAAATAATATATCTGCCTGAAATACTCCTGGGACCAGTACTGAACCCCACAATCCCAGTTCCCCAGACCAGTCAAAGTGCTCAGGTACATAGTAAATCCTCTCTTAGACTTCACTGTTTTGGAAATCATCATATGCCTGCATGTTAGCATCCATATTGGTTGCAAAAGCAAGCCCAGGAGTCAACAAAATACACACATATGAGCTGTAAGATAAAAAATATACATATATAAATATGGGTTTGCATTCCCTCACATTATCCTATGGCACATGGATGGTCAATTCATAATCTTCCCATCAACATTTTTGCAGAGACAGGATTTTAATAATTCTGTTTATTACAATTCCCCCTACCAAACTTCCTTTCTCCACATTTCAACAAGTAATACTTGAGAATATGATAAAATAAGCACAAATATATCACAAGTTAACAGATTAAAAAAAAAAACAAACTACCAAACTCTTTATATTTGTTTGCAGGGTTAAATGGTTCCACCTTTTGTCAAATCGTACAGAAGTTAAAAATTAGTTACATCGCTCTTGGCAATAACATTTTCAGAGTGGCCCTCAGTTCTCAATATTCACTGTCTGCCTAATAATGCAACTGGAATGAACCAGTGGTAGGACAACTCAGGTTTGCTCATCTCACACCAGCTATTAGACTTTTCAGAGAAGAGGGGAAATTAAAAAAAAAAAAGTTGTATTCTCACCAACCATCTGCTACAACTTCGAACCACATCCATTTGCATTCAGGACACAAATCAATTAAAGACTGTGACAAAGAAGAGATTAAAAGAGAGTCCCAGGAAATGGATTATACTGGAGCTTCAAAACACAAACCAAGATCAGGTTTGTTCAGCCTTGTAAAAAGAAAGGACAGGAAGGACTAATAGTAAAAGAAAATGCAACCTGGTAAGGGTCAGATGTTGTTCTTCCTACACTTACATATTTATTCAAGCTGCATTACATCCCATTAAGTGAGACTGTAGGGACCCCTTTACATTATATTACAGGAGACACATAATGAATGGCTCCTCAAGAAGGTCAGCCTTCAGCTCTGCAGCCTTAAGGGCTTCAGAGGCTTGAATGCCAATGCTAGGTGCTTTGTCTAGGTTACTAGCTGCACAAATAAGATTTAACAAAGGATCTCCTTAGTCATCGTATATAGATTGCTGGAGTCAAATAATCCCATTTCACTCAGCTGTTCACACGATGCAGAATACACACACATAATTTCAGAGATGCAAGAATTCAGGTTTTCTGAAATATTGCACTCTTTTCTTTAATGCATCACTTTTCAATGTATATCAAGTGAGTTTACAATCATATTTGTTGTCACTTTCCTTCATGTCAGACCTTTTACTTATTTGATTGAGATCTGAATTACTGACTGTTACATCCTTGTTGAAAAAAGAGAAAAAACAGAGGGGAAAGAAACAGGAGGCAGTTTGCAACACTCCACAACTGAGCATCTGACCCAGGAGTTGAAACTCGGCAACAGCTTACACTCTTGCTTTTTCCTGTGAGCTAAGGCAGAAGACAAATCTCTCTTTTCCATAAACAAAAACATTTGGAAGTTGAAATAAATAAGTATCGGATGTCACTGAACATTGTTCTCTGAGCATCTGCTGTTTAAGATCACCCTTGATTGATGACAGCTATTTTTAATTGTTGCTTTTAAAATTTAAATGCCCCCCTGAGACATTTTATAAGTGTATTAGCGCATGGCAGGAGGCCTGCGAGGTGGGAAACACAGAATGAGTATTTTCATGTCATTAACACTTGAAACCAAGAAATATAATTTAAAATAAGGTAACCCAGAGAAACAATCATTGAAAAGGCTGCTCCCCAATACATATTTGTATGTTTGCACTGGCATAGGTTTTCCCCGGTCTTGCATATGCCAAAATTAAAGTTGTATTTATTCATTCACAAACCATGCATTTTTCAATGACTTTTTAAAGCACCATAACAAGAAAAATATTTCTGTTTGAGTAGATTATAAATTACAATAATATAGCCACTTCTGGACTCTTTTAAACTTAATGTAAATTTTAGAAAAGTGTTAAGACATAAATGACACAAGAAGTATTCCTGACCCTCTTTATCTCTGTTTTTGCCTTGTACACAGACACAGTATCACATAAATCACATTCTATTTGCTCCATTTAAAAATAAGTATATTAGGACAATGCAATACCAAAGGTGAAAAACTGTTTCCTTTACATTTAAATATATTTTTGGAATGAAATAAGTTTGCAGAGCTATTCATTAAAAGGAGGGGGAAAGATACAAGGAAATAACAGAATTTCTCCTTACCTGTTTTTTCTTTAATTTCACACAAGACATTAAAAAGTGCAGGTTTCATTCTGTGACAGTTTAGAGCATGTTTTCTGCAAGGAAATCAGAACGATTAGGTTTGAAGTGAGCCACAGAAACAAGAATAGCTTTAAAAATAGATTAGAGGGGATTCCTTATGCAAAAAAGTATTAAAGGTTACAGCGTCAGTGGAAATTGCGCCCAAGTGAAAAACAGCTTTCAATTTTATACTGAATAGGATATCAGTTTGGTGATTGTAAATGCTACCAACATAAGGAACTATTTGACACCGCTATTTCAGCAGCACCCATAAACCATACTTGCTGGCCAGGCTATTAACTGATCAATGCCAGGAGCATGTAGAAGCCTTTCCAGTGTTTAATGATGATCTTATTCAACCACGTAGGGAACTTTAGTATCTTTCTCTTCCCTCCTATTTTCCTCTATTCATCCATGTCTTAAAATTCTTTGTGTTGAGGCAGCTCTACTGGAAAGGTTTGAAAAGCCCTTCAAGGAAACCTGAAGAATAGAATATCCATTTTCAAGTAAAACAGCCAGAATGCAGAGATATACTGCCAAAGAAAAGAAAACATCTAATAAGGCAGGGTGGAAGTGGAAAAAAATTAATTACTTTTATGTTCTTTGTATTCTGCTGGCTTCCTTGAAGGAGTAAAAACCGTACAGTTAAAAAAAATAAAAAATATTAATCAGGATTACAGATCATTATCACCATCACCATCATGTTGCTATTCTAGTATGCAAAAAGGGAGAATTTATATGGGTCATTTCCTGCCCCACTTCCTTGTGCCAAAATGGGCCAGTTGTTGTTTGTTTATTAGGTTGATTAGTTTCATGTCCCAGCAGATGCCCATCGAAGGAAAGAAACAATCTAACATTGCTTTAACAATTACTATTTCTTTGACAAGTAATCTCTTCTGAAGATGTGCTGCTGTAATATGCAAGAAGTCTAATCTCATTGGGCATCAAAGAATGGGTTTGAGAATCAAAATTACATGTCATCAGAACATGAACATTTTGGTGCCTCAGGCAGAAAAATCGAAGAACCTCCTCATTCCACTGATTAACATGGAATGCAATCCATTAGGCAGGCCCCCTTCGCCAGCGGCCCATCATTTCTATGGGGCTTGTGCAAGAAAGCATCCCACTGGTTTGTATACACTGTGTTGGAACTGCTTGCCTTCCATTCCACAGCCCTAACAGCACCCAAAATCCACGGCTTCATGGCTCACAGCTGGTGTATAAGCACAGACCCTATTTTGATTTCCCAAATATCAGAACTATAAAAAATTAGTGTAAGTAAAAGTGAAAGTTTGCTGCCACATACTTAAAAACTGTCTTTGATATCTCTAATCATTGGGTTACAAACAGCAGGGAAAAAAATGAAATACACATTTCCTTTTAAAAACCTGATCTGCTTTTTAAAAGTCTGTAAGGAATGCTGCCTAGACAAGTATGCAAAGAGTAACAGGCGATAAAAAGCATCTTGTATTGATTTTCAGTTAAATTAGCACATTTAATAGTATCTATACACACTAAGTATTTAAACCAAACATCAACTCTTGCAACTTTTAGAAGCCACATCTTCCCTCTGCTTTGTCTTATGGCAATACTGGGAAGCATCGTTCAGCAGAAGCTATTGTTCATCAAGTCAAGTGTTCTATCAAAACAAGGTTATGAACCTTGTATTTCTCAGCCCAATGATGCTTTAAAGCTACACTATGTGCATTAATATATAAAAACTACTAAAATCTATGGAGTTTACTTGTAAGTAAACACTTGAAGAATTCCACTGTTAACTGGTATTGTACATCAATACCATCTCAGTGAATGTTAGCTGTTACAAACCAAGTAAGATATGCAATTTACCATTGACACATAGATTCTAGCAGTCTATTCCAGGTGATTGTGGAAAGGATTATAGACAGAGTGAAAGTAAAATGCTAACAGCTTTTCTCTGTTAATAGGTAAGATTATTCTACTAGCTATTTCCCTTTATTTTCCAATCCTCTGTTCTGTAAATCAATGTATGTGTTTTTTTCCTTTTGTAACTTTAGATAAGGTTTTGCAGAAATGTGCTAGGAGGGTGCTGTGCAGAATCCCATCCTTATACACTGTGTGTATATGTATTTTTAAGAAGCTCCATTTTTAAAACACACAAATGTACACTAGAAGTGTAACACTATAATACTACCTACACTGAAGTTTTACAAAATAACTCTAACAATGATAATTTAAAAAAAAATACTTTTCCTCAAAATTCAGTTTGGTGAGAAACAAACTGACATGGTGACTTGTGTGATAAGATGAACAACTGCATTGCTAAAGATAAAAGTATTGTACAAATTGTCAAATACTACAATATGCACAATTAGTAACAGGCACAAATATATAACTTGTCTTAATTATGATCTCCTGTTTCATATAGAGAATTCATGTGGTTTCATATGTGGAAGCACATTCTGTAATGGAAATCTATTTGTGAAGGTAGCGACATTTAGAGGCTGCATTCTACTAGCTTCTAGGCTCCTTAATAGCCTCAACTCCTTATTTTACAAATATATATTTATTCTTTTGAATATCACCCATAGAAAAAATGTAGTTCCTAATGCAGCATCAACACTTGCTATCACAAGAGGAAAGGAAATTATTTTGTTTGTACAAAGGGGCCACAAAAGGGGACAAGCATTAAATGATATTAAGCCCACTGATTTTCAATGGGATTAAGTGTGCTTAAGTTTTTTTGGACTGTAGCTAAAGAGCTATAAGGAAGGACTAAGCTTTCAACCAAGGCCTTTGAAAGGTTTTGCTTTTTTGCTATTTCAAAAACAGAAATTAGAACACCAGCCTTTTTAAGGCCACTCTATTTGCATATTTCTTTTAAAAGGTAAAACCACTCAAAATTTCTTTGGAATAACTGCTGATACAATAACCTATTTGCCTCCTCTGTTAGATAGCAGATGCAGACTGATATTACACCCAAAACGCAATCTTTCAAATATTACAGTTCAAATGGGAAAATGACACGATTGAACTTCTCTTTCGGATCAAATACAAATTAAGTTGGCTATTTGAGACGTTCAGTTCATGAACTACTACAAACAAAAGCACATGGGAAGCTGCAGCTCCCAAAGCAAACCAACCAGTCAAGTTAGCTATTTAGCCTTGTCTAACTTAACTAAAGGCAGTCACAAGAATATCACCCGTGCCTTGGAACCTCTCTTTCTCCGAAGACCTAGTAAAAAGGCGGTTTTAGTCTATTACAGTCATCCAGTGAAAATGCGATTTTCTTCGGGATTACTTTGTTTCCCGCAGGATAACGAAACCACCGACAGCACAAGTATTTGCCTGGATCAGACCCTCGTGTTAAATACGCGTAAGTATCATCTTCATCGTCGTCGTCGTCATCACCCAAGGACTCACCTGGCCTGCGCTTCATCCAAACTCTGGTCGGTGATGGTCATGATCTGCTGTAAAATGTCCCCAATGTCTTGTTTCCGTCCCCCCTCGGTTTCAGTGCCCGCAGCCCCGTCCGGCATGTGTTGGGACAGGCCCGGGTGGCCGGCCATCCCCACTCCGGCGTGGGAATGCATCAACCTGGGCTGATCATCCATCCCCAAGGCTAGGCGCGGACGGGGCCCCTTCTTTTACCCCCTTCTGGAGCTTTTTCGGGAGCGCGCTTCTTGGGGGAGAGGAATCAACTGCCTGGCTCGCCTTCCTGCCTTGCCTTTCTCCTCTGGGTTTTTAAAAAAGAAGAGTATTATCCCTTAACGAACCTCAAACCCTTCCGAGAGAGAGGGAGGGAGGAAGGGAGAGAGGGAGGGAGGGAAACAACACCCTCGGAATTCTTGCGAGGAGGCTGTCGGCTCCAGCAGGCAAGGAAACCCCCGTCTCCGCGGCGCACTTGAGCAGGATCAAGGCGAGAAGCCGGATCGGGCTCGCTTCTTGCTGTTCCTTTTTCTCCCCGTCCCAGCCAGGTTCTCGCCCTTCGCTGTTGAGGTGGCCGACAGCGCAGCGCCGGAGGCGGTCGGCAAGCTACCGCTTAGTCTTCCTCGGGCGAAAAACCGCCTCGATCTGAAAGGCGAGGGAAAGAGCCAAGCAAACTTTCCCTGCCCGCCCGCCCCGCTCGCGAGCCAGATGCTCTCCCCAAAGGGAGCTTCGCGCTGCGCAGAGCTGGCGGCGAAAGGCACAGCCCGGCTCCCCGACGCCTCTGCCAAGGCAGGCAGCCTCCCCCTCAGCTCGGTGCCTCGGCGAACTCCGGAGAGCCCCTTCCCAGCCTCCTGCTTTGTTTCAGGCTCAAGCTCAGGACTCCTGAAACTGACACAGAAAAGGCACAGCCAGGAAGGAAGGAAGGCGGGCGGGAGGGAGGGCGAAGAGGCGAGCAGATGGGTGGTGCTGATGAGAGAGCCGAGAGGGCGCCTCGCCCTCCTGATTGGCCGCCGCTCGCCGCCGACAACTCCTCCCCGCTTTCGCCATCGCCGATCCCCCTCCCCCCGCGGGCGGCTGCCTGTCAGTCACCGGGTTCAGAGGTGCGCAGCGCTGGAGGCTCCAGGCCTTAAAGAGGCAAGCTGGAGCTGGAAGGGGAAAGGGGCTCTGCCTCCGACTTAGTGGAGCAAGCAGCCGCCGGTTGATGTAGTGCGGAAGAGGCCGTCTTCAGCCAGGGGGTTGTCTTTCACTCGAACCCGGGAGTTGGGTATAAATGAAATGCACTTGACTCATATTGAGCCTAGTAGTTGCTGGTTCTAAGTAGCAGACTCGGAGCCCGCAGATCCTGCAGACAAAATAAACTCCTGGTTAGTCATCAGTGTCATTCTGGCTGGGACAATCATTTGTTGCTTCTTTTTGTTAAAACAAAACAAAATGAAACTGGGAGCCACCCATCCTTCTTGATCTGCTGCAGATCACCCAGAGATCCACATGTTTAATTATGATAAGATGCATGATAATTAATGAGAAATAATGTAGAAGGCATTTGGAGATTAGAAGGATGATAAAGATGACCACCCTGGGTGGTGCAGCACTTAAAGTAGCACTAGAGACTAGTACTGAGCAAGTCCATCCTCAGCTCACTGGGTGACTGAGCCAGTCATATTTCTCCACACAATCAACTTTCAGGGGTTCTCAACCTTTTTTGTTTGTTTGTTCATGGGCCCCTTCTGAGCTTCTTTACCTCTGTGATCCCCCCCCCCCCCCCCACCCAGTCGCTGTTAGCTGGAAAAAGGGGTGTTTTTTTTGTTTTTTTGTGCTTCAAGTCAGGGTTGACTCCTGGTGACTGCCTGGACATGTCCCTGTGGTTCTCTTGGCAAGGTTGCAGAAGTGGTTTGCCACTGCCTCCTTCCTAGGGATGAGAGAGAGTGACTGGCCCAAGGTCACCCAGCTGGCTTCATGCTTAAAGCAGGACTAGAATTCACAGCCTCCCCATTTCTAGCCTGGTGCCTTAACCACTACACCAAACTGGCTTTCTTTTTTCTAATGAATATAAAATTCCACTTATTACAAACAGCCTTTTTCATTAAGATATTTATTATAAACTATAATAATTTTCAACATTCATAGTGTTGAAATTAGCATAGAGAATGAGATTATGAGATTATGACAAACTGATCATTTGACTGGCAGTTAAGTTTGGGTGTCCTCCTCAGAAATATGGCATGGCCCCCAAAGGGGGGGCATATGACCCACACTGAGAATCACTGATCTACCTCAGTGGCTTGTGATGGAGGGAAATGAGCCTTTACAGGCTTTTTATATTGTTGTTTATTGATGGTTATTTTGTACTGTATTTTTATGTGGCATTAGCCACCCAGAGTTTTATGTGGTAAGATGGGTGGCCTTATAAATCAAATAAATAAAATGAAGGAGGGAGTTTTAACTACATTGCCTGAAGTTCCTAGAGAAAAAGTGGGATAAATATTTAATTCATGTCATTTTGCCTACTCCATGGGTTACTTCTAGATCCTGCCAACCACAGTCACTCACTGCCAGCACTAGTCAAGGATGGAACTAGTTTATTATCAGTTGTTCTCTCATGCTTCATCCTGTACCCCATCTCCATGCCAGTGACCCATGTTCAGAAATAGCATGATGAATTCAATATTACTGTAAGTACAGTCACCGTGCACTCAGTTGAGAATAAGCCTAGCTGAATGTAGTGGATGTGTAAGCCTGCACAGGATCCAAGTACACATCTTGCTGGAATTAAGAAATATGTATGTAGATTATTACAGTTTTGGTTCCAGAGTAATTATTTAGGATGCGAGAGGTATCTGTTTGGGTCATGCAGAATTTTTCAGTCAAAAAGTCCTTTTCAAACATTTACACATTGTGGGAAAAAAGTGTTCCAGGTCTAGTTCAAAAGGATTTTATCACTGTCTAGATAAAAAATATGGGCAGCACTTCTTTCTTCTGTTATTTCCCACTTCCCACCACATTGCTGAAAAACTCGCAGAAAGGTCGGATATAATAATTTTTTATTATAATTCAATAAACAATTGTTTCACTTACCTTTAAAAATGAACCATAATGACTATTTGATATTTCCTAAAGGAATGTGTGTAGTGGCAGTCCAGTATTTATTTACTGAGAGCAGTAGGCATGGCTGAGCCCAGAACTTGTTGCCAGGTAAATCTGCACAGCAGCAACTGTGTGCAACTGTTCTGCAATTTCCACTATACAGTAAGCCACATTTTATTGCAATGAAAGGCAAAACACAATTAATAAATCTGATTGCCCCAGATATTATTACTATTCTCATGCAACGTGCAAGTGTAGGGGTTTAGCACTTTCCCAACTTTACTGTTTGCAACCCTTTTTTGTAACCCAAAAGCTAAACAACCAAATCTGTCCTCTAACAGACCTATGCAGACTAGCACCCTTGCCATCCCATCAAACCACCAAACTAATTCCAATTGTCCTTAGTTAGTAATGTAACCTCAGGGGGATTAATTGTCTCTGCTCCAGACCTTCCCAACAGTGCACTAATTCTTCCTCACCATTACATAGGACTGTTTTCATTTTACATGCAGAAGGAAGGGAGAGACCTGACAACTCTGTCTGCTAGGGTGGCAGGAGGTAGACAGTTAGCCTACGGACTAGTCAACATTCTGCTTTATTTTCTGTGAAGTGTTTTCTTTGTTTTAAAGAGATACAGAACTTGTGACTCCAGGCCATTTGCTGTAAAGGTTTAGTGCAGCACTCGGAGATTACCAACTATTGTTACCAACTGTCATTTTCAATGTGACAGAACAGAAAAAGTGGTTATATTAATTACACCTAATTTAAGCCAATCAATGAGATCCCATTTAATATTTTGTCTTATTCTCACTCACTCTTTTGCAGTCCTAACATCTGTTGAAAAACCAAGTGTGATCTTTAGCCTAGAGAAAGTTGCATACTCCTGTTTTAAAATATTGTTGAGCCAGTGGAAGAAAAAAAGTATATGGCCAAGTGTCCATTTTTTTTCTTACAAGCTGCACTTATTTATTTACATCAATACAACTTTAGATTGTCCTTGAATAAAAATGTATCAGAATGGCATAAGTAACACTTAAATACTTTAGACTTTTCTTTTGTAAATGCAGGGCTTTTGATCATATATAGTTCCTTCTGGAGTCTTAAGTGGTATAACTCAAACACTTGCCTACTCCCTGTTGCTTTCAGACAGACCCTTTTCTCTGAAATTATGAGGTTCCTCCCTGTCATTTGGTGTACACAAAGAGCAGGAGATGAATTATTTTACCAGGTTTCCCCTGCCAGACCATATGTTGTTCTGTGTTCCAAACCCTTAACCTTGGCAGGTAACCATTTTAAACTCTTCTTATAAGTCTGGGTGGGATTCCTTGCATGAGATGTCTGGATAGAAATAAAAAATAAGTCTCCCTGTCCCACATCTGGACAGAAATGCAGCCAGCCGCTCAGAGAATGCCGTGTCAATCATCATTCTACAGGTAGTCCCCAGGTTACGACAAATTCATTCAGCAACCATTCAAAGTTATGACAGAGCTGAACGAAGGAGACTTACAATGGGTCCTCATAGTTCTGGCCAACCAGCATCCCCACAGTTACATGATCATGATTTCCAACGTTCCCTGCTGGCTTTCCACAAGCAAAGTCAATAGGGAAGCCAGCAGGTAGTCAGAAGTTGCAATCACATTAGGTCTTCACTTAATGATCCACATGGTCCTCACTTAACAACAGGAACCAGGACTGCTGGAATTGCCATCATGAAGTGATCCCATCACATGACATCCCGCTTTACGACTGCATTACTTACCAATGAAAATTCCAATCCCAATTGCCGTCATAACCTGAGGACTACCTGTAATTCAGCCTTAGAGGTCAATTGTGGCATATTATAAGACTGAGATCAAGGCTTTTGGGAGAGGCAGGAATTTGAGCCCAACCTCAACTGAATATTCAGTTCTTAGATGCCCCTGATCAGGAGCACATAGGACCCTGTTCCCTTGCCTGGGGCATAGGCTAGCGTTACTGAGACATATGGTATGTGATTTCTTCACTTGTTGGAAACTGGTGCCTTCAAGCTCAAATTGCCATTTCCCAGAGCTTTATCTGGGATATTAACTCTCCCCCCAGGTTTCTTGCTTTTGGCATCATTCTGATTTCCTTGCCCACCCTTATCCCAGACTAGACTACCTCCTTTCATTCACTGGCATCCACAGGCAATTGGTAATACAAGAAAGTGCCTATAGGATTGCACCCAGAGTGGCAGTTCTTGGGCATATGCAAGGACTGTGTGGTGGCCCTCATCCTACATAGGGCAGCTGATCAGATTTGAAGCTCTGGAGCTTGTTGAAAACCATTGTCCTACCTGGCAGATGGCTCAGACTAATTAAATGATTCATCCTTTTCCTCAATTTTATTATAGCAACATTGGTAAATATTATCCAGTGCATGTGATAGCCAGAAATGATCACCATTCCATTGACTCTTGGATCAGCCAACTTGTATTTTCTTACTAAGAAGAAATAGGTCTGTGTTGGCAGCACTCCTGGAAAATAGCCTCCCATTCCTCACTCCTGAGGACAGTCTCTCTGCTACAAAAGAGATCTGACCTGGTTTATTTTGACCCAGGATAAGTGAAGCAATGCAAGAATACCATTCAATTATTTGACTATTAAATAGCATTATACTTCATTATACCATCTCCTTTAATATTTATCACAGAGCATTTCCTTTTCTGTTTCTCCAGGATATTATAAAATAAAGATGATAGCATTTTTATTGTGAATAGGATTCCCCCCCCTCCCCCCATATTCTAATCTGGATTTTCTAGTGTCCCTCAGGCAAATGCAAGTTTTGGCATCAGGGATCATTGTTTTCTTCACAAGGCCCCTGCTCCAGTTGTAATGTGAACATGACAAAGAAACCACGTGTTCCCTGTGTGCCCTGTAGAGCCTTTTTCTGTGGTCTGATGGGCTTGTAGGAGAAAGTGGCTACCTCAGTTGTGATCCATTGGGCAACTGCTTGGACTGACTCTCCACCTTTCTTGGTTCTGAAACCAGAAATTATAGAGAAGCCATCTTCCCCCTCCCCCACCCCCCAAAAAGAGAATAACACAGTTATTTTTAAGACAATCTTAGAGGACTTGCAACCCACAACATATAGACTAACTAAATCCATGCCCATAATTAAAATATACACATAAATGTTAAGATCATACCAAACATCAAAGTAAGATTGTCCTAGTATTTACAGGCCTGCTTTACCTCCCTCCCTGCAAAGGCAGCTGAACACAGATCCCAAGGGAGAACATTCACAGCTGGGGGAGCAATGCAGAAAGCCCTTTCTGCCTGCTGGACAAAGAGACCTTTGGAGACCAGGAGCACCTTTAAACGGGCCTACATTCATTGCATGCCAGTCCTGGGGACACCCATTGGGTAGATCTGATCTAGGCAGAGTGAGATGTACTGAGACAGGCTGGCATCTCCTGGAAGAGTGCTCTTACTGTTGTGAGGGGGCTCCCTGCCTCTCCCCATCCCCCTTCAGCCTGCAGATCTTTCCCACAGGATTGCAATGTTTGTTAAGGAAATAAAATCAATACTTCTGTTATTAATGTGATGCAACTGAGCTCATAACACAATGCTGTATTTGGCATCGAGGTACCTGTGCCTAAATTCCTGATTAGTCATGAACCATAAGCCATTAATCCAAGTCTATCCATTGGGCAAATCGATGATGGTTCCTCCACTTCCCTATCAGTAAAATGGGAATTAAACTTTAAGCATATTTGAAATATCATCACCCTGCCTTCACAAATCCAAATTTTGGAAAAATTGGCACCAAGAAGGGAGACTGTCAGTGATTAAGACCAGAGAATTTATGGAAATCCTTTCAGCTTTCTGCCTTTTGCTTGTTGCTTTTGTAGACTTGCATAATGGGCTGTAAGAGTAACCTTGAGGAAGAGCTTCAACCAAGACAATGATCAGATAAAATAAATTTGAGTCCGAAGCAGAAATGTAATTTAAGAAATCGTTTCAGGCTTCAGGGGGCCCTTGCAAGATTGATGTTAGCCCTTCGAGGTAGACCAGGCTAGGAAACCAAAGTTACAAATGCTAATACTACTTTTATTATAAGGTTACAGTAACAGAATCTTGCAAGACTGAATGCACCTCACCCTTCCCTCCCTTTATCTTCAGGAGAACTAGGGAGGGTGAAGTCTGAGACACTTTCTCAAATTACATTTCTGTAATTTGCCTCCAACTCAAATTTATTTTCTCTGACGGCTGTCTTGGTTGCAGTCCTTCTTCCTGTTCCTCAACGTTACTCTTACATCCCATTACAGCTAATAATGGCAATACTATGGAATCTGTGAATACAACTGTGTCAAATGCCCTTTGGACGCTGTTTCTTTTTTGTGTTAATTGTTTTGTGTGTCCTAAAACTGAGAGGCATGTTGCATCTACCCACATCTAATTTGGACCCTGTAAATCTTGGATAGATTAGTGCCAATCTGAGATCTGAAGTTGGGAACCTGTTGGTAAAGGTATGGCCCCATGAATTCTTGTGTTTTCTTTAATTTTTGAAAGGGATCCCAAGACTGCTTCCCTCCTTCCATGCGTACCCGTAGTCCATTATGATTTTACTAAAGCACATCTCTGTGTTACTTCTTCTATAGAAAGAAAGAAAGAAATATACTGAGATCAGAAAATCATGCTGGGTCAGTGAGGTGATATAAATCTCAGGGCCCATGTGATTTAACTCATTTCCCTGAAGAGGCTAAAAGCTTATAATCACAGGTCAAACCCCAAGACCCACAATCTTATTGGCAGGTTGGTAGAAATTGTGGTGATTAATTTACTAAAGTTAGCAGAATTTGTCAAACACTAGGGAAAAGGAGGAACACCACTAGCCACTTTCCTGCAATGACATTTTTTTAAAGTTATGGTAATGACAGTAACTTGGATTAGAAGCCAACATGATTCTTAGGTGCCTGCGTAAAATTATCATTTCTGGAGATCAATTTAAAGGAGCAGAAGCGAAATTGCTTCTGAGGAGGCTTCCTTAGGACCAGCTATGCCATCTCAGTCATAATGTGGTTTGATTTTAACTTAGGTCTCTTTCTCACAGCAACATTAATGGACTTTCATCCAATCCTAGAGGCAGCAGAAAACTATGTTGGCATAATTAGCACATGGCCTGATGACCAAGTTTTAATCTGCCTCAGTCACAAAGCTTTTGAGTGTTCTGTCTTTACAACTTTACTGCAAGACAATTTAAATGCAATGGTTGGTAGATTTCCTTGCTTTTGCTTCCTCACTCAGCATCACTAACCAGTGGGAAAAAGCACCCCCAATCCCTCTCTGTCCTGGCTGGGTCAGAGATTTTAGCCACCTTTCAAGTTGCCTGAGCAGCAGGTTGCCAGTAACCGTTGAGTTAGGCCATTTCTGAACAAGTTGGGCAGAGGGCAAGTGCAGAGTGTAGAGGGAGATACCACATATACCTATTAGAGACTTCCCTCCCACTTCATCCTGGCCCATCCTGCACCCCACCAACCTGTCAGCTGGGTTAATTTCCGACAGAGAAGACTAGTAGAACTTTTTACTGTTTTTCTATTACCTGTTTTAAAAGAAGAAACTGGCAAAAGTCTGGTCAATTTCACCTCAGTTCCCAAATATCCAAAATGCTGCAAGGAGTGCTGGCAGAGAATGGCCACAGTCAGTGGCCCATAAAGTAGGCAAAATGGCACCGTCTGTTTCTCTAAGTAATAAAAGCAGTTGAAAATAAGGCCATGTAAAACCCTTCTTAGCAGAAGAAGCAAAAATCTTTAGTGCATTCATTTGGGAGGGAAGCAACAATCCATCCCTTTCCCAGGTTAAATCACCTGGCCCTCCTCTTTTCTACTGGCATCTTTTTTCCTACCAATCTTTTGAAAGACCACCAAACGTGTATTTCACAACAGGTCTAGAAGACTTCAAGAAGACAAATTTTATGTTTTTTTAAATATCCTGTGAGATTGATTTATCTTCTAAGAAGGGAAGGAAGGCTTGGATCCTCTAGTTGCCATATCCATATACTACATAACCAGGAGGTAGCTTTATCAAAATTATTTCAACATTTTCATTTCAACCTTTTGATCACCAGAGAGGCAGCACAGTGTGTGAGAAAGCTATCTCTCTTGCACACTTGGGATTAAGAGGTATACAGTATATCAAATGAGGTGACCCTGGAGGACAAGTAGCAGTGGTACCTCCCCAAAATGGAGGTGGGACCAGGGTGTAAAGAATGAAAGGGCTTCTGGGAAAGGAGATTTGGGACCTCCACTGTTTCATCCTGTGGGCCTCAGCATTGTTACATCAAGTCTTAGTCTGAGGCAGGCCTGCACAACATAAAGCCCATGGGCCACATACAGCCCACCAAGCAGCCTTATATAGTCTGCCGGTGTTTTTTCAAAAGTTAATAAATTCCGCTGCTACTCTGAAAGATGCATTGCCGAGTGCCTCCAGCATCTCCTGGTCTCGCAGCCCCCACCAGCTCTAGCACTGCTGCCACTCTACTAGCTGCCAAAGAGCTGATCAGCACACCAGCTATTCCTTTGTGGCCTGCAATGATTTTTAATTTATCAATGTGGCCCTTTCCACTCTACAAGTTGTGCAGACCAGGTCTATGGTTTAGCCTTAATGTGAAGTGTGATTCTTGATATCATGCCTTATTCAATAACCATGCTTAGCTTTCTAGGTGAATCCAGCCAATAGCTTTTAACCTAACTCCTTCAGCGGATTGCTGCAAAAATAAAATAAGATGATCACACTCAGTTCGTTGGAAGAAGGTATTAACATAATTAATACTACTTCAGATTGCCATAATTTGTGCAAATATTTGTAATTTGTCCTGTTTGTGTCCACCAAATAAATAACAATAAATTCAACTGGCTTGGTAAAGTTTGCTGAATATAAATTGTCTCATCTTAATTTGCCTGTAGAAAAACTGGACTCCTGAGCTAGCTGATCAAATTATTTCTAAAGTTGTCATTGCAACAACATTACTTAGAAACTCCCAGTGAAATGCAAAGTATGGTAGTTTATGTGTGGGTCTTGGACTAGCAGTGATTTAGCAACTCCCCATTATGCTTGGACTGGTTTCCAGAATGGTGTCTGTAGGCACCAATATGCCTACAAATCCCATGAAATCCACCAGCTACATTTTAAATATTATTCAAATAAAATATTTATTTATTTCTATACCACTGCAAGTGCAACTGACTCTAAGTTGCAGTGAACAAAACAATATACATAATAAATACAAGATAATATACATGATAATGCACAATATACATGATAAAATACCAATAAAACAATCAATTACAATAGATGGTTTTGTTTTGTTTTTTTGTCTGCGCTCAGTCATTACTGACCCTGCAGTGACTGCCTGGACGAATCCTTGCAGTTTTCAAGGCAATTGTTTTTCGGAAGTGGTTTGCCAGAGCCTCCTTCCTAGAGCATAGCCCAGCTGGCGAGCGCAGGAGGCGGGATTTCCGTTGCTTCGCGCCCTTTTCGGGCAAGCGCGGTTTCGTGCTTACCGGCAACTGGTCCCGTCTCTCTGTGCAAGGCGCTGCCAGCATTTTTCCTCCCACTGGAGTGAGAGTGTACCCATTTATCTACTCACATGAGTTTTCGGCCTGTTGGGTTGACAGGAGCTGGGGAGGAAACAGGAGCTCACCCTGTTAACGTGAAGGCTGGACTTGAACCGCCGAAGCGACAGCCATTTATGGCCGGCAACTTTCAGTGTCATTAAGCCGCTGCGCCACCGCATCCCCACAATAGATACAATAGATAGTGCCACTCCTCAAACACAATACTACTCTCCAGAGGTCTTCCAGAACAACCAAGTTTTCACATGTTTCTGGAAGTTCATGAGTGCAGGGGGCATCCTTGCCTCCAGGGGTAAGCTATGTCAAAGAAGGGAGCTCCTACAGAGAATACTCACTCACTTCCTACTGTTAGGAGAGAATCCTCAACAGGTTCTCTGTTTATAGCACTGGGCAGGCACATTCTATCTGGAAAAGACAGTCTTCAAGATACCCAGCCTCCAAGCCATAGAGGGCTTTAGAGATGATAACCAACACCTTGAATTGCATGCGAAAACAGCCTGGTAACCAGTGCAGCTCACCTGATAACAGTGCAATATGCCAAAAGTGGCATCTTTGTTCTGTACTTTGTTCTTAAGTACGCAGGCAGTCTCCAAGGCCCATGAAAAGTGAATTGCAATAGACCTATCAAAAGGTGATAAAGGCTGTACAGAGTGCCTCCTGATGCAGGAAAGGCTACAACTGGTGCACTAGCCAGAGCTGAACAAAGGCCCACTTGACCACCACTTCCTCTTATAATGCCAGCAGAAGCCGTGAGTCCAGGAAGACCCCCAGATTGCAAATCTGCTTTTTCAGGGGCAATACAGTCACATATAACTCTCGTACAATATAGAATAAGCAGGCCTCTGAACTAATAACCCTTCTATTTTGTTTGGGGTATGTCTAAGCCTGTTTCTCCATATCTAATCCTTAACAGTCTGCAAACACTGGATTAGGACCTGTACTGCATCACCTTGGGATATTCAGCTTAGGGTATTGATATATAACAAGGTATCATCAGTGTATTGATGATTCCTTGTCGTGAACTCATGTAATGGGCTGGAGGAATAACCTTGAGGAACAGGAGGAAAGAGCTGCAGCCAAGACCATGGTCAGATAAAAGAAATTTGAGTCCAGGCCAGATCTGGGACCCAAATAAGCGTCTCATACAAGACCCTCCCTAGTTCTCACAAAGATAAGGGGTGGGGAGTGCATTCGGATTTGCAAGGTTCTGTTACTATAACTTTGTAATAAAAGTAGTATTAGCTTGCATGACTTTAGTTTCCTAATCTGGTCTACCTTGAAGGGCTGACAACAAATAAATGACTTCACCCGGGAGTTTTACGTAGATGCATAAAATTGGTGAGAATCTTGAGTCCCGGGGCACTCCATACTGGAATGTGCAAAGGCTTTTTCCTGTAACCATCATCTGGAATCACCTACTTAGGAAAGAGAAGAATCCTTCCTAAGGGAATAAGACTGATTTTATCCTCAAATTGGTGCCCCCCACTCACAATCCTCACAGGCTGCCTAAAAGGATGCCATGGCTGATAGCACTGAAGGTTGCTGAGAGGTGCAGCAGAACACTATGGTCATGCTCCCCACATCCAGATCCTGCCATAGGTCATCCATGAGAGCAACTAGGCCTGTATCCAAACTGCCAAATGCCCAAATAATCCTTTTCTTCCAGAGTTCTTTGTAATTGCTGTCATATTACCTTCTCCACAACTTCTCTAAAAAGAGACGGTTGGAGATAGGGTGAGAGTTATCCCAGCTAGATCCACTACAGACATCTGAGGGCAAAGCAAACCAGCTCCTCTTTCAAGGCAACCAGAATCTCCCTCTCCTACAGTGAGGCCTTGATGATTGCCAAGACCTGGTTCATTATTCTCTTCCTAGCAACCTGAACCAACCAGGAAGAGCAAGGATCAATCCTATACTCTAAATGGTAAAATGATCATCATGAAGAACCCTGGCTACTACCTCAAGTTTAACAGGCTAAAAATGTCCCAAATGATCTTGCAAGACATTACCCCTGTCATCTCTTTGCACTCCAGCTGTGAGGCCTCCAGCTTGAAATGAATATGAGTAAATTTTATCCATAAAATGCCCAGCTAAATGGTCACAGCAGCTACTTGGCAGATCTCCTTGTCAATCCTTATCTAAAAGTGTCCAAGCTATTCTAAATAAAGCTGCTGGATGCCTTGCACAAATGCAGTAAAGAAGGAGAAGTAATTCTGCTTCCCTGACTTCATCATTATGGTGAAGACTCAAATCTTAATTCATTCCCATGTTCAGTCATCATTGCTCCTAGTTTTTCATCAGCATTGGTCCCTTTATCCATCTCCTGGAGCTCCTCAGCGTATCACCCTAGATGAGGTAGGCAAAGAGAGAGTGCTTGGGAATAACCTGTCTAACTCACTCATCACTTTCATATTCAAGAAAATGACTAGATGCCTAAAAGAACTACTTTCTGAATTTCTGTGAAAGTTTCCAAGCACTGTCTGAAAGCCTACTAGATCCATCAGGCATTAGTTCCTCCTTTCTGCAGGGGTCAGTGGCTCCAGTTTTGAGAAAGTGATCTGTCCCTCTCAAGGGACTGATGGAAATGTTCTGACAGACACAATCTAAAGTGTGACCTACAATGTGGGTCAAGCTAGCAATGAACTGTGGCAACTCCATGGTTGTCTTGGCAGCCATGAGATCCTGAGGTGTTTCTGACCCTAAGGGACAAAGATTGAAATCTCTCAGAACTACTGCTTGGGTGAATCCACAAACATCCCTGCAATGAAATCAAGCAACTAAGGAAGGGCAATAGCTGTGCAGCTTGGAGGATGGTACAGTCCTAACTTATTCCTCTGGCCCACCTAAACAAACAAGGCCTCATGTTTGGATACCTATGGAACAGTACTTCTCGCAACCATCATGGTTTCTCAGTACATAGTTGCTCCTCCTCATCCAGGAAACTGGATAATGCATGCCAGGTCTGTCCTCTCCTCCACAGTCAAATCCTAGATAAGGATAGATATATTGCAGATGGATTAGGCATTAGCTTGACCCCAAGGAGACCTACAAAAATTTCCATACTTTTTCCCTAGTGGTTAAGGCACCAGGCTAGAAACCTTGAGACCATGAGTTCTAGTCCCACCTTAAGCACAAAGCCAGCTGGGTGACCTTGGGCCAGTCCCTCTCTCTCAGCCCTAGGAAGGAGACAAGGGCAAACCACTTCTGAAAAACCTTACCAAAAGAACTGCAGGGACTAGTCCAGGCAGTCACCAGGAGTCAACACTAACTGGAAGGCACAAATTAAAAAAAAAAAAAATGGCCAGCCCCTTGTATCCTACCATATTTCCCTCTACCTGTCAATACCAGAAATTCTCCCCACCATACAGGTAGTTCTCACTTAACAACCATTCATTTAGCGATCATTCAAAGTTACAACGGTGCTGAACAAAGGGACTTACAACCAGTCCTCACACTTACAACTGTCTCAGCACCCCTGCGGTCATATGATCACGATCTGGGTGCTTGACAGCCAGCTTGTATTTACGATGGTTGCAGCATCCTGGGGTCAGGTGATCACCATTTGTGACCTTCCCAGCCAGCTTCTGGCAAGGTCACAAATGGTGATCACCTGACCCCAGGATGCTGCAACCATCGTAAGTACAAGCTGGCTGCCAAGCACCCAGATCGTGATCCCAGCCAGCTTCTGGCAAGCAAAATCAATGGGGAACTGCATGATTCACTTAACGACTGTGTGATTCACTTAACGGGCATGGTGATTCACTTAATGACAGCTGCAAAACGTCATAAAATCAGGCGCTACTCACTTAACAACTGCCCTGCTTAACAACTAATTTTCTGGTCCCTATTGTGGTCGTTAAGCGAGGACTACCTGTATTATGCTATGCCCCTACTCAACTAGTCTAGGCCCCACTCCCTAGGATTTTGCAACCACCAATCAGTGCAACAATCTTTATCAAGAACCTACAATTAAACAACTGTCACCATCTCCTAACCTCTCCTTATATCTGCAGCTTCTTAGAAAAACATGTCTGGATTAAGTGGCTATAGCCAGTACTTTATTTTGCAGATCCGCTACTTTACAATGATGCTTGATAGCAGTAGCCCTTTTAGTCTTTAAATTTTTTTTTATCTTCCTAGGCAGCTTCAACATCAGCAGCCTGTCTTTCTCAAGGCCTTGCCACTATTCTTGCCGAGCACCGAGAATGCAGCATTATTCTGGGGGATTGTGGTAAAAGAACTAGAATTGAGTGTCCCCCAAATGGGCAGCTAAAAGGTTGACTATCTGAGCTGCACCTTCTTCAGTTATGAAGATGCTTGGGCATTAAAGTCTGCAAGGAGAGGCCCTTCTGAAGGCTCTCTGACTGCTGTCAGAGGCTCACTGATCTGTCATGCCAAACACGGCCTTCTCCTACACCATTCCCAGGCTAAGAGGCACATTTCTTTAGGAACTGTGATCGCTTTCACCAGGATTTTAATTAATTGATGTCAGTATTGGCTTTAATATCTTTCTGAATTTTTATTTATTTGTTTACTTATTTTTTGTAATTTGCCTTTGAATTAATGTTAGCTGCATTCAGTGCTCAAACTGAGTTGAAGGGTGGGATATAAATCATTATCATCACAGCTTTGCCCCCCCGCCCCCTTCCACAATAGTGATGAACCTCTTCAAACAAAAGCAGCAAAGCTCCCTCTGTGGGGATTTGAATTCAGTTCTTCACATGCACATTTCACTGAAACTCTAATTTTAATCATTTTCACTACAGTCTAAGTAGGCCTAGTTTGTTTTACAGTTATGACAGGTACTAAATAGACATGTATGGAAAGGAGAAACAGAAGTAAAGATGCAACCAAATCTTTGCTTTGTATACAGGTAAGTAATCAGGATGTATATACCCATCCTCCACTGTCCAAAAGACTAAAAGCAGGAATTATCTCCAAATCACAGGTATGGCTGCTGTTTTCCTGCAATCAAAGAAAGAACCAGCAATTTATTTCCTTCCTTAAGTTCATCAATTTAAATTTGTTCATTGGCCAGCATTAAGGCTCAACTTTGATTACTACCCACACATTTCCCAAGCTTTTATAGAGCACACTTAAATAAATTCAGAATATTTCCAAGTGTTCTTAACATTTCCTGATCTACAGTCGTGTGAAAAAGGAAGTACACCCTCTTTGAGTTATGTGGTTTTACGTATCAGGACATAATAAAAATCATCTGGTCCTTAGCAGTTCTCAAAAGTAGGTAAATACAACCTCAGATGAACAACAACACATGACATATTACACCATGTCATCATTTATTTTACAAAGAGAAAGCCAAAATGGAGAAATTAAAGTGTGGCAAAACTTGTGTCTTGAACCTCAGAAAGAAAGAAAGCCATAAATGGAGAGCAACAATAAATGGGTTTTCACGGCAGTCTAAACTAATGAGAGAAGGAGCTCTAGAATGTGTGGCAGTTCCTCAAAAATGAGATATAAACCCACAATTGCAAACTCAATGGGAAAAAAAAGGAAGAAGGAAGAAACCAATATGAGTGCACAAAAAGTTTAGTTAAGAACTGAAAACAAAACAAAATGAAAGGATACACCAAGGAAAAGTACAAACAGGTAACCTGAAACTGATGGAGAGTCAGGATGGTTCAAACTCAGAATGACTTGGAGTTGGAAAGGATGCTAAGAACCCAAAAAGGTTTCTTTAGATATCCTCCTAAACTTACCTGTATCATGACAAACCTACAATGCAGAAGCTTTCCTGAGCAATATATTGGAGGTGAGAATGACGCAAGTTCACTTGTAAATAATGCATGCACAGGGAAATGAAGTTCTGTGAATAAGATGTTAAACTTATAAGGCTATGGGAAGAGAAAAATTAATTGCAGTATGTATGTATGTATGTACGTACGTATGTATGTATGTATGTATGTATGTATTTACAGGGCTTATAAGCCACCCTAATCAGAATCGATTCTCAGCAGTGTACAATTCCCCCTCCATAAGTCAGGATAAAAACAAGATTGCTATATCTGCTGAAGTTTCAGGTAGCATTAAATTGTGAAGCTTTGCCCAGATGCAGAAAGTTGAGGCCATGGTGAGATATCCCTCCCATGGAAACCACAGTGGAGATCCCCAATAAAGCAAACAAAGGAGAGATCCTCAACAAATGACGATGCCATCTCAGTGGGAAAACTGGCTTTTCATTGTTTGGAAAAATGCAGTGGAGAGAGGAAACTGTACTGGATTACATACAAAAAGTTCCTGTATCATAAAAGCTGCCATTACTAGGAACACCTTAAGATAGGTGTTGTGAGTCTTTGTAATTCTGGAAAACCTTTTTGTATCTTTAGTCATGGATAAAGGCTGAAAACTATTCAGAATTCAAAATACTCTATCAACCATCTTGATAAATTAGAGCAATTGTAAAATCCAAACATAAATTTCAGTAGTGATAGATATAAATGTATAACTTAACAAAAGAAACACAAATCTCAAAACATTAGTCTTCAGTGCAGAAAGCTTATCCATTCCTAAAACTGTTTTTGCATTTGAGGAATTATGGCAAATAGATGTCATAAAGATAATTAAAACATAGCTCCAAAGGGAATGCTGCTTAGAATAATTCCAACAGTAATAAATTGTGTCCCTTTCAATACATAGGGTGTGGGATGGGGGTTGCTTCAAAAGTGAAGGAGCAACATTTGCCATGCAGAGTGATGGGAACACAACGGCTAGGATCAGGGATGAGCCATGGAAAGCACCGTGTTTGCTTCGTTCCCCTCAGTGGCATCGTCATATAGCCAGCACTATGTAACCATAATGTCATCATGTCTGCCACCTTTTTTATTTCTGTATTGAAGATACTTTCTATGTTTACATTAAACTGTTTACAGCAAGTCATAGCACGATAAAAACAATAATAAAGTGGGAAAGGCAACACTAAAATAGCAGCATAACACGAAACAAAGATACAGCAAAGGTCTAAAAGCCTGGAAAAAGGAAAAGGCCTTCATATAGTGACTAGCAGGTATAAATATAGGGGCCAGACAAGCCTCTTTGGGGAAGAAAATTCTACCAGCAGAGTAGCACAGTCAAGAACCCTGATTGGCTGAAGGAGTCCTACGCCTCCGATACCACACCACATATTTTTAAAGATGCAAAAGATGATGTAAGGCTGCAACAGTAGAAAACAGGAGCAGAACTGAAGAAGCTGCATTTTAAAAGGCTGTCTGAGAAGTAATTTTACTTTAGCAGAGTTCTAATTTTGGCCTAAATATTACATGGTCAAACAGCTAGCAGGACCCTATTAAGTCACTGCTTGGTTTAGATTAGATTAACAAATCTTATCCTTAGCTTTTTTGTGCAATTATGAGAGGGAAGAAAGTATCTTCCCCACTACTTAGCAATAACCAAAAGAAAAAGCTAACACTAGATGCAGCCTCTAGAGGGAAGGCACACCATGAGCTACAAGAATGGGTTAGCTAGGTCTCAGGTTTTGAATTCAGTCACTTTAAGGATCACTAGGGGAAGTACAGTAGTCAGTTCTGAGACCGAAGGGTCAGAACTGATAGATTTTTTTTAAAAAAAATTGGTTTGAAATTCTGCCCTATAACAGCCAGTTTTCACCAGCATGGACACCATTTTATGTCAAATTCAGGACATCTACTTCCAGAGTTCTCAGGAATGGGCCTCTTGGGTGGGAATTCACTCATCTGAAGGATACACAAATTGGGGAAAACTTTATTTAGCCATACATATCATCAAAGAGGAGGTGGCAAGAAGCTGAAGCATGAGCAGATGAGAAATGTGAGACAAAAGATATTGGATGAGATCAAACAGATCAAGGATCAAACTTGGATTAAGCAACCTTTCCTCAGATTTTTAAGGTTTTATGTTTTTATTGTTAGCCGCCTTGAGTGCCTTATGGATGAGATATAAATCAAATCAGTAAAATAATTGCCAGAAAACACAGGGGACTCGTTCATGTTCAGCATTCTTTTTCCTGATCCAATTTTGTTGCCGCCAGGTGCCTAGAGGTTGTTTTTCAAAGAAACATTTGTGTACTGGTTAGTGTCATTGTGAGCTGACCGTCTGGCACCAAACCCTCTGTTCTTGCACTTCCTGCTTGATTTCAAGGACAGATGGCTCCCTTCAACTACCCATCTGCAAAACCCATTCATCAAGCTTTAAGTGTGAAGGGCACTGAGCATCAAAAGCAATTTCTCCTAAGCTCTGGGACCTCTGGCTGCATATGCATAGACAGAAAAGGCATTTTTACAGCTCTCCGATATGTCAAACTATCTGCCTTTGTAATGCAGGGCACTGATAGCAGTCCAATAAGATGTTCTAGGATTGTCCATATAAAGCAAGACATGAAATGGCCATCACTGGTGAGTCAGTACAAGGAAGTCCCTTAACCGAACTTCAGTGGGTATTGCTAATGGTACAATCCTCATGAGAGACAGCCAGGAAGTATGAGTTCAAGGAGAGCCTAAAGGGTGAAAAGGGGAAAGAATAATGATGAAAATTGCAACGAAATCTTATAGGGCCAATTACCCCAATTAATACAAAAAGTTTACATAATAAGATTTTACATGTAATCTAGAATTTGTCTCAATATGATTTCTAGATGCAAAACAGTTTATGGTCTAAGAAAATGGTACTAAACAAGGAATATCTCACTTACAAACCTCACAAAAATCAAATACATTATCAGTAATGGGAGTTGTTTTAACAAATAGAAACATTTCATCAAATGAAATGGTCCCCTTGCTCAAGTATATCACAAATAGCTCTTGATAGAGTCCATTTTGTCATGTCATTCAGCTGCTGCCAATGGGAAAACCAAAAGATGATTCATTCATTTCCAAGCAGAATTGCTTGGCTCAGTAGGATGTTGGTATATTTGCCCATTTGCATTGAACTATCTGTCCACTTCATGAGTATTTTTAGCTGATGCCAAATCTTATTAGTGGATGTAGTACTCTACTGTATGTTTACATTTTCCATTTGCAGCAATGTCTAAGTAAAACACTAAAATGGAGAAAAGGATTTTCTATCATATAGAAAGCACAAATATTTTCTACTGCTTTCACAAGTTAATGTTATTTGTAATCTAAATATAATGAAGGAGGTAGTATTCCTTTGAATTTCACTATTCAACATGGCCCACTGCTTCAGATGATTCCTCTTGCAATCAGATTGCCCCTGTGACAGAAACGCCTCTTCTTCTGCCTCCATTCCCTGCACTACACACAGCTGGCACACTGTGCCCTGAGCTCAGGAAAAGGCACACTGTCCCTGACAAGGAAATGGGTGTTTGCATATTCCTGCCCCATAGACTTTGGAAATCATCACAATCAAAGTCAGGGGAAGCTGTGATTGAAAAGTTTCTGAGAAGTTTCTCTCCAGATTCCTTGATGGACATGTTTAGGTTCCAGTAAACTTGCCCTATTTTGTTATAGGAATTATTGCCACACTTCCCAAATCACTTTCTTCCTCCCCTCTATGTTTTGTTTGGGATCATCTCTTATCTGCCTGTACCATCAAAATGGAGCATTTGTTATTCTTATGGGGAAAAAGAAAGATCACAGTAAACAATCTGGGATGAAATCAAGGCACAAGCAAGCAAGCAAGCAAGCATTGCTATTCTGCCTGATAAACCTGCATCTTATGCTTTTTCCTTATCCATAAGCGAAAGAAGCAGAGCCTTTAGAAAAAAAATGCTATAATTCTAGATTCAGTCCTGTGCTGCATCATGTGCAAAGTGAAATCAGCTGGGTGGTGTAACTTTAAAAGTCAGAGAAGAGCACAGTGCAGCCACAGTCCTTGCAGTCAATAGCAATTTCCACACGTGGATCGATAGCCCCTGATGGCTGCATAGCTGGCTGCAAAGATCATTTCACATATATTCTGGGAGGAGGGGCTGGGGAAGAAGAGGGAGTCGGTTTAATGATTACAGAATTCAAAGGGCTTCATTCTTGCTGGCTTGCTTTTATGAAGAAGAAACCAATCTTTATAATGGGAATTTGCAAGTGTCATCAACATGAGGCCAGTTTCCCTGCAGAGAGACTTCACAGGAACAATTTGGAAAAGCAATGAATGACATCTCCATTGTAATAGTTACTCTAATGGTCTAATAGTTCTAGATCAGCTCTAGAATGAAAATCATAATCTGAATACTACAAACGGTTCATTGTGACTGATTCCAGAGAAATATGCAAACACCTAGCCAAATTTCCCAAATAGTCAATTATAGGCACACTTTAGGGAAACACACAAATTGTAGGTAATTTGCACAACTGTCTAGAAATATCTGCAGTGGAGGCCTTGTCTTCTGTTCCCATCTGCCAGAGTTGCATGTTATTTTGGCTACCAGCAAAAACATGGATCAGTGGTATGGAACATGCAACCATAAGTGCATGGATAAGACACCCTCAGGGAATTTCAGGGCAGTAGGCTAGACCCAAAAGTTGAAAATCCACCCCAGAAGAAGACAGTGGCAAACCACTTTGGTATTGTGGCTGACAAGAAAACTAAAAAGGCAAATGCCTATGAAGTCATCAGGAATTGAACTTGACTTGAAAGCGATTTTACTTTACTGAAGAATATTATTCACCAGAGAAAAGAAGATTTTTCTATGCCATTACTAGTCTGTTCTTTCAGAAAGGTACTGTGCTGGATCGAAACCAGAATGTTGGCAAAGTCATCTCTCATCAACTCATATTTTCCAGGTATGCTTTGCCTTAAATGCAGCAGGCATACTGCAAAAGAAATCAGGGAAAATGGTGAATTATGCTGCCTGAAAGAAACAGTCTGGGCAACGTTACATCTCCCAAGCTCTGGAGATGAAGTCAGGTTTTGGACATGATATAGCTGATCCTCTTCCTGTCTCTCCGTGAGTCACTTCATACGTTTCTCCACAATACAGCAATGAAGAACAGCCAGGCCCGTCTCTTGGGGAAGTATTTCCAATCCATGGTTAATTACATTCACACCATACCAGCCCAGATAAACACAAATGTACATAATCCCTGCACATACAGACAGGCCTTATATACTGCTACTCTGCCTTTTCCCTCCTGCCTTTACTTTTTGTGGAAAGAAATAAGAGGGAGCAACTCTTTTAAGTCTGACCGTTGATAGTTTCCAACAATACACTTTCCACCGTTCCATTAAGAAACGTCCTTCCCGTGGAAAGTGTGTGTGTGGGGGGGGGGGGGAGTAGGGGGGCAGAGTAGAAAAGCAATTTGTTTCCATTTAAATTCATTTTGAGAGAAAAGGAGAAGGGAATAAAGTAATCAGGATTATTCACTACTGACATGGTTCCTAGAGACCAGAAATAGGACATGATATTACTGGCCAGGAAATTGAAATCTAAAGTAAACTATACTGTATTGCAACTGCAGTAGCTGAAGTCCTGCCTCACCGGAAGAGAGTCAAACTGCTCAGTCCCAGGATGAGAGCAGTGCCGTGTTCCTCAGGGTCATGTATTGAAATGAGATCCCCCTCTTTCAGCAGCTGTGAACATCTTGACCTACATTCAGAAAAACCATAATGCCAGCATTTCTGAGCTGGGCTGCTCCCAGTGATTCTCAAGTATACCTGCTGAATGAACGTCTGTGTTCCACGGACTAGAAGACCTGGGTGTCAGTTCAACTGAGCAAAGCCCACATCATAATTCTTGCACTCGCAACACACTTAGTGTACCCAATCCCCTCAATAAAAAAGAGCCCATGATAGTGTTAGCACCCCTGACTTCCTCCTTTTTTAAGCCCAAGTTGTTAAGAGGAGCCAGATCTTGGAGAAGCCACGCAGCCTGGTAGAGCTACCTGTTTTTGCTCACATGTGGTTGGGAGGAAATTTTTTCGCATGTCTTCCTTGCCTTCTTTTGGTTTTGTCCTGCACTAATAAACAATGAACACAGAGCTTCTCTATGGATTACAATTGTGCTTAGTTTTCTGGGCTGCACATGGAAGAGACTCTGATTTCCTTTCTATTAGGATTGCCAATAAACTAGGAATAAACTGTCCCAGCACCAGGCAGTGGGTGGTTGCCAAGAATGTATTGTGTAAAAGCTAGAAATTTGGCTGTTGACTCTGTTACTTCTCAGCAGAGCCAGAATGCTTTTGAATAAAAGTCAGCAGCAGCATTTTCTTCAGCGTGCGTGCTTGAGCTGAATCGCCTACTCGTGTTTTCCAAAGCCCAAATTAAAGAACCAAGCCATAGCAGAGATCAATTCATGTGGTAGCTTCTGTGTATGAGACTGAAGCATACAAATGGGTGGTTTCCCCCACAGCTTCCCTCCATGGTCTCTACTGAGCTGAGGGAGGCAGAGTAGTAGAAAACAGCAAGAAAGGGAGGTGGGGGTGGCAGCCCCAAATAGCTGTTATGTGGCAGCAAGCTTGGAGGTCACTTTCCCTATCACTTCCCTGTACAGCTGCTCTCGTCTTCCTTGTTAAGATGCAAGGCTAGATTAGTCTGAGTGGCCCCTCTACCAGCTGCAGAGGCAAGCAGCATCTCCTGGCTGTTTCTTCTGCATCCTGATCCATCGCAGTTTGCTGGTTCTAGCTAAGCCCCATCCAGGCATCAGAATGTTGGAAATCAAGCAATGGCTACACTTTTTTTTTTTTATCCTTAAGATTTTGAGGGAACCTTTCACAACCTTTCCCCTGCATCTAAGTTATCAATTAGTATAATCTATCCATGCTGATTGGATTATGTCAAGATTTAAGATATAGATATATACACAAACAACCAAAACAACACCTCTATATATGAACATCACCAGATGGAGAATATAGAGATCAAATGGAGAAGGCTCCTGCGAATACTGTGGACAGCCAAGAAAACAAACCAATGGATCATCAAACACATCAACCCAAAGTCCTCACTCAAGGCACAAATGGCCAGGCTCAAATTATCCTACTTTGGACACATTATGGAAAGACCCAGTTCTCTGGAGAAGGCTCTAATGTTGGGAAAGGTGGAAGGAAAGAGAAGAAGAGGGCAACCAGCAGCCAACTCAGTTATGGTGGCCATAAGTGCACCATTGGAAGCCCTGAAAGACCAGGTTAGGGACAGATTGTGATGGAGAAAATCTATCTGCGTGGTCACTAAGAGCTGACAATGACTTGATGGCACATACTGTAATCACACATACACATACATACACATAAGATAATATTTTAAGGATGTTATCACTTTCAAATGTTTTCCTTCTAAATGATACTTTGCAATAACTTTAAAGTCTCCCTCAGAATAAGCCTTTGATTGTCTGGCCAGGTTCCAATATAAGAAACTATATGGGTGGAAGATTTCAATGAGCTAAACAAAACAATGCAGGGGATACAATTGTTTTGTGAAGAAATTCTTTGTTTACTGCCAGTACTTGCTCCAAGCAACAGAAATTCAGACTGCACAATACAACAATATGCACAACATTGGAATCAAACTGACAATGTAATAGAAGAAGATGGAAAAGTACAATCTGGTTGGCCAGTATCCTTCCATATTGTGGAACAGACCATAAATTATTGGTATCATATATAGTGGTTAAATTTAGAAAATTAAAGTAGATATGCCTGCAGGATTTGACCTAGAAGACATAGCCAGAAAATAAGATCACTATAATCACTGCTATGCTTGTTTCTTGATCTTGCCTACCTTGAAGAGCTGACAATAATAAAGTGACAGAAACATTTGCAGAAAGAGAATATTCAAAAATTGATATCACTAGAAAGAGAGGTACAACAGGCAATAGACCAGCTGCCAAGTAGGAAAGTATCAGCTACAGCTGAGATCACCACTGAACTGTTTAAACCTGCAAGAACAGAGGCAGTTAAAGTTTTAACAGCTCTATATCAACAAAAAATAGAACAAGACGGTACAGACCCAGAGAACATATAGTGCATATGAAAATCATAATAGTTTTGTTTTCCTGGGCTCAAGAATAGAAGATGGAAAATATATTGGAGAAGTAAGAAGCAGATTAATTCTAGGGAAGAAGGCAATGATAAACTTAGATATGATCATCAGCAATAAGGATAGTTCTATGGCAACAAAGATCAGAATAGTTAAAGCAATGGTCTTTCTGGTGGTGATATACAGCTGTGAAAACTGGGCAATGAGTAAGAGCAGGAGCAAGAAGATAGATGCCTTCAAATTATGGATCTGGAGACAGTTCGTACTGTCTACTGCAGTACTGAACTGCAAGAAGAACCAATCAATCAGTCCTGGACCAAATAAAGACTGACTGTTCCCCTGAGGCAATGATCACCAAGCAGAATGTTACATACTTTGGGCACCTGAACGATAGACTAGGAAAAACAACCATGTTTGGCAAGATTTAAGGAAGTAGAAGATGAGGAAGACAAAAGATAAGGTGGATGGACAGGATCAAAGAGATTACTGGAATTCTTTGGAAAAGCTTCAAGTCAGTACTAAACATGGATCAAGTTGGCAAGCATTTGTCCATATGTGCAGTCACCAGGAATCAAGCCATGTCAGTGGTATCTAATTGACTTAACTAGCAATGGAGGTTTAATGCCTCCCTTTTGTGTCATTAATCAATGCAATATGATAAGTGTTCAGCTACTTTTATTTATGTTTTCTGCTGTCATTGGCTATTAATCTTTTTAATCTGGATTTTGATGTTTCAAGAAGTGTTTTTCATTTTATTCTATTTATTCATGTTCAATAAAAAAATTAAGGATGCTTTTGTTCTTTTGAGTGGTAATGGAACCAAGGCACAATAATCCAAGGTACAATGGAACCAAGGTACAATAAGCTGGTTTATCCTTCTTCCCTTGGCCAGGACTAGTGGGTAGAAGCAGATATTGTAGGGAGAACCTTGTGGAGTCCAGGAACTAAAACCTGCACTAATGAAAGAAATGGAGAAGAACATTAATGATTAAGCCTTTTTCACCTTGGTGGTGGTCTATATGCTAATCTGAAGGATCTCCCTGCTTTCAGACTTAGGCTGCTCATGACACTCAAGATATGTGCACTTTATTGTCAATTTTTGTAAATTCAGGTGAGGATGTTTCAACATGAAGCTGGAGAAAAACTCATGTGTCATGAAAGTTTTCTTTAATCTTTTCTGTGGAATAGCTCTTTTTTTCTCCTGCAAAGGAAAAAGCACTGGAAGTGGTGGGACCATTCTGAGCAGTGAATCAACCATAGAAAAAAGAATTAAGAAACCACTTCCTTCAGACTGACTTTCCATTGTATGGCTGCATTTGAGTAAAAACCGAAAAATGTTGGAGCAATATTTGGGTCTTCTCTTATCTTATAGCTTTGACACAGGCAAAATAAGTCTTGATTCAAGTTTTACTTTACTCATTGCCCTCTGTGTTGGAGAAGCACAATGGAAAGGAGAGTGTTTCTGGTTGTTCTGTAGCCACTGTGGAGGGCAGTGAATGATATTCCTAACAGAAGCAGTAATGGTTGGTTGGCTGGAACTGAGTTGTACCCCACTGAGAACTGCTACAAAACTTTGTGAACTGGCAAATGCATGCAGTGAGCAGCCTGGTCAACCATAGTCATGTTTTATCAGCACTTTAAAAAATGGAAGTGTAAATCACCTCCTTCCAGATAAACACCTGCTATCATTGTGCACCAGCTCCCACTCAAAGCCAAGGTGATGGGAGCATTCTTGTTGCAAGTTCCAGTAGGTGACTATTTGCCCAGGTTGCAAAGGAAGGGGTAATATTAGATTTCCTGCAGTACAATGTTAGTTCTCCTCCAGCCTTCTTCAGTGTTTCTGAAATCTTGCCCATTTATAAATTGATATGTTGGGGCTATGTCACAGGAGAAATGCAAGAGTCTTAGGACCACTTCCACATTATGATGTATAGGCATATTTCATATTTTTATGTGTATGCCTAAAATCTAATGTGTAAGAAACAAATATTTCAAAGAGCAGGTATCATACAGATACATTGGCAGCACTGGGACTGGCTGCAAGTGAAATTTCTATGCATTTTGTAGGAGCCATATAGGTTATACACACATAACCTTCTCAGAGTGAGCAGCATGGTTAAAATATCAGCTGTGCAGACAATATTTTCTATTTCAGCTATGTTAAGACCTCTAATCAATTGATGTTCCAGAGTAGTTATTTATTCAACATTTTCAAATATGTCAGAGAATATGATTCCTCTGATGGTGAACAAAAACCAAATCTACAGTCTGGTTGGCTGCGTGATGAATGAGAGTTTGGGTTTACCAGCTATATTGCACATATATGCATTTACTTGCTAAAGTAGTTCTACTATGTCGTTATTACGAAAGAATCATATCTTGCTTTGGAGGAAGCCTGTATACAGCCTGTAGGAATAATGGAAGCTCACTGAGAGAAACCAGTGAGCTGAAGGAAGTGAACAGTTTGGATGGCTGAAACTTTGAGGAAAAAAGAAAGACAAAATCTATTCTGCTTTGAACTTGGGAACTTGCCTTTGTTAGAAACACAATCCCTATCACTGTTATTTAAAAGGAGAATTGCATACATACCGTATTTTTCCGACTATAAGATGATACTTTTTTCTAAAAACCTTACACTAAAAATTGAAGGGCGTCTTATTCAAGGAAGTCAGCCGAGGAGAGAACCGCGCGGTTGCAAAACTGCCCATACTTTGTCTCTGCAGACAGGCTTCCTCCTATTGCTAGCCTCCAATCACGAGTGAAATAGCTTGTCTCCCAAACAGACTTCCTCCAATCACGAGCCGTATGTAACTGACGTCAGCTGATGCTGAGCAAACCAATTAGAGGACGTCTGTTTGCAGACACAAGCTATCGGCAGTTTCACTCGTGATTGAATGTAATCAGTTATGCAAAAGAGCATGGAAATACAGCTGCAGAGAGATGGTTTGGACCTCCTCCCACCGAGTGTATCAGGTAAATGTTAACTAATTACTAAATAAAAATGTGTTCTGCACTATCTTTAAAATATTGATTTCTTAATTTTGTGTTGGGAAAGTGGGGGTTGTCTTGTACATGGGGGCGTCTTATTGATGGAAAAATACAGTACATATACAAAATGGCTTGGATGGCATCACTAGAGCCTTCATAGAAATGGTGGCATTACCTTGATCGCCTTGAGCCCACAAGGCAACAGAAAACAGTTTTTTCTGTGGTAGCAGCAGGTTGGGACCACCAGCAACTGCCAGGCTAAAGCGTCATCCTTGGAATCCTACTTTGTTAGGAGAGACACTTACTAGAACAAAGACAAAAGGACCTTGTAAACTGGTGCCTGAGAGAGACAAAACTAAGGGGGTTTCAAATGTTCATTAAATCTTCTCATAGAAATGGCAGGAAACCATCCATGAGGCAGACTTCATTGGACTATGTTACAGCTGAGGCATAAACAATAAAGAACTGGAAGAGGCATGGTACAATAGTAAAAGAGCTCCATGTTCCTGTGAGATCCGGTCAGCTAGAACAGGAATATGCAAATGCTGAGGGAACAGAATCCCCAGAGATCCAAAGATTGAATGAAACAGAAAGGCTGAACAACCTGGAGGAATAAATATGGAACTGGAGATGGAACAGATTAAATGTGAGAAGGAAATGAGACCATTAAGGTTGCAGCAGCCAATGAAGATTATTCCTAAAGATTTCATTCTTTGCGTTTAAAGTTGTTACTGTAGAATAAGGGGAAATGGAGATAGGAAACAAGGCAAGACATCTGGGGATGCAAACGGGGGAAAAGTAGTAGGATTCAGGGCACCTCCTCACAGCCATATGTTTTGCCACACAGACCCTCAGAAACACACTCACTCTGCCTTCCATCCAGCTGGCATTACAATTAGTGTCCTGTCCATTATCTTCCTTCATTTGCTTTTGCAACAGAAATAAAACAAAACAAAAGGATTGTGGAAAGGACCTTTTGGGGAAAGCTTAAGACTGAGGGGATTTCATTACAAATGGCTTTTCAACATTATAACTGCCTGTAAAATTTTAGTTTTAGAGGAACTGATTTCATCTAAGCCATACAAGTTTGGGAGGTGGATGGAGAGATGCAACCCCCCCCCCCCACCTCATAGCCATTGCACCAGGCTGCACCCAGTGTGGTATTTGGTTATGTTGAAGGGTTGCTCAGTAAGGGTTTCATTAATTCTATCTCTGATCATTTCTGTCTTTAAATAATTTTAGTACGATAGCTTATCTAAGGACAGCAAGAACAAGCTCATCATTACACTATAAAATCCTGCATGTTTGATGCAACCTGAACTCTAAATACAGGCAGTCCTCGCTTACTGACTGCCTTGCTTAGTTTTTTTTTTTTAATAATACTTTTTATTGAAATTTAAGAATACAAATATAAAAAAACTAATACTAACTAAGAAAAATATAAAAAAAATAAAAAGTGCCGAGAGAAGGAAAAAAAAGAGGGGGGAGGAAAAGATATATAAAGAAATGACTTCCCCCTTCATTAAGAGAAGTACAAACAATTTCAATAACTTATCACCTTCTCTAACATTTCAACTAAAAATCTCTTCATCCTATATCTCATCTTTATCCATTGTAATAAAGCCATCATTCAATCTTAAGCAGCAAAAATCCATTAAGAGTTACCAGAAATAACAATATATATATTTTAACCTTAAACAGATTTAAACAAGTAAATCAATTTCACATTCCTTTCCTTTCCTTTACACAGTAACTTATCATTTTCTTTAAAAATACCACAAAGTCTCTTCTTTCCATATTTTATCTTATATCTATAAACAAATCTTTAAAGCCTCATCGCTCAAACTTAATCAAGAAAAATTTCATTAAGAGCTACCAGAAACAACAACATATTGAAAATCTTAATCTTTAATCCCTTCAAATAATATCCCACAAATTAATTTCTTATCATTTTCTCTTCAGAAATTCCTTTGTAAGTTTAACACTTTCCTTCAATTTTAACACCATAGCCCGTCACTTTCTCTAAACATACAACAAAAATTCTCCTCTTCCCATGTCTTATCTAAAAACAAATCTTTAAAGCTTCATCATTCAATCCTGGTCAAGAAAAACCCATTAGAAGCTACTAGAAGAAAAAAATCATATATATTTTAACCTTGATCAAACAAACTGACTTTATAACCCTTCTTTTTGGTTTTAAACACCTTAATGTTTATTCCTTTTAAGTGGTGTCCCAAAAGCTAATTTCTTTTCATTCTCTCTTTCTCTTTTCTCAGGAACTCCTTCATAAGTATAACACATCTCTTTTGTAAGTCCAGTATAGGAAAGTTGTCCAAGTCACTCTTCTGAATTGAAATCCACACATCCAAGTCACTCTTCTGAGTTATTATTGGTGTGTTCCTTTTAGCTATTAAAACATCAACCAGTTTCATTTGTAAGTCCCGTGTAGCATCTTTGTCAATAACATATCCTGTCATTTTTAAATCCATATCCAAAACAGTCTGATTCTCAGTTGTATCTTCTTCTATCTCCTTTTAAAACCCATTTTTATGGTATCAGACAATATTAAGAGAAAGTTAATGAGTACATTGTTGCCAAATATCCTTGAATTCTTCCAGAGTTAAAATACTTTTCTCCATTCTGTATTAGTGGGTCTTCTCCTTTAATATAATCTTTAGCTTTTTCTGGTTGCCTCTAGTGTCCAGCCTTCAAGGTCTCCTCTTTTCATGTTTTTCTCTAATCCACAACATTTTCCCATGGAAAGACTTCTTACACTTAACTTTAAAATCTTCATATATTTTTAATAGGATTTTAAACAAACCATAGAAAGGATTTTTATAATTAGCTTCAAAATCTTATTTCTACACAATCTAGCCTCTTAGTGCATTTATAACTTTCCAAAATCAACATTCTAATCACCTTTTTGCTGCTTATTTCCAAATTTTTAAAAAAAATCTTTAAGTTCTTAAACTTACAAGAAACTTCTTTCATTGAGGATTGAAGGAGAATCACCCAGTGAAATGAAACTTTTCCTTCTGAAGATTCTTAATATCCAAAAAGCAATTTACAAACCATTTCCAGAAGTGATTAAAAGAGGAATTGGGCAAACCCAATGTCCCTTTGAAGGCTCTGACTCTGGCTTGGGCAAAGCTGACTCTCCTGACTCCCAGAGCATTAAAACCTGCCAGAAACTGCTGTTTTAAGGTCTCATCACAGGGAGCATCTGTATGGAACCCTATGGGCAATCCCAGGTCCTCCTCTTTGTCCAGGAAAGAATTTCGTGGTGCCAGTCTGTTCATTGACTCATTCTACCACGGCCATTGATTCTGCTAAAAGCGAAGCTGTCTTCAGTTTGCCATTGCCTCACCAGAAGTCCACCAACTGCCTTGCTTAGTGACTGTTCAAAGTTACAACAGTGTAAAACAAAGAGCTTTGTGACCGATCCTCACATTTACAACTGTCACTGTGTCCCGTGGTCATGTGATCGTCATTTGTTTGCTTCACAACTGGCTTCTGACAAGCAGAGTTAATGGAGAATGAGGAAGTAAAATCACAAGTTGCAGTCATGTGGTATTTTTCTTAGCAACTGCAGGACTTAGTGGTGGAGGTGCTAGTCCCAACTGTGGCCACTAAGCGAGGACTACCTGTAAATGTTGCAATAGGCAAAAAGGACTTCTGGATAACTGTTCTACCCTGCAGTCCAGTGCTCTATTTACACATTGCACCATTTATTGGTTGACTGGATGATGCCAATGTCATCTAGTTTTAAGTCACTGGGTGGCCTGCTCTGTTTGTTTCCATGCTACAGAAAATCTGTTTTTTCCTTAGAAATCCTCCCCATTTCCAGCACCACTCCAACATGTACACATTTTATAATCCTTTTGTCTTCCTGTGGTCACTGTAGGACATCATGTTCAAGAATATCATTTACTCAGACCCTCAGTCAATTATACTCCCCCCCGCTTGAGAAAAACACACACTTGAGAGCATTCAACTGTTTTCCAAAGAACTTGTGCTATATTGACAGTAGATAGGTAGGTGGATCACAGGGGGAGGAAAAGGAAGCAATCATTAGGAAATTATTTTTCTTGTTTTTTGATGGTGGGGTGGCCATCAGCTTCAAGACCTGCATACACAAAGATGTAGTGGGGAGAAATCCTTGAGTGGACAGCAGTGACAGAAGTGATTTGTCAGTGGTCATTGGCTGGTCAGTTTCATCAGTGAATATCCCAACATTTCCTATCCATGTAACTGGATAAAATATAGTCATGCCCTTACCAAGACAGCAACAAGAGTATCATAAATGATAGCTCATCAACGGTTCTGCATTGTCCTGGAAGAGAATATTAAGTGGGGTGTCCCAGGGCTCCAGCCTTGACTCAGTGGTATTCAACATCTTTAAAAGTGACTTAGAGAAAGGAATGGAATGACTTATCAGATCTGGATGACCTCAAATGAGGAGAATTAATTTATGCCTTAGAGGACAAACTCCCAATTTAAAATATGCTCAATAAGCTTGACTTTGGACCAAATCCAATGCTGTTCAACTGTGAGAAGAATAAGGTCCTGCATCTGGGTAGGGAAAATGAAATGCATAGATACCAGACTGGAGAAACCTGGCTTGTCAGCAGTGCATGTGAGGATCTGAGATCTAAGTGGACTATTACCTAACCATGATCAAGCAATGTGATGCAGGAACTAAAAAGGTCAATGCAATCTTGGGTGGCATTAACAGAAGCATTGCCTACAGTTTACAGGAGGTAGTAATTCCATTATATTCTGTGCCACTTGGAATACTGTGTCCAGTTATGGGCATTGCACTTTAAATAGGACATGAAGAAACTGGAGCTGGTGCAGAGGAGAGACACCAGGAGGCTAAAGAGTCTGGAAAGCAAGCCCTGTGAAGAACTGTTAAAGGAGCTGGACATATTTGAGAGCCAGTTAGGTGTAGGGATTAGGAAATGGGAAATGGTGAGTTTTAGTTCCGCCTTAAGCATGAAAGCCGGCTGGGTGACTTTGGGCCAGTCCCTCTCTCTCAGCCCAACCCACCTCACAGAAGGTTGTTGTTTTAGGGAAAATAGGAGGCAGGAGCATTATGTACACTGCCTTGAATTGTACAAAATAGTCAAGATGATGATGATGATGATGATGATGACGACGACGACGACGACAATGATGATGATGATGATTCACTTGCACAAGAGAAGGCTAAAAAGTGATAGCAGCCTACACATACCAAAAAGGCTGTTAAGATTCATGCTGAACACTAGGGAGAAATTTCCTGATGGTGTTAATCAGTGGAGTCTCCCTTATTGGGGGTTTTCACATAGGGCTCTATGGCCATCTGTTGGGGATGTTTCAGTGGGTTCCTGCACAGAGCAAGGGGTTGAACTTAATGATATATAAGGTCTCTTCCAAATCCTCTTTTCTATGTGTCCAGCTTTATATGAAAGGGACAGACATTGCAAAATGAATTTGTTTATATTTAACTTTGTATTTGCATGGCTAGATAATGGCATGACTGAAAATATTCAAAATCTTTCCTCATGCTGAAGCTCTTTCAGCAGCAAAGACTAGATACTTCTGGCTTCTGGTCAGACTCTGGACAGCATTCAATATCATTTATGTGGCATAGATCCAAAGCCATACTAGAAATATATGCCATGTATTATTACACATAGAGTTACAGATGTTATGCTGCATCTAAATCCAGATCTATCTTTACACTATTAGTAAAAAATGGGAAGCTGACTCTATATCAGACTAGTTCAAAATGTGTAGCATAATGTCAGATTCTATTAGCAATAGGTATATATGTGTATGTTCCTCATAAATGGCAATATTTGGCCAAATGAAATTGTCTTCATGTTGGTGTACTAGAGACAGAGAATCAATGCAAATTAAATTTGCAATCTTGTGTTGGCTTCTATGACTACACGAGGCAGAAGCCAGCAGGTCTATTGAAACAACTATGTATGCTTACATGGGAAAATATATACAATATGTAAAATTATTAAGCCAGGTACAGCATGTGAGTCTATCCATATTCTCAGTGATGGATTTATTAGATTAAGGGTGTTTCCTTCATCTTGCTCTCGAAGCCTAATCCTTCCTGCTGCATTGCCCAAAGGAAAAGGGCAAAGTGCAGTTAGCCGGCAGGTTATTGTGCTGTGATGTTCAGCAGAAAACCAGGCAAAAGTGTGGGCAGACGAGGTCTCTGCTGCTTCTGGGAACAACCCTGAAGGAGACACAGAGAGCAGGCAATGAGATCCTCTTGGGTCTCCTCTCTGGGCAGCATAGATCCAAAGAAGGCAATAAGAGGGAGAGGGTGGAGAAGCTACTCCTTTCTCTTGCGCAACCGGTCCATGCCTAGAAGTGGTAATATGTGGAAGAGGAGGTGTTGCAGGAAGGAAGGGAGTCCACCCCCTCCCACCCCAATACACACAGAGACACACATCCATCTAAAGATGGGGACAGGGATGGACATATGGGTAGAAGTAGAGATTGCTGGTTGTTGGAAGGGGTGGTTGTCTTTCCTCACCCAAGTGGCTGTTTCATCATCAAAATAAAAATGGTGCTGTTACAAACCTTTTCTCAAATGTGCATTCATTTTACTTTACATTAAATTAGAAACCAAGAAACCAAGCCTGAAACAGCAGTTGGATTAGACTAGCCGGGGCCCTCTTGGATCCTCACTTCAGAGCTGGGACTGGTCTAAGGCTTTACACTCTCAATGGAGCAGTAAATTCCATTTCCTTCCCTACCATCCCAACCACCCAGGTGCACAGTAGGCAAGCTCCCTCAAATCATCTCTCCTTTTCTAAAAGCAAAAAATTACATTCAATCACTGTGAATTTGGCGACAGAGAAAATCAGCTGCTTTGAGATGCTTGTCTCATTCTGCAAAAAGGTAACATCAGCCCAATAAGTTGCAGTATCATCTTTGCTCATTTATCTGAGCAGAGATGCAACAGAGAAGATCAGGCCAATACCTCCCTCTGCCTGCAAGCTGCCCTGATAGCACATCAGCATCCTTGCACATATAAAACGATCCTTTAGGTTATGTTGAATTGCCGGTATGGTTAGTTCTTGCCAGTAGTAAACCTACAGCTAGATTCTAGCATTTCTTGCAGGTGGGGCTGATAAGGTTGACTTCCATATAAAAAGCTAGGAATTTTGCTTTTATGCAACTTTGTGCATTTCAAAACATTACAGACCAATATAGGACTAGTACTAAATGTTTTTCTGGGGAGATCAAGAGACCCAAATACCAGCAAGTAATTTCTATCTAATCAAGATGTTTATTATTGACTGTCAATGTTTTGCTCCTGCATTCTAAGAACTCTGGCTCTCCATGAACTCTGAACTTGATTACCAAGATAGGCTTTCGATGAGAGATAGGAGGTAAGGCAGGTAGGAGAATTTCTTTTTAAAATAGAGTGGGATTTAGAAAGTAAAGTCTACTACTGTGCTCCCTTTTCTGGAAGTCCAAGAAGCACTCCAAGAAAACCAAGAGTCATTCCACAGAGACGGGCGGTGACAAATTTGAAATATAAATAAATAAAGCCAGTTCTTTGTGGAAAGTGGCCTGGCAGGCAGGGAAGTCAAGACTACCAAGTTTTCCATTAACAGTTCCTGCACCTCTTGCTCTTCCTGTCCTTAAAAACCATCCTTTGAATAACTGCCCAGTTTTGGCCAGGTTTTAAATGTCCTCGTGTGACTCCATCCTGGCCCACACAGATTGAAGGATGCCAAAGAATGCAGAAGTCCCAGAGGAAGGCCCTGAAAGAAACTGTAAGCCAACAGGAAGACTTCCTGTGCAGCCATTCCTTGGGGAAGGAGAAATGCCTTGTGGATTGTGCCCAGAATGTAAAAAAATGAATTCATTCCATGTATTGAATAGTCAAGAAGGATTTCAAAACATTTAGAGCTGAAACAAATGTGACACAGAAGCCCTGTGATTAGATTTACTGTCACTATTCTATTTTACTGTGCAGACTTTACAATTTAACTAGAGCAGAAGTACTGTGGCAAGGGGGCACTTAACCCTTTCTTTCCGTATAATTTCTCCAATCTAGATTTCTCCCACCGTCCCCCCCCCGCCCCGCAATTCTGCTGTTGAAGAACTAAAGTGGAAAAATGGTATCTTTCTCAGTCTGAATCTAATGGCAAGTGATAAAATCTAAGATTGAATATATGATTAGAATCCCTGATAGTTACAAGGAAAATATTTATTTCAATATTTCAACTGATTGATGAACTGTGCCAAATCAGATGGTATGCTTTCCCTCTGTCATCCTTTCAAGCTGTGCTAGAAGCCTTGCTTCAAATGTTTTCCTTAAGTGAACAAAGCTCAGTGGTGGGAGGCTAGGGCAGGGGCTGCTTTAACTGGTGGCTCTATAGCACTGGAATCAAATATTATCCAGAGAAAACCACCATGCAGCTCTACTCTGAGAATTTGGGCACAGATGTTTTGTGCTGGGTGATGTTTAGCTGTCCATCAATTGTTCATGACTTTCATTCTCATGCATGCACAGGACTTAATAAGCAGGCACATGCATTTATCTAGACATGTATAAGGAGTGCCAAAAAAATTCCCTGCCTGACTGCCCCTATGCACATTGCCCAACCAATGCACCAATCCCTGCATTGTTTTGTCATGGATCATTGAGGAGAAGTGAACAGGGTTACCTTGAAGCGGCAGAGGAAGTAGAATAGTATTGAAACTGTATTTTCACACATGAATGGCTTCCATGCTCTGGATTATTTCTCTATGATTTATTTATTTATTTATTTATTTAATCAATTTGTAAAGCCGTCCATCAATTCACAAGAAATGCAAATTGCATATTGCAATGTTTGATGTACCCAATGTGATGAGAAAAATAGTTCACCATCTAGTAATAAGTGATATTTAAACCCCATACATCGTCAGTTTTTCATATTTCAAATTAACCTATTTAAAAGAAATAATTTTCTGCAGACCCCTTCATTAAGGATTTAGACTATGTAGATTTATTCAAGCATTATAATTGTGGGTTCAAATATAGGAAACGAGAATCCAGATGGTTACAGATGTCTATTCCTGCAGGTGTTGCTATGGCAGCAATGTAAATTATGTAGTTGAAAATGTTGTTTTTATCCTGTCAGATTGAAAAGTATCTCATACTTGGTGAATATTGCTAGTCAACAATTCCTTGTGTCATTGGCTGAGCTTTTCTGATGTCACAGAATGTATACATACACTACTGCATCCCAGATCCCCAACAGCCATGTGGATTGCTTTAAACACTCCTGAAAGAGGCTGATCTAGATCTATTTTAACTCTGGTTATGGAACTAAAAGTGCTTTGATCACTTTGTGGATAACCACTGTTGAAAGAAAGATAAGAAAAATGTAATCCTTATAATTTCCTTGGACCTCTCAGTGACTATAAATACTATTGATCATTGAATGCTTCTGTATATGTTGAGATGGGAATTAGAAGCACTACTTTCAAAAATTTGACTTCTACTTCGATAGTTATTTCCATAAGGTACTGGCAGAGGTAGTTTTTTGGTGGTTTTGTTTTGCTTAACTTATTGAAAAATGTGATACAGAAGGTCACAAGGCTGAGATTTATCCACCATTCTGTTTAAGATCTACATGAATCTGCTATGTGAAGATAAGTCAGAGGTATGGACAGAAGTGTCATCAAAATGGAGCTTGCTCCAACTCTCACTCCATTTTTCATTATGTCCAATAAAGATAGTAGATGTTCTGAATCAATGTCTGGGTGCAGTGATGGACTGGATGAGGACAAATGAATAAAGCTCAGTTCAAGATGGAATTATTATTATTATTAGTTGTCCCATTGAGTTGCTCTAGATAGTCATGCACTTCCTGTAAAGCAGTATGGGAATGGCATCATCTGCAGGGCTCCAGACTGAAGAAGGCTTGGTTGGTAGCTCTCCATCAGGGTTCCCACTGTATATCATACCTTTGTCTAGGTCAGAGGTTTATCCCTAAGGCTCCTGGGCCTCATGCAATTCTCCAATTGTTATTTGCAGCCTAAAGTATTCCTCCAAATATTGCCATCAGATTGTAATCTTTAATATGATAGAAGAAGGTAGCTATTAAATGTTTAGTTCAAGCATTTTCTCCTTCCAGGAGGTTGACAACCATAAGTCTCCACTGTTTCTGCCTCTGTGCCCCTCTTGTACATTCTTCATAGACCAGTCCACTTATGTTGTTGCCATTCCAAGTGTCTCTTTATTGTTTCCTGTTTCTTTTTCCTTCCACTGTTCCTTCTAGAAGGATCCTTTGTATAGAAATTTGTCTGAGTATATGCCCTAAATATCTTGGTTTTCTCTGTTTGGTGGTCTTTATGAGCCTTCTTTTATCCTGTACTATCTCTAGGACTTCAAGATTTGATCGTTTGTGACTCAAAGGGATTCTCAAGAGTTACCTAAAAAAAAAAAAAAAGCCTGGCTGGGCTTGGCCTAAATCTATGATTCCATGTTCCTATGGCCACCTCTGAGCTATTGCACAAAGAGTCAGGGTGTGTAATAGTCAGCACTAAAGACAACTGTCTTAGAACCTAAGGTAGCAAAGTGGCCTTAAAACAATGAAAAACAGGAAAGTAGCTGTCTTTTCAAACAACCACTATCAGGTACTAGAGGAGACAATATCACTTTATCTCATGGTAAGGCTTATGTGAATCCCCACAACTGGTTCACACAGCTGAGGGGGTGCTTACGAAGCCACAGATGGACTGTACAGGCTATGGGGCAGGTTTTGCCATGCAGCAACAACAAAGGGGGCATGTGCTATAGAAGAGCACCCCTATCCTGTTTGTGTGCAATTGGGGTGAAGGACAGTTTTTGCCTAGATGTATCCTCAGCAAGTATTACCCACATTTCTCTAGGAAATCGAGCAGCATGACTGAGCGGTTGCCTTAGCACTGTATTAACCATCCAAAGCCCTGTGCGGCTGGGCCTGCTTGCTTCAAGATATACAGCCTGGTCAGCATTTATTGCTGGCTCCTGTATGATGTTGCTATAACTTCCATGGTGTTGTATGGAGCAACCTCTACTCTGCTGGGCAGGTCTATGGCTCCAGAGGGAGTCTTGCTGGAGCATATATTGATTGTAAATAATGTCTCAATATCCTATAGCAGGTCATAAATCAAAATGGGCCTGAAAACACTTCCCTCCAAGGAACTTTTGAAAAGAAGAATCTATTTCTTTGTTTGCAGTTTTCATTTTAGAGTAACTGCATTGCCCTTTCACCTGTGGGTTTTTCGTACATGTCTCTTAGTAGTCAATACTCTGCAGGTTTAAGTGTGAATGGCACCCATTTAGCAGCCTGGACTGCTCCTTCTGCCACTCTTCAGAAGGCAAAATGCCTTCCGAATGGTGCAAAGAGTGGGCTTCTGCAAACGAGACTCTTGAAGAGCTCTAGTTTGATTAGAGACAAGGATCTTCCTGCTCATATGTCTGCCATGTGAAGATGCAAATTGAGAAGCAGATTGAGATCCCAGAACATGAAGAATGGAAGCAAAGGTTTCACAGATCATAATTCTTAGGAGAAAAAGGAGGGAGTCGTTTGGGGAAGAGTCAGGAATATAGTAGGAGAAGAACATGGGAAATTGCAGTTCTTGGACATTTTTGGAAAACAGAAGTGATGTCACTTGCTGAAGTGCAAGACTAATTTAAGGGCTCTCCTTGCTTTGGTAAATGAATGATACCAAGGCTTTTAAGATTTAGTGAAGCTTGTAGCAGCCCTTAAGCAGCTTGGGCTGATTTCAAACAGCTAAGCAATGCGGGACCTGGTTAGTACATGGATGACAAATCCCTAGGAAATCTCAGAACTGTAGGCTAGATGGAGAATTTAAAAAACAAAAAAATACATCATAGAAAAAGACAGTAGCAACCCACTTCCTTATTTTTGCCAATAACAGTTTATGGATGTGTCCATGGAGTTGAGCTCTTCTAGAAGGAGACTTTATCTTTACCTTATGACAGACTACCATAGAGGGAAACAGAAAATGATTAAAAAAAAAAAGATCAAGACCCAGATACTTCTTCCCCTTTTTTGAGATAGGACTACAACTTTACACTATAAATTTGAATGATAACCTTTCTTCGTAACACTGCTTATAGTGTTTTAGCACTAAAAGCTAAAACTTTAATTTTAGTTGGATAAAGACCTTTTCTTACAATGCAATGTATTTCACAAGTTAAATGTTTGTAGTCAAAAGTAAGCATCATTGAGTTTAATTATGATTACTTTCATATAACTATGCATAGGATTTCAGTCAAACTAATCCTATCAGATTATGCCATGTACCTTGCTGTAGTATATTTGTTTATTATTACAATAACACAACTGCACACATTTATGACCTCTTGCTAGAGTCATGGCTACAGATTTGACTTAGGCCATGAGGCCTGCCTTGATGAAGTTTGGTAACAGGAAATTTTGGGAATAGTAACAAACATTAGATATAAGAAATACTTCTCACAATATGATTTTTGGCACCTACCATCACCATTTTCACTCCTAGTCTTCCAGAGTATTTTGAAACTGAACTGGAATAGCCTTTACTGTGCCAGCACTGAAACTCGAAGAACATGTTGAGATCACCCTACATGTATCAATTAGTGCATTCTCCTTCTAACCAACAAAAAATGTCATTTAATCAATATCCACCACCTGTGCTGCCATGAGTTCATGAGAAACAAACATTTTCTTCTCCGCTCCATACAAAAAAAGAGAAAGAAATATCATTTGCTGTAGTCCCCTCAACCAGTGTCCACGTGGTGGAAACCTGTGTGAAGGATAGTAATTTGAAAAAAATAAAAGGAAAAAGGTAACTCCCAAACTACCTTGATATCATTCTTATGATGTGTATAAAAACTTCAGAAGGTATAATGCAGCTATCTTGGCAGCTTGAGAACTAGATGCTTTCCCAAAGATCGGTATCCATGGGGCCAGGGGGAAGACAGGGAAATAAGATCTAAACAATCTACACAGGATCCTGGAATTCTACTTCACCATTCAGCTGAGTTGATCCAGACTGTTTTGACTGTTTGCAAATCCCTGACCTCTTTCCATGTACAGGGATGGCCAGGGAGAGTGAACTGACTAGAGTTCTCCCCTTTCCCCTCTCTTCAGCAGGAGACCAATCACTTGCAAAGCATCCAGCTGTTTTTTGTTTTTTGTGTTTTTTGCAGCAACTGCCTCGGAACAGAATGGCTCACATGAGTCCAGGAGACAGAGAGAGGCAAGATAGCACATAATGAGGGAATAGACTCCTCACAAGTTCCAGCATTGCAAAGGGAAAGATCAGCTTTGGCCTAGTTTTAAATAAATAATTTCCAAGCTATAATCTGATCAGACAGATCTAGCACTGATTTTGAACTAATACAAAACCTTTGTGCGGAGGTGTCTTTAATTAAAGATAAATCAGTATTACTGAAATTAAGTCTTTCTTTTTTTTTGGCAAGGATGGCCTTGAGAAGGAGGGAAACAGAATACAAAAATTACCAGAAGAATAGAACATAATTAGAAGCAGCATCCCAGGGGCTAAATATGTGTACCTATGGTTGGCATGGATGTGTGCTATGCAAAATCCTGTCAGGATTAGCCCAGGATACTCCAGGAGACAGTACAGATTCAATTCAGCATGGTTTATTGGCTTCAGTCCCGTTACAGATTCTTCTCAGAGTGAAAGCAATTCCCAGAGTCACCCGACAAACATCCTGCATTCTTCAGGGAGGTGCAAGTCTCATTTTCTTATCTCTACCTCTCTGTTCTGGGGATAAGAGAATGCGCTTAACTCTTTCCGCTCTAGCTCTCACAAATCCCATGCAATTCAATATTCTCTTTTTTCAACTACTATCTCCTGTACTTCCAACCAAGAACTAACTGAGTTGGCAATAGAACATTTAAAATGGTGGTGGAGATGGCAAAACATCCATAAGAAAGAGTAGCCTGGTCATTTCCAAAAGACTGAATTATGGATCTCATCTAGGGTGGGTTACTTCAGGTCTTAATAAACTCTAGATTTAAGGGACCCTTTTCTTAGCTGGCAGTGGTCCTTGTCCCTAAGATATTCCTGTGGCTTTCTAAGAGACAAGCAGTAATGGTCTTGCTGGTTTTGTTAGTGAATAAATGCTAAAGAGGAAGGAACACAGATGGAGAAATGCTTACTCGGAGGCCTCCAGAGAACTTGTCAAATACTTGCTTAAGACTTTGCAGTGGGGGTGGGAATGCAGTTGCCAGCAGTTAAAACAATGTCTCAGCATTGACTAATAATTTCCAGGCTCTGAGTAGATGCCATTAATGACCCTTTTTATTCATGTAGGAGTTCCCAAAGAGGAACATAATGTTCCATTAGGATAATTGGGGGAGTCGTTGCAAGGCTGTCAAAAGCTTCAGATGATGTTTCTGCCAAAACATTTTGGTGACAAGTGTGTGACGCTTTTGATGGAAGGGTACCAGAGAAGGTGAGAAGGTTTCAAAGAGAATGGAAGCCAGAGGAGGAGACATGTAGTAGCTTGAGAAGAAGGGTCCAAACCTGCATCTCTTGTGGCACTACTTCTCCCATACCGACCTTCCAGGATCCTTGTAATAGCTAGCTACATTCTATCATTTTATTTGCAAAAGGGAAAAAAACAGAAAATCAAGCCAAACGGATCCAAGGCTCATGTTTAAGTCTTACTTAAGGAATTACTTTTAACTGTTCACGTATTATGAACAGTCCTTTTCTCCTCTTTTTTAGAATGACCATATGTGCAAATGAAGGGTATGTCTAGGGTACGTTTAAAAGCCATGCAGGAGAGGGCAATCTTAAAGGTGATGTTATCATATTGGGGAAAAAACTGTGCCTGCTTATATTACTTCTACTCTTAAAAACAACCCAAGAAGAGCCTCTTTCAGCCCAACCCTTTCCCTTACATTCAGTAGGGAAGTGTGTGCCCCTCCTGGTTTCCTGCCCTATAGTGACTCCCAGCCAGGCTGCCCATCACCCAAGGGGTGTGTGCACAGAGAGCTCCATGGGGGCAGGCCCTTCATGACCAAGCTCCAGATCACATGGAGAGTCTAGATGGCTCAACCCATTGGAAGTAATATCACTGCTGAGGCCCAGTTTTTAAAAAGGTATCACCACACTCTTGGCTTTCACCTAAGACAGCGATGGGTTTAAATGATCTTACTGAGAGCACAAGATGGATTCATAACAACAGTACTTTTTGCAAGAGGCTTTGGTACACAAATTCTACCTACCTTTATCTTTACAACAGATCAGAGAGAGGGATTGGGGTGAGGCCACGCAGTGAAAACATTTCCACTTGTGGATCTGTCTTCATTATGCTTCACTGGTTTTTGAATGGATATGCCTCCTTTAAGAATGGCTTACAAACATTAGCTTATGAGCAGCAGTATAAAACAAATAAAAAGTTCAACAACAAATATTCCAACAGTGAGTTAAAAGCAGCAGGAACTATTTCCACTATATATTAAAATTAAATGTGCAAGGAAGTAAAAAGATATTTACCTGGACATAAAAATCATGATCAGAAACCCTCCCTGAGGACAGTATTCTGAACTGGGACATCGGAGCTTTCTCTTCACTTGGCACACAAACACAGGACAGGCAGATTAGAGCCATCTAAGTGTAGGAGCAGAGAGTCAATTTGGTCTAGTGATTAAGGTGCCAGACTAGGAATGAGAAAACTGCCTTAGGCACAGGAGCCAACTGAGGGACCCTAGGGCCAATCCCTGTCTCTCAGGCCTAGGAAGAAAGAAATGGCAAACCACTTCCAAAACTATTGCCTAGAAAACTGCGTGGACTTATCCATGTAGTCACCAGGAGTCAAGACTGACTTAAAGGCCAAAAACAAAGTATATAAGCAACTTCAGGTGGGTGGAGGCAGCCCTCAGAATCTGAGTCCCAAGCGCCACAGATATTAAGAGTACTAGCATATTGAATTGTACTTGGAAATAAAATGCATTCCATCGTTCTGTCTCAGCAGCTCAGCAGCCCTGCTTTCAATTAAGTACAGCATCTGAGCAGTCTTCAAAAGCAATCCTACATATACTACATTACAGTGAAGTAATCTGGACATCAACAGAGCCTGGATAACTGTTATCAAGCTATACGTTTAGGACAGGTCAGTGGTGGATCCTCTATAGGGTGCTCTGTGCTACAGTGGCTCTTTGAGCCTCTTATGAGAAAGCTCAGTCTAAGAGCAGCACATCCAGATTGCAGATTTTACCTTTGAGGGGCAGAGGATTTTACCTTTGAGGTTCCCCTGTAGAACAGGTTGACCACCACTTTTCTGGGCAGATGAACCATTTAGTGACAGTTTTTCAATTAATTTTGATGGAGCTTCTGTTTCTTGCTGTTCCAGGTCCTGGTCTAATACATCAGCAACTTAACCACAAAGACAGTGTGCACAGACAACTAGAAAAGACAGTTTTAAAATCTTTAAAAGAGATCATCCTTAAAATGCCAATGCAAATCCAATTTTTAATCAAGTGCTGAAAAAAATGCACTGGCGGTATCAGGTATGCCTCTGTTGGGCAGCATTCTGGAATCACGATGCCACTGACAAAGGAGTCTTCTCCCTTTCTATCTTTAATACAAATAATCCTTCTTTGTGTTTCAACCCAACAGAATATTGAAATGTCTCTCTCTCCTCTAGAAAGAAAGAAAGAAAGAAAGAAAGAAAGAAAGAAAGAAAGAAAGAAAGAAAGAAGGAAGGAAGGAAGGAAGGAAGGAAGGAAGGAAGGAAGGAAGGAAGGAAGGAAGGAAGGAAGGAAGGAAGGAAGGAAGGAAGGAAGGAAGGAAGGAAGGAAGGAAGGAAGGAAGGAAGAGGCTCAGGACTCTGTCTGCCTAACTGTCCATCAGCAGGATGCCTCTCTAAAACGTGGACAGAATAGGGCCAAATCTGCTATGATGACAGAAGCCAGTGAAAGAAGGACTGAATTTGAATATGGATTGAAATCAGCTAGGAGCAGCAGAGAAAAAAAATAAAAAATATTCCCAATACATCTCTATAGATGTAATGGTATGTGGGAATGACCTTGGGAGACAGGAGGAAGAGCTGCAGACTAGGCAATGGTCAGACAAAAGGCAGCTGAGCCTGCAGAAGGAATGGGGGCATGGCAAATATCTCAGAAGGGATCCTCCCTAGTTTCTTGCACTGCCGGGGGTGGGGGGGATGTACTTTCAGACTTGTAAGATTCTGTTAATGTAATGTTACAATAAAGTTAGAGCTAGAGTGAGTGTGCTTCTTGTCTGGACTATCTCACAAGGCTAACAGTAGGAGAGGCAGTGGGGCAGGGGCTTAGAAGTGCTGACTGCTCCTTTCTATGCCATCCTTTCTCCTTCTAGATAGGTGACTCAGAGCAGACTACAGGTAGTCCTCAAGTTATGACTGCAATTGGGACTGGAATTTCTGTCACTAAGCAATGTGGTTGTAAAGCACATCATGTGACCACATCACTAAGGATTGGCACTCCCTGCAGTCCCCATTGTTGTTGTTCAGCGAGGATCATGGGTCGTTAAGTGAGCATCCCCTTACAACTTCCTGCCGGCTTCCAACAACCAAGGTCAGCGGGGAAGCTGGCAGGAGGTTGCAAATCCCAGATGGCTTGCAAGCAGGCCAGCAGGCAGGTAAGTTGCTGCTGCTGCATGGGGGAGGATGCACGAGTGGCTGGGGAGGTGTGGTGCAAGCACTGTGAGGCTTGGGGAGGATGCATGAGGGTGCACGAGAGGCAAGGGAGGAGCAGTGCAAGCACAGTGAGGCTCAGGGAGAGGTGTGTGAGGTTTTGAGGGTGACTGGCGAGCACAGAGGAACTGGGGGAGGGCATGCAGGTGAGGGAGACTTATCCGAGCAACTTGTGACCTTCCCTGCTAGCTTCCCCATTGACTTTGCTTGTGGGAAGCTGGCAGGGAAGGTCACAAATTGCAATCATGTGACCATGGGATGCTGCAACTGTCATAAGTATGAGCCAGTTGCCAAGCACCCAGATTGCAATCATGTGACCCACGGAGGTGCTGGGATGGCTGGAACTTCAAGGACCAGTTATAACCACCACTCATTCAGCAGCATCATAACGTCAAACAGTCGCTGAACATGTGGTCATTACCTGATGCAGCCTGCCTGGTGTTTCCCAGTGCATACAAACACAGAGGCACAAGAGGCTGGAAGAGCAGAAACAGACACAACCTACCACTTTGTTACACAGAAGAAAGACAGATCCCTACTGTGTCACTGCTGGTAAAGGGGATCAGAAGCCATGCTCTGCATGCTTTCCATACTTTGTTTTTCAGAATGAACAGAGCAAGGTCTCATGCACAAGCAGGGTGATATTGGAGGTGTTGCTTCAGGTATTGACATGCATCTAATCAGAATGAGAAATAGAATTGAGTTTCATTGGCATAACAATGACATTTTCTTCTAATAATCTAACCCAGTGGCTTTATGTAGATAGTGAAGACCATGGGAAGAAAGGCAAGATGGAGCCTTGCAAAATGCCTCAGCTCCTCCACTACAACATTACACAACAGTCTCCCTGTGCTCCTTTCTAGAACTCTTCCTACAGGTATGAATGAAATCATAGTGAATCATGGCCTTTAAACTCTGGCCTACAGGATCTAACAAGACACTGTCAGCTGTCTCAAAAACTGCAGCGAGATCAAGAAGAATTGACTAGATTCTGTTTCTCTCCCAACAAAAACTATCTGTCCAGGCAATGAAGTCTGTCTTTGTGCAAAACTACAAACTAAAATGGCGGGGGGGGGGGGGGGGAGAGAATCTTTTTAATTCAACAACTTAAGTTGGACTTTCACTATCTTCTTAAGCACCTTGCCCCAAAAAGAATACTTGTGACACAATAACAACATTTTCTGACTCCTATGCAGATTTGTTAAGAAATTATTTGACAGACTTTAAGGCAACCTGAACAAATACCTCCCCCAATGAAGCATTTGTAACTCACCTGAATCTACTTCTGCTTAGTGTAACAAACCAAGACATGCAAAGACCAAGAGGGCTGGATGAACCTTTCTAATTCTGTAATCTTTCTAATAACCTTATTAGAAAGATTACATATATATTATTATATATATACATTATAAGAAACCCCTATATCTTATAAAATCAAAATAGAGAGTGCTTTTGAAGGCTACACTGGGTCTGTATCAGTTATGGTGTATCAAGATCAGACTGAACATAAATAATGTGTCTGCATTGTGATTAGCTATGTAACAGATTTCACTATAGTCTTTCCAGCAGCCAGGTTTAGTAACTGCTTACATTCTTGAAAAAAAATTCTGCCAGACAGCTAATGAAGGACACAATAGAGGCAAAAAAGTACAATTGTTTCACTACTTTCATTACCACAAATTAAGTATAATAATGTGTTCTTACTTGTATATCATAATTGCTTGTTTGTTTTGTTGTCTCCCAGCTTTCTGGTAAATCAGGAGCTGGAAGGGAACCTACAGTGCCAGAAATGATGCTTGAGAGAACCTAGAGCCTCAACGCTTAGCTTCTCACCATTTCACTGTGACCGACAGCAGTGCTCCAGTAAGAGGGTCCAGATGTTTTGGTTTTACAAAACCTCCTTTACAAAGGTGGAAAGCCATCTGTAAAGAACACATCCATCCTACTTTGTGACCTTTAATCTCCTGTTCAATTGAATCTTTTAATCAAGAATGATTGTCACAGCAGCAATGAGATGGCAACCTGCTAAGGTAAATCCAATATGGATATCAAAACAGGAGAATCACCTTTTTGAACACTATATCTGAGATCAGTAGTGCAGCTGGTACACTTTGAAGCAGATTATAAACCTGAAAAATAAATAAATAAAATCTTGCAAGTTTATCTGATTGCAGTTTCCTTCTGTCTGTCCTGGCTTACCTTTCTTTCCTACCTTGGAAAAAAGGGAACGGAAGGGAAAATGATTTTGTAATATCAGATGGGGCAGCTAATCACTTTGCACAGAAAAAGGGAGATGTCGTTTCAGGAGGACTATACCTCTCACCTAAACAGAATGAATGCAGCTCTACAGGGGAATGGCAGCTTCAGTTATGTCTGTCTGTGTGCACCCTACATCTCAGAGTAGTGGCTTAGTGGAGCCAGAAGCAATAACTGATTTATCAATTGACTACGCAATGAATGCATGCATTACAAAGTACAAAGAAAAAAACAAAACCAGACAAAAATGAAAAAACTACAAATAATATTTAAAGTGAAGCTAACTCAAAACATTCAAACATAGAGACATCTGCTCAGAAAGAGTAACATTCCAACATTGGAAGTTATCAGTGAATTGTGTTGGATGCTGGCTGTATGAAGTCTTTGCAGTGCTTTAGTATCTAATTAATGAACTGACCAATTAATCAGTTAAAAGCAACACAGTTAATCCACTCAGCATTTTAATCAGTTGCAGTCCAGCAGTTCAATAAAGTAAGATGGCCAGTCAGCTGAGTAAGAGACACTTATAACTTTTTCATATGTGTGTATGTGTATGTGTACCATTATAATATGCACTAAACCTGAACCTTTTAAAAACATGAACAGCATTTTGGAATACAATGACCAAAGTGCCTTGAATTTATCTGGCCTTGGCTGGAGGGCTCTGGGGTTGTACAAACATGATGATGGTGATGATGATGATGATGATGATGATGATGATGATGACGTTGATGATGATGATGATAACAGAAGGTCCCAAAGCAAGGCAGACAAGGGCAGATTTTTCTTTCTGTAAAACTTTTGTTTTGACCGTTAAGCTTCACAATATGTTAAATACTCAGGTGTGCAGCATTTGTGTGTTTTTTTAATAGCAGTATATCTAATCTTGATTGGGACTACCACACTTGTACAGGGGAGCTAAAACTGTTGTCCTCATAGCTCTGTATGTATTAATCTATTAAAGAAAAACTTCCATGGGGTTGGATTGTAGTGGTCAAAAAGGTGGTGGGGATGAATGTGAAAACTGCCCCCCAGCTACACTTGGTGGGCTCAGTCAGACACGAGTGCCTTCCCCGTTAACACCAAATAAAATCTTTATTACGGTCATAGGCCAACATAAGGAGGATGGGATACAGTCAATTAAAAAGCATAGAAGATACATCAGAGTCTAAAAATAAAAATTATGAAAAGCTAGAAGATATAAAAATATATTAAAACAGAAAGTATATATAGAAAAAATAAGAGACTAAAAGAATCTAAAAGGAGGGGTAGGAGCATTAGATGGGTGTAGGGGAGCATAAATGGTTAGTATGTGGAAGACTATATCAAATTACCGAGCACTCTACTATGGCAAAGTAGATGCTCATTAAGTCTAGTTTATGGCACAGGTCATCATCCAACTAATTTTAAGCGCTGCTGCCAGAACCTAGCAACATCATATGTTGTAGCAGGGTTGGTATCTCAAAGCAGCAGGGAGGTGCAGAATTGTCCTGTGCGCCCTGGGCATTTATGCGGTAATGGTGAGATGAGGCTAGTACGAATGTCTCTGTAATATAGGCACTGGAGAAGCATATGCTCTGTTCTTTCTGTGTGTCCAGAAATAGCAAATTGTAACACCAAATAATTCAATGGGCAGCTGCACACTCTTCTGACATATTCTTTAATTCCATAAACTCTAGTTTACCAAGGCTTTGTTATTTCCTTAAGCTACTTTTTATTCCTTGCCCTAGCAATGTATCATAATGAATGCTTTTTAAGATTTAACTGTTTAACCTTTACATGCAGTTAACAGTAGTTTTTCCTTATAACACAGCATAACTGTTTTAGGCCCTTTATCCATTGCCTAGTCTAGCTTGAAGTGAACATGAAGGAGGGTCCACTGAATAGGGAACTGCAAATCCTGAAGCTCTAAACACTTATCAAATGCTTCTTCAAATATAGAAATAGGCAAATATAGTGTTTTGGTGTAATTGTGGTGTTTCATGAAGTGTTTCAGATTACAGGATAAAATAGTGCTTTGGAATGTGTGTGGGTGTGACTGTACCACTATCTGCAACTCCATAAACAGCTGCAACTTTTCTCAGGATTGTGCAGCAGGTGGGGAAGGCAGCTGTGTGATCCTGGGAAAAGATGCAGCTGTGTTAAAGAGTTTTATTTATTTATATGCCAAATTTATATCACCGCCCAACTCCCCCACAAGGAGGGACTCCGGGCGGTTCACAACAAAACAATTTAAAATCAGTAAAAACTTAAATAATACAAATATAAAATACAATTATTAAATACAATAAAATCCAAGAGATGGTGATATTAGTTCAGCCTGTGACCAGATAATATCAGTCAAAGGTAAGACTAGGGAACTAGCCAACCCCAAAACTGACTATTCCCATCCCCACCCCATGTGTGATGACAAAACCAGGTCTTCAGTTTTTTTCTGAAGTCTAAAAGGGAGTTGCAGCTGGGTGCTCCATTTGTGTCCCCTCTACTGTAAAGGATTTTGGAACTTGGATCGAAACTGCTACACAGTCTGAACAATTACTTTAGACCATTATATAATTGGCAAAGAATAGACATCCCCCACTCCTTGTTCTCTCAAATTTTTGGCAACTGTAAGACATGTAAGACATGGCTGTGCCACTGTGCTTGGGGGTCCAGCAGTAGTGGTGAGCCTTTTCAATAGTTATACTGAATGCATTGCTTGTATTCACCTGCTGACTGAGATTAAGTTTTGTGTTTGTTTTTAGCAGTGGTTTTCATACGTTGTTGTTATTATTTATATTTTTTATTGTTCTTGCAGTTGTTTTTAATTGTGAGCCGCCCAGAGTCACATATGTGAGATGGTGGCTATACAAGTTGAATGAATGAATGAATGAATGAATGAATGAATGAATGAATGAATGAATAAATAACTAAATAGCAATTTCCACATCCTTTGTCTTCTTGTTAGTATTCACACCACTAGTCGGAAATTCAGAAGAATCTCTGCAGCAACAAATCTCCTTGAGTCTTCTAAGACAATGTTAATGTGTGAAGTAAGTTTCCCAGAAGGGAGCCACTAAGGCACTAGACCACATGATATGAATGGGAGTTGCACACTTCTGTTGCATCCCTAGGATGACTGAAGATGAGGTGAGGAGTGGTGACTTGTCAGCGTGCAGGTCATCCCCCTACTTCACAAAGGCATCATTTTAGCAGGAAAAAAAATGAACTTTATCCATCATTATTATTCTAAAGGATTGGTCTTCAGAAATACCTGGCTAAATGGTTCGGGCATATTCCAAATGTGCACCAAGGGTATCATACCCATTTGCACCTACTGATCCTGCTGTTTGTGCTGTTCAAATATGTTTAATCTTTTCGCCCTAAATCCTTTAAGTGATAAGGTTGAAGTGCTATTCAAATATAATGCAATTTTATTTCCTTTCTTCAATCTCCTCCCACCCTAATCCTCAGATCCAGTCTCACAACAGTCCATGCTCGAACCTGACACTCACTGCATGTATTCACCAAAGCCGATCACTGCACCTTCAAGCTAGGGAATTAGAGAGCATTATAGCTGGCCTCCTGATGGCTTCCCAACCCCACCTTCATCTTTACCTTGCTGCACTGTTGGATTCAGGGAGGGTGAAATGTCAAATGGCCAAGAGGCATGAATGGTGGGACTTCTTGCCAATGGGAAGCTCGCCCCTCCCCCAAATCCCCAGATGCATCAGAATGTGATTTGAGATTTTGGGCAGTTGGGCCAGAAGATAATTGACTTGACAGTAACAGTAACAGTCATGTGGGAATCCAGGAACATGGATTCACCACTACAGGAGCAACACCACTGCCCATTTCTTCAAATCATTTCAAATCATCTTCATTTATGTACATATTAGAACTTTATATCTTGCCTACACAGCTGAGAGGATGATCTTGAACACCCCTCAGTGCTTGAATGACTATTATGAAATTACTCTTCTACTTATGCTGTAAAAAGGGTCATTCTGTCATGACCTGAAATGGACCTTAAAAATATTTCTCTCCTATCCTGACCATAAATAAAATCTACTGGAACTTTCCCTTCTGACATTTAATTGGCCATTACATATATGAGACTGAATGAGTTTTCTCCAGAAACATTGGATAGAGCGGCAAGTTTTTCCCCTGCTTAGTCTGCTCCTTCCTTCTGGCTCAGCTTCTCATCCACAGCTATCTGCTTTGCTGGTGCCATTTCTGGCATTGCAACATACTTCTTCTGCTTTATGGGCAATCAAATGTTTCGGTTTCTGTAGTTTAATGCTTTAATTAGATTGCCTGCATTTACAATGTCACTGCAGAATCAGAACCTCATTCAAGATTCCTGCTTGTAACTACAGCTATACTGAGCTATGGCTCCTGAGCGTTCTGTGACAGTCTTGGCTCATGTTGAACAATGGCTCTCCTGTAAAAGCAGTAATGTGCAGACTAGTGGGAGGTTTCCTTGAATTAAGAAGTCACTCGCTAAGCTATATTATGCTTTGGCTTGCTGGCTGGAAAATAAGCATCAGTCAACTTGAGTGTAGCCCATCCCCCTGTTACCTCTCAGTAGCCAAGAGTTTTGTCCAACCAGAGTAGTACGGCTTCTAAAAGCAATACAACAAATAAAATGTGATCCATTTTTATCATAGAAATCCATAGCAATAAAAGGGAACATCCACTTTTAAGGCAGCACTGTAGATTTATGAGATTATGTTACAGCGAACAGCCTAGTTGTTACAAAAGGGGGAAAGCAGGGTATGAAGATATGAATGAAAAGTAGTAGTAGTAGACAGTAGATAGTTGTAATGAAGAGAGTCCATTATCCAACAGGTGACAACAAAGGTAGGTACCAAAGAAAAGGTGCTATAAAATGCACCTCGAACAGGCAAATGTACCACAGTATGTCATCTCAAGAAATCTGAGTCAGTTTGGAATGCAAACAGAGAGGGTGTTTCTTGGTTTCATGCTAGTGCCAAGTCTTTGTCTCTGCTCCGGCTTATTCACATCTCAGACACAGTTCAGAAGGAGAAGCAGCTGGGGGATGAATAAACAAACACATGCACAAATAGGATTGTAACTTTTTTGGGAAACAAAGCTACCCTGGAATTTCTATGATGCAAATATTCAAGTGCATTGCACATTATCCCAAACAATCATAGACCCCTGGAGGTGTAACATGCAATAACTACTCACAGACAAATGATTTGGTCTCTCAGTAAGGGGACACACATGCCAAGAATGCAGTGGACCAAATATGTACCACAATGTTACCATACCATTTTTTTTTTCCTGTGTTCACTGGGAATTATTTATTCATTCATTTATTTAAATGATTTACGTAACTGTCCATCTTGCTTCTGCAAGTCTGGGAAGCTAACAATAATTAAAATCATAAGGATCAAACCCAAGAATTCAAATAAGAATAACCACAACAATAATATTAATATAAGGCAGCCAAGGTCCTCAATTTCTTTTACATCTTACAGCCATACAGTCTTACAACTGGGCTCAACTAACATCCCAGCCCATTGCCTCAGGGAATGACAAGGTTTTGAAAGCTTTTCAGAATGCCAGCAGGGTTGGGACCATCCAAATCTTGAGGGGAATGGTGTTCCATGGGGCAGGTGCTGTGACAAGGAAAGCATGCCACCTGGGTCTCAGTAAATGACATTGTTTCAAGGAAGAGACCTGGAGCATGCTCACCCTGTTGGATAAAGTGGGATGAGCAGAAATGTTGGAGACATGTGGCCCTGCAAATAACTGGATTCTCTGCTTAACAGGTATGACCACCACCTTGAATTGCACCCAGAAGACCACTGGGAGCCAGAAAGGTGTGCAAAGTATTACTGGTAGAGCTGCCCAACCTGGCATTCTATTTCAGGCTTCCAGGAATTCCTCACTTCCCCCAACTATTGTGGGACTGGAGATTCCTTAATGATCCTGGCAAACAATCATAAGAACAGAAGTATGAACAGAACAACTATAAGTAGTAACACAGCAAAAAAGACCTTCTTTCATGTGGCTTACAGTCTCATGTTGATACTGAAAAAACACTGAAGATGGGAAAAGGAAAGAATGGCAATTTAAAACAAGCAATAGAAAGAATATGAAAATATAGGGATTATTTCAGTTGAAAACAAGGACTGATTTGTTAAAGCAAAATTGAAGATTCTATGGTCCACCAGACTTTGTTGAACACCAAGCAGGTAAACAACAAGGAATTTATAAATGTGATGAAGTTATTTTTTTTCCATAATCATAAATGATTAAAAATACCTAAATATCTTTAATCCCAGAAATCACTATTAAACTCTATATACAATACAAATATCAGGAATAATAAGTAATACAGTATAGATCATACAATAAAATTAAAAAATAATTAATTGTGATTATTTTTTAAGAAAATAGTTATGCTATGCTATGCTATGCTATGCAGTAACATAACTGGGAAAGATGGCATGAAACAAGTTATTCCTAGCTAGCCTGCATCAACAATATAGATTAAGGAAAAAATCAATCATGAAGACTAGGTGGACTGCTGGTCTAAGTCAGTTTACAGCAGTTCTTGATATCCTAGTAAAACTCCAGCTTCTAGAATATGTTGAACTTGCCTTTTTTACCTAAGGGCTGATAGTAGAATAATCCTCCTTCTGTTAACTATTCTTTTCTGTGCATGAGTCTCTGATAGCATTAACAGGCTGGGTTTGCACTGGTTGCCAATTACTTTCCACATTCAAATTAATTCCAGATAGCAGCAGATAACTAACTAGCAGAGCTTAAGCTTTTAAGCTGCCACATTTACCGTAGCCTCCTTGGAAAGTAAGTGAGAAAAGGTCTTCTGCAGCGTAGCTCCCACAGCATACTGAAGCATACTGACAGAGCTGCTACTGACATCTATGCAGTCAGTATAGATACAGAATCTATTCAGAAAGGAAATCAAAACAAAAGTTTCCAATTTAGCCTTTGGAACTGTTTAAAGTGGAAGTGGAATTGATTTTATTATATAATTATTGTTAATGTTATTTGTAATTATTGTATTGTCCATTCTCTTTTTAATTATGTTTTTAATGAATTTAATTTAATTGTATTTATTTGTTGCTGTATTCTGAGCACTGTTTTTAGTAGAAAGGTAGGACATACCATCAGTACACAATCAATCAAACAATATTTATTATTCAAACTTATTGATACTTATTGAAATAGTTCTTATTTCAATTTCTCTGTTTGTGCAGGCTAATCAAATTTGTAAGACTGGTGAGTGCTAGAAAAGGGCTTCAGAGAAGTGGCCTCTAACCTATAGAATCTGTTTCCCAAAAAGCCCCCTGGTTTTGTCTGAAAATTTTGAGGGTATTTGCTTCTAACTATTGTGGTAAAATTTGTTGTGATTTTATTAGAATTGTTTCATTTAAAATAGTTTATATTTAGTTCGATCAATACGTTTTTTAAAAATTATTTTTACTCCATAAGCTGACTTGGGACGACGAGGTCTTGAAAAGAGACAAGAAAGAGATTAACCAACTAAAATCTATTGATCAGAGGCCCAGTTCTTTTAAAGATCTGTGCTTGTTTGGCCAGTCTGTCTCTCAGATTAATCTACATCACAGGGTTGCTCTGAATGAACTGTTTTACTTCTTAAAAGGATGCTAAGCTTAAATATACAGCAGAAATTTGCAGAATCCAATAAAAATAACAAGCAAAGACACAAATCACCGGTTTCCCATGAATTTATTTGCTTATTGTTCCAGTGCTTGTTAAACACCACTTTGGGAGCAAAATGTGCTACTTTATTGTTTTCTAATGGCCTTTTTAAAAAGAGCAAAGCCCAGTTATTACACGTCCTCTACTTTGTGACCGGAAGGAGCCCGTCTGTCCAGAAGAGGTGATGCTGACACATAGAATGGATCAGAGACCTAATTGCAGTGGATTGGGGTGCCCTGAATTCACCTCTTTATCTTCTTCTCCCCTTGTGGCCTCAAGCTCCCTCATCCCACTTTGCCTCAGAACCCCATTGTTGCCGTGGGAACAATAATACAGACCTCCCTTGCAGGACTGTTAGGATTACACCAAAGGAACGTAGGCAGTGATTCCAATATTGTTATGCAAATGCTAATTATTTCTGCTGTATCTGCTTCCCAGTTCTCATTAGATATTAGGTAAATTGAATGCGGAAAAAAACAAGCAATTTCTATAGAACCCATTTGCTTTCAGATCCATCACTGTCTATATTTGGATGCCAACACGTTTTCCATCCATGTTATCTTGGCACAGAACAATAGAAAGGTTCAAATTAACAGTTAGATCGCAAAACTGGAAAAGATGTGGGGAGGGGAGGGTGGAGGGAGGTGGTGGTGGTAGTTGTTTTGCCTTTCAAAGGTAGCAGGAAAAGCAAGCCACACACTGCCAATCAACATAAATGATTTAAGATTTTGCCAGGGAAATGTTAAAGATGGAGTCTAATCCTTTAATCTAACCCTGGTCTTTCTAAAAGCTTTGTGCTAGGAGTTGACTCAGCATGTCACTGCCAAGAAGATCCATTGACCCTGAGTTCAGTGCTGAGAAATTGAGAAATGTTCTTTTTAATGTCTATTCAATAAATACAGCATCTTCCTCTCCATGGGCTGAGCAATCCACTTCAAATCCATTATCGTCCGTTCTCACAGACTGACAAGTTGTCCTGAGACAAGAGTGGCCATGAGATGAGGTTAACCCTTGCTGAGGGGGATGTATAAATCTTGCCAACTGCAACATTTTTGCTCCCTGAAGTCCTTGAAGAAAGCCAGGGGATGTTTGAATTGATAGTTGTTATGTGTGCTCCATCTCAACCAAGGTGATTTGTGTCACTGAAACACATATGCAACCAGACCCCAAGTCTACTTGTAGCCTGCTCACTATTGTTCAGATATTGCAAGGCAGAGATCCTTGACCACTAGCACCACCTCCGCCTTGTGGAGGATCATTTTGCCCATCAGGGCAAACCCAGAATGTACATCTGCATTTCTTGATGACCATTGCATCACACTGACATGCAGGTGTGAAGGAGTCATCCCAAGCCTGCCATCCTATATCCAGACACTTGCGAAAGTCTTTACAGGTATTGTGGGGTGCAATGCTGCATTGTGGGGTGGGGTTATAATTTGTGCACACAGCACATGCTTTTCATATATGTGCGGTGTTGTTTAATGTCATACGCCATGACAACACAGTGCACAGTACCCAGTCAGAATCTTCACCACCTTTATGTGATTTATCAGGAAAGCGGTCCCAGGTTCTAAAAATGAATTATGAGAAGCAGCTTTCTGTTGAAAAAAAAAACTGGCTCCCCAAGTTTAGGTGATTCAGGGCTCAGATGGAGACTTTACTGGCCGTACCTGGAAAAGTCAGGAATTAAACTTGAGGCTTTCTTCATGCCCAGCAAAGGCTCCTGCGCTGAGATGCTGTCCTGCCCTTCATCCTGGAAACATTGGCGGGCATTCTTTGAAGATGGATGCCTGTGGGAGAATCTTTTCCAATGGAGTTGAGGAGAACTGGGGAGCCAGCCTTGGCCAGGATTTGGAGCTGACTTAATTTTCTCATTATTTAATTTAACTTCTTTAATTTCCTAACAGAATACAACTTTGGATTACTTGAACTGTATACTGCACCAGTGTTTTGGGGACTGCATGCTTGTTCCTGGAAGGCATCTCACTTGAAATTAATTCAGCAATTATACATGGAAATGGGTTTTGTCCTTTGAGACTGGAAATGCAAACTGGGCACTTGATGTCTCTGTCTCTATCAACTCTTAATATCCTTGAAAGATCATGGACAGAGAAGGCTGGGAGTGACTTGTTTATTTATTTTCCAACCCCTCCCTCAAAACAGGCACAGACTTCTCCTTACAGAATAATGTGGAAGGTTGGATTTTATCTGCTACACTGCAGGAAAATCCATTAAAAGAAATAACGGCAGGTGCAGCAAACTCTTGTTTTTCTCTGTCTGTCTCCGCTTCTTCACTCCTGATGCTTGCTAGTTTGTATGATTAATTTTATCAATTTTCTTGACCTGCTTTGCCACTGAAATAAATATGACAGCTGTGGTGCTGCCTCAATTCTTTCTCTTGCCAGGAGAGCTGCTGAGATGTGTTTTCTTGTTGATTGCAGACTTTGGTAAATATCAAGTAAATAGACTGAAGAGGATTCATTTCAGCTGCTCAGCTAGTCAGGACATCAGGCTAGGCACAAATCTTTCAACTCAAAAGCAAAAGCTCTTTTCCATGAAGCTGAGCAGAGCCCTTCCAAAAATGTATTCCTGGACTGCGTGGCTGAGGGGGGAATGTGGGGGGGAAAGAAGCCACCAGACTCAAAAGAAGAAGAAAAGAGAGAGAGAGAGAAGAAAAGCATCCACAAGAGAGGCAGAGGAAGGAGAAGCACAGCCCTATCGATTCAATACTTTTCCGCAAAGTCTTTTTTAGACAAAGCGAACTGGGTTCATATTAAAAATGGCTGTTCTAGAGAACAGTGCTGGATGGGTTCAAGTGGGAGTTTGAGGGATGTTCATTTGGATTCCTGCTCTGAACAGGGAGGTGGGTCTGATGGCTAACCATCAAGGATTGTATTAGGACTACAGAGTTCAAAACTCAGTTAAAAACTCTCAATCAGCTCAACAGGAGAAAACTAAGATAATGATTATTGTTTCATGTCTCCATCATGAGTTTCACTCTGCTTGGCCCTGGAAACAGCTGTGGGGAGAATCGTAAGCCCAGAACTAGGACACCCAGGGAGTGTATCCCTTTGCAACAGTGGAAGTGCTAAAGGTCTGCCATCCTCCCTACCATTTTCCCAAAATGGAGGCATCTGGAGCTAGCTGCAACCATGAAAATGTAAGGAGATTATCCCCACCCCCTACCTCCACAAACTGAGGAATCGTATCTCCAAAGAAACTTATAAAAAACAGCATCAAACTATTTAGTCTGCAGCCCTGTTGCAGAATTATGGCTATAAGTTTCATCTTCATTGCTTTCATGTAATAATGGCTTTTACTGCTCGCATATCTTTTTCTTTACAACATGGCTTCATTCACATGCATACGTCTTATTAGTTGATTGATTACAAGTTATGTGATTAAGGCTTTTTTAATCCAGGGTTTGTATGTGTGTATGTGTTATTTCAAAAGAATGCAACTAAGCTGGGTTAGGTTCCTTCATTGCATCCAGCCTTACTTTTCCAAACCTGAGTCCTAGACCTGCAGAAAGAATTTGTCTGTCATTACAACTACAGTTGCAATTTCCTCTCTCATGTATGTGTAGTATACATCAATGAACAACACTAGCATGTGTTTTTAATGCACATTGAGATAACAAAGGTGTTTACTTTGGCCACTGTTTTTTATTAAATTTACCAGGATCATCTTAGGGGTCCTATTACATAGAAGAGAATATTTTTGTATTAATTTGATGCTCATAATAATATTTTTTAAGAAGAGAAAATGAATGGATAATACAGAAAAGCTGTATTGTGCCAATAATCAGGGTAGATGTTAATTTCCATCATCAATATATTTACTCCATTGGAGACATCATGGTTTCTCCCAAATTCCCCAAAGAATTCTGGGAGCTGAAGTATTGTGAAGAAGCAATACTGAGCTTCCGTGCAACTTTTAAAACCCTTACTTATAACTTTAATAAATAAACTTATAATGTTTAATAAATAAACTTTAAAGTTTAATAAATAAACTTATAATGTTTATTTTTCTAAATCTGATGCTTCTTAGATTTTTTTTATTACATGGTGTTTGGGAATAATGGATATCATAGCCCAAAATACTGAACAATGCCAAGGTCAGGGAAGCTAATATACACCATTGATCTCTGCTAACCAGAAGTCCCATGTATGTTGATTCGACCTTATGCTCCTTCGATGGGATTCTGTATTTTGCATACTCAGCTGACTGAATTTCATATAATTTCACACAAAGTCCCCCTCCAACAGTTATGCCACAGCTTCAAAAGCTGTCTGGTGCCAAATTATTTTCTTAGAATTAACACTGAAACAAATGTATTTATTTTATTTATGTCACAACAATTGTTTTAGTTTTTAAGGTACCACAGGATACTTTACTACTTGTAGTGTAGCAGACTTTTTATTCCTCCCATTTTAGGATTTATACTGGTAGAAACATCCCTGAAAGTTCTAGTCAGCAATTTTGCTTGGAACATGAGTTATAGAACTTCTGCTGATGCCTCTACAATCTGCTCAAGGTTTATGCTAAAGGAGGGATCTGTTTCCACAAAAAAATCCCTTTTTTTATTCCTTGAAGACTGTTTTCAGAGCAACAATACAGAGCACAGTCATGTGGGTAGATGGGAAAAATGATTTGTAGTGAACACATTTATTAGGACCAACCAAATGTCACAAACTGGTGTGCAAGCTTTCAGGTCCTCCATAAAATTGTTCAACAAGCAACATGTTAAAAAAAGAGGGATGGGGAAAAGCCAGGATTAAAAAAAAAATTAGACCTGATATTTCATCTGCAAACTCTGCCTCTCAAAATCAATCCCAAAATGAACTTTGTGGGCTAAAGGTGGTGTTGATACCAGGTTACTAGTATTCCCTAGCATTCAGGACAAAGAAAATACTGGCTCTTCTGAGCTCTGAAACCCAAAGGCCATTAGTCTTCCATCTTTCTTTTGCCATGGTTGACATACAAAAGTGCCTTTGCTTGGCAAAGAGCAGAAGTAAAGAAACATTACAGTCTGTAGAAAATATTTTTCTAGAAAGTATTTCTGGATGGTGCACTCAGTTTACAATAAAAAGACAGTTGTTTCCCTTTCACATTTTTACCATATAAACATTTACATTAAAAAAAAACCCTTCTAACTCAGAAGTAGGCATACTACTATCCTTCAAATGTTTTGGACTACAACTCCCATGAATATCAATATAACTATTGATTGTCTACCATTATCATAGTGCACAAAGCCTTTCACAATGGTTCTCTTTTGTGAAACAAAACTTACAAGTTGGAATAGCTGTGCCACAGCTTACTCCTTTTTACAAATCTTACTCCTTTTTACAAATCTGTTTTATAGCTACCACATGTGAATGTATCCAGGAAAGTAGAGTCCACAGAAACAGAGACAGGAGTTTCCTGGCTAGGCCAGAAGGTGTTCAAAGGGTGGGATAAAGCATGGCTGAGGGTGCAAATCTATTAACGATCAGAAGTAGGCAGCTTGACGCTAACTTATGCCACTGGCCTCAAGGAAGTTGACCAGCTGCCTCATGTCAAGCTCTCTTCTATAACTGCCAGTGAAATGTTTGTTTGTATAAGATATTTATATCTGTCTTTGAGCTCCCAAGGCAGTTTACAGTTAAAAAAAAAAAAAACCCACAATAAAACTGTAACAGTAAAAACAGATAAAATCACATGGACACACTCATGCACACATACATAAAGAATAAAAGCAATACCCCCGAAAGTGGCTGTAAAATAAAACAGTGTTTGGGTGAAAATACATCTGATTATGGGGTTTTTGCTTTGGGGGGTGGGGGGGACCGTCCCTCCCCTTGAGCTGCTAAATAGGCAGTAACCATTGGCAGTAAAACTGAAGCAGGACACCTATGGCACAGGGAGTGGGGAGGAAAGAAAGCCAAGATGTTGGCTGCATCCATACAATGAAGTTCCACCCTGGCTTCACATGATGCATCTCATGATTTGGGGAGTTGCAGCTACCATATTTACTTTTTTGACCCTCCCCCCACAGAGACCCTGACTGAAACTCTAAATATGATTGAAATGATCCAAGTGGGAATGGTTTTCAAATACTACAGTTCTTGTCTGGATCTCTCACCTGCTTGTTTAACAACAGATTTGAGTTGTGCTTAAGAGTTAAGTCTAGCTGGAACTGTGTTAGCGAACTTTATCAGTTCAGTCTGCAAGTCTGGATGAACAGGATTCCTACATACTGTACAGAGAACTAGCATGTCAAAGAACCAATTAGGTTATTTTTGGTTTGGTTTGGTTTGCACCCTGTGTGGAGGGTATAACATAACTTCAGCAGAACAAAAGCAGCCAGGGAGAAATTCATTCCTGCAATGAGAACTCCACCAAGACTACTTCCAGAGATGGAAGAAGCCAATGAGGGGTTCTTTTACTGGACTTGTCCAGCTCAGAGGCACACTCCCATTTGCACTGTATCACAATTGCAGGGCAGATCCATTGTCATCTTCAGGGTAATGCAGACTGAATTGCCCAACTCAACCAGAATCACAAGCAACATGCACAATTTACTGAAAGCAAAAGCAGTAGCATCAGAGATTTTATCTGCAAACCCAAATCTTTGAAGAGAAACCTTGCTAATGAGTAGGGTGTAATTAACATAAATAAATAAAAATATACTTGCTATGCCATATTTAATTGTTTCTGATAACTGCTCTGATGTAGTTATTATTTGAACCACCTGCCAAAAAGAATACAAAATTGCTTACAAATATAACAAGTAAAAATATAAAATACTTTTTATTTTGCTGCCATGTCTTTCTTTCTGATTTGGTTTTAGTATTTACTGCTACTTAGACTCAGAACAATGTAACCGCAAATTATTTCTGATCTGAATCCTTCAATACATGAACTGGATTAATAAAGCAAGAAACCTGACTCATAGATGTGTGTGTGTGTGTGTGTGTGTGTGTGTGTATGTATGTAATAGTCTGAAACCAATAAGACATGAGTACAACATTTAAAACACACACACACCAAAAAAAAACCCAAACCTGAAACAATTAATAATGAGAAGAGGGTATCAATCGACTTCTCAAGCCGTAGCTATTTGCTAGAAACTTGGCAACCTTTATAGTGGTTGTCCAAGTTAGGTCTTACAGAAGACAGATTGTAGTTTCTTGATCAGAAAGACAACTAAATTTTCTGATAATCTGGTTTATGAGTGCCAAATACCATGGGTAGTACAATGGGCAGTGTAACAATACTTGGGTTACTGACTCAATCTTTGTATCTGAGCAAACACACATATTGTTACCTTACAAGGGACTAGTATATTTGCCTAGTCTTTATAATAGGTAGTGCGCCAATTTGAGCAAGGTAAAAAAATTTCCTATGGGGAACATGTAAGATGTTATAAAGATAACTAAGGATTGTCTGTGGAAAACCTGCAAATGCACCATAAAAAGGGTGGGTGATTTTTAGCCCTATCATTTTGTAGGTCTAAATCCCAAGTTTGCTTAAGGCTTTATCTGGGCTGAATAATATTGCCAGGAATGAGAAGGCACAGTATGCCAGATCAGAGTCAATTTGTGGCCTCAGGGATGAGGAGTAGGGTGAGGTGAACCAGAGACTCATCCCAAAAGATTTGTTTCCACCAAAATGTGAGATGGCAAGAGAGAGTTACACCAAGAGGAGCATTGAACAAGTCACTAAAGTATCTCATCCAGCACTCTAAAGAGATTAAATCATTGGCACTGGAACGAGGTTTATGTGAAGAATGAGAAACAAGATGCCAGAACAGAAAATTGTCCTTATTTGTTACTGCTGGTTGGAGCCTTGTTCAATTCCCTAATCAATAGCTTTCTTTTTCACCCTCAAAAGCTTTTTGTACTTTTTTAGTAAATGGAAAATTTCACCAAATGGAGAATCATTGTAGAATTAGGCATTTCTACAGGTTGAAATTACCATAGCCTAAGCTTGGACACACTCCTTATCAAATCAGGATTTGGAATGCTTATTGGAATTATAGCAGGATGGAATTTGATTAGTTCTGAACTAAACTAATAATTTGTTGAAAAGTGACAAAAATGTCATGAGTATCACTATTTTGCCAATAATCTGTTTCAAATGGTTGACCTGTGATGATTCAAGAAATTGGACTGCAGCAACTCCCAGTTTATTGGACCATACTGGCCAAGAGTATTTATCAGGTAAGGGATGAACCTGAATTTGAGGATGTTGATTTTGCTCAGTAGAGTCAAAAGAAAACGAGCCTACTAGTAGTAGGTGACTACTGTCAAGGTGGAAAACAATATTAAAGTCTAAACAGTAGGGGACAAAATAATCAGAACTTAACATTTAGTCTACAATGGACGTTCCTCTGGAGATCACCTTCTGTGTCACCTGGAGTAGATCCATTGAGGACTTTCAGGCCAAAATTTGCCACCAATGGAAACAGTCTCCATACTCTCTCTCACACACACACGCACACGTACACACACATTAATATTTTGACTCAAATTTTAAGTCTGAAGGCAAAATGAAGATATTTCTATTTTTTACTATAGATCCTACTTTTTAAAAGCCTTTTATGACTACTAAAATAGCATGTAATTGAAGCAGGATGAAAAGTGGCAGCAGTATTTAAATAAGAGAGAGGGGGAAGCTGTGCACCCAGACATCAATTTACAGTCCCAGCACCAGAGTCATTTTTTCTCCAGACTTTTTCATAGTTACCTGCTCAGAAGCCAATCATCCTTGGCAGGCCAAGTGATCATGCCAGAAGATGGCAATGGATTGGCGGGCATAAGGACACACATTTTATTCTGGCTCCTGAAATGAAGAGGAGAGGCTGAAGAAGGAGCTACATGACTCTATTATCAAATACAAGATTAGTATGAACCCCAGAATTACTGGGCAGTGTATTAACCGAGATGATGAAAATAGGACTGAATAAGTCAATGCCAAAAGTCCCTGAGTTCCAGATGGCTTCGGATGATTTGTGCACAAGGCAAAACCTATCTGTATTCAAGATAAATATATTTTGGTTCTGTGGTGGGAGTCAACCCCTCCTAAAATCTTTCTCTATTGTCCAACAAAAATGCTCATTATAAGATGAACCAATATTTTTAGATCTACTGGGCATATCTGTAAATTTAGGCAGGTTGGATGTCACCATAAAATGACTACTATAATTAACAAGTAACATATCTCAGAAACTGAGTATACAACACAAGTTGGGTTTGAGCCTCAAATACCAAATGATATATTTGTCCCCACAAGGCTTAACAACATGCCTAGTTCAGAGAAAGAAAACTGAGAAGGCAAACTATACTTGCCCAAGAAACAGAATATAAAGAAGATGTTGGTCCTAAGCCTCAAATGCCAGACCACATTATTTTTCCCTATGAAGCACCACAAAATATTGATTTCAAAGACAGATTTATCTGGCTGGCTGGGCATGGAGGAAAGCAAAGCACCGCTTAACCAAACTTCTTGCTTTCATTCCCTAAGAATGCCTGTGGTCCCCTCTGCGGCCATAGCACAGGGACAGTGCTGCTGTGTCTTGTGGAGAGCCAGCAATGACATTGCCAGCTCCAGAAGAGAATATAACAGGTGCTGCGCAGGGCACTACCATCTCCATTCTCTTGTGGCTTTACGGAGCTTCTGGTAGTTCTGGCTTCATGCTAAGGAAGGGAATGACTAAAGGCAGTTCTCACATTCAAGCACTGCCTAATTAAAAAGAAAAAGAAATAGAGTGGAGCAGGGAGCAGGAATTCAGCATCCTTCTGGAGCAAACTGGAAGAGCTAATTTAAAGAACTAAAATGCAGCTAAGGTATTTTGATGTGATGCATGTAGGTTTGTTTCATAAAATACTGGAGATGTTAGTAGCTTGCTCCATTCTGTTCAAAATCTGGGAAGGATTCTGGAAGCTACAATGATGTGTCCCAAGTTCGCCAAGGGAAAGAATACATATTACCTGTGCAGGGCTGAAGCTTTCCTGTGTTTTCAGAGTATACCCCAAAGCAGCGGATTCCGGGTCTGTTCCTGAAATGTTTCTGCCTTCAAGAGAAGTGCTTGTAGCCCAGATTAGGAAGAATATGGAGAAGCCTGCTCTAATCCTGGCTGCATAAAATTAGAAACATTGGTGGCTGGTGGGTGGGTTGCGGCGGGGGGGGGGGGGGGCTGTTCCTCCCTTCTCAGGAAATAATCACCTCCAGGTCTACTTTTCTCACTTTCTGATTGGTGAAACTTTTCAAGCAGAGAGGTTTCTGTTCTGTGAGAAAGATGGCATTCAGTAAGTCCTCTAAGGGGATCTTTGATTTGTGTAAAACACCAACACAAATATACACATGCATCTCTGCTATGCCCTCGGGCATCCTTAAGGCTAAAATAATGCAAATATGCTTTATTAGGGAACCTCTCAGCAGGTGATAGGATGGCTGTGGAAGCCACAAGAATGAGCACATTTTACAAAAGAAAGCCCTTTATAAGATCTTGCTGACAATCACCATTAAATATTCATTCTATAGACTGCAGAGACATCATTAGATGCACAAAGTCAGCCCCTCTCTTTTCCCGCGCAACAGGAATTTGGCATTTGTTTTATTCAGCAGGGGTGAGATGTAAGAGTCTCACCGGAACTCCTTGTCCTCTTGCTAACAGGCCCAGAGACCCGGGGATGGAAAAGACAAATTTGAGCCTGGGAGTTGATTTGCTTCAAAGAATCAAAATAATTTAAAGTCCAGGGGCCATGGTCCTGCCGTTACTAAGAGACCACAAAGACTGCCACCCCTTTTCACTCTTTTTACAACCTCATTTTATGTACCTCACAATGTGAATAAGGGACAAAGAAGGCTAACACTTGTACAAGAATTGTGCATATTTAGTACCAAGTGTAATGCTCATTTCTTCTATGCTCTGTCTCATGAACAGTGTGGCTCAGTGACTTAGTGACAGGCCTTCACCCTTTGACTGTCAGCTAGTCGAAATACAGTCCATCACATTTATACTTTTTCTTGCTAGAAGTTTGAAAACAAGCCAGGTAGGTAGCAGGAACAGTATTACCTACTTTTCCAGTCCATGTAGTGGGTAAGTGAGTGTGCCTGTTATTAAACCATTCTTTGTAAAAACTGGCTAGTTGGAAGGCATTAAAAGACAGGTTTTTCCCTCCTAAACTTTGGAATATACGCCCCTGAGAAAGAGATGGCCGACTGCAGTTCTCACTGTGGAAACAGAAAGGGCAAGTGTGCCAGATTTAATTAACACAAAGGACACAAGACAATCATGTCTGAAAGGTGTGGTGGGTCATGGTGCCATGCTGGGGCTGGACCTACCCAGGGCATGACTGGGGCTGATTCTAAAGGCAAGAGATCCTCCTTCCCCAACAAGGGATGGCATCTGCTCTGGTTCTATGTGTGCTTGTATTACACATGTGTGTACATGGGCACACATAAAAACTGCAGCGATGGCATCATTTTAAAAAACAAACTGTCTATAAATGTCCCTGGAAATTCAGACTTCCTTTTATTAAAACTGAAAAATGTGTATAAATGTAAATAACAAATGAGGGATATGGAGAGAGCAACCAGAACGGCTGCTGGCATCACATGTTCGTGCTCTCTCTTCCCTCCTTGTGTAATTTGCATTAATAAAGAGGCTGTTCCTTGTCGGAATGCGTTTCATCCGGTTTAAAATCCCAGGGCGCTCCACCAGGAAGTGCTTTGGGAGAATCCAACTGTCAGAGCCGACAAGACAAATGAATCCCAGTGTCAGGAGCGTGTGGTTCAACGATGACAGATTGAGAAGAACTGTCCCCCTCTCGACAGGCGGGCTTCATTTTCAAATTAATAAATCTGAATAAAATATTTTTCCTTTCATTACAAGCCGGGCTTAGTTGACAGTTCCCATGACAGGGGGGAGTCGCAGTGTTGATGAGAAGAGTTTGCATCAATTCCACCTGGGCTTCCATTGCTTTATTTTTACCTGCAATTGCATCTCTCTTTGCCTCTCTTCCACCTCCCTCTCCCTCTCTCTCCTCAGCCTGTTCTCTTCCTCTGTCACTCACCCCCGCCTTCTGGCCCCTCACCCATCTGCACTCCTGCTCATCGCTTGCCTGAAATAAAAGGCTTAAATCAAAATCCAGAACAATACTTATTTCTTCAATACACAAACAAATACATACACACACAGACACACACACTCATCTCCAATGCAGCCTGGAGCTCCTAAGAGTCTCCTCTCAATGACACAAATGTTATGTACTTCAAATGCATGCACACACACACACATACACACACATGTTGCAGGCAATTACATTCCTATTTACCTACTCTTTGGCAACACACATTCAGGTGCATCAGCTCGGGAAATTCTTATGCAAAAAGTTTCTTCCAAAGCAGATAAAAACTCACATCCACCGGAAATGCATCTGGGATAAACTTCAGCCCAGGAGAACAGCTAAGAATCCCTGCCACTGGTATGCAACCTTGTCCAGACCCATGAGAAATACTTGGATTTCGCTTGAGCAGTATCTTTCCAATCTGTTAGACTTTGTATCTTCTGACATCTCCAGGTTTAGGTTTCCTAGGGAGGCCTATGACCCTGATTCTCTGTATACAATACCCTGCTAATTTTTTATATGGGGTGAAGACATCTCTTTTTAAAAATACCTTTTTCTCTAGATTAATGGATGCGATCTGGCCCTTAAAAACAGAACATATGAACTTTACTCAGTCAAATGCCTTATAGTTCATGGAAGCTGAAACCCCAAAGGTTGAGTTATAATATCCTCTGAATGTACTCCTGTTTTAATAGCAGCAATGGAGGAATGAGAAGGAAATTCAGAACTAAGACCACAATATGTGGGAAGATAGTTTTGGGCTGTTTTGCCATATGCAATGATCCCCCCCCCCCCCCATTGTTTTCCTGCTTCCCTGGTTGCCAACAGGTGTGAGAGACAAACTGCTACTGCCGTTAAGAGCTTTGGAGAAAGGATCTGTGCCATGACTGCAGTGCAGAGAGTAGGTAATGTTAAGCCGCACCTCTGCACCCTGCAGTTCCCCCTCTTGATTCACTGCCCACCCCCACCCACCCACTTCTCTTAATGTTAATGCAATCATGCATTTTATGTAACCTCTAGTTTATCTATGAAAACTCCTTGGATGAAGGTGTGATAGAAATGACAAGAGCCTTGCTGATTTTAAAAGTAGCTGTCTGCAATCTAGAAAACTACTCCAATTTAATGTCGCTGTCTAGTTCAAACTGAATTCTACTAGCAGTGTGAGAAAATGTGACAGATGGAGCCTTCCTAGGAGAAGAAACCCTTCCTGAAGCACAACTACTCCCTAGCAAGTATTTTAGGGCTAAGCTCTGACAGTGGAACTAGGTTTGTGCATTGATTCAGATGAGGTCCTGTTTTCTGTGGTTAAAATTCTTGTGGTTATTTCTTTGCTCTGGAAATTAAGGTTAGTCTAGACATGCAGCAAAAGGAGGTGAAGTTTTTAAAATACTCTTAAATACTAAAGTCCCATTCTTTTTATTTTTATATTTTCAAGATGGCAGATAATTATTCTTAAGTAAATGTTTATTGTTTCTTCTTTATTTTTTAAAAGCTATCTGACAATTCAAAACCTAATGTTGGGCTTCCTCCACAGTGTAATAACTTTCTACCAGCTGTCTGGGAGCTCTTCTGTTTTACATACGGCATGATCCAAAATGAGTATCTTTGACTAATCTACATTCTGAAGGAGTAGAATCCACCCCACCACCTTCTTTCCACTTATGTATTCTGCATCTGATCCAAAGCCCATATTTTCGGGAAGAGAAGCAAAGAGGTTTCTGAATGGGAGCCTGTTTTGTCTTCTACTTGTATACCACACTTAGAAGTCTGGAGTGAAAGTCCTGATACTGGTGCAAGATGAACCCTGTGTTGATCACATGATACATCTAGGAACTTGCGATTGTGAGCAATTATATCCATAGACATGGAAATGCCTTTCAAGGCAGGACAGGCTGATTCAGAAACAGCAACCTATCTCTACTTTGTATTTAAAGGGGCAGCCTGTCCGCTCATTTGAGGGGATTCTGGGCTCACCCTGCCTCCCACCTGCTGGGATCCCATTGTAGTTCTGTGCTGGCATGATTAGGTAATTCATGCCTGCAGAACTGGCAGCAGGCCACCATGGCAACTACAGAAGTACTTGGAAACAGGACTGGTTCTCTTGTTTTTGTGAAAGAGGGAAGGAATGCATGCTTCGGTGTGGACTTGAGTGGATGGAACAAGGCACTCAGTTACTGATCAGCAAGCAAACCCTGCTTGAAAGGCAGTTCTCAGTGCTCAGCTATCAGCTGGAAAGGAAAAATGTTGGTTTTCTGAGATTTCCAAATATGTAAACATGGCTCACAGTCAAAGTGTTCTGATCTGGAGTCCCTTTTAAACTAGATTCAGAAGAGGTGGGAGAAAAAGTGTCATCTGGAAATACTGTACATTTTATCAGTCTAGAACTAACCAGCAGAGTCCATGTCTTACTGAACTTTACATACCGTATATAACAATTAATATTATATATCCTTGTAGACTATATATAATGAAGGACAAATATGGTATGTGTTACATATTGATCTTTCCTGCCCAGAAGGTACTGGAAAAACTTGTCTTTTTTTAAAGCTTTAGTTAAAATATTTTTCTGATTTCTGGTATTAATTATTGCTTTATTGCCATAAATGTTTGCATCTAGTCTTAGGAAGGAAGGAAGGAAGGAAGGAAGGAAGGAAGGAAGGAAGGAAGGAAGGACCCTCCAATTACATACCAAGACAGCTGTGTAAAAACTGGAGTGACATTTCTTCCCAGACATTCCAAAATAATAGAGAGAGAACTTTTGAGGTTCTACATCTAGGCTCCTTTCATAGAAAGTCATGGAGAACTGCAGAAGATGGCGTCTCAAATGGTTAAAAGACTAAAGCACTTTCTATACCATATTATCACACTTCAGCTTTTAGGTTTGGGGGCAGAGGAAGGAAGGAAGATGAATGAGGAAGGACACGATTTTCATAACATTTTAAACTGTCACTGTTAAGACCTATAATGGATGGACAAGAAAATATAAATAATCACAAGGAGTCAATAACAAATTTACCAGTAGGATGTGCCATTCTGGTTATATATGTAGATTGTGTCATTGGTCTGTAATTTATAAGCACACAAGATGACTGATAAAATTACACATGATATAAGTAACAAATACATTGTTTATTTTTAAATTGTATTCCATTTTTTTACCTGTTACATTGCACAGATTTTTATAAGGTGTATTGAAACTGGACAGTTTTATTTTGAAGGAAAAGCAGCCATGAAGGGCACCAATCTAGATAATTTTCCTAATCCTGATTAAGGCTTCATGCCAGTTTTCAATTGAAAATCACCCCTGCTGTATGACTGATATAAGAAGAATGTTACACTCTAATCTGTGAGTGTGCAACCAAAGCCTGATCAGTGCATTTAGTGGATATTGAATTTTTCAGACCATCTTGAAAGACACTTGCATATAGAAAGCACTTCAGTAAATTAGCCTAGGACAGTGATGGCGAACCTTTTGGGCTTGGCGTGTCAAAAATTTGGAAAATGCCTAACTTGACTCTGCTGGTGTGTTGTTCCCCCCCGCCCCCTGAACAAAAGAGAAAGAATTCTTTACATAATCATTTATTTAAAAGAAAATACAGTCCAATCATGTGTGGTGCTATGTATTATATAAAGAAACGTCAACTAATAACAAAAATGAAACACGAGTAAAACAAACTCAGTTTCTTTAGTAACTCAAAGGGGGAGAATAGTTGTTGTCGGCTGTTGGTGAATATTGGCATGTCACCCAAAACATCATGGTATGTCACTTTTGACACACGTCATAGGTTTGCCGTCACTGGCCTAGAAGTAACTAAAGCATGAACAACTAAAACAAAATCTTCCTTCTCAAATAAAGGTAGAGGCCAAGGCTAAAATTGGCACTTTGACAACCACCCCCTCTGGGCATCTAAGTAAAGCAAAATTGGGGGGGGGGGGATTGTTACCAAACTAATGCTTGCTTTAATGCAAGGACAACCTTGTCTGACCCTAGCCCCATTCTCTGCTTCCAAATCACCAGTGTTCCTAAATAGCAGGGCCTCTATCTTCTCAGAATTAAGTTTTAGCTTGATGATCTCATTGATTCCTGGATAAACCATTCTCCTCACACAGTACAAGAACTCATGGATAATATATGAATTGGATGGATATAAGATTCAGGGCAGACCAAAGAAAGTATGTATGAAATGCAAATCAAATTATGGGATTAATTGGAATTATGGCCACCGGTATATAGCACCTATTTTGCAGAGAGTTAAAGCACCCACGTGGCCACCAGGCACGTTTTCCTGCTCCGTTTTCATCCTAGTGTTTTCCTGCTTCTGTTTGCTCAGGAGCTGCTGTCCAGTTTGCCTAATGCACTTTCCTTTCTTCTAGCCAGACTCTTGCACTCTGTTTAGCTCCTGTGCAGAGACAAGGATACACACCCCCCAATCTCATTGTCCCAGATTGTCCTCAGTAAGGTCTGTGGCACATTCTCTGGTTGGAAACCTAGCAGATTTTAACAACAACAACAACAACAACTGTTATTACTACTACTACTACTATTGTACTATTATTTTTCTTTCTCTAAGGTTTTTTTTTTTTGATGCTGAACTTTTTAAAAAATATATATTTCCACCGTTGCTCCATTGCGAAATTGATGAAATGGTGCTCTGGTGGACTCCTTAAAAAAAATCTGCTGGGTTTTGAAGCAGGGATGTTCTGCATGTCAGGCAGGGGTTATTTATACCAGCTATGCTAGTAAGAAAAACCTGCAGAGAGCTTATTCAGGTAAATACAAGATACAGATTTTTATTTTAATGCTGGTTGTGCCTGCATATATATGCATGTTGATGCTTTGTATATATAAAATTAACTTTGTATACGATATTGTCTAGTGAGACCTGCCCACAGAAAGATAAGCAGCTGGCAGCAGCTTTCCTGGAATGGAAACTTGGGAGGGCTCAGTGGCAGGGACAAGGATGACCGCGGGGTCTGCTTGAATCAATGGTGCAACTGGATCTCCACTTGTTTCTTATGCACGTCGCACACGAGGCCTACAAAACGCCGGCAGAGCTTCAATCGCTCCATCATGCCACCATCTTTACTTTTTTTATTACTCCCTGAGAACACCCCTAAGCAGGGGAATTGTCCACTGGGAGGACACGGTAGCCTGAGATCCAGACTGAATATCTTGCAAGCTGTTGCCAGGTGTCTAAGTCTGGATAGGATTTTCTTAAACTGGCATCAGCAACTTGAAGGTGCAGTGCAGGTATGCTCTCAGCCCGGCTCCTGTCACTACTATATACTGCTCGGCTGCTTTTACTTCCCTCCTTTCCAGGTTCAGTAGAAAATCCGAAAAGGAGAGCCTCCACATGTCTACTTTGACAAGGATGTGGAATATGGAATTCCAGATTGTGCAGAGACACTGCAGCTATGCCCTTCACCAATGCAGACTTAAAGATAGATATTCCTTCAGAAACTTACATGACATATTACAGTTTGCTCATCTCCAAAAGCAAGTAAACATTAATGTTTAGATAGGCCTGTATGGATGAGCCTGACATGAGCCTTGGAGACGTGTGGAGATACAGAAACACATTTAAACAACACAAAAGAGACACAATTACTTTCCACGTGTTTAACTTCAAAACCACCTTCCTTTTTGGTCATTTCCCACCACTTACTGGAAATCTTTTCACTGTGTTTATTTGGTACTACTGTATTGGGATCCCTTTTAAATATAATACTTATTTTAATAGTGGAAGATTGTGAATTCCTCCACCTTATGCTGGAATCCTTGATTAAAGGTAAAAATATCTTGCAATTTAAATATCAATGTCTTACTTATACATTCCTTTGCAGTTAGATTTCCAGCTAAGCTCAGAGCACCTGTGCTGCATCTTGGAGTGATGGTGCTTCCTGTTGGGAATTCCAATGCATGTTTAATATTAATAACAAAAATAATAACTATCTATTTGGTGCAGAATAAATTGCTTTCCCTTTGAGATCTTTCTGAGCCTCAGAGTCTGCTGTTGTCTCTCCACTTCTGTCCAAAACAATCACAGTCCCTAAGTCATTACCCCAGTCCTCTCCCCACCATTTCTTGCCATTTGCCTTTAGAAATGCTATTCTCAGCCTGAATTGAGCTGTAAAGAATGAGGGTGAAGCTTTAAGCCACTAGATTCATGGTTTGGATGTTTATATCCACATAAAAAGAAATCTCAGCTGTATACAAAGCTGAGTCCATTGTGCCAAAAGGATCCAAGTCAAGCAGGCCCATAAAACGAACTCCTCCCGGACTCATTTAAAGAGACCCAAGTTAGATAAATCCTGCTTGCTCAAACGCTGAGGGGAAAGTGTCGTTTTTTATGCAGGCTTTTCTGTGCTGTCGGCTAATATGTAGGGAAACTCAGCAGAGGAGAAATGAATTCAGGAGCAGAGGAGGAAGAGACATGTAGAGCTCTATGCTGACCCCAATCTGGTGGGCCTAGCATGAAAATTTATCAGATGAAATAAAAGAACTTGTGTCTCCTAACAAAAGAAATGGGTAAATTGATCTCAACTCATTTCAGGATCCAATCTTCTACTGCAAAAAGCCACCTATGTGGTGGCAGTACTTCACCCAGCAGCAGCAGCAATACAGTCATTCAAATGCTCCAACTTTATAAGCAGACACTAAAGACAAACTTGAGAAACGGGTCTTCTTATTTCTGGATACTTTTTCATATTGTCCTTTGGGACCAGCTGTTGGTTTCTCTGCTCTGACTTCTGTGATGAGGCAAGGCCTAGAATGCAAGTGAAGGTTTGACTGGCCTGTTTTCTTGTGAAGAAGGCACTCAGAAAGCTGAGGGAACTTTGAAGGAGAAGAGTTCAGTGACGTTATTGTTAAATAAAGCCCTCTGAGTACATGAGAAACAGATATCGATACCCCTCCCCAATTTAAAATACTACATTACCAGCATAAGAGCTGAGATGAAAGGAGGTAACATCAATATAAGATCAAATCTCAATATAAGCATTTCATTATTTGGAGGTGATGATTTGATACTTTTATGATTCATGCCACATTCTTACATACTTCCCCTATAAATCCACAAGGGGAACGTGGGCCACCTTCAGGATGTGTGGCATTTTCATAGCAAATGCCAACATAAAAGCATTGTTTTTTTAAAAAAAACCCATAAACTGCAACCTCCCCACTCCCATACAAATATTTATCAGAAATGTCATGGAATCAGAGGCTTGGAAGGGACCTTGGACAAAGGGCTGTCCAATCTTTTTTTGAAAACCTCCAGTGATGGAGCACCCACAACTTCAGGAGGCAACCTGTTCCACTGCTTAACAGCTCTAATAATCAGGAAATTCCTCCTTACTTTGAGTTCGGATCTCCCTCTGTAAAGCTTCCACTTACTGGTTCTTATTCCGCCCTCAGGAATAAATCTATACACTTCTCAAATATTTGAAGACTGCTGTGATGACTTCCCTTAGCCTTCTCTTCTTTAATCATTCTTCATAGGATTTAGCCCCCAAGCCCCTCACTATCTTGTCTACACTCTTTCCAAGTCCTCAGTGTCCTTCTTGTATCATGATGACTAGAACAAGACACAGTATTCCAAGTGTGGTGTGACCAGTGCAGCACAGAGTGGAACTATCACTTCCTGTGATCTCAACACAGTATCTCTGTTATGCAACCCAAGATTGCATTAGCTCATTTGGCAGCTGCAGCACACTACTGGCTCATGATTAATCTGGGTCTACCAGGATGCCCAGATCCTTCTCACAAGTACTATTATTATTAACTTTATAGGCTATATCTGCTAAGAAGGTTTAGATGTACCTGGAAAATTAAATCTAAGAATAAAAATGCTTTTGGTAGTTTCCTTTAAAAAAATATAATAGACACCTTCCACATTAAAAACTCCAAACCTTATATGTCTAAATTCTGCCAGGCCTTATCCCCATATAATGAACTAGGTGCCATCAAAAGTTAGTAATTAAAAAGTATAGTTGTTTGTTGATTTCCAATTGATTTGATTTGAATGCTTTATTCAAAACTTCAACAATTTCAGACAAATGTTCTGAAACTGAATACTGTGGTCAGTACATATAATCAGAAAACACTTGGTAAAGTGAGCAAAGTGTGCATATAGCAAGCATGTGAACAACAATGGCCACTTTCCAAAATGGCAGCCAAACTATATGAAAATCTGGATTTTTTTAATTCTGTAATTTCTTTCATAGAAATATCTGGCTGAACCAGGCACTGAAAACTAAATGTTTTAAAGCCTTTATAGGATTTTAAATGAGTCTAGTGTTTTAGAGAAAGAAAAGGCAATGTCATTTGGTATAAGAGATGAATGAATAGTTGCAGCAGTATGGGTCTGGGGTTAGGTTTATTTAGGGTTGGAACTGAACCTTGCCTGTACCAGCTGTAGATATAAACCTGTTGACCACTAGGGTCAATACAAATCGAAATAGTTAGCAGAAGACTCTGCACTTTTATCTCATCTCCTTGCCTAAAACGCTTACAGTATTCTGCATGACTCTGTGCAGCTGGCCTCCTATTGGTTAGACTGGTATTCTCAGGGTTTTGATCACTTCCTCTCTCCACTATTTCCCACTTGGATCCATGCTTGGATCCCACTTGGATCCCATGGCTGGTTCAGGTCTCTCATGAGGTGGCAGGAGGCTGGATATGAGCAGTGTAGCACCCAAATGAAACAAACAAACAAACAAACAAATATAAGCATGAGAGTCGTGGCTGGAATGAAGCTCTAAAGTATTAAAAAAGGATCATTTTTTTTTGGCAGCTTTTACATGCTGAACTATGAGTGGAGATGCAAATGAAGATGACTCTGGTGTCATCTGAAGCACAGGAACAATGGGATGACTCATCTCTTTTCTCTGTGGAAAGCATGGCATGCTTTTCACGAAGGAGACAAAATCTCTTAGAATGCTTTTCCCAGAGAAGCCTGCCTGTTGCCTACATTGCTGTCATTTTGGCACCATATAAAGACATTGTTATGTCTTCCCTGTTTTCAAACCTGAACTATTTTAGCCTGCTTCTTATTAATGTTGTTTCTCCCTGAAATTCTAGTTTGTGAGTTTATCTTTTAACTTTAATTTTATTTTTAAGCAGTATCACAAGCCATCCTGGGAATGTTTAAACCATGAGGTGAACAATACATCTGATCCATCAAACAAACTCATAGTTGCAACCACATGCTTCCCACCATGCACACAGAAAGTTTGATGCAGGGAAGAAGGTTATAAACAACCCTTTTCCTAAACATCAAGTTTTCTGTGTGCAGCGATTTCTGTTTTATATGGAAAAGGATTTATTCACGTTTGCCACGTGAAGTAATACAGTCCTGACACAACCTTACCGATTCCTCAGTGAAAAAACAACATCTCTCAAATGGGAAACAGGGAAGCTAACCTGCTCCTCTCAGGTGGTGGTGAATGGAGAGGAACCTATGAATTGTTCTGTTAACTGGATGGTATTGTTGTCCCCACTGACCAGTGGATAAGGTACTGGCTGTCGATACAGTAGAAAAGTTAATGGGTTCACCTCCTTCCATTCAGTCACAGTGAAAGGAGGATTTATAGCAACCTTAAAACCCCAACCTCTCTCTGTTTTATGCTGATCATTAACCAAGATTATCTCACACCAGAGATTTGTTATACCAAAGAGCACTGACATCACTAACTGCTATTAAGTGTATTATACTTAAACTCCATAAAAGGGGAGCAAAATGCCCTTGTCAGCAACATGAGGGGAGAAAGACACATTATCAGACACTCTCCAGTGAAAAAGAGCAGCTGCCTGCAGCTTTTTGCCTGAGACAGAAATCTCAGGATGTCCTCAGAGACTCTGAAATGCCCTCCATGCCAACTGCCAGCTTTTACTAGACCAGGAGGAAAATATTTGCAGAAGTGCTTCTTTGAGATTGCTACAATCATGTGGTAGTGGGATAATGACCTTTTACTCTCCAGCTGACATCCCCACCCCTTCTCCTGGCGCTCTGACACCCCCCAGCTGCCAAAGGGTAGCTTCTAGGCACAGCAAGTTCTTCTCAGATTTATTTATTTATTTAAAACATTTATACAGCCACCCATCTTATACAGAACTCTGGGTGGCTTCCAACCAACAGTTAAAACAGCATCATTATACAATTAATATATACATATATGTGGGAGTGTGGAGCAGGGGTGTGAAACATGGACTCTCATCCCCAGAGGATCGAAGAAGATTGATGTCAGGTTTAGCCCAGGAAACTCCAGGAGACAATACAGATTCAATCCCGCAAGGTTTAATTGGCTTCACACCATTTACAGAATCTTCTCAGACTGAGAGCCGTTCCCAGGGTCAAACTACAAACATCACTAGCATTCCTCAGGGAGGGGCCAGTCTCATCCTCTTATCTCTTCTTCGCTCCTCTGGGGATGAGAGTCCATGTTTCACACCCCTGCTCCACACTCCCACAATATATCTATTAAAACCACAAATAGTAAAAACTTTAACAAGCAGTCCACCACAGAAACTCTAATTGTTCTCACCCTATCCCAACACCTGGGGGAAAAGTCCGGTCTTAAGTGTTTTTGGAAGGTTAAGAGGGTGGGGGGCCTGCTTAACTTCATGGGGAAGGGTGATCAGTTGCGGCTACCTGTTTTTGCACGGGGGGAACATCCTTGTCCCTAGGCCACATTGGAAATCTTGCTTTCCCTTTTACTGTTTATTGGCAGGTTTTATTTATTTCATTTGGTTATGTGCTGCTCTATTTCCAAAGAGTCTCAGCAGTTTGTGATTTATAGGGGCAAATCAGATCTTGCTGGAGTACAATACCGAGGAGCCTAACTCAGAACAGTTTGGTTCAGCACAGAATACAATATAAATGCCTTAATGATAATACAGGCCAATATACATAAAAAAAAAAAAAAAAACTTCACCTGATCCAAAAATAATGACATAACCCTTTTACCTACACACAGGTCCTCTTCTACAATAGGTTGCCTTTTTGCTGTTTTCCTAATTGGGAAATGTCAAATGTCTCCTAAACCAGGGCTAGGTGTTGCTCCTTTTTGCCTTCCCACATCCACCCCCAGCTGTCTCCAACTCCCAAAAGGCCATTAGCCTTTTCTTTTAAGTTTTCTCCCCCTCCATCCCTGGTTAGAAGAGATAATGTTAAGACTTTAACTGTGTTCAACCGCTACACAGCTTGTTATCGCACAGTTGCCAAGGTTTAAACCTATCCTGGCATTCAAATGTATGCCATGAAAAACTTCACCTGCTCATTCCTGTATAAAAACTTGTAGCTAAAGCCTGAAAAGTAGATACGGTTGGTCCCTAGTGTTCCTCCACCCCACTTATTTTGGCCAGCTGGATACCTATCTTTAGACCTCTTGTTCACAAAGGCAGTAACTGCCAGGGCTCTGTTAAAAGCTGGAAGACTCCAACCTGACTTGGGGAACTTACCTGAACTAAAGAGCAGGAATACAGAATAAGGACTCAAAATGCAAATCTCCTCTTCTGAGAGGGTAAGGCTGGAAGATGGTGCAGTGGCTCTAAGATCTGACCAAGTATAAATTCTGAACTAGCATTCCTGCTCTCAAAGAAACTGGCAACTATCTGATAGGGCTACCACTTCCTTGAAGACAATTAAAAATATAGTTCACAGCCATGTTTGTCCTTGCAAGATTGATGTTAGCCATGCAAAGTAGTCCAGACAAGATGCACAACCAGGAGTACTAAGGTTACATTAACAGAATCGTGCAAGACTGAAAGTATTTCTCCCCTCCTTTCCTTTTACTCTCTGAAAAACTATGCAGGATCCCTTCTGAAACATTTGCCATGCTATCTTCCCTTCTGTGGGCTAGGACTCTTTGAGATGCTGGTTGTCCTGTCTGTGGCTCTCCCTTCTGTCTCCCAAGGTCATTCCTACATACCATCACATGGCCTCAAGTTGAATGCTGTCCTGGTCACATCCACATTTTTGTACTGGCTCCATCTGCTTCTAACGAGTGATCCCCACTATGTCCTAGGTTCAATTACTTCTATGTTGCTGTTTTGTTGTACCATTTTATTGCTTCTGTTTGAAACAAAATTTTATCTTTAACATTTTTTAAAGCTTTATGATGATCTTATTTAAGTTTATTTAAGCTACCCTGGGAACCATTTCAAGGGCACTAAAGAAATTGGATGAATAAACACAATTTCATCCATGCACAATTCACAAGAAGAATCTTTGCCTGCCATAGTGGCTTGCTCCATGGTGTGCTAACTTTTAACATGCAGCTGTTTGTTTTTTAAAGAGAGCAAGAGACATATTCCATTACAGTCGATGCCCCAACTTCCAACCTGAAGCATTACAGGAGGCAGATGTACTTCAGGGAGACATATAGTAAAAATAGGTATGGAATTTCTGCATCAGATCTGTCTGGAAAGTAGTCATAGCTCATTAGTATACTCTTTCCAGTTACATGGACCAGTGTTCAACTTTTATTGGCTCTACTCCTGTTGGCTCTACTAAAAGATCCCAGATTAAGGTTAAGGCCATTTCTTATCAAAACTGAGCACTATTGTATTATTTTTTCCCTTAGAATTCCAGCATTCCCTATGTATCCTAGGGATTTCTTTCATAGAGAGTTTTAAGGAGAAACACAACAGCTCAAGCTATGTTACAGTCAAACTTCACTGCATCTGATGAGCAATCACCAGCATTGGCCTGAAACCCAAATATAAACCCAGTAAGCTGGACGGCAATATAATGCTGTGATAGCAAAGGGAAAATGTGCTTGAAGTGTTAGTACTTGATTCCAGGTAGACCATACAGGACCCAGAGAAGAATTGGGTACTGGAGGATTCAGAGGTTGACTCTGGAATCTGGATTAGGCTAGAAAATGGAGGGTGGAAGCTGCGGCAGAGCACAGGTACAAGGAAATACACAACTACTGAGTTTACATTTTTTGACAGCCCAGTCTGTTATTAACAAAAATCAGAAAACTCGATCTATGGCTTTGGCTTGGATCAGCCTCATACAGTTCACTGCCCTAGGAGGAAAGTATGGCTTTATTCCAGTTCAACCTTTCGTTGCTCTGATTTTTTAAAGTTCCAATAGGCTAGAAACAGCCAGTATGATTAAGGGAATATTAAGTTAATAATATAGAGGCCAGAAAGGAAGATTCTCTACAACAGTGGTTGTTGGTACATGATAAACAAAGCCAGGTATGGGAGTTGTCATCTCTGGTGCTTTTACGGACAACCCGAATACCATCTATTCAGTAGTAATAGAATGGCACTCTTTATGGGCACTTCCATAAAGAGTGCCATCCTGTGATGGAATGCTTTGATGAAAGCCATGCTCAGGGAGATAAGCATTGCCTTAGCCCCCAGCGGGAGCGTGAGAAGGTTAAGAACATGAGACTGGCACCACCCTAAGGAATTCACGGGGTTTTGCTTGCTGGTTTGAGGAGTTTAGATTCAGTCTGGCAAGATTCTGTCTGTGGTTGGAAGCTAATAAAAGCTATCGAACTAGACCTGTACTGTCTTGTGGAGTTCTTTAGGCTGAACCTGACACATCCCATGCATTGCTCAAATCTGTAGAGCCATTCTGAAAAAAGTACCATTTACCCCATCTGTTTCAACGATGGCCGGAGACAACATGCATTCTTCCTATTTGACTAATAAGGAGCACAGAAATTGGCCTCCAGCCTATCCCATGCTTTGCTGTGTGTACAGGTCGAGCAGACCTGATTGGCAGCGGTTTGTATAAGAAGGAGCTAGCAGAAGTAGTGAACTAGAAGCTAAATGTGACCTAGCAACTAGACTCCTTCACTAGAAGTCTTTAATAAAGGCTGGATGGTCATCTGTCAACAATGCCATAGGGGATTCTGTAATAAGCAGTGTGTTAGATTAGATGACCTCCAAGGTGACCTAATTCCAGTTTTATGATTCTATAACTAAAATGGCCAATGCAGTCTTGAGCTGCCTTAAAAGAAGAACTATACCCAAAACATGGGGAGAATAGTTTCACTGCACTTGGCCCTGATTAGACTGCTCTTGGAGTACTGTGTCCAGTCCTGGGCATCATACTTTAAAAAGGACATGGAGAAGGTCTAGCAGGTTCAGAGGAGAGTTACCAAGATAAGAGATATGAAAAATAAATCATATGAAGAAAGAGTAAAGAGATGGGCATGCTTAGCTTGCAGAACAGAAGACAGAAGGGAAATATAATTGTGGCTTGCACAAAATTTGCCAGAACAGATTTCTCTTGAAACTGAGAGCAGGATAAAAACACTGGGTTAAAATCAAAAGAAAGTAGATTCAGGGTGAATTTTGGAGCAATTTCCTGAGGAGTCGTTAAGCGGTGAACTAGTCTGCCTAGAATAATGGTGGATTCCTTTTTGCTTGAAATTTTCAAATGGAGATTAGTTTAGTGGATTCTGAGTAGGGGATTGGATTAAGTGACCGATAAGGTTCTTTCCAATTCAAAGAAAGGAGAAAGAAAGGAGAAAAGAGAGAAGAGAAGAGAAGAGAAGAGAAGAGAAGAGAAGAGAAGAGAAGAGAAGAGAAGAGAAGAGAAGAGAAGAGAAGAGAAGAGCTATGAAGCCCAATTTGGGATAGTGGGAGGCACTGGCCTACAATGAAATAATAGCTTAGTAAGTGAACTGGTCAGAACTACTTGTCTTGGCCCATGTCATAAAACACTACTTTTGATGTCTACTAAAAAAAGATAGGTAGAGGTAATGGGTTAGGTGCAGGCAGAGGATGACATCATGCATTGCTGCCTTCATGAAGCAGTAGCCTCCATTCATGCTGGGGCAACCTGGTTGTGCAGATCAGCCCATAGGCAGGCAGTTGTGGAAACTCCCACCAATGAGAAAGGTGCCTAACTTTAATTTAACTCATGTATCTCAAGGTTTTGGACAACCAAGCTGAAAAAAGATCAGCTTGGCTGCCTGTGGAGGACACATTAGCATGGTCAAAACCTCCCACATCAGGAGAAGGCAACCTGGGGCTCTCTAGATGATTTTTGTGGCTGAGGCTTAAGAGTTGAAGTCCAAAACATCTGGAAGGCATCAGTTGCCCATCATTGGCCAATGCAACAAATAGCCTCCCTAACTATTTATCTATGTTAACTCATTGTTAAATAAACAGGAGAATAGTCAGCCGGCTTTTGTACCTGTTACCTATTTTTGTGTGGAAAGTATGTTTATAGGCTAGCCAGATGCAAAGTTGCCAAGGTCTGGGAAAAATATATTGCAACATGCATAACTTTCATGAATAGCTAGACATGCTGAATTACCCTCTTTTTCACAAATACTACAAATGCAGAATCCTTTTCTGTTTTTCCTTTTGGCCACCCTAAATCATGCCATCTTCCTGTCTTTCTTTGATCTGCTCATCAGTGGAGAAGGCAATAGAATTTCTCTGCCAAGTTGTGAACAGGCAAAGATGACTAGCCTTATGGGTTACTGTTTGCAAGGGTACCATGTGAATACAGTATAGTAGGACCTGCAGTGCATACAAAGCCCACCTTCCCCTGAGCAGTATAATGCCAGAAAAGGCATCCCTGACAGATTTTGCAATAGGCTCTTACTGAGCATCTCCCAATCAGTGGGTGAGTTCTGTGAAAACTGCTAAAGCTGTTGCAGAGAGACAGACTTATTTAAAAGGAGGAGGTGGGTTAAAAGAAGGAGGAGGGTTAAAAGGGAGAGGAAGGACAGTCTAACTTTCTAAAATGTATTATGCAAGTAAGATGTAGGAGTGTGCTCTGACTAGCAACTTCAGATCCTGATCCAGCAAACAGCCTCATTAGTCTCAGACAGATTCAGAGGTTCCCAATTTGATGCAGTACCTGAATCAAAATCCCAACTGGAAATCCAAATCCATCTGCCTTTTCATTGTCTGTCACTGAAAATCTAGAGATGCCTATATAGTATCCTTTCTCCCCTTTGACTGAGTTGGGTGACATTATCAATAATATTAATCTCCTCCACCATGTGTCCTTTTGGGGTGGGTGGGTGAGTACCTTTAGATTCGACTCTGCAGATGGCAGAATCTGGCTAACTTTGTTTGCACTTGGAAGCTAAGCAGGGCCAAATCTCCTTAGTATTGCCTGATGAAGGCAACGGCAAACCATTTTGGAAACTTCCATAGTCATAGCCGTGCAATTATCTTACTATGGTTTTTTTATTAGTTACATAACCCACCTTTGGGGGGGGGGAGAGAAAGAGATTTGGACTATTACTTCCTTTTTTAAATAATAATTTTATTAACATTATAGTTAAATAGATAAAAACTAATAAAAACTACAAAAAGAAAAGAAAAAGAAAAAATAGAAAGTACAGAAAAAATATAGATGGGGGAAAAAAGTAAAAATATAGCAAAGGAAAAGAAAAGGTATATATAAGGAAGTGACTTCCTCCTTCATCACAACAAGCATAAACAATTTTAACAACTTATCACCTACTGTTAAAATACAAAAAAAAAAAAAAATCTCTTCATCCTATATCTCATCTCTCATATCTAAATAGATCCTTACAATCTTGTCATTCAGGCCTGGTCAGCAAAAGTCCATTAAGGGTTACCAGAAATAACAACATACCTATTTTAACCTTGATCAAATAAACCTACTTATATTGCTTCCTTTTACTTTTAACAATCTTGATCTTTAATCCCTTCAAATAATATCCCAGAGCTTGTTTTCTTTTCATTTTTTATTTGCCCTTTCTCATAAAATCCTTCAGAACTTTAACAGATCTCTTTTGTAAATCCAGTATAAGAAAGTTATCCAAGTCGCTCCTTTGGTTTGCCATTTGTATACCCCTTTTAATTATTAAGACATCAGCCAGTTTCATTTGTATGTCCAGTGTAGCATCTTTTTCCATATCACTTTGTAGCATGTCATTTTTAAATCCACTTTCAGATCAGTCTCAGTCTTGTCTGGTAAAACTTGTTCCTCTTTCATAAGTGTTATGGAAAAGGAATACATTTAAGATTAACTTCTGGATCCATTGCTCACAAATATCCTTCAATACGTCCAATGGTAAAATATTTTGCTCTATTCTGTGTTAGTAAATCAAATTTATGTTTTTCTCCTTTAATTGTAATCTTTAGTTGCTTCTGGTTCCCTCTAGTGTCCAACATTCTGGACCCTCAGTCCATTTATAATTTTCTAAAATCAATGTTCTAATCGCCCTTTTGCTGTTTATTAAAAAAAAAAAAGATTATTTAATATCCTTAAACTTATCTTTAAAACTTTTTTGTTAGGGATTAAGGGAAACTCACTTGATACATCTTATAAAACTTGTAGATCAAATGTTTCTTAGTAGTTGAAAAGCAATTAATAAGCAATTTCCAAAAGTGATAAAATGAGGCTCGGCAGAACTTTGCATTCATAAGGCTACACTGCGGCTGTGAGCTTGGTGGAATACCTCAACTTACAGCTGCTAAACTCATGAGGCGGCTGCAGAAACCTCAGTTCCTGCAGTTTACTCATGAGTAGCAGCTGTCCGGAGTGCAAGTGGGTGATCTCACAATCTCTCCTTCATCTGGAGAAGTTTGGCCAGCCAAAAAACACCATCTGGCCACCGATCTAACCGCAAAACCATTTCCATCTCCCTTGGAGACATCTAGTTTGTCATGAGTCTTCACCAGAAGTCTGAGATTTGGACTATTATTTCCAAATCACTTTAACATTTGGCTAAATGTTATGCATCCTTCATAAAATGCTAGATATAATATATCCAAGGCAATTATTTTAAAATATACATGTTGCCAGAAATACAATATTATATTCATAAGATACAAATTGGACAGTGGAGATAGAAACCTGCGGTATTCTGTAGATTACATCTGGTGAAGACTAGCATTGTCAGGAATATGTGGCTTTTTAAAAGTGCCACAGCCCCGGGGAGAGGTTGCCAAATCTGATGGTGGCAAATCACAAGTTCTTTCTCTCCCCAGACATGCAGGCACATTAATCTCAGAGTTTCAGCTGAAGGACATCCATGCATGGTAGTTCAGTCCAGACAAGTGACTCACTAAAGCAGGGGATGCCCCTGAGTTGTTTGTAAGTGTGCAGCCATACTTTATCCTGGAGGGATATCACAAATTGTGTAGGATCCTCCTACATCTGAAGTCTGACACCTGTAAGATTTCATTATGGGTCCAGGACGCCACCCAGAAAGTAACCCGAAATCTTTCATCTTTTTGCTTCAAGACTTTTTGCTTCAAAACTACATTGTACACTATACATTTTCACTGATAAAATGTAAGTGTATGTGGACATGTATGCGTTTTGTCTTCCCAGCTAACACTTGTCAAGATCTCTTTAAGCCTCTCTTGGCTTTCAAATGTCACCCTGCCAAAATTCATTATGTTCCATTAATTAATTAATTAAAATATATTTATACAGAGCAGGCTTTGTTAGATGGTGTTAAAAATAACATTTGGAGAGCTACCCTTGGATGGAGGGAATGGTCTCTGATGGCACAAGCCAAGCCTGCAATCCCTAGCCTCCATGTCAGCAAATAATGATTTGTGCTGCACTGATAATATGGAAGTCGCAATCACAGAAACATTTAATACAGATAATTGGCAGTCTGAAAGGTTGCAGGGGTTGGGGATTGATTGCACAAGGTGAGCGAAATAAGATAATAGCTACCCAAATTGCAAGATTTAAAAAAAAAGGGAGGTCAGCTGAAAATCTGTATGAAAACGGTAGCACGATAAACCACAAAATAACATCAGTAAATTTTTTGCTTTCAAAATTCAACTCATACAATATGAATTCTAATGACATTTTAAATATCTAGTACTTTTCTTGTTATTACAACACACATAATTAATAACTGTATAACAAGTAATAGCTATTTTATGCTCACCTAAACTGATTTGAAGGGCACTTTCATTTATGTAAGTTTTACTCTATTTATTAATATTGAATAGGATATAGAGCAGAAGTTTCCAAAGACCATGTTATGGAAATACTTGCAAAAATGTTGCCAGGGTGAATGTGACCAGTCACAAAAGACCCTCTGAGAGATGGAAGCCAAACACTAGCTTGTAACTATCCACTGTTTTATTTCCTGACAATGACTCTGCAGTCCAGTTTTCTTAAAACTGGAATTTACTTTGCAGCATACTAGTTTCCCATCCATTTTTTAATTAAAAAGATCTTTACAAGAATAACATTCAGGGCAGGAATCTTGATGGACATCAAAGAGTCAGTGTGTTAGCAGGCACACTGTCACCTCAGGTTACACTGGGGACCCAGAATTAAGAGCCTAATTTGTTTGAATTGCTTTCAACAGATGAATTTTATTTTGGTCAGTATTCTAATGGAGAATTGTTTTTGTTACCAATGTAGAACTTTCAATACGTTCTATTACTTAGCAGGGCAACATAATTGAAACAGCAGCTAAATTCTTTCCAATATATTGTTTATAAATTGCAAAGCCTATGGAGACTAATGTTAGGCCTCTTCTTGGCATTGACCTGTTTGTGAATCAATGCACAGATGTCAGCTGTAACTAATACAAAAAAGTCATTCTTTTACTCAAGGTCAACTATGTAGTTACCAAAATAACTCACTGGTTTCATGGAGTGATCTCTTAGTATGTGTAGACGTGAGTTTAAAATCCAAAACAGGCTTTTTAAAAATTCGCATCAACAAAAAGCATGCAGTTTGGATGCTTGTGATCACCTCCAAAAAGCAGACTCCAGACTGCCCACCTTTCAGCACCAGAAGCCTCTGCTGACACCTGGTGGTGGGCAGCTGAAAGGAGAGGGGAAGGCTGCTCCTTCCACATATGCAGAGTGCATTCTACTTGCTCCGCTACAGGTGGGGATATTTGCAGAAAGAAACTTCAAGATCGACCTAATAGATGTCTCTCAAATCTCCATTTCGTTCTTATCAACTAGCGCTATCATTAGACTTATCTACCATGAATTCATTATTAATCCGTTAAAACCCTTTCAAAGAAACCTAAGCAAACTTACATCTTGAAGTAGTGAAGTCTGTATGCAAATTAAGCATTATGCGAAGAAGTGATTTATTTTGTCCTGAACCACATATTCCATGCCATTCCTAATTTTATTTGATTCCACAGTATCTTTCCTTGGAGCTTATGCTGCCTGTAATAGATCTCCTTTTGATTCAAGTTTTTTGTTTTTTGTTTTGCATTTGTACTGCCCCTGCTATAAAGAAAGGATGTTGGTTTAATTTTTTTTTTCTTCACCAACCTCACCCGTCAAATATTCAACAGTAGTTTTGCACAGCCTCTGCTGAACTCTATCCACACCTCACTATCAGAAGAGTATAAACAGTCCACCTTTCCTTAAGCTCCCAGAGGAGAGAGGTGAAGATCTCCCCATGGAACTGCTCAGAGCTCCCTCCGGCTGACCCAGAGGAGGGTGCAAGAAAACAGCAGTTAAACAGACTCTTCCTAGCCCCATCTTTATTCTTTCCTTACAAAATTTGTTTTTTATGGTGAGGGGAAAAAGAAGGCTCACCCCCTCCCCCAATGCTACAGTGTAGGGAACAGGAGAGAAGTCCCAAGGAGCAACTGGAGAACATGGAGATGGTGGCAAGGCACCACAGCACCCCGGCTGGATGGGGGAGGGGGCGGTAGAAATCCCAGGAACCGGGAAGAGGGAGGAATCCCTTTCAAAAAGGAACTGTCTCCCCCACAGCTCCAGAGGAAATGCTGAAAAGAAATTGACTTCACAGCATTTTCTTTGCTAATTGCTAAAAGCTAATTGCCTCAGCTTTCTAAGCACTATGCAACCACAGAACTGCAGGGACAGAGGTGGTGCTGTTGATCTTTGATCTGTGCAACTCTTGCACGTATAAGGGACATGTTTCCTGATCTGTAAGGGACATCTATTTAAAGGCTGCCCTTGGCTCCCCTTCCCATTATTTAGAAGGCCAGGATAAGAGACAGAACGGGAGAAACGGGTCTCTTCTCATGTCTAGTGCACCTGGATGTGGGAGAACAACATGCACGCATACGCCTATGCATTCTTATCAGACATGGATCAACATTTTATCTTGTAGGCACTTTCCCATTCCAGCCTTTTAGATGTCACATCCTCAAATCTATGGCTCTGTTTCTGTTTGTGTTTTATTTCCTTCACCATTAACTACAGTCTGGCTGTAAAGCTGAAATTGCTTCTTTGTGAAGTGGCTGCATTTACACCAAAAGGAGAGGATGCTTTTTAAAACTTACCTTTGGACATTTCTAACCATAATTCTAATTGAGAAGGACTAATACAGGGCCTAATTTTTAAATCTAAAATATGGGCAAAAAAACCCCCTGGCTTGAAACTTTCTCCTATTCCCCTCAACCCTCAATATTCTATTTGGAAAAGCAATCCTTGGCTAATAAGGCAGAAGCTTCTTTATTTCCCACAACCGAGCTGGCAAAAGTACCTGATATGCAATCATACACAAATCTTATGATTCATACCTTTATTTAGGCTTTAAACCAGAAGCAGTGCAGTTTCTGATGCACAGAGTCTCACATGCAAACAATCTGGGTTGTATTTGTACAAAACATTTTCAGCTTTCTTGAAACCAAGCTTTTATCTTGGGTTTCTTGGACAGAGACCCCACTGCAAAGGGTTGACCCAAGGGGATGAATCCTTTTCACGTTTGCTCTTGTGAGTAATATTTACAAATTAATTATGTGAAGAGTTTTAAACTTTAGTAACTGTTTATATGAAATTTACTCACCTTGGGGGCTTCTGCTAGTGGGAGTAAAATACTGGTCATATTCAGTGCAGCAAGAATGGCTGGGTACCAGTAACCCTCATTTGTTTGCCCACAACAGTGAGAACAACAAGCATTGTTTTCACCCTCACAGGGCCTCAGCAGCGTGCAACAATCAGTAGAATTTGGCTATACAATAATGGCTGAAATTGGGCTCAGTGGAGAAGAATAAGAAAATGGCAGCCAGCAGTAGCAAAAGTGTATTTGCTACCACTCCTAGGGTGATGAATAGAAAACCAAAGGAGATGGAAAAAAGGTGAGAAGAAAGCTTTCATGAAATGAAAACTTCCCTTCTATGAGCTGAGAAAATGGGCTGTTTGAATGTTTGATTTAGCTCTAATGGAGTCCTATGAAAATTCAAACAGTCTTTTTTCATGCCTGCCTGGATCTGAAATAAAAGGGGATCATTGGGTAGTGCCTGGCTTGGTGGGCCACATTATATACAGGCATACTTTATGTAAGACTGTGTTTTGGATCAGATTATGTTTATTCTACATTTTGTAATGTCAAGGCAGTATCATAGAGTTATAGTCATAGAATGGGAGGGTTGGAAGGGACCTTGGAGATCACCTAGTCCAACTCCCTGACCAATGCGGGAATCTACTGCAGCATCTTCAGCAGATGGTCATTCAGCTGCTGTTAAAACATCTCCAGTGAAGGAGAGTCCACCACCTCCTGAGGTAGCCTGGGTCACTGTTGGGAATTTTTTATATATATTCAACTGAAATCTACTTCCTTGTACCTTAAACCTATTGTTTCTTGCTATGCCATTTGGAATAATTCTGAACAATTCTGCTGTACTGGGCAGCCCTTCTCCTGTTTGTCCCCACCCCCACCCCCCAAGTCTTTTCCAACCAAAGTCTACCCACTGCCTCCAACTGTTCCTCACAGGTTTTTATGTCCATACCCTTCATCATTTTGTCAATGTCCTTCTTAAAACATGGTACCCAGCACTTAACTCAATATTCTGGGAGTAGTCTGATCAGCAGTTAATAGAGAGGAATAGTTACTTCTCTTGACTGGACTGTATACTTCTGTTTACCCAAGACTGCATTTGCTGTCTTGGCAGTTGCATCACTTTATGTTGTTTAGTTCACGTTCAGCTTGTGACTACCAAGATACCCTCATCCCTCTTGCATGTACTGCTGCTTACTATGGATCCCATACTTATGTCTTTGAATTTTTCTACCTAACTATATGATTTGGCTTTTATCCTTGCTGAAATTCATGATGCTAGATTTTGCCCAATGATCCAACCTGTCAAGATTCTCCTGAATCTTGATACTGTCCTCTAAGATGTCTGCAAATTTAATAATGAGATTTTCTAACTCCTCATCCAAACAATTTACAACTATGCTGAACACACATTGTGATTGTCTTTGGAATTCCTAGTAACTTTTACTTAGTTTACTCTATTTTGTTTTATTTTTATTTCTCCTCCCCATTTTTTATAAAACAAAAAGACCCAGGGAACCTTGATTTCTCAAAGGGTAACTCTTAGTTAAGGGATTTCCTGAGATAGCCAAAGCTTAGGAGAGAGAGATGATGGAGCATAAAGAGACTGCCAAGAAGATAATCCTCTACCCTACAGATTTCCCTGAATTACATAAGTGTGGGATATCTTTTTTTCTTTCTCACCATAGTGGACATCTTCCTTTTATACCACAGCATGTCAGCATGGGTGCATGGCTTGTCACATGGATACAACACACCTTTCTAATGTCACTTGTTGTAGGTTTTAAAATGCACCATATAAAAACTTGAAAGAGAAAGACAGAAGAGGTAGAGAGGTATATAAGTTAGTATTGAAAATAAGAATAGTGGTATAATTATGTGCAAACTTTAAAACTATTTATCAAAGAGCTGGACTCAAACAAAGTTCAAAAGTCCTTAACTGAATGTGTCAATCCACATTTTTCCTGATTGGTTCATTTCTGTAGTTAAGAGGGAAATGGTGATTTATTATTTTTTTTTTTACAGTTAGGGAAGTTGGGGAAAAGGCTATTGCCTTTGCTTTTGTTTAAAGGAAGCATATTAAGATGCATTTTCTGACTGGTAGATTTTATCACCCCACTATCTTTGGGGAAGTACAAATCATATTGTAGATATCTGTATATATCACCTACATCTATATCATTTATATCTATATCTATATATTCAGTGTTCATGCTTGCAAGAACCTAATGAAGAAGACTTAATGAGGATGGATTAGTAAAAGGAAGGGATGGATGGGACAGAAAGGTAGAAAGAAGTCATTTACATGTAAATCTAGATGATTTGCACATTTAGGGTTGTCTTTGGCTTTAACTACTTAAGTTAATATATGTAATATGCTTAAAATATTCTTCATTTATTCATTAGATTTAGGTTCTGCCTTTTCTCCAGAAGCCACACTATTAAATTTGGTCATCTTTATGATTATAGATGTTACCATTTACTTGAAGCAATTGATGAACAGCCTGACAGGTATCAAAAGGACAATGATATGCCTTAATTATTGTGGAAATTTCTGTAATCCCACAGGTAGTATCCTTGGACCATGATGCTCATGGAGCCTTCCTTTAGTATCCATCATTTCCTACTATATGCTGAAAACCTAGCAGCCCATCAGTGAGGAGAAAAGGGAGGCTGTTGGAAAAGAGACTCCATGCCATCAGAGGAGCCAGGCTATGGGTGAGGACCATAGAACTCTTTGTAAGCTGAGGTGGTGAAGACCTTGTTGCAAGCCAGTTGGGAAGCACACAGATGGTTATCACGTGACTGTGGGACGCTGTGACAATTGTAAATGTGCTGGTTGCGAAGAGCCTGAATGGCGATCATGGATCACAGGATGCTGCGATCATCATAAATGACAGGCTTGGTCGCAAAGCTGGGTTTTTTTACACATGCATAACTTTGAACAGTCACTAAATGAGGCAGTTGGCAAGCAAGGACTACCTGTATTTTAGTGTGTGTTTTTTGCCTACTTGTATGCTTTGCCAGAAGCAGCATCTTTGGTGGAGTGGTGTGGTATTGGCATTTGTTTTGTATGTTTCTCTGAGCACAACCACTTTTGTGAATTGGTGCTTCATGTGGATAAATACGTGATTTAGTGTTTAGGGTTGGGCTCCATTTCTGCCTTGCACTCAGTTTCCAAGCCTCATAGGTTTTCTGTTCTGTGAAATGTGTATTGCAGCAGAAAACTGAATTCAAAACTGTGGGGTTTTTTACCTCAGACCCCACCTTATGTTCTGAAGCAATTTACTCTTCTTTTAGCCCTAACAGTTTGCCTTCTAGGAAATGGATGATTTGTCCTAGGCCAAGCCCATCATGGGAGCCATTTTCTAAATGAGAACCCTTCCCCCTCTCCAGCAGCCATTTCATGACACACTCCAAATTCCAGATGTGCTCACTCGCCTAAAACAGTTGGAGACTCCTTTCTCTCCCATCAGGGGGAACATGTCACCTTCTAGACACATCTGAAGCAAGTCTGAATTTACTGAAAGAATCTGATGCAAATTTGAACTGAGACAAAAGCAGGCAGCCACCAGGAGCAGGGAGAATCACATTTTGGGATGCTTGTTGCAATTTTATTTGTTCACTATGTGCCTTCATTCAAGGATCAAGGACTCCTTAGCTTTAGAGAAAATCATTCAAGCTTTAAAGAAATTCTACAATTTCACACATTACACTCGTGTCCAATTTAGTCTCCATAACTTATTTATTTATTGTTTTAATATGTTGTAAGCCACCCAGAGTCCCCCATTGGGGGGGAGATGGCCAGGGACAAGATATATATAAAATACCAAGGGAATATATATATATATATATATATATATATATATATATATATATTCCTTCCTTCCTTCCTTCCTTCCTTCCTTCCTTCCTTCCTTCCTTCCTTCCTTCCCTTGGTATTTTAATCCTAATTCGTCCCTTCTGCAACTTGAAGCAGCAATACTTTTGCAGTCCTTTCCATCAGACCCTTTCTAGGATGAAGGCCACTTGGACTTCGGATTCATTCACAAACCTTCCTTATACCAGTTTGATGATATCTCCCTTATCTTTTGGGGATATATCCTCACACCTAAGTCTCCATCTCGTTGCCAGCCTGTTGCTGAGGCAGGCCAAAGTCAGATCAAGGGGACCCCACAGAAAAGTGGTGTTTTCCCTGGGAAAAGAGAATAAAGCTTCCTATGCAAACATTCGGTGTTGCACAGAGAAGGAACCTAAGGAAGGTGGGCATACTGGCCCCCTGCAGGACCTTCTCCTCCCATCTGGTACCTGAGTGCTCTACCTAGATGGTCCTTTCTGTCTGGGCTATAGAAGAGAACTGAATCTCACCCAGCAAATATTTTCCTCTTTGGGGAATATCAGCCTCCTGAAATACCTTCCAGGACGCTGATAGTCCCATTGGAGAAACTGTTGTGAGCAGATTATGAGTTTGTTTGTTTCTCCAAGTGTTGTACAGGTGGCCCCTGGGTTAACAACACCCAGTTTAAGGACAACCCATAGTTAAGAACGGAGCCTATTGTAGCAAAATTCAAGTTAAATACACAATGATTTGAGTTAAATACACAATGGTTCAAGTTAATTATGCAATACTACTTATACAGTATTATACAATAATACTGCCCTGGCTTACATACAAATTTGACCTAAGGACAGACGTTGGGAAAAGAACTCATTCTTAAACTGGGGACTACCTGCAATCTCTTGCTCCAAAGAGAGTGAGCTTGTGAGCAGGGGCCAAAAGAAAGAGATCTGTTTTGTCCTTGCTTTATGGCAAAGCATTAACTCTGCTGCTTAGCAACTCATTTACTAAGTAACAGGCAAACCAAAGACAATTCATCTAATTGTTCGAAAAGCTTGTTGGTATAAAGCCTCCCTTACTAGTAAAATGGAGGAGTCTCACCTACCCATCAGCTCCACAGATGGCAATCAAGTACTGTACTGCAAGCAGTGAGATAATACAGCAAGGCCTCACTGACAGACAGGAACAGGAAGGCAGGGGCAGTGGGTGGAGGAGTTCCAAGTGCCCGGGAACCATGTCGTTCCAAGCCAGTTGCCTGCGTGTGGGGCCTGGGCTTGAATCACTGCTGCCGCCTCCCCTTTGGCCTCTCACCATAGTGGCTTGCTGGAGAGCACCACCCATCCTCTATAACAGCCACCCTCGTGTGATGGCAGGAATCCTCACTCTGGGCACAGCAAAAGTAAGTTGTGGGAGCAGCAGATTTCACAATGGCATTCTTTCCCCCTGTCAGGGCACTGTGGATGAACCCTTAGAGTGGCATGCTAGGAGACATACTATAACAAGTGGGTTAAGCCAAGTATTTGGGGCAGAACCCTAAATCCAATTAAATTAAATGAATTAAATGAATTAATATGTGTTTAATACTCTTTTGTTACAAATTACAGTTTGGCAACAACTTTTAAATAAACTTTGCAAAATGCACCCAAAACTTTATCAGAACAAGGAGAAGTATCTAACTGAGACTGATAATTTTGCAAAGCTAAGCAGAGTTGCGCCCAGCCAATACTTGGATAGGAAATCACTGGCAAATCCCGTAGCTTTAGGCTAGACTAGATAGTACAAAAAATCCTGAAACAAGATAGCGGGAAATCACTTCCATATTATTGCCAAGAAAACTACATGGATGTACTCACATTCTCACCAAGAGTTAAGCTTAACTTGTGGGAGTCAGTTTTCTCTTACTGACACAAGGCCTGTTCCCAAGTAGCCATCTGTAGTACCATACTACTAACTGCATGCGGGACTATGTCGATAGGTTTCCAATGATGATCTCCAGACTTGAGGAGGAATTTGCTACATGAAATATTTTCAAAATACTGTGTCATCAAGCCTTGATATGTAAATTAATTAGTAGGTAAAACAGCACTGCTCTCTCTCTGGGAAGGGCATTCTGTTGCTGAAAAGAGGTGGCAACACTTAGCTGATTTTGTCTGATTCTGAAAAAAACCTAAGCAGAGTGTCTGCCTGAGGCATACACTGTGGGCAATGCTGCAGCATCTGCTGGAGGTGACCAGCCTGGAGATGACTTGGTGCACTGCGAGGATCATCTAGGCTGGACTGCTTTGGCCTGCGCTATGGGGAATCTGGAGGCCACAAAGCCTGTGACCCTTTAGCCAGTGTTAGGGGGGAAGGCTAAAAGAAGGGTTCTCCTGCAGCATTGGCCTGAAGCACTTTGAGCCTACCCAAACTGCTTCACCGAGGCAGATTGCATGATTTTTCTTGTTGTTTTGGCAAAGCAAATTACATTGCTTCCATGTTTTGAATTGCAGCATCAAAGTGAGTCAGGTCAATCAGATATACAGTGGTACCTCGGTTCATGAACGCTTCTGTTCACGAACAATTCGGTTCACGAACAGCTCCGGTTGCAAAATTTTGCCTCCATTCGCGAACTCCGCATCGGGTTACGAGCAGGATCCGCGGCCATTTTCCCTCCCATGACACATGGTCGCGGCTTCCTGTAGGGAGGGGGACTCTCCCTCCAAGCAGTAACCGCCTCCCCACCCGCCTTCCTGTCCTCCACGCCAGAAGTCGCCTCGAGCAAGGTTAGCTTTCTCTCTCTTCGTACTGTACTTTGTGTCATATTTTTGCGGTTTAAAAAAAAAAAAATGGTTCAGAACGGATTAACCGTATTTACATTGAACCTTATAGGGAAATTTGATTCGGGACGCGATCAAAAATCGGTTGGCGACCAAATTCATAGGGGTCAGAATGGATTAACCATATTTACATTGAACCTTATGGGAAAATTTGATTCGGTTCACGACCAATTCGGTTCGCGACCAGAGTCGCGGAACGAATTAAGTTCGTGAACCGAGGTACTACTGTACATTTTTGTATGTTATTAATAAGACAAAATCTTTGCTATCTTGCGGGAAATATTAGATATAATTAATTCTATGAAATTTGGGAAAGGTCTTGGATCAGCCAGGTTTCCTATAGAATGGTTTCAAAAATATGAATACATTTTAGTCCCTACATTGTTCAGGATATATACCAAGTCTTTTGAAAATGGAGCCTTCCCCTTATTGTTCCATAAGGACTATATAACCATTATTTTGAAACTAGGTAAGGATCTTCCAGACTACATCCAAGTTATCACCCAATATTCTTGTTTATGTTGATGCAAAAATGTGAGCTGAAACTTTGTAATGTATGTTGCAGAATGTGTTCCCACCCGTCCAGCACAATTCAGTAGATGTCAAGCTTCTGAAAATATTAATCATAGACTCTTTAACAACTAAATCTGAGAATCTTGAAAATCCTATTGTTGTCCCAGGAACTCAGGGGGGTTCTAGCCTGGCATGCAGTTTTGCCCAATAAATATACCAGGGTGGAGATAATAAAGTATCTGCACAGAGTAAGGTGCCCGGGAATAATTTCCAGAGCAGGTACACATATTTGTCAATCAACACAACTTTTATACATTCTTGAAACAACTACATGATCATTGGCAGACAATAATTATTCACACCCTTGGGTGGATAAAACACTCCCAAAAGGTGGGCACCACTGCCCAAAGGTGGGTGCTTGTTGCTAAGGGAAATATGAGCTAGGTGGTTTCTTATCTTTAAGCTTGTTAGCGCAGGTGAGTGTAGCTGGTTCCTCCTGTGGGAAGGTATCACTGTACTGGCACTTCTTAGCTCTAACTGATAAGAAATGCTGTATTTAAAGAGAAAGGAATTTGGACATGTTTGCAACTTAATTATCTGCTCTGCTAGTGAAGGTCTGTGAAGGTCAGTTCTGGGCCATATATCTTTATGCTGCCTTCTTCAAATTAACCCTAAAATCACCATTACTTCACTATGATGGCTTTGTTAGATGTGGGAAAGGCTTTTAATATGGTACAAATAAAATTTTTGGAACACGTTATAAAAATGGATTTCCTTCAACATTTATTTCTTGGATTAAAAAGGTTTTAGTGCTTCTTTACAAATGGGATTACATCTCCATCAATTAAGACGTATCATGGCACCCATCAAGAATGGCCCACTATCTACTCTCATATTTAATCTGGTTTTAATTAATTAAATGTAATTTAATTAGGCTTTGACTTGTCTTATTAGACAATGTACTATCAAAGTATACAGGTGGTTGGAACTGAACTCATGTTCTTACTGTATACAGATAGTATTTCAACCCCTATTAATGATTATGAAAGTATTTATCCAACTTCATGGAAGTTGTACAACAAAACCTTTGTACCATTGGGCCTACATAATAACTTCTGTTTGGTTGAAATCTTGGCAAGCAATAAGTTGTAATTATAATCAAAGACTTGTTGTAGTCCCAGCATTAAAAGCAGTTAGGCATATTTGGATGTTATTGAGAAGGAAATAAAATGTGAGACTGACCTTTCAGATCATCCCTTTCTTAAAATGGTGGGTAAAAACTTGTTCTGAAAAAATGGGCTGAAAATTGGGCTAATATTCTTGACTTTTGAGATCTTACAAAAATAAGATAACCTGTCTAAATCTGTTGAATGTTAACATCTTAAATTAAAACATTTATTATGTTCTCAATTTGGATCAGATGCATTGGTGGCCTTGGAAATGCTGATTTTGAGTATATTAGACAAAGGTTTTTAAGAGATAACAATTACATTTTATTGACAATTGAAGAATTTTGCAAAACTAAATACTGATAACTTAGAAAAAAATAGAAATAGGGAATTGGGGTTATCAATTCTAATAAAACAATGGTTTCCAGTCTCAAAATGTTCAGTATATTTCTTATGATTTTAAGATGAGATTCATAAGTCTTAGGGTTAGGGTTCTGTTGTATTTACGCATGTTTAAAAAGGATTTGTTCCCTACTTTTCTGGGCGGGAGATGCAATAAATTTGAAAGCATATTAACACATATGATATGGTCATATCCTCTGGTTATTCTATATTGGTTGTATATTTTTAACATTGTGAATAAAGTTTTGCAGAGTGATTTAAGATACAAAGATGTTGATGTGTTGTTAAACTATATTCCAAAATTTGGAACTAATCTATTTATGAAGAACTTTGTATCTAATGCACCTGAATTATTGCAAAAGAGATGGTTGTATTTCCTTGGAAAAGTGACTAGTAAGCCTGATACCGAAGGTTGGTGTGAAGAAACGTGGGCAGTCTTTGCTTTTAAATTAGCTCTTTATCAACAAAATGGAAAGGCTGCACAATATGATTCTATCTGGTATGATCAAGCTTTTTCTTTTAACCATATATGATTGTTTGTTTTATTTTACTCAATTATTATTTGAGGTTTGGGGGTTTTTTTAACTTTGTTTTTTCTTTCTTTCTTGTATTAAAGCCATGAAATTATAAATTTTAGAAGCAAAATCCTTGCTAGTATGTATTAAAAAATAATATTAGAAATAGCACAGAAATCTGTAAGTAAAGGAACCCAAGTAAAGAAGCAGTTGCTTTAAATGTGCTTTAAGCACAGCATTAAAAATTCTGGGTGAATAAAAAGGTATCTAGTATTAGGCAAATTTCTCTTGGGCAAAAATTCTACTGTCTGGGGTTGATCACCAAAACGCCCTTCTCATCGTTTGTCACCTGTCCAACATCTGAAGTTGTTGGACAGGTGGCTACAGTTAATCTAGCAGTGTATGCTGGTGCTTACATGAGGTTCAAAACACTTCATGTGAATCATTTTCAAGTCATACATAGCTCTAGTTGTAAATATAATCTGGTCACACATGATTAATGGCTTTTACATTTAAAATCTGCATCTTGCATTGATCTTGGAAATACACTCAAAATTGAGGGTGTTTTGAAACTGGAGGGGTAACATTTTACCCTATTTTATTTCAAACTGTCTTTAAGAGCAGCCTCATGTTCAGTGTCCTGCAATAATCTAAATGAGCTGACGAGCATGTTAATAACTGTGCCAAGACGTTATTAATGAGCCCGGTTCTTCAGGGGAGTAGAGCATTTCTGTCCAATATAAGCCAACTACCATGGTGGGAGTGGATACACTGAAGCCTGATTAAGTCTGTTGCATATTTTTATCTTGTTGCACAGTTAATCTTTTAACGATAGAGTAAAATTGTAGCTATCTGTCAGTTCCAATAACTGTCTCACATGTGAGCTAACACAATTTTGTCTATCTCCTTGCATGTACATATACCTTATCCCCAGACCGTTCAAACTTGGAGAGGGCTGGGACAGGAGATCCATTTGGGTGAGGTGTCTAATTCAGACTTCTTAAGTATTAGTACATTCTGAACTTTTGCTTTTCTGATTATCAGTTCTATGTTCCATGCTTCCATGTTGGATCTTTTCTTTTGTGATTCAGCCTTCAGTCTATTTTATGTCTCCTTTTTGTTCGTTTGTTTTCAGAGCTTCAGAACTTTTTCTGTAGCCCCATTGGCTGCTTCTTCTGTCCTCCATTTTTCCTCCTCACTGGAATTATTTACAACTGTGCTTTTAATATCTTGTTTAGGACCTCTCAGATATCTTGAGCATCTTTGCCCATTAAGCTTTTTTGTCAAGTTAGAGGGTTTCTTAAAATTCACTTTTTTTGCAGTTCAACGGTTTCACTACACTCAGTTTAGTTTCCTTTAAAACCAAAAACTACAGCAGTACATGGTCATTTACTTCAAAATTTCTGTGAATTCCACTTCCTCAACTAAAGCTTACCTATTAGTATCAAGTCAAGGATAGCTGAACTTCTTTTATCTTCTTCCACCCTCTGAAGCCGAGAGTTGTCAGGAAGACAAGTCAGAATTTCCCAGAAGGACCATGCTTGGCAGAGTTTGCCATCCAAATATGGTCAAAGTAATTAGTCCATCATCACTATAATTCTATGCCTCTAAAAATTGCAATTTGTTTTTGAAGGCATCATCCACATATTCTCTTTGGTTAGGAGAATGGTAGTGGACATCAATAACTGTTTTGTATTTATTTCTGTTCCACATGTTTTAACCCAGATGCTCTGTACAGCATTTCTAAATTCATTCATATAGACTGTAAGCAGTAATTGATGTTTTAAACATACTGTACAATGCAACTCTTCCTCCATTCTATAGCTAATTTTCATTTTAAATAAATGGCAGACTTCAGTTGCTGTAATCCAGTCATGAGAATCACGGCACTAGTTCTCTTTTATATTTATTAAATCATACTTTCCCTTCTATGATAAGAGCTCATCTTTTTTTATTTTCTATACTCTGAGCATCAATGTATAGACAACTAGGGCCATGAACTGTATAAGCGTTATGTTTATAACATAAAGAATTTTATGTTCTTTCTGATTTTTCTTGAGTGGTTTAAGAAGCCACATTTCAGGGACACTTTTACTTTTTACAGTGCACAAGTCTTTATCTTAAGTCCTTACTTCATAACTTTTGTTTTCATCCTTCACAGGATTCAGTTTAAAACCCTCCTAATCTAGTTCAGCATGATTTGGCCAAAGTACCTTTCTAGCTGTCTATGTGAGGTGCAACCCATCTCATGCCAACAGTCCTCAGACCATGTCCCAGAAACCAAGGCCCTTCTGTCAACACTGTATATATAGCCAGTCATTAACTTACAATATTCTTCTTTCCTTTTCTGACCCTCTTCCATCAGCTGGATACATATTGGGAATACTATTGAACCTTTAGGATCTTGAGCTTCCTTCTGAGACTTTCAGAGTTCATGGTCATATGGTAGTAGCTGTTCTTTGCAATATCGTTTGTCCCCACGTATATCAGCACAAGGAGATAATTGTTAGTGGAGTTGATATGTCTTGAAAGTTGTTCCAAGATCCTTGATCTTTGCTTCTTGCAGATAGCATACTTCATACGTTGGATCAATATAGATTTGTTTAAATTCTTTGTAGGTATGAGTCACCAACTACCACAACTCTTCTCTTTGTCATCTTACAGGGCACAGTTGCATCCACTCTGTCTTCAGGGACCTGCCATCCTTTCTCCTGCTCTGTGCTGCCTTTTTCCCTGAAAGCTCAGAGTCTCTTTCACCTGCAATGGCTTGAAAACAATTTCTGAGTTCTAGCAGTGTTGAACCTGATAAATCATCTTCCTTTCTCATTGAGTAAGTGTGAACACTTGCTGTACCAATCCTTTGACTTTTTCTTCAAGGGCTGCTACAAGCCTGCATTTGCTGCAAATATATCCCAGGATGTTTTCAGGCAGAATAACAACATGTCAGAAGCATTGCTGGGCACAACTGCAAATTCTTGTCTGTTCATTCTCCAACAACATCCTTTGGACACCACACACTACAATGTAGGAGATAGATAAAACAGTAATAAATATGGAATATGAATAAGGCAAATTGATTTCCAAGGAAAACTGCAGTCTGCCTTGGGAAGAATCAACATGAGCCACCATGCCCACAGATGCAGCATGCTACAGCATCCCTGTGAGTCTTCTGGGATCAGTGCACCCCATTCTCTGCATGATTACTTGTGTTCAAAACTGACAGCAGCATTTAGCAGGTCTGCAAATGCCATGCACTCTCCAAAGCAGAAGCAGACACAAGAACAGCTTGACAGTGAGAGTCCAAGTCATATTTTTTTCAGGGAGGTGTGGGGATTCTTCCCAGCAATGCCAAGACGGAGTTTATAAGGAGACACAGGACACTGCAGACATGGTGTGGATGCTAACACTAAACAAAATTATGTGCAGATGCACCTATGTTCAGATCCATTTCTCAGAAACCAAACTGCCAAGCCCCCTCTTTGTGGATCCTCTCCACCACCTCTTCTTCCCTTTAGCTGGATTTATTTCATCCATGCTACCATCCACTTAGAATTAGCTGTGGCAACTGCTAATAACATCAGCCCTGAGCATTGGGTATCACCTCTGCAAAAGCATTGCTAAAATACAACTCCAGAGAACATGGGCAGGAGGAAACCACTGTTCAACAGTAGCAGCAATTGTGGCAATAAATAGCTTCATATTTGCAGAAAATGTGAGCTGAACAATGTCTGCACTGGTAGGAAAGGCAATGAAAGGAAAAAGTGGCCTCCCAGAAATTGGTATTGCTTGGTGTCCTCTCCACCCAGCATGAGAGATGCAAAAGGTACCCAGAGAAGTAAAATGAAAATAGCCTGCTGAAAACAAGTGGCATTTCCTTAAACCCTCTCAGAGCACCTGGGGCTAAAACTATGGGATCCCTGAGTGCATGGTGGGAGGTTTGGGCATTTAAGGGAAAAAGTATTGCATCAAGACCATGAGAAGTGATAATTCCACTCTATCCTGCATTGGTCAGACCATACCTGGAATATGGTGGCCAGTTCTGGTTGCCACAATACAAAAGAGGTGCTGAGGAACTGGAAAGACTGCAGAGAAGAGCAACAAAGTTGGTGAGGGGCTCAGACACTAAATCCTACAAAGAGTGGTTGAAGGAACTTGGTATGTTTAGCCTGAAGAAGAGAAGGCTAAAGGGAAGCATGATAGCAGTCTTCCAATACCTGAAGGTATGTCACAGGGAAGAAGGTGTGGATTTATTCCCCAGAGTACCTCAGGGTAAGACAAGAACTGAGAGCTGTTAAGCAATGGAATAGCCTGTCCCCTGAAGTTGTGGGTGCTCCATCACTGAAGGTTTGCAGCAGAAGTTGAATAAACATTTGTTCAGGATGGTATGAGGATTCCTGCTTTGGGCAGTGGGTTGGACTGGATGACTCTGAAGATCCCTTCCAACTCTATGCTTCTAGGATTCTAAGTGGATGCCTTATGCCTTGCAACTGCTTCTTCCATCCCTTTCCATGTTTTACAATCTTGAATCCCCTCCCCAGATGCCCTGCCTGTTTTTGGAATGCAGCCCTCCACATACTGTGCAAAGCTAACAGAACTTGTCTACCTTGGATGGAAGTGAATGGAGACCATGCAAAGCAATAAAGTGATAGCACACTGCACTTACTCAGAGGCACTCTTGTTAATGAGCTGTTAGTGGCATATATGTTAAGCAGAGCGCAGCAAAGCTCTCAAAAACGCTGCTCTCAGGAAAATTACACATCAGCATGAAAGCTTGTAAAATGCAATGTCCATAGTTTGCTTTCCAAAGAAAATCCAGTCAGAAAATATATACTAACTGGTTTTTATTGATAAAAATGCAAAACTTCATAAAATACAAGTTGCATACAAAATATAGGAAATAACAAAGACTTCTTCTCATCTTAGCATCCAAGACTTATCCACAACAAAGTCTCTAGCTAAAAAACACTCTCAGAGAAGAGGTACACTACTTGGTTATTAGTTACAACTACATAACCTATAAAAACCTACATGATGAACTATACACGACTGACAGGCTGGGCATCTAGCCCTCCCGTTATATGCCCACATTTGTTAATCTGTGGAAAATTCCTTTCTTACGTAGCCAATTTTTAAACTCAAGACTCATAAATTCACCCCCTCTGTCTGTCTGCAAACTCCCCACTTTATATCCATGTCTTTTTCAACCATAGACACAAATTCTTTGAAATGAGAGAATGCTTCAGACTTCTGTTTCAACAAATAACAAAACAATATAAGCATTTGACACGGCAGAAGCAGTAGCTATCTTGGAATACAGTAGTCATTTAGTACTGTCTCTTGATGCCCCTTAAATTGAATCAATATGATAGGGTATATGTGTGTTTTTCTGTGTACATTGGTCTTGCTGCTTTTTTTGCCTGGAACCATCTGTCCATAACTCCTAACTTGTAAGCACCTCCTAACTTGAGCGTGGGTTGTGTTGGCTCTAGCATTCTCTGCCGTTCAGCTGCCACTCTTGGTCTATATCCCATCCACTCATGCACAAGAGTGCTAGGACGTCCCTTTGTGGCACACTGCATGCCAAAGCAAGCAAGCAGCTTCAAGGATGCTGCCTCCTGACCAGTGTAGCATGAAGTCAGATCAGTTCTAAGCACTGAAGGCCATGGGCCCAAATTGAAAGGGGCCTCTATAAAGAGCCTGCCACATGAGGTCTCTGCACACAGTGTGTGGGAAAAGAAATGGTTAACATTATTTGCAGAATACTGAAGCTGCCCTTGGACCCTCACCCCCCCCCCCCTCCTTCCAATCTCTTACTTCTAAGATGTCCCCTGTGCTGAATTCTTATTCAACTTCGAACTGACAAACTGTTTTTAATCTTTTCCTTCCATCCAGCTTGGGGATTGGGAAGCAAAAATCAATACTGGCTGGCAGGTGATCAAGCAACTTGAGACTTGGGCTGAGAAAGAGAAAGAGCGAGAGAAAGGACAGGAGGGTGAGGGGAGGTATGACTAAGTAGCGTGAATTACAGAGGCCTCCGATTTCCCCGTGCCTCGGCCTTGAGCAGGGGAACAGTCTCGTTTCAATCAGCTTGTGAGTTCACAGCTGTCTAGGGTACCCTGCTGAAAGGCACACGGCTTTCTCGGGTGATTACAGCATTCTGCGATCAGTAAAGGGAGCCATTGTTTCACTGGTGGTAGAATCTGCCTTTCAGCACCAATTCCATGGTAGACCTTAAAGCCTAGGCTGGTACACAGGATTCTCGTTCTCATGATTCCAGAAAGTTTCAAAAGGTGAGGTGGGGAGAAGAGATCTGAATGGACATGGCAATCTAATATGACAGGGAGAAGGAGTTTAGTCTATCCAATTTCCCAGTGCTCAAAGCTTTCTGCTTGTGAGGTATGAATGGAGAAGTTTCAGACAAGACAGAGCATTCTGGGATGGTAGTGTCAAATGAGAATGCTATACATCTATATCCCTGTACAGTATGTTCAAATTGGTTTCAAGGCTTAGTTTTCATTATGAACTTGGTCTCAGGGGCAGTTCACAGGACTGAATGTATAACATTCCTAACACTAACAAAACACACAGGTCGAAGAGGATAGTTTTATGCCCTCCTGGTGTAAAATATGCCATTTGTATGCATAAGGAACTGTTTTAAAAGATCTCACAGAGTCTTTCCAGAGTCGGATGGTACCCAAATCAAATCAACAAAATCTCTGAGAAAGGATAATAGCTTAAGCCTAATATCAAAGAAAACAACTAATTTGAAGAAAGGTTTGGACGGTTGTTGTTATTATTAGTATCATTTAGATTTGCTATTGCCGCCCTACTCCAAAAGATTCTGGGTGTCTATAACCAACCGTCATCCAAGCGTTTCTGTGTCAGCTGTTTTCAGGTTCGATGTTGACTAACAACCTCTATGATTACAGTTAGCTGCAAAAAAGTTGACCTTGCGTTTAAGATGAACTCCTCAAAGGAAAAATAGCAAAAAATTATAAACGCAGACAAAAAACAAACACAATGTCCAGTTTCTTTACCTTGTTTGGGCTCTTTACATCAATTAATAACTACTGATTACAATTAATTATCTGTAAAACAGGGTATCCTATATATAAAAGTAATTAATCTTCCATTAGTATATCCAACTATTTTCTCTCACCCCAGGCCACTCCTACACACAAATGCACAAGCATACACAGGGATTTTCTTCCCTCCTTCCAGCAAAAGGAGCAGAAAAGAAGAAAGCAGGATGGATATGGGATAATGGGGAGGAGGACCTGCACTGGACAGAGGAAAAAAGAGAAATGGTGGATTCAGTTGGATGGAGAAGGGAAAAGGTAACTGTAGAGGGAAAGAGAGAAAAGGGAAATAGCCCTTCCTGAACAACATCTCTTCTCCAGACAGGTTTCAGATCTCTGATAGTAATAAGGTCTGTCTGTCTGCCTGTCTGTTGGCCAATTCTCAAAAGCATCCCAGCCTTTCAGCAGGGGGATCTGCAGTCCTCTGAACCTCTGGACATTTGCTTGTTTTCATCAGTGTCTTATTTGCTTATGAGCTTCTTCCCTTCAAGTCGCAGGTCAACGTTTGGAGAAAAACTCATCATTGTATCATGTAAATGCATAACATGTTCTCCTCATTCAGTTCCCTCCTTTCAGAATAGAATATAATTTTTATTAAGGTCACAGACCAGAGTTGCAGATAGAAGGACATTAAAAAAATAAAAATAAAAACAAAACAGTATAGAAAATATTACAATTGGTGATGGATTCATCATTGGGCAATCAAAGTCTGCCTGATTTTACAAGCAGTATAACAAAATTTGGCTACGTTCAAGGAGACTGAATTGTACTGATCTCATAACAACAACTGTACTTTAAAAAAATCAGACATTAAAAGAAATAAAATATAAAGAAGTATGGTTATAGTATGACTTACATTTTTTCTACAATCTATTTTTTTCCTAATTATCAAAAACATATATCATAATTTCATTTTTTTTCTGTTTCCTGCAAAAAGTTGATAAGGGGTTTCCAATCAGCATTAAACTTAGATAACGTATTTTTTCTAATCAATGCTGTCAATTTGGCCATCTCTGCAAATGGATCTTCACCATCCAGCATATAATAATCTCGCTGCAGTTATCATGTATAAAAACAAAATCCCATAATTTTTTTCCAACTGTTTATCAATCAGTCTCCCGCAAAAAAGCCTCTGGTTTCAATTGTATGTTGTTGTTGTTGTTGTATATTAATCCTTAACATCTTCTGAATTAGTATATGTAATTGAGTCCAAAATTTTCTGTCATTTTTGCATGTCCACCAAGCATGATAAAATGTCCCCTCTTGTTTATATGTCCAACATAAATTTGAAGTACTTTTATACATTCTAGAAAATTTTTCCGGTGACATATGCTAGCGACACATCATTTTATAAAATTATCTTTAAGATTATAACATAATGTAAATTTCACATATTCTCCCACTGTTCCATTTGTGTATTGTAACCAAAGTTTTTAGCCCATTTTAATTATACATTCTTTCACTTGTTCTTCTTCTGTTTCAAATTTCAATAAAATGTATACATTTTAGCAATAACATGTTCATCATTTGTACACAGTTCTATTTCAAACTCAGTCTTACGATGCTCAAAACCAAACGTTTTGTTATCTACTTTAAATTTTTCTAGTAATTGTACATAAGAAAACTATTGACAAATGTATCCTTCTGCCGCCAGATCTTCCCTTGATTTTATTTTGCATCCTCCTTGACAAAATTCTAGTCACAATAAGTTATCAGTTCTCTATGTCCATTCATAATCTGTCTTTGTTTCTGCAATCCTTGATAGATTTTGTTTTTTCAAGTATTCATCTATTTTCTCCAAAGGAATATCATGTCCTTTATACAAATTAGAGTAATACTGATGAAACAATTTTTGTATAGTCACATTATCCATTAATACAGTATCTCCCTCTTGAAGTTTCTATATAATTTTCTTTTTTTATCTTTTCTTAATTTATATGCTAGCCATTTCCCTGGTTTATTTGCAAATTCAATTTTTTTTTTGCTTTACATAATTCATTTTTATTTCCATTTCTCTTACTGTTAGCATCAATAGCTGTTGCTGTAAAAGTTTAATTTGATGAGAAATATTTATCTTCTCTGGAGATTTCTTTAATTCTTTTTTTTTATCTCATCCAAAATAGCCTTTGTTTTCTTTTGCCTCTTCTTTTTGAGTTCAGTATTATTTTGTACAAAATAACCTCTAATAAAAGCTTTACTTCCTTCCCAAGCCATTCTTAAGTCAGTGCCTTTATTTAAATTATTTTTTAAAAATTCTGTTAATTTCTTTTTACAATTGTCCACTTGCTTTTTTATGTAACATTTCATTTAATCTCCATCTAAAAGAACTAGATTTCCTTTTATAAACCATACTCACAGGATTATGATCAGAAAAAGTCTCAGAAAAATGTGATGTTCTGTCCAGTTGTGGGGAGATCACTCCATTCCAATCCCCCATCAAACACCAATTTTCATAAGAAAAACCTATTAATCTCTCCATAAGTCATTTGTAAAAAGTCACTTTATTTTCATTTGGGGCACAAATTCCCAGTACCATAGTCTTAATCCTATGTACAGCAACTTCCACCCCAACAAATCTACCATGTTTATCAGTCAATCCAAGTTCTGGTTTTAGTTGGGGATTAATATATAAAACAACTCCATTTCCTTTTTTGGTTCCTGCTGAGATAAATTCTTTGCTCAATTTTTTATAAATCAAATATTTTGTATCCTTTTTCCTAATTCGAGTCTCTTGTAAGCAAATTATATCTTGTTTTAATTTTTTTAAGCAGTGAAAAAATCTCTTTTGAGGAGCATTTCCTCCATTTATATTCCACATTAGACATTTGTATTCCATAATCAGCCAAAAATTTAGAAAAGTCAACACCCATAGCACCTCTTCAGAATCATCTCTTCCAAATTCCTTTTGCAACTGTTGTGGTTTTTGTATAATTTCCTCTGTGACCTCCATTTAGACCTCTTCCAATTCTTCTTTAAATTTTTCTAAAAATTCTCTCACCTTCTGAACAGAATTCAGTTGAAATCTCTGCTGCTTAAAAGTAAAAATCACACCCTCTAATTTGTCCCAGCAAAATGGAATATTTTTCTGCTTTAGTCTTTCAGTCAAGAAGCAGTATTCTTTTCTCTTACATAGAAGTCTAATAGGGATTTCTTTTAGGACAATTATATCTGTTATAATTAGATTAAAATGCTGTTGCAGAACTTGATCCCTTGTTTCCTTCCTCATAAAATGCACTAGAACGTCTCTGAAACATTTCTTGTTCTGACAAATCTTGAATTTATTCTATAAACTTTATTCATCTCTGCCTCTGTGCCTTCCTCTTCACAATCCAAAAAAAATTGTCAAAGCTTGTATAATTTTTTCTCTAATATTTTCACCAGAATTCTCTGGGATTGCTCTAAATCTCAGACAAAATTCTTTCTCCCTCAATAAAGCCAAATTATCCAGCATTCTCTCCAACTCTCTATCTATAACTTCTGTTTTACTCTCCAAAATTTCCATTTTATCATTGACTTGTTTTATATCTCCAGATATTTGTTTTACAGAATTTTCCATCTTTTCATCTATTTTTTTTCAAAAACTGTAAATTTAGTCTCAAGTGACTCGGCCAGTTTGTTGCCAAGCTGATCAAACTTTTTCTGAAGTAAATCTAATAGAATTGCTTTCTCTGAAGGCTGTTCTAGCAACCCTCTCCTCCCTTCCATACGTGCAGCGCTTTGAGTCATCATTATGTTACAATCCAAAAGTGAACGTCTCAAACAAGGGAAAAGGGAAAGACAAACTCCTCCACCCCACCTTTCTTCCTCTTTTATCTTCCTGTGCATTTGATGCTGTAATTGCAGGCAAAAGTCACCTCTGCATCTCCATGGTTAGAGTCAGGCACTCACTCTACTCATGTTACCCTTATCTTTTGTTTTGTAAATTCCACCAACTGTCTACAGTCTTTAGTAATAAGCAAAAAACATTCCCACAGAGGTCTGAGTCAATTGCCTAATTCAATTACAGTTTTGCCAATGCATTTTCATAGAAAAATTAACCTTTTAAAATTAACTACCCTCTTTATCCATTTTAAGCTTTCTTAAATCATCTCCTGTTTGGCTTTTTGCCATATATCCTTTAGTCTTTAAATCTTTAAATTTTCATTTAATTTTGTAATCCAGAAAGAAATGAAACTCACCAAGAGGAATCTTATCTGCCATAAAAGAAAATCTCAATCTGTAGATTAATTCTAAATGTGGCTAAGAAATGAGGTTTGGCTGCTCTTATTAGGCTATAATAAGTAAAGTAAGCCTCGTAAATGCTATATCATGGCTGTGGACTTAGATGGAATCCTGTGCCTCCCAGCTGCTCAACTTGCAAGTGAACCACAAAAACTTCAGTTCCTGCAGTTTACTTATGAGGAGCAGCTGTCTGGAGAGCAAGTGGGTTATTTCACAATCTCTCCTTTGTCAGGAGGCATTTCGTTGCCGCTCTGGGTGCTGATCTCTGCTGCGATGCTGTCTCCATTCCTTCAGAGACAACTAGACCACCATTAGACCTCACCAGAAGCTATATAGTATATTATATGTTGGACTTTAAATTCTTTTTTAATGTGTACATTTAAGTTCCTTTCTTTTTGGTTTATCTTTAATATCTTTACACACATTATTTTGTGGATTTTTTCATTTTCTCTAGTTGTTTGTATATTATAGTAAAATTAATATGTTTATAATAAAATTATTAAAATAAAAACATGTTTATAATAATAAAATTAAAAGTCCATCTGCCTCTGCTAATTTCTAATCTGCATCCATTGCTTTCTGTGCCTTTGATGCCAGCTGAACACAAAACAAATCTGCAATCATAAATGCTTTAAATTGTTTCTATTCATCTATACCCTATATACCTATATACCCTATATACCTACATACCTATACACCTATACTATATAAAAAACTTTGTGTTTTTTAGCTCAGTATTAAAAGATGTGCTAAGATATACTTCTATATTCCAGAACTCAGCCTCTGATCTGATAATAGACTTATCAGCTGCCTAAATAGGTCTTGCAGGAGATTGAAAGCCATGTTGAACAAAAGGTTTGTGTGGCAACTCCCATACTACTGTATTATTCTCAGTCACACCCCATCTGAAGTCATCACTGGCCTTAAAGGAACAAAAATCTCCTCACCTCCACTCCACACAAGAGGAAAAAAATAAAACTTGTGCATCCATCTTCTTAATTTATGTTATATGCATGTGTCTTCTTGTAGGATATATACATAGAGAAAGAGAGAGAAGGAGGCACATATGTGTATGTATGTATGTATGTATGCTATGAGTAGGAGCTACCAAACCCTTCAATCATCATTCCCCTTAAAAGACTTGTAAAATAATAGTATGCTAGTGAAGACCAGAAGCTGGGAGGAAGGGTTTGATGAGCCAGGAATTTCCACCAGCAAGAGAACAAAGAGAGCTGCAGCATTACAAATGAAAGGCTCAATTTTGCTTTGGTTTCAGGTGAAAATAGCATTGGATTTTTTTAAAAATAAACAACCTTACAGTTTTTGAACACAGGTGATGCCATGGGTGTAAGGTTTACCCCATTCAGCTCCAAGAAACTCTCGTGACATGTGTGTTCAGCAAAGAAGTTTACTAAAGCGTAACATAGGTAGCTACAGACAAAGCCAGGGTTGGCTTGGCATTGCTTACACGGTACTTTATAGTTCCCCGTTCCCGCGCTTTACCCCGTTGCTTAGTTACAGATTACCCACAGTAATCCCCCCTCGCCCAAATGGCAGATTCAATCCGGTTCTTTTGTCTTCTTGATTGCTGTCTATTGGTTGTGTGGCTGTTGCCTTTGTTGGGCTTTCCTGTTGCGCTTGAAGCCAGGCATTCTCAATCGCACGTTGATTGCTGTGCTTCTGAGCCGATGTGCTTCCCTTTGTCCGCAGCGCCTGAGGGAAGCCAGCGGCAATATAAAGTATCCGCTTGCGGTTGGAGTTAAGCGCTGCCACATGTCAGCAATCAGTTCGTGGTCTTGGCTAACTTCCCCTTTTTTGCTGCTAGCGCCTGGGGCGGTGAAATTGACTAGGCGAAGCTGAGCAGCGGCATTTGCCTTGCCATGCCATGCCGTGCTGGCTGAATCTGACAATGGGATCATCCAAGCATAGTTCAATTGAGGGGGGCTCCTACAGCTCTTCAAAAAAAACAAAACAAAACACTCCTTTCCACGCTTTAGAGTTGCAATATCCATCCATTCTTATGGTACTTTTCCTGAATCTGACCAGCAATTATCTAGCTTGGTTACCACTGAGATCTACTTAAGCTCACCCAGTTTGAGTGCACAGGACCTGCTAACTTGGATCCACACAATCCTCCCTTGATAGACTGTGCCTGTTTGAGAGCCATCCATGTTTGTTCAGGGCTTGTGTATTTCTTGAAAATAGATTCTGCTTCTAGTCAGGGATATGTGGTGTGGAAATGTAAGAATGCAAGAAATGAATTGAATTGCATAGATCAGAAACAGAGAATGCCAGCTTATAGATTAAATGCTTCCATCTATGGCTTCTTCTGGCCTCCCTACTTTCCCTTGGTCCAAAAGGGAAAAGTTCTTACCTTACCCACCCCTGCCCAAAAAGCCTCAAAGTTCTCTGCATTCTCCCATAATAATGAAGCCAAATTCATCCAAATAGTGCAGTAAAATAGGTACAACTTGAAAGAACAGTAGAAAATAGTTATTTATCAAGGGGGCTGAGAAAAAGAAAAAAGAATCCCCGAAAAAGCTTTTGGGCTGAAAAGACCTCAGTGAAGACTTTCCAGAAATGGAATAATATTCTGCCTGAAATTATTGAGGATTAAGAAGAGCCATTGCAAAAAAAAAAAAAAGTGGACTGGGGCCATCTGTAAATGGCAGTCAGCCTGAGAAGAAACAGCCTTTGCAGGAACCTCCGCAGGCTGGGGATTCCCCATCACTGCTCTGTTTGAAGGATGGCAGTACAGCATCAACCATAGTCAGGGAGCTACACAGATCTTTACTGTGTTAAATGAAAGCAGACTGCATTAAGATAATCGTAAGCCCAGGGCCACCTAATAACTACAGTACACCAACAATATCAATAGTTCTTTGTGGCTTTATCTCTATGATTTATATCCTACCCTTTGACTTACAGCAAATTTAAGAATGTCTGCAACAATAAAAACAAAACACAAATATTTCAAATATCATAGAAACAGTTAAAATCACCCCAAGCTAGCTCAGATCAGAAAGGCCTATAGAAAGGGTAGCAGCCTTTGAATTGTGCAATGCAGGGCCAAAATAGGTCTGCTAAATTTATTTGAAAGTGGATCATCTACCAATGGGAATTACAGCACCGCTATGTAGAAGAGGAAATGCTTGTCAAAGGAATACTTCCGAGTGTGACAAAACACTGGAATGGAGATTTATCCTACACAGGAGATTCAGCATCCCTTTTCTTCTAAATGAGGCTGGACAAAACCTTGCAGAGATTCAGAACACTCGGCCTCCACAGAGAACAATCTAGTTTTGACCAAATCTCAGGCCGCTTTCAAATATGTCTCTGTGTATCAGCCCAAAGAGGCTTGCTCTGGAGCTACTTTCCCCTCCCTACCCAGAAAATCCAACTAACATTTGAAAATGATCAGCTTGGGAACCTTTTTTTTAAGCCTCTGGTTCTATTGCTCTTAGTCCCTAGAGCGTCATCCTCTAACATGGTAAATTCTCCAGGAAACATGCCTGTTTTTCTGTTGTCAGTTCTGATCAGAGCAATGCCAGTGGGGAAGGAGGCAGTGGGTAGGGCAGAGGCAGGGAATTGCCCTGAGCCTCCCACACAGCTAGCCAGCATGACGAGGAATGCCAGCTCAGTAAAAATAGCCTCAGCAATCACATTTTATTACAGACAAGTTATTAAGCTAAGGTTACTGGAAATTGGCAAAAGGAGAATGATGGTGTGGGAGCAAAAAAGGGAGAATTTATTCAAAGGCTGTGAGAGGGATGAGGGGCATCTCCAGCTCTATCTCCTCTGGGGTGCTATCTACTGGCATTTTCCCTGTACAAGCAGCATTAACATGGAATACCTGTTCAAAAGCACATTATTTATGGTTTGTTTTCTCCCCCCCCCCCCGCCACCCCTCTTCTCCTTTCCCACTGGTCATGTAATCTTGTACATATGCATTGGCTTGACCCACATATCAAGAACCGATTTGCATCAGATGGGAAATGTAAATACAGCCACTCACATGTTTTACCTCTTGCTGACAGTACTGAATTGTTGGAATATGTGTTTTAATTATCAGCTTAGCTCTTGCTCTAGGGCAGTGTTTCTCAACCTTGGCAGCTTTAAGATGTGTGAACTTCAACTCCCAGAATTCATGCTGGCTGGGGAATTCTGGGAGTTGAAGTCAACACATCTGAAAGTTCCCAAGGTTGAGAAACACTGCTCTAGGGGGAGGCAATTTCCCATTTACAGGAAGTCTTGTATCGCCCAATATCCCAATGCTTGAGATTTCCCTCTTTCTCCTAGAGCTAAGTTCCTATGGAATCTTGGCTCCATCTTCTCTAGTCATTTCCAGGACCAGTTTGCTACTCCCCCATCCTTATTACAGGCAACTGAAAATAAATTTTAAAAGATCTTGGGTATGTGTATTGATGAAATTCTATTTCTCTTAATCTACAGGCAACCTGGTCTTGTAGTTTTCTGGAGTCAAACCGAAGGAGATCATTCTGGACGCATTTGATTGTTGAATTTGAAGCCTCTTTCAGAACAGAACTTTTAGGCTAGGAGATGGTTGTTTGGCCTAGAAATCATTACTATTGCTAGGAATGGTATCAGATACCTGTTTGTAGGCTCCTCGCTGAGTAGTTTCTAGTGAGTACATTCAGTTGATCTGGCACCATCTCCCACTTTCAAAAGCTGTTCTATGGCTGCTTTAACCCTGTCTGTAACCTTGGACAATAAACTTAAACCTCCTACAGAAAGCAAATTCAGAATGCCAACAAGACCTCAGAGGGCCAAATCATATCCTTCCAGCCAGCCTCACAGAGTTGGAAAGAGCCATTAAGACTAAGCACTTGCTCAGTGCAGGAATTCAGATCATTCTCCCCTCCACTGTCCCATTTCTGCTTGAAGGAAAGACTTGCTTACCACCTCCTCAGTAATGAGTTCCACTGGGAAACTGCTCTTTCTCTTATTTAGTTATTTATTTATTTATTCAACAAACTTCTGCCACAATCAAAACAACTCTTGGCGACTTGGAGTATATATAATACAAAAATTAAAATGTCCACAGTTAGGTTATAACCAATCCCAATCATCATAATAATAACCTCCAATTAAAAAGATTTTTTTTAAAAAACAGGCTTTAAGGATAACAAGAAAAACCCAGAGAGCCACAAGAGAATACAAGAGAGTACAAGGAGGGCCTCAAGTACAAGCTTAAGAAATGGCCCTCTGAAATAATTTTGTTTTTAATATTTTCCAAAAACCCATCAAGAAGCTGTTCCAAAGCATTAGCACTGCCATAGAAAAGTTGTGCCTTCTAGTTTCAGCCCCCCTCCCAAACCTCAAAAATGTAGAACTATAAGCAGTTTCTCCTTGGATATTCCAACAGGTCGGGCGGTGCATGCAATAGTCTAACCAGGTATAAAGTGCATGCAATAGGTAGTAATGGCAAAGGATACTGGAGCCAGGTGCTCCTGCCCCAGGAAAAGCTGTAATTGGCACACCAGCTAAGGCTGGGCTTCCCTGCTGGTAAGAACTTTATCTTAGAAAGTTTTTCCCATCATATAGTTGGAAAGTGCCATGCTATAACTTAACACCATTATTCCATTGTGTGTGCTCTGAAATGATAGAGAACAAGAGTTGTTGTGGACCAGGGAAAGGGGTATACAACTTTATTTAATTGATTTTGTTCTCAGAACAAAGCAGGATGATCAAACATGCTCTGCAGAATCATTGAAGAGCCTATAGGGGCAAGACAGATATCAAAGTAGCATCAGATATGATAAAACATTATTTTATTGTTGCAGGACAGCTTGCTTAATGTAAAAGATTACTTAGTGAAAATGCAATATTGATATTCCCTGTAACTATTTATTGTTATAGGATAGACTTTCTATTTAAGATATTGATGTTCCCTATTAATACTTGAAGACACCTAGGATGACTTTGGGACAAAAAGAGGCAGAGGCCCTGCCGTTGTTGTAGATCACCTCCAATACCGGCTAGCTCTTAAACATTTCTTGGTTAGCTATCCCTTTGTTACATTTTTCCTCTTGCAAAGCAGCACCGTTCTACTGGCTGCACACCAAACAGGTGTCACGTTCTGTTCTGACCTGTCCTTTAGACTGTACAGGACATGCAATTATGAAGAAGATGGTGATGATAATGATGTAGCATGGCCATGTGGCCACGGCCACATGGTCATATTTGATTGCTTTTCCTTGTAATATGTTGAGACAGTTCTTCATTTATGTTCCATTGCCACAAGGAGATTGCAGGTTATCTATACAAGCCCTCTCGCCTCTGATTGTTCTCTTTATTATCCATGAGCGATCCGCACTTTTTCAGGAATCTTTCGTTTTTCTCAGTAGGCTTCACACAGGTAGCATTCCAGACCTTTCTGATCTCTCTTGTTTCTCCTCCACTGTCCTGATCTTTGCCTGTTTTCAGCTATTCCCAAACTCACTGTGCCCTTGTGTAGAAGGTGGCTGGCAAGAGGGGTCTTAACTCTGCTGGCTGTGCTCTTCAGCCCTGCCTCTATCCTGGATACACAGCACAACTTCTGGTAATGGGTTAGATAGTTATTTCCCACTGTCACAGCCATATTTCTGGAGGAAGAACATGCCTTGGCCTCCTCTTCCTCTTCAACCCCAGCTTGTAAGAGAAGGAGCTATCAGAGCCTGAGCAATGTACTCACTCATAAACAGAATAGAATTAGTCGTAATCATCATAATAATGAAAGCAAATTCTGTATCTTCTCCTCACTCAAGTAACTTTGAAGCTTGTGGCCAGAGAACAGCTACCCTATCTCCTAAAGCAGTGTTGTCCAAACTTGGCCACTTTAAGATGAGTGGACTTCAACTCCCAGAATTCCCCAGCCGGCATGGCTGGCTGGGGAATTCTGGGAGTTGAAGTCCACTCATCTTAAAGTGGCCAAGTTTGGACAACACTGTCCTAAAGGGGAAAAAAACCCTTATTTTTAGGGTTTTGATCATCATAAGAAAAAGTAAAACTTTTCCTAAAAGGAAAACGCCTAAACAATTACAACTGGATGGAATGAGGCATTTAGCAATAATTAAAACAAATCAACAGAAGCAAAAAAAAAAAAAATCAGTTTCCTATAGAAAGCTATGGGAAGACAGGGCACAGTTCTGCTGGGCAGGATTACATTAATACTGTACGGTACAAACAAGAATTGGACCAACTGAAAATAAAATCTGTGATACAGAAAAAAAGAGGCAACTGCCTCAAAACAGCCTCAGAACTTTTCCAATGATCAAAATCCATAAAACGGACTAGCACTTCTGAGAACAAAGTAATTCAAATGCAGATCCTGGCTTAGAACTTTTACTTTTCCCCTGAAAGATCTTCCCCAGCTCGTTTCTCCAGATAGCTGATCCCCATAGACTACAATCACAGCTTTAGAAACACCTTCCCCTTAACTCCTGATGAATCCCTAGAGATTTGGGATCATGGTCCTGCCTAGAGACCCTTGTCTCTGCTCTTACCAGGGGCCCCAGGCAATCCATTCTGCCTACCTGGAGTCACTGGTTCCCTATCGAAAGCAGGCCTTGTACCCTGGCCCTCAGCTGCCTGCTCTCTTACCTCTGGTCTTTGGAAAATTCAGCTTTGTTCATGTCATGATTCTAATGGATGCATCAAACCTACCGACCACTTTCCTTCGTGGTGCTGGATAGAGGAGGGATCACCTGGTGTCCTACTTTCCATCTCTATTATGCTGCCATTGTGTACATAAAAGGGTTAAAGCTGGAATAATGAAAGGCCCTTTGGGACTCGCCATGTTAATTACCCATAGTATTATTGCAGCAGCTCTGGAAAGTTCTATGCCTTTTGATATAGTAAGCTACATAAATAATGTAAATTCTTGCCTGTTGTTCATGTCTCTTTCTCTCCCTGATTTCGTCTGCCTTTTGTCCCATTTTGCCAGTTAACTGTTTGAATGTTCAATAAATAAGCATTAAACTATATTTTTACTAGCTGAAGTGAGAGGCAGGTGTGCTTGCTCTGATCTGGATATAAGGATTGACTGGGAGTGTGCTCGGTGCAAACTAAACTGGAAATTACCCACTATAATTTCCTCTCAGCTGAGCTTTGCTTAGCCTTCTGCTTCTGGAAACTAGTGTACCAAGCCAACAAACATGGCTGTTTCCAATCCCCCAACATATCCACACTTACCATTTTGGCTGCTCCTGTCCTCTGTTCATGTTGGCTTGACTATAAAGAAAATCCTGCCTGTTAAACACTTAAGTCATGGATGATTTGTTAAATAAGGATAGATTTCCTACTGATAAGACTATAATTTTTCACTTTGACTTATATTTTATACCGTGCTGATTACAGTTGTTGATATTTGTACATTAACTTGTTTTTAATAATGATCTGTAGTTTTAAAACGACCTAAGTTATTCAAATGCGTAGACCTAAATTATTTTGAGAGTTTATGCTTAATTTTAAATTGATGATGCTTGTGTATTTACTTTGTACTTTTCTTTTTTCTTTATACTTCTGTTTTGATACAACAGGTAGTCCTTGCTGGTTTGGATCCCATTAGGATTTTTTTTTAAAAAAATATTTTTCTATCTGAGCTTCCTCCTTGTTTTATTGTTTTTATTAAGACCATCAGTTCTATTGTTTCACTGATTTCCCAGGCACCTCTAGTAGAAGGCTTTCATCCTCAGCTTCTGAATAGCCCACATAACTTAGAGAAATGGTTTGCTAATGGAGTGGCTGTGTGACTTGTTTATCATGGGTGAGAAGTCTGCAGATGAGCAGGCTGTACAAAGGAAAAGTAACATGAGTAAATGCTCATGAGTATAGGGAGGCTGTTTGATAAATGCGCCTGGGAAGTTGTGCAGTAGAATTCTGATTGAAAGGGTATGAGAAGTGGCAATGAGAATATTTGGGAAGTGCAGTGTGGCTTTATGACAGGCAGGGCATGTACACATTAAGGTTTTGCTCTTTAGCAGATCACTGAGAAATGTATGAATATGAGAAAGAAATTATTGTATGTTTGTTGATTTAGAAAGTATACAATAAAGTGAATACCCTTGAATTATGGAATTTTTGCAAAAATATGGAATTGAAAGTTAGCTGCTGAATGTGGCAAGAGCAGTATCTGATGGAAGGAAAGCATGTGGGTTAGTAAAAGAAGGATGTTTAATGAGCCTAGTTTCAGAACCAAACGTTGTAGGATATCACTTGATAGTTTGTCCAGCTTGATGAGTAACCATTGATGAACGCTGAATAGAGTTTTCAGGCTAGTTATGGACCCACCAAAAAAGACATGTCACTTACTTCTTTTAACTTGCTTGGTTCTTAGAGCGTCACCACTAGTTTCTGTTCCTTGTAGCAGGGAATCATAAGTACTACAATCTCTTTTTCAGCCTCTTGCAGGAACAGTTGTATCTCTTTTGCTCTTCAAAGCTATAGTCTCTCACTTGTCATTCAGCTCAGTCTTGAGGACCTAAAAACTCCTACTCAGTCCCAAAAGTAAAGACTGTCTTCTATGTCTCTTGTTTATAGTGTCCCACTAGTCTAATGAGTTTGCCCCTTCATTTGATTGTCTTCCTTATAGAGAGTCACTTTCTCTCTCATTTGTGGTTGCAGTGTCTCCTTTGGTCCAACAAATCTTTGTCCTCTCTTATGAGCTGAACTGGGGCCACTCTTTTCTTCAGACTTTGCTCCAGGTTTGCTCTTGCTGCAAATATATGCCTAGTTGTTTTCAGAAGTAGCACAAACATGTCATAAACCTTGCAAGTCACAAATACAGTCATGTTTGCTCGCCTTCACTTCTGCTTTAACAGAATCTTGCAAGTCTGAAAGTGCAAATCTCCTGCCGTCTCTTTTACAGCCTGTTAAGTTAGGGAGGTTCCTTTCTGAGTTTCTTTCTCTATCCGTTACACAGTTGCGGGCTGTGCCCCCTCTTATCTGATTGTTCCTTAGGCAGCATCTTCCCTGTCTCCCAAGGTCATTCCCACATACCATGACATTAGCAGAGCCTTACAGCCTCACAAGCCTTCTGAAGACGCAGAACAAGCCATTCAGCAACAAGTAATTGTTTTCTCCCTCCTGCAAATTGATAAGGACTGGGAGCCATAGAAGCTACTCAGTAAAAAGAGCAATTACAGGGCTACTTCAAAGTTCAGCAGCACTTACTGAAGTATAAGGGCTGGAAAATAGAGGATAATATAGGTCTAAGTGTAAAGTAAAAGGACATTAAACCCTGAGTAAAAGGAACAGAATTCCCAGTCCTTAAAGCTGAAGGCTAAGAAAGAGCTGTGGTAAAACTGCGTTTATTGCTGGACAGGGCAAAGGGGAAACTTCTAACTTTGTTAAGTATTGTCACTGTTAAATTATAGCTATAACATTGTCACTTAGAAATATATTATTAGGCACAGATAAGTAGATTAGTTGTATATACTAGGTTTCACAAATTAGAAGTGTATATTTTGAATAATAAACCAACTTTGTGTAAATATGAAATGAAAGTGCTCAGCCTCCTGGTCTGTGATATGAATAACCTTAACATAACTGGAACTCTCTCACAGGCACTTTCAAAGCAGAGAAGAGCAATGTTGGATTGCACCTTCTAATAAACCAATACTGTACATGAATGCATTGGGTGAAATCACCTGCAGCTTCTCCTTCACCCCATTTTCTGCCCCATTTCTATCCTGTAGTTATGCCACCCAGCAAGCTCGAGAAAGTAGTGTGTGACAGGCTCAGGACAAACACAACAAGTCATAGAAAAGGCCTAACTGGTATATCTTCTATTCCCCAGGGAGATTTAAAGTTATAAAGAGATATTTAAAGGTATATCCTCCTGCTAGGTAGCTGGGAACACCAACAGTCTTGAATCTTCGAAATGCAGAGCAATAGATGGAAGCAAAGTGAAACATACAGTGTAAAGTAGAACACAATAGTAAATGCAAAGGTCTGTACTGTAATTACGTTTTTAAAATGTATTTAAGGGGAAGGGAAATGAAATAACAACTGGTTTTATCAACTCCAATGTTGAATCTATATAGTAATTACTATCTTAGTAATTAAGGACAAAAACATGTTGTGCCCATATAGCACTTCCTCTTTAGACCTAAATTTTGATGCCACCTGAAATATATTTTCAACAGGTGCTGACAAGCTTTCATGTTGATTATTATCAGCCAATCAGAAGAAAAATCTCTATGGTATCAAATTCAGTACTTTACCTCAATTTAAAAAATCCATTCATCATTCCATACATTTTCCAAGCTTAAAAGAACAAAACTATCCTCCTCTGGCATAGTTGTAGACACGTCCAATGGAGGTACTTTCTTTTTTTTCTATACCCACACACAGGAAAAAAGAATTGGGAAAAAATGGTGGAGGTCTACATATTGTACACAATCAACTATTTTATAGCGGATGTGATGCGAGCCAACCAAACCTGCATTCTACCAGTCTTACAGCAATCCGTGAGACATGGATCCATCAGGATTATTATTAGGATTAATTTTAAAAATAGCAATAGGTTTAACCATTAGTTGCAATTAGATACAAAACTATACCATAGGATTATTATATGACAAAAAATAACAGATAATGACATCAACAAAACAGTCCAAAAGATGCTTAAAATTCCTTAGCTCTCTAACACCAGACTGCATATAATACAAGTGACAGCACAGAATTTGGCTAACCTACTGGCTCATCTTCAAAAAGGTAGCTTTCTATTTGAGAGTTCCCTCATAAGAGGTGTTGTGTTTAAGGCATGAGATTCCTCATTGAAAGGGCAGTAGAGAAGAACATGACAGATTCAACTTCATTTAGATTTACAAGGGCAAATTCTTTGGTAGTACTTTTATTGTTGTTTGTCATCTACCTGACAGGAGCACTGAAGGCAACACATTCAAGCAGGCAATTGTGAATGCCTACTGGTGCTTGCAGTTTGTGGGGTTAGGTAAGATGCTAGCATAAAATTATGTTTCATAGTCCCTACCTAGTGAATCTAGAAACAATTTACTTCTCATGTGTGCAACTGTTACTCTAGTCATTGTTTGCAAGATACATATAAAGTAAAATATGGGAAAGCTCCTTTAAGAGTGAATTCCCTACCTTCAAATCCATTTGTTAAAATTAGGAACAGCACTGGATTAAAAGGAAATCCAGATTCACTAGAGGGCTGATTTGGGTGATATCAAATCTGGGCTCCTCCAAAACACACCAAAACCAAATCTGAAACCTCTTTATATTTCTACATCAAATGTCAAATCATTTATCTATGGTCCGAACCAATAAAACACAAGACTTCTACATCTGTTTCTCTGAAATTGGACAGTTTTCATCCCATCATAACAAGTTCTTTGTTATTTTGCAAATATCACCCACTTCTATCAAACAGAAAAAAAGGTGGTAGATATTTACTGGTCTCCAGTAATATGAACTGGAAACATGATTAGGTGAAAATAGTAATTCACATCTGAGATTTTAGAGATTAACTGTAGGGTATCCTGCTTTTACATTAACAATTATTAAGATTTTTGTTTTAATTTTTTAAAAAATGTTTTATTTTTGTGAAATGATTTTTATTTGCCCTGACAGGTCTTCAAGAGGCAGCTGGCTCCCTCACAAGAGATACAGTCCTGTCATTTCTAATGCGATAGAAAAAACAGGGTGAAACTAACCTCTAGTTAGGAATAATGCCTCTGCACTTTGCCATTTTGTTTCCATGAACCGCTAAACTGTGTCAAATCTAAAAGAAGCTTGTTGAAATACAACAACTTTGGGTACAGATCCTAACAGCTTGCAGAGTAATCTTTTACTAAAGGACAGAGCATTACAAGAATTTTAGCTTTCTGAAGTTAATGACCGGCAAGACTGTAACAAATTAGTTCCATGGCCTGTTGGAATGTGAGAAAAACAGCAAAGCATTCTGAACTTAATGTATTTGCCTTCAATCTCTCATATTTCATTTGAATTATGAACTTCTGAAAATTTCATTAAATCCTTGCACAAGGGGAAAAAGATTTTTATTCTGGGGTTCAACTCACTGAGAACATGCTAGACTACAGGAAACAGACAAAAAGAGGTCTAACCTTTGGAAATGTAGCAATAGGACCAATTTTGTCTTCCTAGAAAAACACTGAAATGTAGAGAAGCCAAAACAAGTCAATGCATTTTGATTTTATTTGGAAGTTAATTACTTTACATTATCAGAGAGGCTTTTTGGTACAGAAATCATAGCGTTTGTTGAGGCTTGGTTTGAAACTCTGGACTAGAATTTATGGGAGTGGGGAGGGAAGGGGGATGGATTGCATGGGAGAAAGAACCTGCCCTATATAAAGTATTGTGTCCTGAGCACCATTTTCAAGCCTTATTTACTGTGCACTGCTATGCATGAATTTTCAGAATTAAATTCCATTGAGTTCAGTGGACTATAGGGACTACAACAATTACAATCACCATCACTGCAACAATAACAATAAAGCTATTATTAAAACTTTTTGCAAGCCTAAACTGAAAAGATGTATCTAATTTTATGAAAGAAAAAAGTGGGAACTAGTTATGACTCCAAAATGTCCTATGATCTAGGAGTGAGAAGTAGACATTTCTTTCCTCTGGGCCTGATCAGTAAATCTGCAAACATGAATTGTCTTTAAAATGGACACCTGTGGTTCCTCATATAGCTATGTTCTAATTTGTTTAAGGATTTAAGACCAGTACTTTAAACTGAAAATTATTATTATATTATTATGGTTGGTCGCACAGTCAGCCAGATGTTTAGACTGGATTTGGCACTTTTATCCATCTATCGAGTCCTTCCCAGGGACCTGGGATAGGCAGTTGTGGTTGTTTGATGGCGTTAGAGGTATCATCGCAGGATATAAGCTGTTCCAAGTGAAGCTGCCTTTTGCAATTGACCGATGGTGATTTTGTCAATGCCGATGGACTTCAAGTGGTGCTCCAGAGGTTTTGGGATTGCACCTAAGGCACCTATCTTTGGTACTATCTTTGCTTTCTTTTGCCACAATTGTTCCATTTCTATTTGCAGGTCTTTGTGTTTTGTGATTTTCTCCAGTTCTTTCTCTTCTCTTCTGCTGTCTCCAGTTATTGCAATGTCCACTATCCAGACCTTTTTGTCTTTCTTATCAACAGTTGTTAAGTCTGGGGTGTTGTGTGGCTGGTGCTTGTCTGTTTGAATTCTAAAGTCCCAGAGTACTTTAGCTTCTTCATTTTTTATTACTTGTCTGCTTTGTGGTCCCACCAGTTCGTGCTTGCAGGCAAATGGTATTTCTTGCAGATATTCCAATGCACCATTGTTGCTACTTTGTCATGCCATTGTTTGTAGTCAGTCTGTGTGGTCTTCTTGCAGCAGCTAACAAGATGGTTCACTGTTTCTTCAGCTTCGTTGCAGAGGTGGCATTTGCTGTCTGTTGCTGTCTTCTCAATTCTGGCTTTGTATGCATTTGTTCCTAAGTGCAGCCAGAATTACCCCTCTGTCTCTTTCTTCAACTTTCCTGCTCTTAGCCATTGGCAGGTCTTCTTGTTACCTGCTTTGCCTGCAATTTTTTGTGTGTGCTGGCCATGTAATACTTTGCCTTGCCATGTCTCTTTTCTATTCTTAATCTGGTCTTTCTTATAGGCCTATTTGGTTTCTTTGGTATTCAGTAAGCCTTCATGGTGTACTAGCTTCAGTGCACCTTCTTCACAGTCCTTCAGATATTATTATTATTATTATTATTATTATTATTATTATTATTATTATTATTTCCCCCCATTTTTTATATATTATGGTCAACTCAAGGTGGCAAACATACCTAATACTCCTTCCTCCTCCTATTTTACCCACAACAACTCTGTGAGGTGGTTGGGCTGAGAGAGAGGGACTGGCCCAAAATCACCTAGTGGCTTTCATGCCTAAGGCAGGCCTAGAATTCACAGTCTCCTGGTTTCTAGGCCAGCACCTTCACCACGACACCAAACTGGCTCTTGCTATGGCAACCAGTGCAAAATCTTTCAATATGGATATGATACAATGCTATATGCACTTTAGCAGCCTAGTTGCTGTTGGCTATTCTTCAATAATAGTCCCACATAAAACATATTGTTGTGGTCTAATTGTGATATAAACAAGGAATAAATATTTTGGCAGTTGGCACACTGAATGTAACCACACAAAATTTTGCAATGCCATCTCTGCCCAGGGACCATGCTAGATCAAGGAGCACTTCCAGACTATGAAACTGATCTGCCAGAACCTTTTCTATTCAAGAAAATGTTGGATTCTAACTCCAAAGTCTGATTTTCCAGTGACCAATGGCACCTTCATCTTGTCTGGACTTAATTCATCATATTCATGTTCATTCACCCTTTCATTGAACCCAAGCAAGATTCAGACATATTTATTGCTTCTTTGGAGTTAAGTAACAACAAGCCATAGAGCTGAGGGTTACGATCAGCAATGCTGCACAGTCACCTTATAATTTTTGAATAAATAATAGAGGACTGCAGGGGCACATTTTGTACATGTTTGCAGTATGTACTTTTTAAAATAAAATTATAAAAATATAAACTTACTTCCTTTTTCCTGTGGCCAAAATTTCAGCCTGAAGTTCAGCCATAAAAATATTGCTCTTTTTCAATTTTGCAAAATTTCTTGACAATCGGGTGGAAATACAAAGAGAAAGTCTTTCAGCCCAACCTTCCTTTTCATCCACATGATGAATCCAGTCCTAGGTAAGACATGTTTTCCCAAGGAGTGACCTCGCATTAAGAAGTGAAATCTTTAGGTTAAGGCAGTGCCTCCCAAACCTGGGCAAATTACCCCAAATTGGATAAAAGTGGTTTTTTCTTTGGGTAACAACACACAAACCCATTCACAAGAGACATTTAAATTGACTTAAAGATTGCCACGTGTACCAAAATGTATTCAAAATTCTCCCAAAGTATCCCTATTAAGATGAAAATCAATGAAATTACCAATGGTAATTTGTTGAAATGACATAGAGCTCATTCAATGCTATTGTTTTTATAATACAGGTAGTCCTCAAGTTACGGCCATTCATTCAGCAATCGTTTGAAATTATGATGGTGCTGAAGGAAGGGACTTACAACCAGTCGATGAAGCTCCAGCCATTGCAGCACCCCTGTGGTCACGTGAACAAAATTTGGGCACTTGGCAAATAGCTTGTGCTTATAACTGGTTGCAGCATCCCGCAGTCACGTGATCACCATTTGAAACCTTCCCTGCCAGCTTCCCACAAGCAAACTCAATGGGGAAGCCAGTAAGGGAGGTTGCAAGTCACTTGGGTAAGTCTCCCCCACCCACCCCGGCCTTTCTTCTCTTGCATGCACTGCACCTCCTTCCCCCCTTCGCTCACTTGCATGTACCATACCCTTCTTCCCCCCTGAGTTTTGGGTAATGAAGGAAAAAGTTTGGGAAGCACTGAGCTAAGGTCTATCTTTGCTGTCACTGTCTTCTATTATGGATTTGCAACCTAAAGTGATGGAAGGAGAACAGCTTACCATCCTTCTTTGCAATGCCTAGATTGGAGCATCTCTTTCTCCTTATTTTGCCTGTAATTATTACAGCAGTAAATCTCAACCTTCTCCAATATTATACTCTCCAAATTTTTCAAAATACATCTCCCCAAAAGTCCCTCTAAAACAGTAGTCAAATTAGTTCCAGAAAATTGAAATTACATAATATTAGTAAAGTGATAGCAAAGTTCCAAACAGTCAGCAAAAAGAGAGACTCAGCAGCTAAACCATCCTAAATGAAAAGATTTTTCAAGCAGATAAAACAAACTAAAAAATTGAAAAACCTGTGGATTTCTTTTTTAAAAGTGATAAAACGAAGTTCTGCAAACAAGAAGGCTCTCTTCCCACTGTGGCTGAGCCCTGTGTACGTCAGGTCACCCGGGGGTGGGTGGGGGAATAGATCAGGTCTCAAGTCAGGCAGAGCTTCAAGTGAAAATGGAAATGAACAGGAGACTCCTAATGCTTTTTAAGCAAAAGCAAGATACGTCCCCAATGCCCAGTCCTGCTTGTTCATTTATTTAGTAACCACGCAGCTGTATTTTGCATCATAAATAAAATGAAATACATGTACTGCAGTCCCTAATTCTTTTTCTTGCCCTGTCTGGGGTTGGAGTATCCCCTCCCCCACCGCCCCCATTCAAGGAACAAGTGTGGCCCAGAATCTGAAAAATGTTGGTCTCCCCTGTGCTTATCTCACTGGGATCTAAAACGAAATCCAAAAAAGAAAAAAAAAAGAGGTAGAGAACATTTCAATGGAAAATGGCTAGATGACGTATCTTCCACATTGACAGAGCTGTGTGAGAAACAGCCAAGAGTAGCACTATGTTCAGTTAGCATTCATCTCAGCCCACTGATTGTGATCATTATCCTTGACCACCAAATTTACAGAAAAGACATTTCTATGGGACTACACCATTTGCATTTCACTATTTTAATAGAGATGTTTAACTGTTGGTTTCTCTAAGAGTTTTAAAATAAAAGGGCATTCTTCTGTTGGAAGTTGTATTGCATAAGCTCTGTTCAAATGAATGCAAACCGCATGCAACTGTGTAGCTCCAATTCACTTGAAGGAGTCTGAGCAGGAGAATTTCACATTAATACCAACAACTTCTGATTTTTATGAAATCTCCCTCTCTTCCTAACTAATTGAAATGTTTCTCACTCTGCTGCTGCACCCTGACATGGGTGGCACTCTTTGATATAAAATCAAAACCCATCCTTCAGGGTTTCTTGTACACTTTAGGGCTTGATTTTCCCACTCAAGGTTTCCTTTGATCATCAGGGTTAAGTGATTCTTTCTTTCCATCTGGTTGGTCTGCCACATGGCATTGAGTGTCTTCTAAAAATAAGTCACATTAAGTGAACTTGATAGCCACTATTGCTACTATCACCATCATAATAAAATTGAAAAATAATGGTGGAAAAAACACTTATCAGTATCTCTGTTCTCTCTTTCACATCACTTGAGAAGTTTGGGTCTGGATCTTTTTTGCTAGAGATAAATGGAATATATACAAGATAAAGTATATAATAAATATGTGCGTGTGTGTATGTAGGCAGGCAATTCACCTGGTGAAGTTCAGAGCATTATCAGGTTTATGTGTGCACGGAAAGCACAACCCTAGTGGCATAAGAAACAAGTTATGTGCAGACACAGAGCAGTCAAAACTGGAGCCATAGTCAGCCAGTTTTTGGCAAGACAAACTATATTCTTAGCAGGATAAAGTTTATGGGAACCTCAGCTTGCTCACTTGGTTCTACAAGTTTGCAAGATCCTTTTTTTTTTTTAAGGTGAAGAGCTTGGGGAAAAGTGGGAGGAGGCAAAGAGGAGCTCAGTGTTGGATCTGGAAATGGGTACCTGTGTCATTTATGGAAAATAAAGGGGATTGACTTAACTCACTGCAGGAAGAAGAAAAACCGAAGTGACTTTAGTTTGCTCACATACCCACACAGAGCCAAATATCTGAAAAGATAAATGGTAGCTAGAGTTTTCCAGAAGAAAAGGGCTATATATCATGCAAATCCCCTAGCCATAGTCTAGGTACCTAAGGGAGGCAACATTGTTTAATCTGAGGAAATGCAAACAATGGGTATTGTCTGCTTTATTGGGTATCTTCCACATATCCAGATTTGGGGCATTTTCCAGTATACAGCTTAGAGACAGAAGGATGAAGGCATATACCAGATACAATTGGAGTGGGTCACTGTACACATTTAGGTGCAAATGCTAGAATTAGAGTGCCTGAAAGCATAGAGGAATCAAGAAACAGTGTCTGTCATCCCAAAGCAAGTTCAGTGTACACATCTTTATTTTACACCACCACCAGCTTTGTGAACAGATCGTTATTCTTTTCCTTTTTATGAATGGAAAACCATAGCAATGATCAATTGTGATTTCCAAGGACCATCCTACAGACTTCTTTGAATCTCTCATTTAGATAAAAAACACTCCCTTATAGAACAATAACAGTTGTTTTGTATTTATGAAAAAATATTTGCTGTTTTATTTGGAAACAAGCATTTTTGTCACCACTGACTAAATTCCTACAGTGTGTAATACATAAAGGTCTAACCAGAAATAATAAATTCACCAAGAATAATTCAAATTGTAGGTCTGCATTAGTTCTGTAATGGTTATTAAAACTGTGGGAAAATATAGTATATACCAGTGGTTCCTAAATATAGGTCTCTTTATTTGATTTCTACAGCCACCCATCTCAACAAGTGACTCTTGTTGGACCACACTTGTGCATTCATGAGGCCAAGGATCAGGATTAATAGGGGTTATAGTGCATTTCTGATTATCCATAATTGGATAATCTATTTCTGATTATCCTATTTCTATTTCTGATTATCCACAATTGGAAGCCAGTAAACATTGTTCATGTAACAAAACACTGCTATATGGGTCTATCCATTAAGAATGAAGCTTTTTGAGCTCACTAATGTCTACTCCCAGATTGTAGCCTGTACAGCTATAGCTGTGTCATCACAGTAAACTATTGGTGTAATAGGCAAAAACTGCTGGAGACTCCAGTTCACTTCAAGAGAGCTTGCTCAGAAGACTTTACTGCTGGGTGATACTCAATTATTGGTTTAAACAGTTTTCTTCTGACAGATTAAATAAACATGCATATTAATTAAAGGCTGGGGGGGCAGTATAGATTGCTACTTATTATTTTTTAACTGGTCATGAGTGAACCAACTAAATCAATATTTCCAAAACAAGGCAATGCAGACTTTCTAACAGTTCAACGCAGCAGGGCTCTTTTTCCAAATCTGATTAAGAATGTACATTGTTGATATGGGATTAATTGAAAGGATTCATTGGACAAATTAATCCAAGTGATATATTCAGCCCAATGATTATACCTTTGTGACTGAACATTGTACAAATGCTATGTGTGCAATCCGTTTCGTACACTAGTTCATTAGACTCCGCACTCAGGGGCATGGAGGTACAGCCCTGCAGTTCTTTAGGTAATCTCTAGGCAAGCACAAAAACTTTCCACTTTTTACCCCAGCTAATGGACATGATCAATGCCAGTACTCAGCTTTTTAAATCAGTTATATTAAACTTAGACTGTAAGGGTAGTCTTCTCTTCCACAAGCTAACAAAGCCTTAGTCATTTACACCCTATATTATAAGGCAAATGCTGGTAGAGGAATAATTTTATTGACTTTTTTCCCCAGGCCTATAGTACTGTAGTTTTATAGATTGCAGTTATATTGTTAAAATACAGTCTTTCTGGTTTTAGGAACTATTTTGTAATGGCTTTAGTTTCATTGCGCTTTAGTCTTATATAGTTTTAATATGTTGTAATGCCGTATACTATCATGCTATTTCCCTCTTCCACTTGAGATGTTTCAGGGCCAGGATTGTTGCTTTGTATTTTCTGTTTGTCTGTCTCTTTGTTTATTTTCTGCCGATCATTGACTGAATAAAGATTCCTTGAATACATCCTATCTCTGAGAAAAGGTTTACTTGTAAATTAGTAGTTTGGGTGGAAAGGCATATACAACATAAGAGGAAATATTTGCAAAATGCAAAGGCTGTTTGGAAAAATTATTAAGGAGAAGAGCAAGGAATTTGGGCTCAAGAGGAAAAACAGTTTTATGATAAGCCTATAATACAGTGGCCATTAGACCAGCCTGGATAGTACCAAATGTTCTTCCAATTCTTATCATTTCCTTATCTGGTTGGTGTAGTGCTGGTGGTTTTGCTGCAAGATTGGTGAGAAATAACTGGATAGTGGTATACACCTCTTTCCCTGAGGTGCATGGTACACAGAATTTTATATTCCATGTTATGGTTAAGTATGCATTTGTCAGCCCCACTAGGTAGACCAGACTAGGAAACTGACTCACAGGAAGGCTAAAACTACTTTTATTGAGCTTGACTAAAATAGCAGAATCTTTCAAGTCTGATTGTGCTATACCTCCTTATACTTCAATGAACTACAGAGGCATCTGCCTGAGCTGCTTCTGAATGTTATTTTTATATATATATAAAAAAAATTCCCTTCTCACCCCTATGGGTGGTATGTGTCTTCCTCAATCTCGGGTCCTCTACCAGAGGCCTGGGAGTTTGAGGGTTCTGCGCAGTATCTTAGCTGTTCCTAGCACTGCACTCTTCTGCACAGAGAGCTCTGATGTTGTTCCTGGGATCTGTTGGAGCCATTCTCCCAGCTTAGGAGTCACAGCCCCGAGTGCTCCTACCACCACTGGGACCACTTTGGCCTTGACTTTCCACATCCTCTCTATTTCCTCCTTCAGGCCCTGGTACTTCTCCAGCTTCTCATACTCCTTCTTCCTGATGTTGCTGTCACTTGGCACTGCTACATCTATCACTACCGCTGTCTTCTGGTCTTTGTCTACTACCAATATTACTAAATTTATGTAGCTGCCCATCTCACATAGGTGACTCTGGGAAGCATACAAGAAAACAATCAAATAAACCATGTAAAACAGTAATAATACAACAATTAAACATCTAAAGCAGTTAAAACACAGATATAAATAAAACCATGGAAAACTAGACCAGTAGCCTACACACAGTATAGCCATTACAAGCTCCCTACTTCCCTGGGATCCCCAAGCCTGTTGAAACAACCAGGTTTTAAGAGATTTGCTAAATATCAATAGAGTTTGGGCTAATCTCACCTCGGGGGGAATGATGTTCCAGAGGGCAGGTGCCACGGCAGAAAAGACCTGTTTCTAGGTCCCGTCAGATGGAACTTTTTAGCAGACAGGACCCATAATGTGCCCCTCCTGATGGACCTGATGGGATGGGTAAATGTAACCTGGGAGAGGCAGTCCCTCAAATAATCTTTGTGATCTCATTGTTCTGAACTTAAAAAACGTTTCAGCCCCTTTTGCCTAAGTAATGATTCCTGCATATTAGTCAGTCTGTCGGTCGGTCTTCTCTTACTGTATCCTTGAATATTCTTTGATTGCTGTCTCATTTTATTTTCTCATACCGCCCTGGAATAAAGCTTTAAGGGCTCATACAGGCACGGTCATTGCTTCGGAATCCAAAGAACCTGTGACCCAACCCTGCTGGGCTGCAGACCCAGCGATGCAGTTGGTGGGTTGTTTTGCTTTGTTTCAGGTGTGCTTGCATAAATGGAGCGAGGAACAGATTAAGCTTTTTGTTCTTCTTGCAATCAATTTATTTTCCTCTGTGCTATTGCTCATATCCCATCATCCAGAAGATAAATTAAACAAGCAAACAAAAAAAGATGTTTTAGAAAAGTCAAAGTTATTTCTGACTTCATTTGCACTTGGGAAGTCCCCATGCAATACATCTTGGGTACTCACAGAAGGTACTTATAAATAAGCTAGGAAGACACAGTTCAGTAGGCTTCAGGGTGACTAGCTAGGGGATAGTTTTCTTTGCAAATGCAGTACCAGATTTGATTCCTGTATCTCTGCAGGCACCAGGCATCTGCCACCCTGGCAACAAGCTCCATGCCTTCTACAAATGAAGAAACAGCTTTCTCCTACCTCCAGCTTTCCTATAATTAACCAATAGCCCCAAGAAAACCACAGCAGGAGACCAAAGGGACTGAATAGAGATGCAGGGTGGTTACTAAAGGTAATAAGGATATGTCTCTTATCTAATCAGTGCAATTGGGAAAAGGAGGAGGACAGAATAAGCAGTGGGATTAGCTACATAGACCTAAGGAAATTGGCTGGCAGATCCAGCCATGCTTCAGAATAAGTCTGAAAATCTGCCGACAGTGACAGTTTGAACAGCAAATGGATAGAATGGAAAGAGATCTTAGAGGTCATCCACTCTACTTCATGTAAGATCAAATCATGCAGGATACAGTGACAGCAATCTGGATAGAAAACTATCCAACCTCTGCCTTAAATACCGCCCATCAAGAGTACTCATAATCTCAAAGGCTGTCTGGTGAAACCTCTTATTGTTAGCAGATTTCTCCTGACATGTAATTGAAATCTGCTTCTTGCAGTTTTTATCCATTAGTTCTAGTTCTACTTCCAAGAGAATGTGTTCTGTGGAGACTTCAGAAATTCAGGGAATCTGACTTCCAAAACAGATTCACCTAATTTGAACCTTCCAGATCATGTATGTAAATCAGAAGGAGGGGCTCTTTTAATCTGTAACTAACCAAAACCAACATGTACCCTGAGAGTTGTATTTTAAACTTTTTTTCTTTTCCTCAGGCGATTATGTCCTGTCATTCTCAGAAGCATTTGCAATCCCATTCCCAGGTAATTACTTTCTGTTGAAATAACTGCAAGGAACTTTAAATGCAGTCTTCAGACCACTTGTAAAGAACATTATAAAAATAATTTTGTGTAGATCTATTATTTAAAGTTTACACATTGTTACATTACTTGACATAACAAAATCTGAACTGTTCCATTTCTTGCATATTCAATTATGTTAGTTATATGCCTCAAAACAGTTTTCCCGCTCCCCCAATTGTGCTAAAGTTTTGTTCCCAAAACCAGGGTTTACACCATCACTCACATTTGTATCATTACTGAAAAACCAGGGTTCTTATTAACAGCCCCAAAGGGATAACTATCCAAAGTCATTCTAAAACATGTTGGGTTTGCTGTAGTCATGTCCGATGTTATTTTTTTCATGCTTCTGTCACAAGAAAATGCCTCTTTCATAAGCTTGTATGCCATATCTATTTAGTTGAAACATCTGTTTTAAATGATTTGTTTGTTCTAAAAAAATTATATATCACTCCATCTTTAAGCAGTTTAAAAACAAAGCAAACAGTTAAAACAATTGATATAAACATACATTAAATAAGTCTGTTCAAAATAAAATAAAATTGACAATAAAACCATAACATGGACAATAAGAGCAGTAGAATACAGTATCACAACAGTATTAGCATACTATTACAAGTCTAGGAAAATAAAATTTGCCTCCAAAACAACAAAAAATATGGCATCAGACATATCTTACCAAGGAGGGCATTACAAAGTCAGGGTCCGTCTGCTGAAAAGTACCACTCTTGGTAAGCCATCTCCTGCATCTCAGCCTAGGAACTTACCTGGAACAGGCAGTCAAGGTGAGGAGTCTCTCCAGCAGGGAGACTCTGAGAAATATCAGAGCTGAACACCTTCTCTCTCTCTCTCTCTCTCTCTCTCCCCCCCCCCCCAGGAAAGGTAAGTCAATTATCTTTGCAATGAAGGCAGTTTAGGGGTGGGGTGGGGGGTGGGGAAGACAGGTCTAAACCCTGTTCAAATTCAAATGGATCTAGAATATCTGTTTCATCCAAGAATGAAGGATGAGAGGATCCAAGGATCTGGTCAGCTACCACATGCTCAAGCACCTTCCTTGCCCAGAATTTGGCATGCAGCCTGTAATTATTAGAATTTCTGGATCCAGTGATTTTTTTCCAGGAGCACACTCTCTCTCCTTTAACAGTCTGGGATCACTCCTTCATTTAAGGAGGAATTTATAACTTCCTATATTATACTAGCTGTGATAGTTATAAGGGAAAAGGGCCAAACAAATATGTATTTAGCCAAAATCTTCATAATCAGTCCTTAAAAACGAAAACTTGTCCAAATAAATTGATCAGACAATGGCATGGATACTTCCACAGACTGAACTGCTGGAACTTTGGAATCTTAGTTATGATGAATTTGATCAGTTTTTCCCCTAAAGTATCCAGCGAGCATGTTGCAGTGAGTTTTTGAGGGTTTTATATGATCTCTAGCTGCCAGGATCCGGCAAGGATCATTTGAGAATGTTTCACAGGGAAACACAGAGAAGCAATGGTGGAAGAAAAATGCTTTTCCCCTTCTGTCACTGCCATCAAGGAGACTTGATAATGTGCTCTTCCAAGTGCTCAGCCTGATTCCAGATGAGACTACCTTCACCTGTATTCTGGTGACCTGAAATTTGCTCCATTGCCCTCAGCTGAAGAGGCTCTGACCATGGAAGAAGAGGCTCACAGTATGATAGCCCTATCATTTTAATTTCACAACAGGAAAAGAGCTGAAAGAGACCACCTAGAACAAAGTACATTTAATGCTTTTCTTCAAACCATATTTCTTTTCTTATGTGGAAGCAAAACATCCATATAATCAGATATGCTTGACAAAACAAGTGTTTGCAACTTTGTAATCCAAAATCCACATATGAACCAACCTTAATAACTGGGCAAATTAAACAGTGTATTGATATATTTCTATACTAGAGAAAATATCTAAACTATATTCTAAGCTAAAAGGAGAAAAAACAAAACATAATAAGACTTGAACTATGCAAAGGACTCAGATTGAAAATGGCATTTTTAAAATCTTAATGACAAATCCAGATCAGCTACTTCAGATATGCATTAAAGCTTCATTCTCTATATTAAACTTCCTTATTTTTTCCAAATCAGTTTTAAACATTTATACTTTGTATATATTTATTGTTTTTAGCTTTGTTGTATGCCACCCAGAGTCACTTGTCCGTGAGATGGGTGGCCATATAAATATGACAAAATGTTTAAATATAAAATTCTGGACATAGATAAAGCTTGTGGATAGAAAAAAAGTTAAAAGATCTGAATGAGACGGGTGGTGACTAAATTTGAAATATAAATAAATAAAAATAGCGTATCATTAAAAAGGGCATGTAATTATGAATCATACACATACACAGAGAGAAATGTCCCCATTATTGAATAATATAGCTGCAAGAAAAATTATACCAAATGTGTTATTTATGCCTTAAAGCCATAGAATCTATTGTTCTGTATTCTTTTCATTAACAAGCAGGGCTGCAAACAGCCCCCCAAAAGCTTAGCTGTTGCCCCCAAAGCCTCTTCCAATTATAAGCAACTCACATATATCCCAGGGCATTTTAATATTCCGTGTAGACAGGATTATGTGTTTCTTGAAGTATTTTCACTACATTCCAGCAATAGTTCTATTACCCTGTGTGTTTTATGTATTCACGACGCCTAAGGTACCAATGACCTCTCTAATGTGTTTTTAGTTTAGGGAGGGAAAAGGAGAGAGGCTGCAGACAAGAGACATGAGCTGAGGGCACAGATCAAGAAACTCGGCCATATGCTCATCAGGGTTCAGGAGGAGGAAAAGCAAACCTGGCAGGCATAACCAAGTGTAAATTCCAGCTCTTGATTTCCATGTTTATAAGGGTTTTTTTTTTAAAGGCTGCTCCTAATGTAAGCCAGCTTTGTTTGACAGCCACTTCAATTTTAAATCTCCCCTGTAATATTACCAGACCTCCCCCCCCCCCCACCATACTTTAGAATAAAAGCTGGTGTTTTTATATGATGGTGGGAAATGGCTAATTTAAAACAATTAAGTAAGAGCTAATTAAAATCAGCTTGGTATCCCTAAACAGCAGCTGGCCAGGTACCCAGCACGCTCTTGGCTGTGGGAGCTGTTTCAGGCTAATGCCCCCCTCTCAGTGTGTCTGGAGAGCATCTGATCTGTTCCCAGCACCCATCCTGGTCCTCTCCTTCTGCTCTGCCTAGCTCAGGATGGTACCTACCTGAAGTGCCCAGCTGTGTTTTATGGAGTCTGAACATTTCTGAGGGTTGTGTCTTTCCACACAAACTGATTAGGCACTATTTACACCCACTGCAGCTGTGAAGAGAAAGGTTCTGAACTCTGGCATTTGACGGTAGGCTTTGTTTCTCATTTACATTTGCATATTAAAGTGTTTGCCTGAAATAGGCTATTGAAATTAATTCAGGATTAATTGGTGTCTTTATCTCATTAGGACAATCTAATTTAAGGATGATGAAATTGTTTAGCCTCCCGTTTGTATAATTAGATTGCTTTGAATTGCTGTCATTATTGGCTCTTTAGCATCATCTGTAGGCCTCAGACAGACAAGAGCTCCAACCTCATAAAGACCAATCATGTGTTACAGCAAAGCACCATTAACCCTTTTCAGTCCTAACTCCAAAATGAAGGCAAGCCAGAAGAGAAGGGACTTGTCTGTGCCCTAGAAAGATTACCAGGCCCCTTAGCCCAGATTGGAAGAGATTCTAACCTTCAACAACAGCAGGAAGAGAATAGGTATGTCAGAGCTTTGGGGCTATGATTTCTCTCCACGCAGGAAGAACTTTAACTTTCTTGAAAAATGAAATGGCAGGAAAGTATCTCAGCGTGCAGTTTTGCATCTACCCCAAGACAAAGGTTTAGCTTAACGTGGCACACACACTCACAGTTCTTCTCTAGCCACAGACATGCATCTCTGCATTTTAAAAGAATCAAATCAAATTAGTGACATAATTTACAGGTTGTATTTTCAATATCTGTTTAGACCTGATTATTAAAAGTAAATTCAAGTGAATGGCCTTATGGAATCTAACAGAGAATTTTTCCTCACTTCAGTGATCTCTCTTAGCAGAAGTAGTACCTGTACTTTTGCATGTAAAACAACCACAACAGAGAAAGCAGGAAGCACTGCAAGGCTAGTGCTACTTACCTTGCACAGCTCTTCTTGCACTTGCCTTGACAAATTAAATATCTATAGTATGATGCAACTGCATCCCCACTGTACCTGCACCTGCTCTATGGATACAATTTGTTACAATTGTGCCTAAGCACTTACTATACTTCTATTGGTTAGTGTTCAGTTGATCATCTGGTTGTATGTCTGGGAGTAAATGAGTAGTTTGGGACAAATTACTATTCTACACCTATGCCCATGTAGGAACCTATGGGAATGCTCTATGACTAGTTTACAGAAGATTTTAATGATAAACTTATTCATCAATTTTATTACCACAGACATAGTAGCATTTTCCATCACCCTTTTTAGGCAGACTTTATTAGATGATGTTCAGTTACTGACATCAGAGGGAATAGATGGGATACTTAGTGGGGTGTTCAGAGATCCTCTTTGCTTAGTCGTTGCCTCTTCTGGCTTATACAATCTAAGAGATTTTAGATTTGGGTCATAAGAGCAGTCATTAAAAATTCCTCTGTAGATCCTGAAGATTGTTCCACCTATCACCTTTCACAAAATGTCTCTTTATTCCTCAAGGGATATTCTTGGATGACACAGATTACCGATATTCATTTAAATGTGGTGTCTATTTGGTTCTGGTACTGAAACTGCTTTAGTCCATGTAATAGGTAGCCTGTACTTTAAGTGTGATATAGTGCAGCTTTGTTAATCCTCTTGGACATTTCTAGAGCTTTAATGCTAATCAATCATAGCATAAATGTAGAGAAACTATCAGATGGAGGCTGAGTGAATTGTTATCCACTTTTTTCTGATCCTATTTAGGAGGCTGTTTTTCCAAGATGCATAGAGGAATTTTGTTTTCCCAATATAAAAAAGCCTTGCTGAATCACAGTGGCTCTATTCCCCCTCCCTACCTGTTCCTTACATTATCTAAAAAAGATCAGTGAGATGTCGTCAACCTGCTGATACATAGCCCTACTTCCCTCAGATTCAGGTGAACTGCAGCTCTCTTCATGGTGAATGTGTGGGTAGTTTTGCCAACCGTCAAGTGCCTTGCAGTTGGTTCTTTTAGATCCAGAGACAATGCACACCACTAGGTAAAGAGATTTTAAGCTTCACTGTTAACTCTAGCAGACAGATATAAACAGAAATACAAAGACACAGAATATAAAATCATAGCATACTAAGCATAACATGCCAAGCAAGACGATAACAAATCTCCCTTGCTGCCAGGAACCTAATTTAACGACAGCAGAGAGAGCCTAAAATGGCCCAAATAACACAGCACCTGGTGCCAGACCCACATCCACACTCCAAGCTCAAGGGGCAATCTGAATGTTTTTGTCAAAGTCTGGCACTAAAATCTCATGACCCTGTTTCCATGTTACTGAGACTGCAGGACCCGACCTTGGCTAGATGGTACACCTGCACATCATGTGAACCAAGAGCCTGGGAACTGTATAGATAAGCCAGTGCTAACATAAACAGTCTTGAGGTCCTCCCTTACAACTGTGTGAAGATTCCTCCCTTCTCCCCCACTCCCAAACAAGAGTGAAAAACAAGTCAACTAAACATTATTATGACTCAGAGTGAACTCTAAACTTCTATATCTTTCTTAATATGAAGGAGAAATTTAAAAATGTCACCTCACTCCTTGAAATACAACGGTCTTCTGCATTGCCACTACAAGTAGTATCATGGTTCATATGGGCTGAAGTCATAATACCATACAGTAATGCAGCCATATGTTTCTATATGCATGTTTATGGCTAGGAATGCTGAAAAAGCTGGGTGGACCCATGCAACTGCTCATGTCTTGTACAGTTTCAAGATACGAGTGTCTTTCATTTGTGTGTTTTCTATATACAGGGAAAGGAACCAGTATGCCAAAAGGGCTGAACTGAATGTAATCAGAAAATGTGTGTGTGTGTGTGTGTGTGTGTGTGTGTGTTTGGGGGGTGCCAACCTGATCTGGATGAGGGTGCATTGTTTTTAGAAGATCATTCACACCTTTGGGGTGAGTGTTGGTCTGGATTTATCTTGTATGGGGTGATTTAAGCAGAGGCTGGACAGCTATGAATCACAGAATCTGTAGTCCATCCTTTAATTCATCCTTGAACTAGATAACAGTTGGATATGTAGCAATGCTATTCTGCTAGGAGAGACTTCACTATTTCCTCATATAACAGTCTTTTCCTCAACCCCTATCTCCAGGAATTACTCCCTCTCAGCTTTTCCTGTCCTTCAGCTTCACAAAACACGATTATAGAAATAGCCTTAGATTCTTAAAAAAACTCCTGTTAGCATCAAGCAGAAGCTGTGCTACTGAGAGGCCAAGCATTTGCCAGCCTCATTGGTTTGCAGTCCTTTGTTAGGACAATAGCTTTCCTCTTGAGAGAGCACTCTACCAGTATGTTGTGCAATATGCAGTCTATAAGCCTTATGACCCTGATCTGGTTGGACTCTGACATTTGATGCAAGTCCAACTGTTATTTTGTCTTAGTCCATTGTAGCTTGTCTTAGCTCACATATATGGGATGGAGGCACTAACAGTAACAAATAAACTACAATACCTAGCTTCTGCTTGTGAGTATGTGCACACATGTGTTGTGTGCACATATTTTGGTGCACATGCCATGCATCTCCATTTCCAGCTGCAGAAAGTTGCCAGTCTCTGGCTTGAGTATCCTAAAACTGTCAACTTTTCTTAAAAATTCCTATCATGCCAACTTATCAAATTTCTAGTTTCTATCACCATAAAACCTCTTATCTGTTCTAATAAAGTGATGTTGCAGAGCTACTTATTCTCCCATACTGCATCAGAGATACAGCATGCACAGATGATTACCAGAGCACCTCATGTTTCTGCTTGAGTACTGTGGGAAACTTCACATTCCAGATCACTCTCTCTTTTTTAGATGGTTAGTTAATATTTTGAGCCAAATAACTTATTAAGAAGTTTCTAGATTCAATTCCCAGCATCTTTGTAAAAAGAATTTTGGGTACCAGAGTTAATATAGGTCTCTTTCTAAGGCCATTACATGGCAACCGCTCTCCTTTCAGGATGGTCCATAAATTAACAGATCAGAAGGTTTATATAAACAAGACCAATCCCTGTTGTTAAAATGAATTAGAGCAGCATAAGAAAGACCTCTCTGTTTGTCTTCCCCACACACCTCCGCAGTCAACTCTACAAATCTGCAGAGATACTGCCAGAAATATAGATATAGATATAGATATAGATATAGATATAGATATAGATATAGATATAGATATAGATATAGATATAGATATAGATATAGATATAGATAGAACTACATGGCTTGGTTGCCTAAGTCATTAGAAGAGGAATTTCCACTTTTTCAGTATGCCATGAGTAACCTGAGCCACTACATTAACACTCCCCTCCTTGTCTGATGCTGCACAAGCAAACTATGCATGTAAGTTATGGTCACTTCCTAATGTATATCTTGCTTGGACAGAAGCCACTTTCTGTACTTGGGAACATGTATAGCAGCAAGGGAGACTACTTGGGAAGTCAAATCACGTTTAGCAACAGCTGGTTGTGCCTCATCACACTGCTAATTTATGACCCTAGGAACAGCATGTTGATGCTGTGTGAAAAGACACCCAAGCAAAAACCTACAGCCAGGGCAAGGGCAGGTGGATCACTCTTAGTTCTTCTGCTGAAGTGTTTTGATGCTCTGACTTGCCACATGAAAACAGCACCAGTGAACAGAGTTTTTATGCTAACTTACTGCAGCATACTTACTGCCCATTCATTTTCCTCATCAGTATGGATGAGGAAGCCACAAGTCTTGTTCTTGCTGCATTCCCCTTTCCCACTCAGAGTTTTCCCCAACACCTTTAATAATTGGAGGATGAATCCATCTGGAGGAGGCTTTTCCTGTGGGAATGTTTTTATTTGTGTAACCAGAAGGAACTTATCCATCCATTCTCTCAGATATATAGTAGTGGGTAAAATACCCAGTTGTATAAGGCCGTATTCCCACTACAAATTTAAGCTAGTTTAATTGGTGGACTTTCTTCTAGGGAAATAGTAGGAATTACAGAGTTGGGAAGGGTGGGCAGCTAATAACTATGGCATTAAACAGGACTCCAAGATGGGCTGAAGTTTCTGAAAGACAACTGACTTTCCTTTAGGCATGGAGGCTGTCTGGGTGACTTTGGGCCAGTCACTCACTCTCAGCCCACCTCACAGGGGTTTTTTGGTGAGGAATACAGGAGGGAGTATTATGTCTGAAGTCTGAAACCATATTGTTAATGGCCCTAGATAATCTACATTGTTCAGAAATTCCCAGGAGCTGAGACATCCTTACCCAGTCCAATACCTTCTTGGTTTCTGAGGAGTGGCCAGAAATTTTTCAACAATTAACAGTGGACAAGCAGAGGCCAAAGTGACATATACTGAATATATATCAATCACGGAATCTAAGCTGGCAGAGGTATGAACAATTATACAACATTTTGTAAATTGGTCAAAGTTGGTTTTTAAGTGGAAAGCAAAGTACTATATTTGGATTACATGCCCTGAATGTTTCCTATTCTCTTTCTCTTGCTGATCTCTTGAGGGATCAGGCATATTTCTTTTCTCCCTCTTTAATGAAGGATTTGTGAAATCTAGTGATTTTGGTCCCATTTAAGAGTTTAACAGGAACTAGTCTCAAGGATTGCCTTTTCATTTATTTATTTATTTCATTTAAATTGGCATTTTTTGTTCGACTCTATCTCAACATTAATAACTGCCTAAAGTATACGATTTTTTAAAAAAATTCTTGAATTTATATACTTTATTCAATCCAACAATGAAAAGCTAATAGATTTGATAGACCTATGAAAATTCATACTTCTCACTGAGAAGTATTTCTGCACTGACTTTGCAAATGTGCTTTGCAAATAGTAATGTAATAGCTGAGGTAAATGTAAAATAGTTGAGGTAAAGTTATGCTGTTTATTTTAAATAAATCACTTTAAAAAACAAAAATAGGTCTCTACTACATGCAGAAGAGCTACTTGTAATATCACAGTCATTTTTATCACCTCAGATTTACAGTGACACAAGTCAAACAGCTTGTAAATTTCCGCCTTAATACTTTGGTTAGTGATTCTGACCCTTGTAGGTTATTAGAATCCAAGCAGCCAATCGCACTTTCCTTTCAGTCAGTGTAGTAATCAGAGATACAGCCTGAATTATTAAGTTTTAACAGTTGACACATCATACCTGAGACTGTAATCTGGCAGCATTTTGCATAAATGACAGGTCCTCCTCCCCAATTCTTTTTGCCTTTCCCCCATGGTGGCAGCAGCAGCGTTAATCATGTGCAAACTTTCTATGTTCAAAGGATTGTAAAAGGCACTTCCCTGGGACTGAGACTGTAATTTAGCTATAACCTAATGGCCATTGATTGTAACAATGAGTAATTATGTCAGTTAAATGCGGTGTTGATGGCAGCGGTCAAAACTGCCATGCCTTTTCAGAAACGAGCTTGTAGTTGCTATTTTTACAAGGCAAGAATGACCAATCTGAGAAACAGTATATGCTCTGATATCCTACCTTATCAGTTTCTTCTATACAGAACAGTCACACAATTCAAGTTTGCTCCATTGAAACTGATGGTGCAGGAATTACACTGATTTGAGTCAGTTCCCAATAGAGAACAGGAACTGGGGTTAGTGACAGTTGGTCTGTCTTTCAGATGAAAGATGTCTGCTTCATTGACAAACCAAGTTCCACCTATTGTGTAATGGGTATGTACTTAGAACAGGCATGGGAAAACTTTGGTCTCACAACCTTCTTTCCCAGGCCTGCATCCAGTATCAGAATACATACTTTCTACTCTCCCTGTGCTGTGACAGGCTCTAGTCAGGAAAAAGCAGCTGATATCAAGTGATGGAGCAGAGGAAGAGTAGCCCCTTCCTTTATGTGCTGGAGTAGATTGGGAGCAATGGTTTATTTCCTATAGCAAATGTGTGTGTGCGCGCACACACACACACACACACACACAAAAGGGGGGGGACTTCTCTTTTCTTCTATGCAGAGGAAGCACAGAGTGATTACTTCTAGGTTCTATTTAAGCAGAGCAAGGGTGCAACAGATGGCACTTTACAAAAGGGTTATTTCTCCATCTTGAAACTCTATTCTCTGCTATCTGTAATGACATCAGGATTGTGAACAAGATTGGACCAGATTCAGTTCCCCATCCTTAGCTTATGATTGCATATACTGTACTATAATAATTTCAACTTCCATAATCCCCCCACAACCAGTTATGACCAGCTTGTGTGTGTGTGTGTACATACATACATATCCATATCCATATCCATATCCATATCCATATCCATATCCATATCCATATCCATCCCCAAGATAGTGTATAGTGCATTGGTGGTAAAATAAGGATATAGTTGAATCTAGAATCTTAGAAACTCTAGGTCAAGAACAGGGAACCTGGGTATTTGAATTTCAACTTTCATTACCTCTTGTTGCCTAGCCAATGGTCAAAAACTGTTATTCAAAACATTTGGAGGATACTCTTTAAAACTCATATTGATTGGTGGGCCCCATTACTTGCAGGCCTGTTTTCCTACATAAACAATACAGGATTTATTCCAGTAGGGTGGGAAGTTGCAATTGTCGTCCCTATACACAAAAAGGGAGACAGATCTGACCCTCAGAATTATAGACCAATAAGTCTTATCGGAATTGTAGCGAAAATGTATGCTAAACACCTCTTGGGCAAAATAGAGGATTGGGTAATTAGGACAAACCTCCTTGTAGAGGATCAAACTGGTTTTAGACCAGATTGCTCTACATTAGATAACTGTTTTATCTTATATCACCTTATTACAAAACAACTGGCTAGAGGTAATAAACTGTTCACTGTTTTTATAGATCTAACCACAGCTTTTGACTCCATAAATAGAAATATCTTATGGAAGAAATTGATTAACTTAAATATGGAGCCCAGACTCTTATTTCTGGTAAAGGCCCTTTATTCAAATACCCATCTAAAAGTATGAACTGGTGTAAATGGCTCCTTAACTAAGAGCATCCCCACTCATAGAGGTGTTAGGCAGGGTTGTATCTTAGCTCCAATGCTTTTTAATCTTTACAGAAATGATATGCCAGGGTTCCTGTGTACCCCAGACACACACATGCTAAAAATTCATGGTACATTTGTAAATGTTCTTTTATATGCGGATGACATGGTTTTAATGGCATACTCTCAAATAGGTCTGAGACGACTCTTGAAAAAGCTAAATAATTATTGGGTTTCTAACTCTCTAACTATAAATAAATTCAAATCTAAAGTGATGGTTTTTAGCAAAAAGAGAGTGAAATACAATTGGTTGCTTAATATATCAAAATATATAGGTTATCTAAAGTTCTACAACTGACTCCAATAAATATAAATTTATAGGAAACTAATACCAATTTTGAGCCCTGCAGCAAATTCAAGTGTTTAACAAAATTCAAGTATTGTGAATGTACTGCATCTACCTCCTAGTTGCTGGGATGTAGGCAACAGCATGTTGGCTTGCAGACTTATCTCTAGATTGGAAATCCTAGCTCTAATCTTACAATAGCATGACCATGCTTGGGATAAAAATGGGCCTTATTGCATTTGTTCCAAAGTGTGCTAAACCTGACCAGTACTCTCTCTGCTGTCATTAACAGAGAATGTTCCATGTGGCCCAGGCATGACTAAGGATTGTAACCTGGTCTACAACATATTACTAAAAAGCATTATGTGAAAGGCACAATTAGCTAAAGCCGTAATGGGCAGCAGAGATGAATATTTACAACCCCATCTGTGATGACCATGGCATATGGAAGATTACTACACGGATTGTAAGTAAAGAGCATGGATTAATTAATGAAAGAAAATAAAGAAAAATAGATAATGTTCTGTGTCTGGAACTAAGAGAAAAAGGAAGGATGCCATGGATGAGAATGAAGGTGGTCTGATCTTATGAAGTAGAATGGATAAATAAATGCAGGGAAGTGAAGGTGTATGTTTAATTACAAATGAAAGGGCCAAAAATGTATTTCAGAAGGTAGGAATTGATGTCATCTTGATTGTTCTGGATGCATATGAAACTAGGTGTACATAGCTTGGTGAGAATTATAATCCGATAACAATGGTGGAAGAATCACAGATGAGTTTGGGGGAAAATTGTACAGCATTCTGATTGAATGCCATTGAGAGGGGAAAAAAATATTTTGTTAGATGACATGAATGGATGGATGGGCGAGAATGAGACAATAAAGTATAGAAAAAGTGATCTAATGGAACAAGGTCACTTAATGGAAAGTAGCTGTGCATGAGAAAAAATATAGAAGAATGCTGCAAAAAATAAAAATGAAAGATACTATATAATATACATATGAGAGCCTGTTGGTATAGTGGTTAATGTGCTGGAAACCCATACTCTGGACCTCTCTTAGGCATAGAAGCCAGATGGGTGATTTTGGGCCAATTATTCTCTCTAAGCCATTGGCTGGGAAGTCGAAAAATACCTGCCAACCCACCCTGGATTAGTGTAGTAGATTATAGTCCATAACCTTCAATGAAGAGGACATCATCCTGCAGTGGTTTGAATCAGGCTGTTTTTACATACACAGCCTGAATCAATCCAATGTTTATTTCTTTATCTCTGTCTCTTTATCATCTATTTACTGGGACATATATGCCACTCCAATCCAGCAGGTGTCAGAGTAGTTTATGTTCCTTTCTTACAGTAAGAGGGTCGAAATAATAAGCTAATAGAACTATAATAACATTAGGGAATGCAATGTGGCTTTATGTGGGACAGAGGTATTAAAATCAGATTTTTGCTCTTTAGCATGTCAATGAGTAATGCATGAATGTGAGAACGTTTATTGTACATTTGTTAATTTAAAGATATGATATAAAGTGAAAAAGCTTCAATCATGTAATGTTTTCTATGAAAATGGGATACAAAGTTGCTGAATGCAATATATAATGGAAGTAAAATATGTGTGAGAATAAATGAAATGCTAAGAGAATGGTTCAACGTTGAGTTGAGGGCTATATGATGTTCCCTTTGTTACTTAATGTATTTATGAATACATATATAAAGAGTTACAGTTGGAAGACCTGAAGGACCAGGTTGGGGACCGAGCCTCCTGGAGAAAATCTATCTATGTGGTTACTGAGAGTCAACATTGATTTGATGGCACATAACCAATCAATCAATCATATAAAGAATGCTTATGGTAACATTAGGAGTTGTGATGGTTAGACATCTGAATGTGTATGTAGTTTTGTATGCAGATAATGCTGAGAACCTGAATGATCTCCAGGTAGTATTAAATTGTATGATACAATGGGATGTATGCATCTGAAAATTAATATATCAGAGTTGTGCTTGACAGGGAAAATGAAACTAATGATTTCAACTTATACATAAATAGTGAAAAATGAGAGGAATTAGATGCATGGATGGAGAAATTTTAAGGTATGCAAATGATGTTAGAAAAATAGTGAGTAGTATACAGTTGGTTTGAGAAATGAAAGTTTACTAAAAGATGTAAAAGCTCTGTGTGTAAGAGTATGCTTCTGCCCACTTTATAATGTGGAAGTGAGAGCTTGGTATGTCAGGAGAAACATATAAGTTGGGTGCTTAAGGAGTATACGTGGTAAGACAATAAGGGATAGTGTCAAGAATATATGGATACTGAATAAATGAGGATTGAATACAAAATGAAGGACGAGTATGACTGAAATATTTTGTGGTGGTCTGCTTATATATGAAATCAAGTCTCTAAATTATAAATTCCTTTTAAGACAGTATTCACCAACCTGATCCTCCTCAAATATATTGTACTACAGATCTCATCTGTCTTCATCATGGTGCCAATGTTATAAAGCAGCCACCCTCAAGAAATTAGCTTAGCGTCTTCTGTGATGGTCTCCAAGAAGCTTTTAAAGACTGAACTCTTTTGTGGAGGGCCTTTTGGGAATTACTGTTCACCATTTTTTACTTGGATGCTATTTATTTGTCATTATTTGTAGTATTATTGAATTGTTCTTACAAGGTATTGTGTAATTCTAATTTACGGTGTATAACATTATTGTATTTTAGTATGTTTAAGTCTCTGTGAGTCTAGATGATTTGGCGGCAGAGAAATTTGGGAAATAAATGCATATAGCATAACATATCTGAGAAGCACCAAGAAGGGAAAGGTTGCTTTAGACATTTTCAAAAAGAAGTATCATGAGGTAGAACGATAGGTGAAATACACTACATGTTTAAAAATTCACTTTTTTTTTTATTGCCAGCTAGTATATTCAACAACTGACAGCATTTCTCAAGAGAGCACATCTTGCAGAAGCTATGAAAGGCTGCCAAAAAAAAAAAAAGAGCTCCTTTGCTGAACGATAGGTGCTCTAAAGACCATGTGTACAAAAGCTACCAGGAGAGAGGAGGCACCTGGAAAACTTTGAGAACTGTCTCCCATTATTTGAAGAGTAAGATAGAAAAACTTCTAAGACTGAAACAAGAAAGGCAATTAGTCTCCTCTATGAAAACAAAGAGACATCTGGGCCAAGGCTGCTAACATGTACTCAGGGGGGCAGGTATTGTATTTGAGGAATATCATCCTGCTACAAATCCGCCCCCAATGCTCTAGTCAATCTGAAGTACCAGCGTTCTCAGCAACCCCTCTTTCAAGCAGCCAGATGCTGTAATGACTTTTTTCCCGCCCTCCTCAGAAACAGGTTTGTGTTCAACTCCCAGAACACCCAGCCAGGGCTAAGTGGCTCTGGCAAAGGAGTTTGGTAGCCCAGGAATGAAAGGCAACATTCAAATTAAAGCTCTCAGGGGACAAATTTCGCTGTCGCTCACAGCTGGGGTTCAGAATGGAACAGCCAGAAAAAAGCTTGCTGGGGGATGTATCTAGCGTTGCCCATTCATGGTGTTTGCTGCAGCAGGTCCACAGAGTTTTGAGCCACTAAGCTAAATGGATCTCAACAACTTAAAATGAATAGCCCCTAGAGGCTTGATAAACCTTGGGCTTTTGCTGTCTGACTGAAAAACAAGGGGTTGCCAACCACTTGGCGGGTTGCAGTAGATGGGTAGTGGTTCATAAGTTAATTGTGGAAAACCTTTACAATCCTGTCCAATTCTGTATCCTATGTTGTGATCAGCTATGTAAGTTAGGCCTACCTGACAAGCTCCTTGAGCTACTTCAGAAGTGGTGTCTATGGGACTCAGTCTATAGTTTTTGTACAACAATTAAAGGAGGCCAAGATTCCAAGAAAAAAGAGCCTGCTGTATATTCATGAATAACCAAGTGAAGACATTCTTTCTTGTACTGAAAGGGGACTTTTCTAGGGACTAGGGACTTTTTAAATCAGTGAAGTTAACCTGACAGCTAGAGGCTTTTGCAATGACATCTCACAATTTTAGAGTCCATCTAAGTCAAAACCTGGAACTGCCTAAAGATGCAGAAGCCTACAGAAGCCTAGAAAACACTTTGGGAAGTTCATTTTGCAAAAAGAAAAGAAAAGAGTGAGAATTTTTGCTCAAGCATTTGTTTTTCTTCGTTTAATTTACTAGAGTATTTTATTTTTTAAAAAATCCTGAATTCTCTGATAAATCTTTCCACATCAGGAAAAAGGAAGTAAACTATTATACAGCACTCATATACCATTTCCAGGAAAGTTCTGAACATTATGTAACCGTCGGCAACCCTCTTGCTGCTTAGAGGACATCTCTTTGTCCGTGTGAAGTTGCTAGGAATTATTAGAGGGGGTGTTGAGGGAAAGGGAGGAACAAGGGGGCACTGTTCTGCAGTCATTCTGGTCCTTCATATCAAAAAATGTCCCAAAAGTGACGCCGGGCTACAACTATAGTACACACAGATTCCCTCTTGTCCTCCATACCATTTAATATCTACTGTAGTGGCTGGGTAGAGTTCATTTGAGACTTTGGAGCAAGGTACCCTTAGTATGCTGATGACACCCAGCTCTGCTTCTCTCCACCATCTAATTCCAAAATAGCAATCAGTACCCTTGAGTGTTGCCTAATCTGGATGGGTGAAGGGGCTGAAATTAAATCCATTATTATATGGGGTTCCGCAGGGTTCGGTACTCTCTCCACTCCTATTTAATATCTATGTGAAGCCGCTGGGTGAGATCATCTGTCGCCATGGGATGAGGTATCATCAGTACGCGGATGATATTCAGTTATACAGTATTTCCCTGGCAAACTAAGTGATGTGGTTGATATCTTGTTCCAGTGCGTGGAAGCTGTAGGGGTCTGAATGGGGAACAATAGGCTTCATCTGAACCCTGGCAAGACTGAGTGGCTCTGAGTTTTGGGCCTTCTGATTCTGGGACTTTACCACCTTTGGTACTGGATGGGATGGGACTACCCCAGACAGACCTGGTGTGCAATCTAGGAGTCCTTCTAGACTCACAACTCCTGCTTAAGAAGCATGTGGCAGTCGTGGCTAGGAGGACCTTTGCCCAGCTTCATGTTGTGTTCCAGTTGCACTCCTTCCAGTCACTCATGCCCTGGTCACCTCCAGAATGGATTACTATAATGCACTCCACATGGGGCTGCCCTTGAAGTGCATTTGGAAGCTTCAACGGGTGCAGAATGTGGCTGTGTGGACAGTTATGTGTGCCCCTAGGAGGGCATATGTTACACCTCTGTTCTGCAAGCTGCATTGGCTGTCAGTTTGTTTCTGGTTGCAATTCAAGGTGCTGGTTTTGACCTTTAAAGCCCTACATGGCATGGGATCAGGTTATTTGAGGGACTGCCTCTTCCCAATTACACCTACTCATCCCACCAGGTCAGGCAGGAGGGGTGTGCTGTGGGTCCTGTCTCCAAAGGAGTTCCATCTGGCAGGACCCAGGCAGCATGCCTTTTCTGTTGTTCTCCTGCAATCTTGGGTTTTTTATATGTTTGTTTATGTTTGACTGTCTTTAGATTGTCATGTAATTTTTAACTGTTGTTTGTACGCCACCCAGAGTCATGTCTTTGTGAGATGGGCATATTTATTTAGCATAGAAATATGCTAAATAAATATATAAATAATAAAATATACTGCAGGCACCCCTAGAATGCTCCCAGAGCTTCAGTGCCAGTCTCCAGAGCATTCCTAATGTTGTTACTAAATTATTTTTTTTAAATGTGACACGGAGCACATACACACACACACATATTTCTGTAAATATTCACAAAACCTTCAGGTCCATCTATCTTTATTTTTTAGACATGAAAATGTTATCTCATTCTTGATTGTATAAGTATTTTAGAGGGTAATTGTACGTAGGATGTTTTGAAAACGAACTCATTCTAGTGATAGTCTGATTTTTAATGGATTTTCTTTCTAACTGCTTGAGAGACTCTTCCATTAGATTTTCATTCCTAATGCAATGCCCCATGTAACATATTATGTACTGTATTAAGAAGCCTTTCTCATTCTGTGCATCTGAAATAAACAAGGAAATAAGTATAACAATAGTAGCTCTTAATAATAGCCTTCCGCAACCTGACAGCCTCCAGATATGTGAGGAATGTCTGAGCTGGGACTAGAATTCAGGTTTCCTCACTCCTAGTCCAACGCTTTAACCACTAGATCATACTGGCTCTCATATACATATGTATACGCATACACTACCACCACCACCAGTAAAATATAGCAATACCTGAGTCTTTTTCTGTATATTTTTTCTGCCTAGCATCCATCATTGCACAAAAATGTCTTAAAACAAAAGCACAGAGACAGAAACAGTTCTAGTTTTTCTCAAGAAACTCTTTTGCGTTTTGATAAACTATCTCACATTAATGTTGTATCTTACAACAACAAAACGTGGGTAACATGCTTTTCTGAGCACTAGATATAAGCCCGAGGTTCAGTATCACAACTCATATTGTGGGATTTTCATATCCCCATTATGCTGAATAGCAGATATAATCATTTCCTGCATCAATAGGACAACTGTGCTCTGTGAAACTCTGAAATGAAGCCCGAAACAGAAAACTCTGGCACTTCAGTACAAATACAGCCTCCCCATCTGTGACTTTGGACAGCTTTCCCAATCTGTGCCCTCCAGATATACTGGACTACAATTTCCATAATTCCCAAACATCATAGCTAAGGGTCCCAGATTACAGGTGTTGTCTTAAAATATGGTTGCTCTCATGGAGGAGGAAGCAGCGCAATGCTACAGAGCAAAGCAGAACTGTAAATGTGATTTTGTATGTCACAGCCTGGATCATGGACTCCCTGTATCTCTCCACATCCCTTCTCAGTCATATAAAAGTATTTTTAGGTGCCAGTTTGTGGAGTGATTAAGATCCAACTCCACCTTCAGGTACAGATATCTTTGGGATAGCTGTTGCCTTTCAGCTCAAGTAACCTTGCAGAGATTCTGCTGTGGGAAAAAGTTGGAGTAAGAAGTGTATGTGTACAATAGTGAGTTCTGGAGGAGAGGCAAGACATAACTGAAAGACATACAAGCTGCCATAGTTCTTTATGACATTATAGCCTGCCCCAATCAACAAGGACTCTGGGTAAGGGGGCAACAAAGCCATATACAAAGGGAAAAAGTACAATTTATATAATGTATACCTCTAGGTGATGGAATGTCTAATGTATCCTGGCAACATGGAGGAGGGAGCAGGACCATGACTGATGCCAAGCCCTTTGAGGCTGACAAATTCAGGAAACAACTACTTGGATTTCTGGAATTATCTTTATTGCTAGTAGGATAATGTAACAGAGGGTTGAAAGCCTGCAAAGCAATTCTATAGATCAACTTATGCCTAGTGTAAGGTAGAGTTACTCTGAATTTCTTTCTTTCTTATCCCCCCTCTCTGGACTAAGAAATTTTTTCTGTAACTGTCCTGCTCCATCATGTATGGTCCTGCCTCCATGTCAGTGTCAGACTGGCGTTGGGGAGATTCAAGTTCAAGAGTACCTTCAGCCATGGAAGATGACTGGATGACTAAGCCAGTCTCTTGTGCTCTCTCTCAACCCACCTCACAGGGTGGCTGTAGGGAAATTTGGGAAGAGGGATTGGTATATATATTGCCTTGAGCTCCTGGAGGAAAGGCAGGATATTAATCTAATAATAAGCAAATAAATACATTTTAGATGAGTTTGTCCAAGGCTGTGGATCTTGACCACATTCTTCTAAATGGCTCAGAATAGAGCAGATCACAAAAAACTGGTTGTGTGAGTGAGATACCACCACACTGTCTTTCTATTCCATAATGGGAAGGTGAGGAAGAAAGCAGTTTCACAAGACTTTTCTCTGAGGAAAAAATAAGCATCTGTCAAGGGCATTGAAAGAAAAAGTTGATAAAATCATTTTTATTTGTTGTTGTTGTTTAGTCGTTAAGTCGTGTCCGACTCTTCGTGACCCCATGAACCATATTGCACCAGGCCTTCCTATCTTTCACTGCCTCCCTGAGTTTGCTCAATTTCATGCTCATTGCTTCAGTGATGCTATCCAGCCATCTAATCCTCTGCCGTCCTCTTCTCCTTTGGCCTTCCATCTTTCCCAGCATCAGGGTCTTTTCCAAAGAGTCCTCTCTTCGCATTAAGTGACCAAAGTATCTGAGCTTGAGCTTCATTATCAATCCTTCCAATGAGCAATCAGAGTTGATTTCCTTTAAGATTGACTGGTTTGACCTCCTAGCAGTCCAGGGGACTCTTAAGAGTCTTCTCCAGCACCACAGTTCAAAGGCATCAATTCTTCGGCGTTCAGCCTTCTTTATGGTCCAGCTCTCACAGCCATACATTACTACTGGAAAAACCATAGCTTTGACTATGCGGATCTTTGTCGGCAAGGTGACGTCTCTGCTTTTTAATATGCTATCTAGGTTTGCCATAGCTTTCCTCCCAAGGAGCAAGCGTCTTTTAATTTCATGGCTGCAGTCTCCGTCTGCGGTGATCCTGGAGCCCAAATAAATGAAGTCTGTTACTGCTTCCATTTCTACCCCTTCTATTTGCCAGGGATTGATGGGTCCAGATGCCATCATCTTAGTTTTTTTAATGTTGAGTTTCAAGCCAGCTTTCGCACTCTCCTCTTTCACCCTCATCAAGAGGCTCTTTAGTTCTTCTTCACTTTCTGCCATTAGGGTGGTATCGTCTGCATATCTGAGGTTATTGATGTTTCTCCCTGCAATCTTAATTCCGGCTTGTGATTCTTCCAGCCTGGCATTTCTCATGATGTACTCTGCATATAGATTAAATAAGCAGGGTGACAGTATACAGCCTTGTCGTACTCCTTTCCCTATTTTGAACCAATCGGTTGTTCCATGACCGGTTCTAACTGTTGCTTCTTGGCCCGCATACAGATTTCTCAGGAGACAGGTAAGGTGGTCTGGTATCCCCATCTCTTTAAGAATTTGCCACAGTTTGTTGTGATCCACACAATCAAAGGCTTTTGCATAGTCAATGAAGCAGAAGTAGATGCTTTTCTGGAACTCTCGTGCTTTCTCCATGATCCAGCGAATGTTGGCAATTTGATCTCTAGTTCCTCTGCCTCTTTGAAACCCAGCTTGTACATCCGGTAGTTCTCGGTTCACGTACTGCTGAAGCCTAGCTTGTAGGATTTTGAGCATAACCTTGCTATTTTTATTTTTATTTTTATATTCATTTTTATTAGGAAATATCAAATTAAGAATCCAATTCTAGTCATGCATTTTTTAGAGTAAGTTCCATGATGTTTCTACCATCCCAATAAAACAGATAAGAAACTGGTTTTCATATCAAACTTTCAGGAATTACACTTTGGCACCAATTTATAGTTCTTTCCTTCATTTTCCCTAAAGCAGCCTTCCCCAACCTTGTGAACTCCAGCTGTGTTGGGATGACAGCTCACTGAATTCTTAGGCATATCTGATTTCTGCCTGTTGTCTGTCTAACCTGCAGACATCAAAGCACTTTGGGGACATATATTATACCTAATATAATACCTGTTGTATATTAAACAAAAGAATAGATGGTGGATTTGTGAGCTCTCAAGCCAGTGGGGGAAGGGGAAAGGACAGAGAACCACAACAAAATAAAAAGACCGATCTTTGTTTCTGCAAGAGAGTTACTAGATAAAGCTACAGGCTGAGATTGCTAAGGTACCCCAGGGAACCAGCCATGACAGAAATTCAATGGCAGCTGCCCACTAAACCCTAAGATGCCTGTAAAAGCTCCTGGCTGTGTTTATCTTATTGGAGGATGTGAACTGGGCTATATTAGCATTGAACGGTGGAAGAGAATGAGAGAAGACTGGAAGGCCACAGAGCTATCCGCTCCCCTGCGGCATCCTTTGTCTGCAAGATCTTTCTTCTTGGGGAAACAGAGGGGAGATTGGATGGAAAGGGCCTTCACCCTTCCAGTTCACCTCTTTTAAGGAAAGCAAGTATTACTTGCCAGAAAAAAGGGGGTTCCTCTATTTCTGAGTTATGTGATTGCTAACCCCACATGCAATTTAGAAATAAAAGTGTAGTAGCAAAACAAGTGAAATATTAAGTGAGGAAGAAGGGACGACAGTGAGCCCAGTACAACCTATTTCATATCCAAGGAACTGTAAAATCATCCTGGCTTTTAACCCTACAGAATCAGAGAGAATGAGGAAGAGGGATCTCTGAAAGAAGAGCACTCTTTTGAATTGCTTTGTAGAGAGTTTTGAAGTCATTCAAGCTGCTTAAATGTATTTGCTGCTTTCTACAAAAACAAGAGTAGAGCACAGGAAGAAAGCAAAAATTGTTCCTACAAGCATGATCAGGAACCAGAATTTCAGACATTTGCAGCATGCCAGCAACATGTTGTGATAGTCATTTTGTGATCTGCAATGTATGTGGAAAATTTACCACATATGATAAGACTCAGCATGGACTATCAGAGACACACAGAGAATACCTGGCCCTGTTACTACTACTACACTGCCCCAGATATTTCCAGTGGGAGTGACCATAACCCTGAGGCCTATACACGTTGGGTTTTATATTGTGTGAAACAACTCTCAGGTTCCAAAGAATTGAGATAAAGATCCAATGAAGCAGCAAGGCATTTATTAAAAGAGTACGTTGTTGCAACAGCAGGTGTCCAGCAAGTAGGCAGACCCCGTGATAAGATATATGCACCTTTTTTTCCCCTATGCCCGAGCAGAAAGCCCCTCCTCCATTTCCCCATTGGTTGGGTACTCAGGAGTTTACAACCTATCCGATATGCCTAATATAACTCCCAGAAGTCCCGCCTTAGTTTACATCTCCCACTACTCAAATTTTAAGCCTCCCCCAGCCCATATTTATTTATTTCCTTTTATAGCAGTTTTTGGCATTAGCAGTGAGTGTGCTCAGTGATGTGGTTTCAGATCTAGTTCAACTATTACCACAAAACTAGCTCAGGTCGGTTCTTCAGCTCCCTATTCAGAGACTCCTTTAACCACCTGCACCAGTTTCCTCTCCATGTTGTCACATCCTCTATATGTTAGCTCTTTTACTTATTCTAAGCAAACTAGTGGAAAGCCATACTACTTTATGCTAAGAACCCCCTAAGCAATTGAGGACTAGTAACTTGATTATATCACTACATATGTTCTGCTTAGAAAAGCAGGGGTCTGGAAGATCCCCTTTCACTACTAGTTGCTCATTATGGTTTATTTTAAAGCATATGCTGTCAAATTAGTTTGCCTGCAAAAACAACATTTTGTCATTTCTCACAACATGAAGACCATTTTTAAATATGCTGGCCCTGCATATTTGATGTAATGGGAAGGACACCCTTTTTCCATTCCATGTGATGGGCTGGATTGGCCCAAAGACATTAGCCAAAGGAGATGATTGGCCCTGACATTTTCTGCAGTTCAAGAAAGGTTCTTTGGTATTATGCGTCTTCATACAGTACAGTGTATAAAACTCCTCTTTCCCTCTTCTGTGTCAGGAAATGTGGCAGAATCTTGCTGGAGATAACTTTCTAAGCAAAAAGAAGCCATGTGATGTTGAAAATACACTTTTATCCTCCCTACCCCAATAATAATTGCCTTTCTTTTAGATTTCTGAGGTTTCCTTTTGTGTTTACGATAACATAGGGATAGTTTATTGCATTTCAACAGGCTTGTTGTCATGGTGACCAGCAGTTTCTGTGCACTGTAAAAATAACCTGCTTCCTTAATAGATTTCACTTGAGTGAAAATAACCCTTAAAATAGGCTGCAATTTACATACTAACTCTTTCAAGAGGATTGAGAAAAGGAGGTTGAATTTCAGCTCACCCTAGTGTCATGTGGCAAGTAACAAACTTGGGAGTTTCTGACAAACTAAAGTACTTTTAGTGCAGCACACAGACCATCAGATTCTAACATTTGTAGACTTTCTCTCAAATCCTTTCAAGATGGGGCTGACACATTTCCAGGTGGACTTTCAAAGAAACAGAAAGAAAGCAATGTTTTCTGCAAAACAGAAATGTATACAACACTACCACTGTGTGCTGTGGTGTACAGGCTCATTCAGGTAGCTACCATTTCCATGCCCCAAATCTTCTGATTGCAAAGCAGCTTTGAGCAGCCAATGCTGGCTATTTAAAGTAGCAAAGCACTACTGGAATTGGCATTTTCATATCATTATGGGTCTACAGTGCTCACAGAGAGTTAATACTAGTCAATGTTTGCCCTTCCTGTCCAATAGAGGAGCGGAGATGTCCTGGCTAATCAGTGTTCATCTGCTGGCCAGTAAGGAGTAAATTACACAATCCCTTCATTCTCAGACTAAAGGAGAGGAAACCAAAATGCAAAGCTCTTGTCTGTTTGCAATGATGACATACCTCCTGGTGTGACCATTCTGATTTTAGCTCCTTTGTGCAATCATGCCATCTCCCCAGTTTGGTTGGATACCAGGAGCTTGGAGGCAGGACTAGACCTTCCAATGGCCATGCAGGCCGCCATGTACAAGAAAACGTTGCTTCTGCAGCAAGACTCCCTGTTCTCTAATTTCCAAACATGTCACCACTGCAACAGGAAGACCCTGGGACAAAGCACAATGGTGAACATCAGCAGAGGGCTCAATCCAATTTCACGTCACAATTTCACCACTAACTAGAAGGCCACTATATGTACAGCTTAGAGCCTTTGTTAGTATCAGTAGCAGAAGAATAAGATGTTATTTTATATTCATAAATGTAATATAATGTCCCTATATTATATTTAGCATCTTTAAGACCTGTGCCATGCTCACAGCCAGCTCTCTAGAGTGTTTATTGCAGTTTCCATGTCATATGTTATTCTACTTTTGTCAACGTGTTGTGAAGCTGCCTCTGGTTTAAATGTCAGAAGTAAATAGCTTGCATTGCTGCAAACATGGGGACAGCAGCAGGCATCTTAATTGAGCAATATTTATGAATGGTGTAGGATGATGGAAAAGGAAGTTTGAGGAGATTATTGCTATGATGGTAATGATGAGGAAAAGAAATTAGAAAAAGCATTCTGAGAGCAATTTTAGCTATGACATGAAGTTGAGAAAAAAGGAAGCACAAATGCCTTAACTTTGCATGGATACATATAAAGGTTGTAAGAGGATGGAGAGGAGGAAATCTCAAGGGAAAGCATGTGTACTTTCTTTTCCCCAGCTACCATTATCAGCCATTAGAATTAGCTGAAAATGGTCCCACAATTCTGGTAAGTGCTATGTTATCTGCAGATATCATGCTGCCAGCGCCTGTCTTTACTTGTGGTTCATAAAAGTTTTGGTGGTGATCCACATGAAGGAAAATATTTGGAAACACTAACTAAAATAATTATATAATTCCCCCAGTTAGGATTTCCATATTTTCAAATGCCAGTATTCAAACTGATATTTATATCAACCTTTAGAGGTATGTCAACAACTATTATATTGTGAAAAAAGCCTCTAATATTGAGATAGAATCTTTTAGGATAAATTGAAATGATCATCCAATAAATAAATAAATTGTTGCTAATGTTTCCCTATTTAAATACGCTCTCGTGATTTTGCTAAAAACAATATTGGCTTAAAATGAAGGCTTTAGCAGAACATAAGAAAATCTAATATAAAGGGTAAGATAAGAAAATAACACAATATGGGCCACTTTTAGGGGCATGCAATGGGGCAATTGTTCCTGATTCTATTCTTGGAAGGGCCACTTCCACAATATGGTATAATATCCAAAAACAATACTTTCCAGTCAAAGTAGTAAATCTAGTCAATTAATGATGGCTGATGTGGATCTTCCGGGCTGTGTGGACGTGTTCTGGAAGACCCTCATCAGCCATCATATTCCGGCCGTGAAAGCCTTCGACAATACATCTAGTCAATTAAAATACAACCCCAAGAGTTGCTTAACTATTTTGGGATTACTGAACTGTAGCCTTCAGTGGACTAAAAAAAAATGATAGAAAAAACACCTCAATATGCAGTATAATGCAGTGAAACAACAGGGTGGCTCAAAATGAAAATTCTGCCCCTAGGCCTCCAAAAGCCTGAAAAAGACTATGCAACTTTCTCTACTCATTTCAGAGTAGGCCAATGTATTTCTAGGTACTTACTATTGGTGAATGTCTTGTGGAAACAGAATAGAAATTAAAAATGTACAACAAAAAATGTCCACATTATCTGGCTAGCCAATATTAAACAAATGTAGGTAATGGTATAACATTATCTTCTAAAGTTGTATGTTTTTAAAATGTGCATCTATTTTTAACAAACTCCAGAAGTGTTGGAAACATAATTTCACTACAATCAAGTGTGGAAGTTGACACTGAGGCTATATGCTGAAGGAGAAGAAATCTCAACTGTGCCTCAGACCAATATTTGGCATTCAAACATACTGACCTTCCAAATTGCAGAAAGTAATAATTCTGCTATATATATTCTCCAGAGGTCAGATTCTGTATCAAGTAACTTAGCCCATTTCTGGGCACCACAGTTTGGGAAAGATTTTTTTAAAATCTGGAAGAAATATAGGGAAGAGCAACAAGGGTGATCAGGAGACTGGAAACTAAGTCTTACAACAAGAGATTGAAAGAATTGTTTATGTTCAGGTTTGAGAAAAGACAGCTGAGGAGTGATATGGAAGACTTTTTAAGTAACTGAAGCTGTGGCAAACTAAAGAAGATCAAGAACTGTTCTCTGTTGATATAAAATAATCATCTTAAATTATGGGAAAGAAGATTCCAGTTGAATATTAAGGGAAAAAAGCTAACAATAATAATCGTTCAACAATGGGACCAGTTACTGAGGGAGATGGTAAGCTTCCTTTCTCCTGCACTGAGGGTAGGGTTGGGCTCGTTGGGCTAAATGGCCCATGGCCAATCCAACTCATTGTTGATGCAAAACCATTGCGTGTATTTCTTCAGCAATGCAAATCAGCAAATCCTGGTTATTTTATTTCTGCTACTTGTAAGTGCAACTCACTTGCATCTCAAATACTTAGGGCAATATCTTACAGCAGAATCTGCATTATGAAGTTTAGTTATGGGAAAGGCTGATCCCAACTACTCTATGAAACTAAGAGAGATGTTAGGTGCATTTCATGTTCCCTTCAAAGGTAGAAATTATAGATACTTAGAATCGTGAGCTGTTGGTAATAATTGAAAGGTCAGATTGATGAAACTTGCTGCAACAAGGCAGTTTTCATCACACATTGATGGATACTATACTATAAAGGTGTACTTTTAATCATAATCTTATTACTTCAATTCTTATTGTTTGATTTACAGAGGCCTGTCGCTTGTGCCTAGTCTGCCTTGGAAGGAAGCATCTATAGAGGGAGAAGAAGGAATTATATCACAGCCAGCAGAAATTTAAATCAGAGAGGGGGGAAAGTCCTGTGTATTTTCAGTGCAGGCCAGAAGACACAAGTGTCGTCTGCTGAGAAAGTTTTCCAATTTCCAGAGGAAGATGAGAAAGAGGTGGTTGCTTGAAGTAAGGTGTTGAATTGCTGCAGAAGACATACTAGGTGCCAATAGGATGGGGGATGTAAAGTTCCTTCAGGTGAAGACAAATGGCCAGGCAATGCCTATGTTCAGTTTTCATGCCAAAGCAAGCTTTTGCATGAGGTGTATGACCAGAAGTGAGCCACAGGAACCCTTGGGCTCACATAGTGCCTTCCCCTCTTTTTGCCAACTAGAAGATTTCAAAAGGTTCTACTTTCTGTTTTATTTAATTATGATTCATTATATTTTGATTAGGAAATCAGAAAAACATCCCAGAAGAAAGTAATGGCAAACCATTTCCACACTGTTGCCAAGAAAACTCATGAACAGAGTCCAGCTTGACTTGGAGACCTTGCCATTTTTAGCACATCAACTGAAGAAAACATAAGGGATACAAAATAAACCCAGTATCCATTTATTCTCAAGCAAAGTAGTGTGCTCCACCAAAAGAGACCCTGTGCAGAAAGATCTTAAACTCTCTTCATCTTTTAAAAATTATTGGTATTTTTTTAAAAAAAAACCATTTGTAGAAAATCTGATGAAATAAAGTAGTATTTGAATGCATGCAAAACTGACATGAATCCCAGATTTAAGCTGAATATATACTTCCTCAATTAATGCTAACTTTGTTTAGTTTTAAATAATCCAATTTAAAAACTGGTTTCTGAAGCTGTCTGCATTCTGAGAAATTTGTTATCACAGCAGAGAAAATGCACACATTAAAAAGTCTGCCTGCCTTCACTTTTTTATTCTCCTTTCTATTTATTTATAACCCTCAACTTTATCACACAAGTCAACTTGTACTACCATCTGCTAATTTAGTTTTATCTCAATTTGGTGGGGGGGAGTAACTCCAGTCCTAATGACATTTGGACAGTCAGCTTACTTAGCTAAAGTCAATCCTGTAACACCAAAGTGTTACTTCTTTCACCTAAGAAGTTCAAGTCTTTGTTATGGATGACCTATTAATGATTAAAAACACATCATGAATTATGCATGTACACAGAATGCAGAAGAACGAATAAACAACAAACAGAATCTAACCAGATAAATCTAAGAAAAAAAAACACAAAACAATTTGCAGCTTTGTTGTCATTGTTAAGCATGCTGGCCCAGATCTAGCAGGATTGAAAGGTGTGCTACGCAACACTTATAATTGCTCCTAAAATTATGCTTAAGGGCACTTCCACACAAGGACTCTGCAGCAATTCAAAAGCAACTCTAGATCCCAGTGATCTCAGAGCGTTGACCGAGTCTGGCAGCTGAGCCAATGCTTCTGAGCTTCAGCCACTCTAGTAGGTCCTTTAAGAGGAATGACTTAGCAGGGATGGCATTGGCAAGAGTTCTTGTCACCTCTTCAGCAGGAGTTGAGCACATCAGGCTAGTTAGGTTTTTAAATTTATTTTCTTTTTCTTTGGCATGGAGTAAAAGGAGTTAACGCCATGGAGTAGAAATAGTGGTTGTGTGAAAGTGCCCATAACAATGAGTTCCAATTACTGGAGCCTTAAAAAAATGCTTATCACTTCCTATCTTTGACTTCAGCCACTGCTGCATTGGTAGCTATGTTGGGAAAAGTACCTGGTTGTAAAATTGATGACCTGATACCATGCTACCTTCACATCTCTCAATGGGCTGTTTAGTGCAGGTAGAAAGATAATTTGTTTATCTGACTATTTCACCTTGTAATAAAATACAGCCCTTTTTTGGGGGGTGGGGATAAATAACCAGACAGATGCAAGTGTTGGGGGGACAGCAGTAACAATTAACTCCAGACTTTGTCTGGAGGTGAAGGGATTTCTTTTTCTTTGCTCCAGGACCTACAGGAGTTTGAACAGCAGGGAAGTGATGAGGTTTTCCTATGGGCCAGCTGCAGGGAGAACACCTATTGATTCACTGAGTTCTTGGTGTTCTGAGGTCAACAGAAGTGGAAATAGTGGGCATGCTCTTATACTGTTTTTTCTTCTTGAACTTAGCTTAATTACTGTTTGCTGTAATATCTTTATCTTCCCTCTTCCATCCCATGTATGATTAAAAAGATTTGGAAACTATCTTAATAGAATGTTTGGTTTGGGGATGGGCAGAAGCTATTTATGTCTAAAACGACAGAATATTTGGCTGTCTGATTGGCCCTTTTTTGAACATCAGGAGTTCATCTCAGAGAGGTAGACAATATCATCCATCCAGTAGGAACCAAGTGTATTTGGGAAAGGGATTAACAGGCTTGGACTATCAGAAAGAAAAGTGATATTTATTTGAGCCTTGTAAAAGGGGCAGGCATATAAATCCAAATAAATAAAATGCTAATTAATAGGATATCATATTTTAGCAGTTGATGAAGAAGGACTTTTAAAAAATACTTCAGCAACAATCAATACTCTCCCCAATCTAATTAATACCAAAAAAAAAAAAAAATACTACCCTTTCTCTACAAAGTACAGTGGTACCTTGGTTCACGAACGCTTCTGTTCATGAACAATTCGGTTCACGAACAGCTCTGGTCGCAAAATTTTGCCTCTGTTTGCGAACTCCGCATCGGGTTATGAACAGGATCCGCGGCCATTTTCCCTGCCGTGACACGTGGTCGCGGCTTCTTGTAGGGAGGGGGACTCTCCCTCCAAGCAGTAACCGCCTCCCCACCCGCCTTCCTGTCCTCCACGCCAGAAGTCGCGTCGAGCAAGGTTAGCTTTCTCTCTCTTTGTACTGTACTTTGTGTCATATTTTTGCAGTTTTAAAAAAAAAAACATGGTTCAGAATGGATTAACCGTAATTACATTGAACCTTATAGGGAAATTTGATTCGGGACGCGATCAAAAATCGGTTGGCGACCAAATTCGTAGGGGTCATAACAGATTAACTGTATTTACATCGAACCTTATGGGAAAATTTGATTCGGTTCACGACCAATTCGGTTCGCGACCAGGTACCAGGTGAACTGAGGTACCACTGTATGTTAAAGCTGCTGGCTTGAAGCTCTGTTAACTACCAATCATAAAATGTGGTCCCTTTTGAAGACCTACGCCAAAATTTTGTTTAGTTTGTTCCTCAAAGCCCAGATCTTGTAGAAGAGAACAACCATGAAACACAATTTGCACACAGTGAGCCCCACATGAGAAAGTGCAATGGGCAAAAGTCATACAAATTGTTTGCTTTCTTGTTCTTTGCTTTCGCTGACTGTTTTTAAAGAGCTGTTCATTTCTAGACAGCAACAGCTGATGCTTGCCAGACCTTTAAGAACTCAGCCCCATCTTGGCTATGATTAGAATCATGTGTGAAGGGAGGCAGCTCAGTGGTACTCTGCTCCTTACCTGCTTCTTTATGCACAATTACTGCATAATGTTTTCTTTAAAGCTCTTGCCTTGTAATGGATGTAGCATTTTCTCAGAGTGATAAACAAGCATTGACAAAGAGAGAGGTTCAGTTAACATTTAGATTAACCAGGAGGAGCCATGACTTACTGGAAAATATATATTCACCTGTCAGGCATAGCTGTTTATTTAAATGTTATTGCTACCTTGTAGTTCCCAGCAGAGCTTTCCCCCCCCTTCATATTTAAACACTGCATAACTCTGAGTGATACCCACACACATTTAACACAATGAAACCATTCATTTTGAACAAACAATCCTAGAAATTTTAGTTGATAATGGATGCAAGCAGCTCACCAGAAACACCATAATACAACAACATCGTTCTCACATAGTGAACCCTGTCCTCCACGAGCAGGCTTTCTCAAAAGCCAACCCTGGCTTACGTGGGGGAAGAATGGAAACTAGAGTTTCAGCATGTCAAGCATAATGTGGACATCTGACTTCGGGATCCCAGTGAGAGCATCTGGGCTATGAATACTCAACTGCAAGTAACTCATTACACCAAAATACTTGGGGCTTCCTAGAAGATTCAGGCTGCTTCACACTGCACTTGAGAAAAGGGGAGCTCCAAGTGAATTTTGACTATGAAAGTCAAAAGATTCTCCACCCAGTTTTAGACCTGCTAAGAGGAAAGACATATCCAACTATGTGTGTCCAATATCCTTAATTTCTCTCTCTTCCTCATGAAGTAGAGGGATACACCAAGTGTATTTTGTGGAAGCATATTGGTATTTAAAGGAAATCAAAACTGTATTTGATGAGATTTGCTTTTAAGCCTTAGTTCTTAGTTTTGTCATCCAAATTTAAGCACTGATACACTTTCTTCCTTTAAACTGAAGCAGTATAATATATATTTCTTTTGTCCCAAGGCTGCTCTGGTCCAATAATCTGATTTGAAACTACCTTCAACTCTGCTAAAATGGTCACCTTTCTCCAACCTTTAAACTTTAAACTCCAACTTTTCTATTCTATTCTCTAATTTGCTTATAAATGTTGTACTGTAGTTTGAACTCCATTTTTTGCACAAATCTTGTACATGTGCTGTAAGCAGTAGGAACGCATAATTCTTATTAAATATGAACCATTTGTATCCTGCTTTTGTATTCAGATAAAGAACATGAGCCAACCCAATTTAAGCACTGTTAAATTAGAGAGTTAAGCACAGTATCATCTCAAACAAAAATTAATATGCTGTAAATTGAAAGGAACATTCTTTCATCTTTGATGGGAGTGTGATAAAGTTTCAGATTTTGGGAGGGAAACAGAACAAGATGTTACATATAACTAAACAGAAGAATGAGTTTTCTCCAAAGTTAGGTTCATTACATATATTTTATGGTCAGAATGAAAAATTGCAAAGTAGAAAATTTACCATATTTTTACCTTTAGCAGACAAATTAATTATTGAATTGGTGTGATTGTATTGTTTACACAAATAAGCATCCTTGTAACTGCATTAGAAATTATGGGAAAGTTAAAATGTACCAGCATCATGTTAATTGTAAATGAATACAAATTGGGAACAAATAAAATTAATATGTCTTAAAATTGCTTAAAGTTAATTGGATCATGGCTGAAAATTGTTAGGTGGTCAGTACACTAAGCTGTATATAACTATAAACTGAGACAAAGGTTCATCTCCAACAGAAGAATTCTGGGGGTATGAAATCATTATGATTGATTAAATACTGTAAACCCACCTTTCTCAACCTTTTTACCCTAGAGGAAACCTTGAAATAATTTTCAGGTCTCAAGAAACCCCAGCATAAACATTATTATTCTACAGCTCACAGTATGATTTTTTTCCAGTCATGATCTCCCATGGAACCCTAGAGTTAGAACATAAGAGCATAAACTGGATTGGCCCCTCAGCCACCTAGTCCAGCAGTCTGTTCTCACAGTGGCCAACCACTTGCACAAGGAAGCCCGCTAGTCTTCCAGCAGCCCAATAGTCTCCCAGCAGAAGATGGCCTTCAGAGGCAGTCATACTGCCATCAAGACTCTGGTAATAGCAACTGATCCCATGACTTCCACAACCGGTCCAATCCTTTTTTGAAGCCAGTCAAGCTGGTAGCCACCTTCATGATTTGTGGTAGTGAATTTCAAAGTTCAACTACATGTGTAAAAAAAAAAAGCCTCACAAAAAACGGAATCCCAGTTGAGAAAGGCTGCTGTAGACTGTAAGTGACTTAGGCAACGGTGGAAAAACTGTCAGGATTTAAATAGTACTTCAAACAGGACTCTGAGTGGTAAATTATTTGTTCAAGAACAGAAAACTCCTAGACAGGGTATATTTCATGGAGAACAGATATTCTTCCAACCTCCCAGTACTAATTTTAAAACCATAGAGGTGTACAACATCCATCTCCATTGTCAATCTGATAAGTTTCCAGAACGTTGTTGTATAAGTCAAAAGGTATGAGCATCTACAAAAACCAGTGAGTCTTCCATAGCAAACTTCATGACTATTTTGTATGAACTAATAATGCATTTTGAACACTCTTTCTCCAATCCATCAACTTCTCCCTAAAAAGATGGGTAGCATCCAACAAATTGAAATAATACCTTTTTCCTGAATTTATTGCAATTTTAAATCTATAGAAAAATGGCATAGAAAGGCTGAAATGACCATTAATGAAAATCAGGTTTGGGACCCCACAGTTTCTGATTCTAGGCCTTCCTGTATTCTTGAACATCTAATCTTGTGTATTCTAGCGTGTATTTATAAATAGTTACTATAAGCTTTTAATTTAGTTTGGAACATTAATTTTTTAGTAAAGTTTGTTTTTATTTCTGAAACAGTTAGAACTGACAGCTCTTATCAAGATATGAATTTGGTTTAATTGAAGATATCGCCACATTGAACTTTTCAGTAAATCATTCTTATACTGCAACACCTTAAATGACATAAATCAATAATAATCTAATCTTATTAATTCATGTAAACTGTACTCTCCACTCCACCCATGTTCTCCAACAAAGGGATCGTCTTGCTATTTTCAAGTTTGAATTCCCCCATAATTTGGCATGACTCCAAGATTCAAACCAGAGCTGATGTGCTATGGCATATGTAATGTAGTAGGTAGTTTAACCTCAGATTTGCCAATCTGGGAGGAAAAAACCTACAAGAATGTATATGCGAGCAGCATGTAAATTTAATAAAGATACATGGAAAAAGATGTTAAGCTTTAAGGACAAAAATAAGATTCAAGCACCCTCCAATAGTGAGGTTTTAAAAATTATTTTAAAATTTAAAATAAATACTGATTTAAAATTACAATAAATTTAGGAAAAAGGTATTACTTCAGTTTATTGGATGCTACCCATCTTTTTAGCGAGAAGTTGATGGATTGGGGAAATAGCGTTTGAAACAACCTGTTATTCTGTCACACTTTTTTGCTTCTCTGTTTCCTTAGATTGGAAACCAGCTGATGGGGGCTTATTTTCCCATTTTTGTATAATGATGAGGATGCCTGCTAGCATACTTAATCCATTTGTATCTAATTTTAATAACAATTGTAGCAATAATAATAATAATACACAATTGCATTAGAATCTTAATCTTTATATCATTGGTAGCCCATCTGCACTGACTACTGTTACGTTCCCTTACAACACTTTAGCCACTGAATAGAAAATGATTTTTAATGGATGTCTACAAAGTGGCCTTCACTGTAGTTTCATTTTTTGAGGCTGTTTATTATTCAAATGTGGAATCAATTCGCAACCACATCATGAATTGCCATCATTAATTATTCACTGGGATTAAGGAATCAGTTAAAATCCTATCTCTACTTAATCCTACTTTATTAATTTTATATTCTTGGCAGGAAAGTCCTCTTTACAAATGGATCATGTGGTTTTTCTGTTGGGATTCTAAGAATGGAATGTCCCTGGTGTTTAGAGAATGCCATCTTTTTTAATTTGATAAAATAAATTAGCAGAGGATTAGCTAGAATATTAGCATGCGATGCAGTGCTGTTGCTGTTGCCACCCTCTTAAGGGAGCTTTTAAAACGATTAGGTTATGTCTCGCTTGGCTTTTTCCTTCCAGAGCTCTCTTGGGCAGCAGAAATCCATGCCGTGGCACAGTGCAGTTGCTTTAAGTGAGTTGGACAGAATAATCCCCCCCCCCCCTTCCTCTATTTGTTAGAGTTTGGAGAAAACTCCAGAGACATCTACAGCTTGATTTCAGAACATACAAATACAAAGTTGCCTTGCACTAAGACCAACTGAATTCAGTACCAGACCATCACTAGCTTCCTAGCCCTTCAGACAGGGATTCCCTCAGCTTTATTTTGAGTTGAGAAGTCTGTAAGGAGCATACATGTTCCATCGTCATGGCCCTATCAGTTCACTAAAGCCAGTCTCATGTTCTGTTTGAGATTATATCATTGTTCCTTTCAGGAATAATCGGATCTCATTTCATGTGTTAGTTCAGGTCTGGTCATCACAGCTCAAGAAGGAAGTTGATATGCTGGAAATAATGTTTCATGAGAACAGTGACAGCACATAGTATAATGGGAGAAGGAAATAGTTGGTTATGTTTATCCAAAGAAATGAGAGATAATGCATTTGCAGTTTTCAAATACTGAAAGAGATGCCAGAAAAAACAAGGAGTGGAAATATTCTGGGGAACAGAACAAAAGGTTTTAATTATAAAGAGAAGATTGTTAAGGAGTGTCGTAAATTCAAGGGCAGATGGTCCCCTGATTTTTATCAGTGCTTTGTCATATTAAAGTATAAGGGAAGCCATAAGATTTCTTGCCCCACTAAAGTTGCCATTATAGCATCCATTGTCAAAGTGCTTCATTTCCCTTCTCTGTGGTGGATGCATTGCTGTTTGAGTAATTTTTCCAGAGTATCTCTACTTTTTCCAGACATTCTTTCTTTCTAGCAATGTGAGGAATTACTCTAAGAGTGTTCCTCCTCCCCCTCCTCCTCCTCCTCCTCCTCCTCCTCCTCTTTTTTTTTTTTTTTTTACTTTTTACCAAGTGTTCTTTGGTGTTAGTTTTTGAAAGGAATAAGGGAATCTCTACCCATATCTACAGGGATCTGTGGAGCATATCAGTTATGGGGCTTTTGAAAGGGATTCACCTTGGGAGGGTAGCTCTGATGTCTTGCATTTGTTGAGCTGTGTCTTGTTTTGCCTGTGCAATGGACCACAAGGATGCTGTGGAGGCATGCTGCTGTAACTGTGTGCAAATTGGCTTCTTCTACATATAGCAGAATTGGGGGCATCATCAATATGTCACAGTATGAGAGATAAGTTCTGGATGTGTTGCCTTGGGTGTTGGGGAGGTGCCTATTGGTTCAGTGTGCTAACTCTACAACATACCTTTTGCCGCTGACTGGATGCTGAGAGTCCAGACTATGCAGCTGAGATCAGAGAATTACCCTTGTTCATTAAAAGTTATTTGCCAACAGGTAAGTCTAAACAATGTAAATCTAAAATGGAAATGTACTTGCTACTTTTTTGTAGCTACAATACTTTCTATCTTTTGCTCCCACTTCAGTATAATATACAAAAAATGGACCAATAAACACAAAGAGATGGCTTTCTTGAATGTCTAATTCTAACTGGATTCTTCCTACATAATCTATTAGGAAATTTCTGAAGGGTATACCATATCTCATAGCTGTAGTTATTTCCCAGCACCCAGTAAAAGTATAGATAAGAAGGAGCTGGTATCTGGAGAGGTGATGATTTTCCATGCTCTGTGTAGTCCAACCATGTTTAGCTTTTCCTGACTTTTGATTTTAAGACAAAGAATTTCTAACAGCAAATTCAGTCTTGAAGAGTCACAAATGTATTACCATAAAAGTTGTTGTAGACCTTTATTCAACTGGTATAGACATACTTAATCACAACATACTCAAAATGGCATTATTTTACAATAAAAAAATTGTTAATTTTTTCAAATTGCTTTTCTTTTTTATTTTTTGTATGTTATCCGAGCTGATAAATTCACACAAAAGCAAATAATGTATGGTTTCTTTTTTGCTCCGTGATTTTACCCACACATATTTTCATTTCTAATACCCTAAAAAATGGCGGGGGGGGGGGGGAGATTATGCTGTGGCTAAAACATTGCTAATACATCAAACAGTTTAGAATCCCCCAAAGACAAATTCAAACGGAGAGAATTGTCTTGCTATCCTGAATCTTTTGAGGTGGATCTGGCAGCCTTCCTTCACCTGGTGCCCTCCAGCTACATAAGACTTCATTCCCCATAATTCTCATCCAACATAGCCAAAAGTGATTATGGGAGCTGAAATCAAACATAAACGAGGGTCATCAGGTTAGGAAAGCTAAGGTATGGACTTCTATTTCTTCTTTGCCAGTTAACCTTGCTATCCAGAGCTGAAACAGAATCCTAAAATGGATTGCATGTTTTTAGTCTTATGGCTCATTCAAAACAAAGATTTGCTTTCAATTCTTCCCTAATGACATGATTAGTCAATGCCATATATAACATTTGTTTTCCTTTTCTGTATAATGTTCCTTTCCTCTCTCTAGCAGTCTTAAGCAAGCTGATCATGAAAAGCATAGCTGTAATGCTTTATTAACATTAATCAGAGAGAACCTTTCTCTCATTGCTCTAGCTTGAGCATGTTTGCAATGGCAGTATGCCACTGACATTTCTTAGGCAGGCTCTTCCTCTTTAATCTGGGTTAGCAGCTTTTTGTGCAAACAGAAGGAATCGGAAAGCTGATTAAATAGCAGAGCTGGCCTGTAATGAAAGCAAAGCCCACTGCAAACATGTGTTGATTGCTTTACATGAAAAATGTGCTAGGTGGATTTCAGGTGATGCCACGGTGGCTTTTCTCCTAATCCTGTCTAAGGCAGCATTATAAGTTTTAATGTTGTATTCATTTTATTCCTGAATGCAGCCACCTGATAGGAGTAAGGCCTAACAATGGTCTTGCCAAGAAGCAGGGTGAGGTGTTTGCCTTTGGAGGCAGATTTTGAGTGTCATTAAAGGACAAAGCACAGCAGAAGATGGTCTATAAAGGACAGGAGTTGTGCATGATCTTTTTAATCAAGACTTCCAGAGTTTAATACTTTTTAAGTGAGCCACCAAGAATCAAATTTGATTGCGGTGGCATACAAATATGTTTAATAAATAAACAAAACATGCTGGTAGGGAACTTTGGGAGTACAGGCCCAACATGCTAGAAGACGCAAAGTTAAAGAAGGCTTAGCTACTAAGACTTGAAGTACAGAATTTCCAGCAGATTTAGACCCATTCTAATAAGTGGGGAGGAACATTCTTTGTGGCCAAAAAAAAAATGAATGTAAAGCTATGATTGATTCCACCAAATAGCTGTTACACTGTTATTTATGATTTTGTACTTTGAGTTTATAATCTCTCTTTTGTTTCAAAAGAGTCTAATATAAGTCAGGACTAAATAACTCTTATTTATACTTGCTGACCTCTAATCTAATTAAATTATAAGGCTTGCCCTCCAATATGCAAAGAATAGTGATTCCATACAAATGTCTCTTTCATTGCTGAGTACCTGTTTCAATCACTGCAAGAATTTTTAATTCACACCTAATTATAATTTTGTTCATGACTGCTATAGGTAATTTTCACTGATTTGATTTGCATATTGTGGTAAGTCATGTTTTGCTTATCCAGTCAATAACAATTGGCAGGGTTTATATCATAATGAAGCTACAAACTATGATTTACAAACCACAGTGGCTGGTTTCACATAATATACTAAGCCCAAACCAAACAAACCATATTATGTAGGGCTTAACACATTGTGGGAAGTCTTTCATGTCTCATTTAATCCTTCTTCTCTTCTCAGGACTATATTTTATCTATATGATAAAATGGACTAAGATCCACAAAAATGTTTTTGTTAATACATTTGTGACTCTTTAAGATGCCACTAGTTTCTTTACTGGCCTTGCTGAAGAGACTAATTCGGCTACTTGTCATGCAACTCTTCTAATAAAATTACTCAATGCCCAGAATGCTGGTAGGGACACCACCATGACTGATAAACAATTGTTAACAGTTATATATCTTATTTACACAAGGTACCATGTGTAATATAGTGATTTATGAATCTATGAATGAAGTAGCTATACAGTTTATTACAATTTATATCAGTAAATCTGTGATTCCCACTTATTTTGGGAATAACCCAGTACAAACACGAACAAACACTCGCTTTAGATTTTAAATGAGGGTTTATTTCTAGGAAATGTGTATTCAGATTGATTGTGCTTTATTAAGCCTTCTACCTGCAGCTTGTTCTGTTTTATCACCTCTTATCCTCCTCTCTTTCTCCCCTGCATTTGTATATAATATTTTTCTATCAGTGTAGTCTTGATTCCCCCCCCCCCCCCATATTCTTAATAGCAAACACACACATGCACAATCTTAGAATGTGTTTCCCCATTTGGCAACAGGAGTTTCTGATTTTATTAACCTTTCTCTATTTTGTCATTATGTCCCAAACATTCAGTCTAAACTTAATTGCACTTCTTCATTCTCTGTAACAACATGTCTTTAGAAATCCCATAGTTTGCAATAAAGTTTATACTCTCTGATTTAAATCTTAGCCTGTGTTTAAAAGCTAATATTCTTTTGGTGAAAATGTAAAGAGCAGTCTCTTAAGTGGTGTTCCTCATAGGTAGGGTTGAGATCAGTTCTTAAATAATGCCCTATGGTTCTATGACCACCCTTGCCTATGACCAGGACATGTGGTAAAAATGGGCTGATTTGATTCGAATCAAGCCAGGGCTGGTCCTAGGTAAATCACATATAAAAAATCTCAACAGGGCATCTCAGACCATTTGATTTACTTATACTTATCCTCTTGTCTCTCTATTCCCCTTTCCCCTCACCACATGCAAACTAAGTAGGAACAGTAGTGAATTATTCTTTTCTGTGTAAGCGTGAGCTGTGATAGACTTCACACACTTGAGACATTTTAGAAATAATAGTGACAACATTGCAAAGCTGTAATTACGTCTCTGTTGATTTTCACTAGAACAAGTTGGATCTCAATATCTACAGCAGCTAACAATTCTTACAAAGGAGATACAAACACTGATTTTTATTGTAATCATCCCTCCTTTTTTTAATACAGTACTGTTCTCACCCTGGGGCCGTAGGAAATGTGGATACCTGCTGGAGTGGAACCAGCTCATTTGCATGTCAAAAGGGTAAGAGCAGAGTGCACACCAGGCCTATTAAACTCCTACCTTACACATGTCAGGGAACCCTATACTACAAGCAGCTGTCTCCATGGCCATGCCATTCTCTAACCACTATCTCCTAACACAAAATTATCTAGATTTCCTTTTCCGTCTGTCTACCCAGTATCTCTCCTTCTGCTACTTCCCTTTTGGCCGTGCCAGTGACTGAGGCTAAGGTATGTTTGCAATATTTGCTCTCTTTGAATTATGATACACAACTGACCTACAACTCTACTGGCTTTCCTACTGGATGTTATTATGCAGTTCTTAATTCAAAATGTATTGGAGTACATTGTTTAAGGTTCATTTTGAGTTTAAAGTGCAACATAAATCAGTATTTAAACATGAAATAGGAAACAAGGTAGAATAGATACAAATAGCAAGCAAAAGTAACACAATTCTTCTATTAGTCTTGCGCACCATGATCAAAAGATGTAAGGTTAAGAAGCTGAAGGAATTGTGAGCTGAAAAACCTTCATCTTGCAAGCATATTATATTCTCTTCATCTCTCCAGACAAACTTTTACTGTATGCAGTGCATTTCCCTCAAAGAAGTTTTCATGGGACCAATAAATTGCTTCAAAATAGTACACTTGTATTATAGCATATTTTTGTTCAAACCAATATTATTTGACAGCCTGATATTCATGACTAGACCAACATTATAGAATCAGTAGAACTATGTATATTTTGATACAAAAATGTTTGGGAGAAAAATATTTTGAAATCAGTAAATTCCCTTCTTTGCGAGCGGGTGGGGGGGGGGGCAGGCACACAGCAGCATTATTCCCAAAGAATCTTACCTTGCATAAAAAGCAGGTAAAATACCCAAGGTATTTAAGGTGGGCCAATTTCAAATCAGTGTTTCTAGAATCGGCTAGTATTCCCCAGTTTACAAGCAGCACTATTGTAATCCTCACTAATAATGGAAGTACACTGTAACCAATTTGCACAGGTTCATTGCAGTAACCATTTGATAATCTTTGCCAGTGTGGGTCCTCAACCTGTTTTCCTATAGGCTGGCACGACTGGTAAATTGTTCATCACTTCAGTAGCTATTGGGTATTTTCGTGGCAGCCATGGGAAGCCAGTAAACAGGCCTGTGTTTGGAAATAGCAAAAGGACCTCTAGTGGCTTTGCAGAAGAACAGACACAAAATATACTTTACCAAAACTTTCTCTCTCTCTCTCTCTCTCTCTCTCTCTCTCTCTCTCTGGTATAGTTGGCCACTTTCAAAGAAAATATGTTATTTTCTGTTCCGTTTAAAATAGGCAGGAAAGAACTTGGTTTCTGCCTATTCCTAATTCATTGTGCCTGGCATTGTCTACTTTCACAATGTCAGCATTTACATGATAAAAAGTTATATAAATTACATTAAATGTTTAATTATTTCTTTATGTACTTAAATTGTATGGCCACCTGTCTCAAAACTGACTTTGGGCAGTGATGTGATGAACCTGTGCAACTTCCATTATTTTGCATTTCCATTATTAATGAGGATTACAACAGAGCTGCTTGTAAATGGGGGGAGGGGGGGAGGTGCAGAAACACTGACAGAAGTAAGGATTGGGCCCTAACTTCTGTGTTGAACTAACTTGCCCAGGATTCTCCAGTGGATGGAAAAGATCTGTGTGCATACAAGGCCCTCTTTCTCCCTACCCTGGAATGCCTGTCTGTCTGGAAGGTACATTCCTGTTCCTCTCATGTGTACATTGTTTACGGAAGTGTGTGCTTGCTGGGGTGTGTGTGTGTTTGAACTAGTGGTGTTTCTCCTCATACTGGGACAGAAATTCTCAAGCTTTTCATAATGGAAATAGGATTCTTTTTTAAAAAAATCCTGAAGCCTGATCATATTGGCTCAGTGAAAGTAAGTTCACAGACCTCTTTACTTCTTCGTTCTCCCTCTCCCCCTCTCTCTCTGGAGGAGAACAATAAAAGTGGTTTAATGCTTTCCCAAATATAGTTGCTTGGAAAATGCTGGATTGTTAATCTACTTCTTTAAAAAACTATATTCTGTACTTTGTCACAAAAGTATACGAGGGGGATATATGCTGCTGACACAAACAAAAATAGTCTAATGAAACCACTTAACATTAATTCATAAGAAAAATCTTAAAAGTAAAGCAACCCATGGTGAAAGATGTTTAAGCATTTCTGCCTCCATCAGCCTTTGTTCTATAGCCATCTTCCACCCATGTCCTGTTACATTTTCTGTGACTCTGGTGCCCGTTGCACAGAACACAAAAACCTCTTAAACCATTTGTCATTCCTGAACCTGCCTTTATGAAATTTTCCGATTTTCTTTTCTGTGCGATTGATGCCATGTATGCCATTTCATTAGCAGTTGTGAACCAAAACAGAAGGGAAGGGGGAAAATTACTCCTTTCCCTCTACTCATCCAAAATTGAACATTCCCATGCTACAAAAAAACAAAAAACAAAAAAAACCCTACAACTATCTTTCTGAAAAGTTGCTGATTTGTTAGTTAAGCCTTCTCGATTCATAATTAGTTGCTTGCAAAACAAAAAAGTAGAAGTAGGACAATATATATAATTTCAGGAGTAAACCCTCCAAATGTAAATGCTGATTTTGCACAAAATACAGTGGAACCTCGGTTCACGAATTTAATTTGTTCCGCGACTCTGGTCGCGACCCGAAATGGTCGCGACCCGAGTAAAATTTCCCCATAAGGTTCAATGTAAATACGGTTAATCCGTTCTGAACCATGTTTTTTTTTAAAAAAACCGCAAAAATATGACACAAAGTACAGTATGAAAAGAGAGAAAGCTAACCTTGCTCGGGAGGGAAAATGGCTGTGCTTCCTGCTTGGAGGGAGAGACCCCTTCCCTACAGGAAGTCGCGACCACGTGACACGGGAGGGAAAATGGCCGCGGATCCTGTTCGTCACCCGATCCAGCGTTCACGACCGGAGGTAAATTTTTGCGGCCAGAGCTAGTAGTGACCCGAATTGTTCGTGAACAGATGCGTTCGTGAACCGAGGTACCACTGTACATTGATTTGTGTATCTAATGTTACCTGTGATTAAAATACCAAACACTTTCCTACAAGAATAGAAAAAGGCCTGCATCTTTTTGAGACTTTGCAAGCTTCAAATCATCATCATCATCATCATCATCATCATCATCATCATCATTGCTTTCAAGTCAGTGTTGACTTCTGGTGGCTGCCTGGAGAAGTTCCTGCAGTTTTCTTGGCAAGTTTTCAGAAGTGGCTTGCCATTGCCTCCTTCCTAGGGCTGGGAGAGAGTGAGTGGCTCAAGTTCACCAAGTTCACCTTCATGCCTAAAGCAGGACTAGAACTCACAGTCTTCCTGTTTCTAGCCTGATACCTTAACCAGTACACCAGACAGGCTTTCTCAGATTGTTATAAGGAGTTAATATTTCTATAAATTGTATCTAATTCTGTCAAATAGAAAAATATATTTCTTTCTGTGACTCTGAAGAAAGTTTCTTCAACTTTCCAAATTGTTTTGATTTGGGGACCTTTGAGTCTGTTTAAGACAAATCCAACTGTTTTTCAAATTCCTTATACTCTTTGTATAATAAATACATATTTCCATCAAGTTGGTGTGACCTCTTAGTGACTACGTAGATAGATTTTCTCCCTGATCATCTGCCCTAACCTTAAGTCTTCCAATGGTACACCCATCACCACTGTAATGTCCATCCACTTTGCTGCTGGTCATCCTTTTCTTTTTCTTTTCACCTTTCCCAGCATTAGAGCTTTCTCCAGAGAGCTAGGTCTTCACTTAATGTGTCCAAAATGGGATTGAGCCTGGTCATTTGTGCCTTGAGTGAGAACTCTGGGTTGATTTGTTCAATGATTTTTTTTCTTGGATGTCCATCATATTCTCAGGAGTTTTCTCCATCACCAAATTTCAAGTGTCAATACATTTTCTGTCCTGCTTCTTCAAAGCCTAAATTTTGCTTCCATAGAGTGTCACAGAGAATGCCATTGCCTGCACTGTTATGGAAAACCAGACTCCTCTAGCTGAGAAAAGGAAGAGACAGCCACTGTATTTGTGACACACACATTCCCTGACTTCTTGACCTTCTCTGATATAATTGCTCTTGCCTTCATCGGCCTAATTATTTACCTCCTTAATAACATCACTTCTATCTGGAACATATTATGAAAACTAACTCCTTCCTTTCTCTAACCTTAGCTAAAAGTCAGATCTTTGATCATCTTCCACCCTCAGCAAGATGGTGGGGGAGGTGAACCAGACAGTTGCAGATTTGCTGTGATCAATGTTCATTGGCCTTTGCAGACAAAGTTAATTGGATTCACCTCAATTTGGACACCAGTGTTGAGGCAGGTCACAGGACAGTAACCTTGACAACTGCTTGTCCTGTTCATCTCATAGATCTTAAGGAGACAAAAAGAATATGTGGAAAGATGAGGGCTTCCATCTGCTTGCTCAAGGCTTGCCCTTCTGGCTAAGTAAATTGCCCAGGATTTGACAGACCCCATGGTTAAGGGAGACAATTAATATCTCCCTGAAGGTGGGACTTGTTCCTGTCTACTTAAAAGAAGTGATTAAAAGACCTTTATTGAAAAAAAACTACCTTGACCCAGAAGATCTTTGTAATATACGCCAGTCTGAAATATACCATTTCTGAGTAAGGGGATTGCCACTCAGGATGCATTTGGATAAAAATGCTTATCTGGACCCATTTTAATGAAGTTTCAGCCAGGGGAGATCATTTGAAGATTGGGAACTAGCTGCCACCATTCTGCTGATGACATCTAAATCTCCTGCTCCCTGCCATCTAACTCCAAGGAAGCAATCAGCATCCTTGAGAAATGGTCCAGTGCAACTCACTTTTGGTTTCTTTAAACAAGGCATTACTCTTCAGAAGGGTGCACGCAGATGTGCTAGCTGGGCTGGAATAGCTCATTAAGCAGCCAATCTATACTGTAGGAATCCACTGCTTTTGCCTTTTTGAAAATGTAGAGTGCAGCAGAACAACATGGCAGAAACACCACTGCAAAGCAAGCACTACTCCTTTTGTACATGTACACAACATTGTTGCAACCAATGGATCAACATTCGGTTGACCCGAAAAAAAGTGTACATGTGGGAAAAGTGCTAGGAAGAAAAGAAATTTGGTATGGCTAATCTCATCAGACATTACGTTGGTAGAAAGTTAGCTTCTGGATTCTTGAGATCAGGAAGACTCTCAGCTCATTTGGTAGGTATACAACTATGGGAAAGCCACTCGGTGGACAGTACATGAGTGTTCCTGCACTACAGGGAAGACAATGCACTGCCTTCATCAAGAACAGAATATAGTACCCTAGGCAGTAGAACAAGGAAATCTTGAAGGCTGTTATGAGGCCAAACACCTGAGGACAAAAGATCACTAGAGACTGATTGCAGAGGTTTCTTTTTCAAGGGCCCTGTGGGCCAACCTTTGGCACCACATGCCCAGCTGATATAAATTTGCTAATTACTTGAGCTAAAGGTGTGGCTGGATGCCATTGTGTTTGTGTTCCCCTGAATAGGATTAGAGACTGACATAAGTGATTAATCACCAGTCTGCAGACACAGAGAACATGTCACCTCCAAACCGAGAGCAGCCACAATCTATGCCAAACAGCTGCTGGATCCTGATATCAAACTTTCTTGATCTTTGCCTCTTGTCTCTGCTCTTTTCTTGGAGTAAAAAGCTGCAACCTCTTCAAATCCAGCCTGAATTTACCAACAGAGTTGCACTGCATGATAGTTCTCGGTAATGAATATGTATGAATGTGCAGCATTGATGAAATAGGACTCCCTTCTACAGCTCCCACAAATTGTTCTGTGTTCCAGAGAGTGCAATTCTGCATGGATTTTATAGACCACTCTGAATCAGGGTTATACCTATCCATGCCATTGCCTCAGTTAGTCCACCAAGCCCATTCCTTTCCCATTGGAAGGAACTCTTATCTCACCCTCCCTTGCCAAACTCAGCCCCTTTTCCTTCCCATAAAGGATCTGTCTGTTTAAAGAATTGTAGCTTTGCAGCCCAACCCCCCAAAATTGCTGCTACTCCTCTTTTTTCTTTTTCTTTTTGGGAGATCACCAAACAACAAATGAAAGATGAGGGCCAAGGCATCGATTGAATGATACTTTTTGCATTCTCCAACTGATCAGGTGGCGCAGAGAACTCTGACTGGCTCACGAGCTTCAAATTAAGATGCTTTTCAGACGGTTTTTGGGGAACTGAGGGCAGCGGAAATGGTGAAATTGAAGTGCTGTTAGTTTTAGCAAGGTGTAGTACTGTGCAGGGAAACAGTCATTTTGTCTGTTATTCAAAAGAGGAAAAGGTGAGAACCACACTCTCCCCATCAGCCCTTTTTCCAAACCATGTTGGTGATTTTCCTACATGTTCCCAATGCAGATATAAGCAATTGTCATACACTGAAGTAGGAAATGTTCTCTGTTGGCAGAAGAGAAATTTGTGGGAGAGATCCACTTTGCAATCAGCCCATGCCGATAAAGATGCCAGGGAGAGATGACGAAAGATAAATGTTTGTGCTGGGTGCAGTCTGGCAAAGTGTTGGAATTTGTGTCTCCACAGGTACAAAACCAACATGGTTTTCCTAGCCTAACTAGGAAAAAAGATCCATCGAACAGCAGAATGATGCAAACAATAGGTTTTTTAGCAGAATCATTGATGAGTAGGTGGAGACACTGGAAGCAGTGGCAGAGAAAGTACTCAGGTTATGTATTGAAAGGCAAAAGTGTATCTAGAACAAATAAGGGCAGATTTGCCCACAATGAACTACATAGTACGGGGGCTCTTGCCATTAATCTGTTCTCACAAAAAATGGTATCCATGCAAATTTATTTCATTGTATTGAATATCCGTAGAATGTAGTGTTACGTCATTTATATTTTGTGCTACCAAAAACAAAAACTGTATCAATTATTTTTCATAAAAGTACATAAATATACTTTCAGAAGTTTATTCTGTTGTTTTGTGAAATGTCTGACAATTGGTGCCAGCAGTGTGAATTTATAAACTTCCCTAACCTGACCATTAGGTGGAATGGATGGACCCTCATTGATTCTTCCCCAGAGTTAGCCTGCGGACAAGTTACTTAGCTACAATAATCTAAAAAGTTGACTGTATTCCCAATGAATCACCATATGCTTTCAAAAAAGGGAGGAAGCAGATTTGTGGAGGACAGATAAATTATGAACTACAGCAACCTGAAATGGCTCCCTGGGCCTTGGAGTTGGCTTCCCAGTGGCAAATGACCAACTGGACCCTGGAGCTGAAGTGGTCCGGAAAATAAGTTCTTGGGTATCTGTTCTTGGATTTGTCCATTTTGCTGGCTCAATCTATAAAACCAAGGAATCCAATATACTGTAGCCAACTCCTTTACAACTGTTCCTGTGTTAAACTTTATGAACTCTGATCATTAAAGGAAATTATTTACTTTAACCTTGCTTTAAGTTTTGCAAGGAAACTTATTTTACTTTTAAAATAGACTAACCAAGATTAAATAAACCAAATGGGCAACAATTGTTTTACACATACATAAGGATGTGAATGTGCTTTTGTAGCAAGGGAGTCATTTTCATTGTGTTATCCAAAGAAGGGGTTCTCCAGGAAATGTGCCTGTCAATCTGATTTCCTTTTGGAAAATCCTCCAATAATTAAAACCATGGACCTGGCATATAAATATACCCAGATGTTTTTTAAAAATCCAAATTAAGTATCAAACATGGAAGATTTCAAGGACAGTTCTAGGTGTAAAGATGGCAAACTTAATTCCTGTATTAATAGGATGCCTATATTATCCTTTAGGAACAATAGGCGTGATGCCTACGGCCTATGATCATTTTGGGACCTAAGGAATTGTTTGTATGTATGTACAGTGTGTGTGTGTGTGTGTGTGTGTATATGTGTGTGGGGGGTATACATACACACACACACATTTAGTGCTATATCCATCTTTCAGGATATTACTATTCAGACAAATCTTGGAGATGTTACTACTAAGCTCTCCTTCATATTAAACTTGGGGAGTGCTACCACCACATAATGTAAAGTTATTACTTGCATCTGGAAAGTAACAATAGATATTGTGTAGTTTTTTCCTCATTGAATATCGATTATATTTCTGATTACTTAAGATTCAGCTATCTAGAGTAATATACAAATAGTACTTTCAAGTATAACGAAGAATGTGGATTGAGCTGAACTGAGTCAATCCTTGCCCTGACACATTCTTGCACCTACTTCATTTTCATGTTTTTTCATGTCACCTCCAAAGGGAAGAAGGAACTTGTGTCAAAAGAATGAATCAGCCAGAAGATATTTTACCTTAGCAATTAGCCATTGCCTTGATTTTGTGGAAGGAGCACTAAAAATGGAACCCTGGCCCTGGTGCCAGGACTCCATGTGACCTGTTATTACTCAGACAAGCAGCAGTTTTAATAGGTTTGCAGGAAAGGCCTGTGCAGCATGTCCATCCATTGGGTCTCAACGCCAGGCCTGGGTTCAAAAGATGACATTCTATTGAATTATGTAGTTAGTTAAATCTTGCATCTTTAGTTCATCTGTTACGTGGGACCTTGCCTTTCTGAAGGAACTGTCCTTTGTGTGTCCTGACTATCCTGGCATGTGTCAGCAGTACGGTTGTCTTTTTTATTCATGATCTTCCCTGGGAGATGGGGCATGCAGAATGCCATGTTGCTAGTATGCATTTCATTTTAATCGAAGATTACATGACTAGGGCCCACTTTATTACCTCTTCCCTGCACATTCATCCATCATGGTCTCATTCGCTGAGCTTGCACTCAGATGTTGGCCATCAGCAGCTGCTGCAGAGCCTTTCCATGCACTTTCACTCTCTCCAAGCCAGCAAGAAAATATACTCCCATTAAAGCGTGAGGTGGAGAGAAGAAATTGTGTCTTGCGGGGAAGTGGAGGCGACTGGATCATTAAAAAAAATGTCTCTCTCTGTCTCAGCTAACACAAAACAACATGGTGTTCCAGCTGATCATTTGGCAAGTGGCAAAGAGTACAGAAAATACGGACATGATGGCCTCTGAGTTGGCACTTCGCAATACCGCCCAAGTTCCCGGGCCTTTTTTCTGTTAACACATCAATAATTATAACACGTTCTCCGTTTTTGGTAAGAGGGAAAAGCTTAGGATTTTGGCTTTTTGGTTTAGGAAAAAATAGAATTCAAATGTATTACTTTCTCAATCCTGTGGACAGATTTTCTTTCTCTCTCTCATTCAATGATACTAGAACTTGAGATTGTGCAGTGAGTTTGACAGGAGTCTTAGAGCTGATGAAAGGAATTAAGTACAAGAAGATGAAGTGATGCCCACAGGCTTAAATTGCTTGACTTACAAATAGCTAAATGAAACATAGAAACCTGTTCAAGGACAGCATACTTCTAAGTAAAGGGAAGGCCAAAATGTGAGTGCATTTGGATGATACTATTGAAACAAGATGGTGAAATATCTGCCTGATTTTTTTTAAAGTATAAATATACTTAAAGTATATTTTAAGTATATTTTAAAGTATAAATATACTTAAATAGATGAATAAATTCTTGATGTTCCATAATTTTCTGCATATTAGAAGGATGTGTACAAGAAGCTATGCCAGGATGCTGACATCTCATGGTTCTGGTCTGCAGGGGATTCTCTGGTAATATCTGTGCCGTGGTAACATTTTCACAGTAGATCTCTCAGTTTGCAGCTAATGCAACTGAAGGATCCCAAATGTCTTTCTTAGAAGTTACTGTGTACCATTGCAACTTTAAAAATCTGCCAGTGGTTTTGTAGTGTATGTTTGATAAAATATCATTGGGAACACTGAACTGATCAGGTGAAACAAAAAAAAATTCTCTTTCAGAACTTCACATATTGCTGTAGGGAAGAAAAGATTCTGAATCTATTCAGACTTTATTACAGAAATAGATTGTAGAAATGATGTATTATCTGAAAGATGATCTGAGCTATACTGTAGTTAGTTATATATTTGGACCAGAAAGAAAACATGAGGGAAAATTTCCTTGTTACAGGTATTCACCTCCCACACATCAAGCAGCACCTATTTGTATGTAAACTTCAAAGGGTTGACTCACACCCATTGTGTAACTCTATACAATCAAAACAGACATTATTTTGATCTAGCAAGACTTCTTGTCAGACAGAGATACAACCCAGTTGCTGGGGAATAAGACAGCTTGGGTTAAAAAGCCACCTATACTTGAATCTCAGTTGAGTCCAAAGTTAGATCTGTCCTCTAGTTTCACATTCTTGCATATTATCATTCCTTCAAAAGTCAAAATCCTCTGCTCCCTTCTGATTATGTCAAAAGCTATATAGTAATTATACGTACAGGTACCCTAACTAGGAAAGGCTGTAACTTCTGGTTCCTTCCTTCTTTAAAGAAGCACGTGGCAAGGAAGACCTGCAACAAAATGTGCCAATGTACAGGGCTTCTGTTTCGATTCTGATTTTTGGCTTATTATTATTACAGCTTCTGATTTCTGTCTATGCCTCTGTAACAAACATATCAAGAGTGTTGGGTGGCTAGTCAACTTGCTCAATTTTCGTTGAACTGCTTCTCTCTCTAAGACTTACACAGTGCCCTAAGCCATATGATGTTTGATTTAGGTTGTTGTATGGACGCAGCCTTGTGGTTCAAGAACCATTATTTTTTAAATAAATGGGCATAGTTTCAGGGTGGGGGAAGGGAAGAACAATGGCCACAGTGAGTGCAATAAGGATGCATATTGGCCAGGATTGATACATATGTAGGCCAGACAGAAATTACTGTTCTGGATTCTTTTCTTTTTATTCTTTCTAACCCAGCGAAATATTGTAAAGAAATTATGTAAAAGGGCTCAGAACTCTGTTTGCTGTCTGTCCATCAGCAAGCTAACATTCTGAAAACAATCCAGTCCAAGAACAAGGTAATCAAGCTGGATCCATGATTTTAAATCTTATTATATACCTAAGAAGTTAAGCCTATTAAGTATATCTAGCTACAGTACTTATAGCTAGAATTCACTTCTATCTTGTATTATCTTTCATTTTTAAAATACTCACTACTTGATCTGTATATTTTACCCTTAATAAATTAAGGTTATTGTTTTTCATAAATTCACATTCTGCCTTAGGAATTCATTTAACGTTATCTGCCACTTCAATGAGTTGTGTTTATGCCACTGAGAATTAAGCTATGAAATTAGAAATTTTAGGCACAGTTGTTGTTTTTTTTTTGTCTGCGCTCAGTCATTACTGACCCTGCAGTGCCTGCCTGGACGAGTCCTTGCCTGGACGAAGGGCTAAATGCTTTGCCAAAAGAATCCAAACATTCTTGTTTGCTTTGGCACAGTTTGAACTAAGACCCAAATAGCAAAACACTAGATCAGGGCTGCAGTAGTTTTCACTTTGAGACTAAGACACTTTCATTAAGTTAAGCTTGACTCCAGAGGAATATAAAGGTATAACCGTGTCACAACATGGAGCAGTTTCCCACTGCATTTTTCCAGGATGTTTGTCAATATCTCAGTATAGCTTACTGCCCTGGTATTCCCTGGTAGCCATAGAAATAGTAACCAGACCCCGGCTGTTGGTAAAACGTACTGTGGGCTGTTTTGATATAAGCCCTGCCCAAACATTACAAAAAGGGTTAAAGTAGCCTGTGAGCAGTGGGAATGACTGCCATGCCTTCCCAGTTTGAGCTGATAGGGAAACTTTTACTTCTTCATTAAGGCTTCCTCCTTGCAAACGTCATCACTGAAAGTACAGATTAGATCAGTGTTTCTCAACCTTCACAACTTAAGATGCGTGGACTTCAACTCCCAGAATTCCCCAGCCAGCATGGGAATTCTGAGAGTTGAACTCCATGCATCTTCAAGTTGCCAAGTTTGAGAAACATTGAACTAGATTAGATTTTGTTAGTGTAATCTGGAGGAGCAGGACCCATCTCTGTTGCTTTTATGGTGATATTTAACTCTGACTTGCAATGCCTATACACAGAAAAAGACCCCACAAATAGCCTTTATCAAGACTGGAGGGCCTGGAAACACTTATCTGCTCGTCCACAATTATCCAAAATATTCAGACTAAATCATGACACTCTTGTTACTGATTTTATTTACTTACTTTTTACATTTATTAGATTTATTCAGTATCTTTCTGTTAACAGAGTATCAAACCATATAAAGCCAAGTTACAGAATTTTAAAAATATATAAAAGCCAATGAACTAAAACATAAATAAAAGCACTGCTGTTCAAATGTCTGGAGAAAGCGATGTATTGTGTCTGCTCTTCTAAAGGTAGAGGGAGGGGGAGCAATGCAGTAAAGCATTCTCTTCTGCATGCCAGCTGGGGCATTTTCCAAAGGGCATTACCTGCAAATTTAATTGGTTGGGCAGGTTTGTAATAGGAGAGGTAGTGTCTCATGTGGTCACGCCCTAAGCTGTTTAGGGCTTTAAAGGTTAGCATCAATACTTTTAATTAATGGGAAAACAACTGGCAACCAGATCTTGCAGTATGGACGTCATATAGTCCCTATATCTTGCAGTGGATAACAATCTAGCTGCTAGATTATGCACCAATTACAGATATATTTTTTTTTAGTTCAAGATTTCTACCCCATGTAGAGTATGTTACAGTATTCAAAACGCAAAGTGATCAAGACATAGGTAATTCTTTTATTTCCTAGATTTTTATCCTACCTTTATTTTTGGTCAATTCAAGACAGTATGTATGTATGTACACACACACACACACACACACACACACACACACACACCCCTAATGCTTCTGCCTCTTGTTTTCCCCACCACAACAACCTTTGGGCTTTTGTTGGGTTGGGCTGAGAGAGACTGGCCCAAAGTCACCCAGCCAGCTTTCATACCCAAGGGAGGACGACAACTCACTATCTCCTGGTTTCTGGCCTAGTGCCTTAGCCACAATACCAAACTGGCTTTCTTCTTGCCAGATCCAGCCAGTTCAGAAATGGCTGCAGCTAGCATACTAGTTTAATTATGCAAATCAAATCAAATCAAATCTCTATTACAATCAAAGACCAGCATAAATAATACAAATTTATTTATTTATTTATTTATTTATTTATTTATTTGCAGAACTTGTATGGCCACCTATCTCATATAATGATCCTGGGTGGCTTACAACAATCAATAAAATGATGATAAAAACAAAATCACCCCTCCCCCCAGGCCCACGGGAAAATATAGTCCTCTTCAGAGCTGCCATATATGAATTGATCAGTAGCAAAAAAAATCAAGAACTCTTCCTGATTGTGGACTTGCTTTTTCAGAAAAAGTATAACCCTGTCTGGAAGAGCCTTAACCTCAATCCTAAAGTCTATTTTCTAACTGACCAAGAGTGGTAGTGATATTTCTTGTGGGTAAGATCTACTTTTCCATTAATGTTTGCCCAATGTTTTCTACATCTCCCAAGTTCTTCCATTTCAGCGATTTTGGGAATATGCAAGAATATATTCAGTTAATGGTCCTCAGCAAAGCATTTTAATACTCAGCTTGGTCACATTAAAGACAAGGCATTCTCTGTTATACTGAACTTTGCTTATCTTTTAAGCTAAGCATGTACCAAACAACTTCTTATCTCTTGGGAAGATATTTCTTAGTAAATGTGTGTGAATTTGCTTTCTAATGCATTCTCTGTGAGCCCAACCTGCTCTACCCTGAGGCATTAGTAGTAACAGGACATTAATAAGGAGGGTCTTGTATCTTGCACAAAGGTTGACCTCCTTCAGTAGAAGCAGAGCACTCATTACAGTGCAATGATCAATCACAGTTCTCTTTCTCTTTCTTTCATGCACTTGCTTCACTGAATATACAAGAGAGAACAGGAACCAACCCATTTGCATATACCTCTACCCAAACGTATCTGCACACTGTCATTGGATAACAGATAAGTGCATTTCCTTTTATATGTTTGGCTTATTTCTAAAGCATGTTTCTGTATGTTTCTATTGTTCTACAATGCAGAAATATGCATGCAAGGCATAATCAGCCACTTAGTTCCCAGAGCAGTTTATGATAAATTTAAAAATATATTATAAAATATAAAAACAATAAATGCATCAGTCTTCCTTCTGAAAGTAATAAGGAAGGCATATAATAGATGCTTTGATCAATCCACACATTCTTAGCTTCAGTTACATTTGGTTACACTCAAGTTTTCTAAGACCATTATCTTAAAATTGGCTGTAGCCTGGAATATATCCATGAGCTGATGATTCTTACTATTTTGAGATTCTGTTACCATGCTTCCTACACTCATACACACAAAGTAGGTCTTTTCTTTTATCGTGGTCAATGGAGGTAAGGGGGGATTTTGCTGTGGTGGAGGCAGGACTGGATCAGGCCAACTGTGGCTGCATGGGCCGTGTGACTGCAGCTCCATCCCCCATGTGGTGGGGTAGCATCTTGTCTCCTTCCTGGCTGGGAGCTGGAAGGCATCTTGTAACAGTCATTTCCATGTGGGCTGTTTCAAGCAGAAGTCATTGCAACCCAAGAGGACTTTGACTGGGAGGATTGGATTGGGGACCTGGTCATCAAGTAAGAAAGTGTGTGGGTCATGGGTTGTGGATTATGATTCTGCCTACCTTCCCATGGGTGAGAGTTGGAGGAGGGGAGTTTGGATCATTGGGTCTGTGAATACTTAGATGCTTAACCAGTCTAGTGAGAGGGGACTGGCTGAAGGCATTGCATGGTTGGTATATGGAGATGAGGTGGGTCCCTGATTAGCTGGAAGTGCTGAGTGCTCTGCAGAAGTGTCTCTGGTATTAGGGGGACCCTACCTGGTTGGTTGTGATTGAGTAAGTAAGGTGGGAGATGTGGGCTTGGGCGTGGACCTTTATGGACAGGGGAGAGGTGAAGGCTCTGAAGGCATGGGGGCAGGCTGTAATATCCCAGTAGTGACGGGTAGGGTGTGATGGAATGGTATGGCGAAGGCCGCGCTCGGGGAGATAAGCATTTCCTTAGCCCCCAGAATGAGCATGGGAAGGTGAAGAGAATGAGGCTGGCACCACCCTAAGGAATTCGCAGTGTTTGCTTGCTGGCTTGAGAAGTTTAGATTCAGTTTGGTGAGATTGATGTCAGGTTCAGCCCAAAGAACTCCACGAGACAGTACAGTTACAGTTCTATTGCATTTATTAGCTTCCACCTACAAGACAGAATCTCGCCAGACTGAATCTAAACTTCCCAAGCCAGCAAGCAAACACTGCAAATTCCTTAGGGTGGTGCCAGCCTCATACTCTTCACCTTCCCATGCTCATTCTGGGGGCTAAGGAAATGCTTATCTCCCCGAGTGTGGCCTTCGCTATACCATTCCATCACATAGGGGGAGATATGACAGGAGATGGGGGGGCAGGCCACTCACAGAGTCCATTCCACAGGTATATTGTTCCTGTGGCTCATTCCAGTCCCTCAAACTCATTCCTGGACCCCGGATGGCAGACCTTCAAGGCTCTGGGTTGTTGGCTGCTGCTGCTGCTGAACACAGGCCAGTTTACAATAAGGCCACCCTCATTCACAACTTGACTGGCGTGCATTACCAAGACCTGGCTGGGTCAGGAGTGTGGGGGGGGGTTCCCCTCTCTCAGATGTGACTAGCTGGGTTCCAGGTGTGGCACCAGCCAAGACCTCAGGGTAGGGATGGTGGGGTGGAAGTAGTCATTGAGATACTTGGGAGGCATCCAGGGGTACTACCCCTCAGATTGCCAGGTGTGAGACCCTATGTTAAGTTGGGCACTAAGGTGGATCAGTGTACCTTAGTTGGGCACTAAGGTACACAGCAACCTTCCTGCCTGAGCTTCTTGACTCTGGGCTGGGCTGGCGATGGAATTCTCCAGGCTTATTGTGTTGGGGGACTTCAGTTTGCCTTCTCTGGGCATGGGGCCTGAGGTAGCTCGGGAGTTCGTGGCCACCATGACAGCCATGAGCCTGTCCCAAGTCATCCAGGGCTTGATGCATAATAATGGTCATACACCTGACCTGGTTTTTCTGTCAGAGCAGTGGCAGGGTGTTCTGGATTTGGAGGAGATATTGGTTTCTCCTCTGTCATGTCAGTTCCCTCCCTGAAGAGCCTCCAGTTCTCTGGCACCACTGTTCTCCACAGGGAGTCTGGGCCTATTAGATTGGCCCGCCCCAGGTGACTGATGGACTCGACTGGGTTCCAGAGGGAGCTTGGGGTTGTTCTGGAAAGTCTGCTACACAGTCTGGTCGAAGCCTTTGTGGCCACTTGGAATGGAAGAACGGCTGCAGTTTTGGACTGGATCACACCTGAGCAGCCTCTCCATGCCCATGGTTCCTGGAACTCTCCGTGGTGTATGGAAGAGCTAAGGGAATTAAAAAGGGCTAAGAGATGCCTAGAGGGCTGCTGGCAAATGACAAAGAGCAAGGATGATTGAACATGAGCTGAAGCCACTATTAGAGCCTACTCGTGGCAGTAAGAGTTGTGAAATATAATTATTTCTCTGCCCTTATTGTGTCCTCAGATGGCCACCCAGCAGCCCTGTTTCAGGTGACCCAGTCCCTCCTTGGAGGGAGTAATACTGGATTCACCTACAGGGTCACTGTGAGGAATATGCTGCGCATCTAGCAGATAAAGTCACTTGTATTTGCTCTACGTTGGACTCCAGCCTTAGGGTAGAACCAGTAGAGGTTACAGGGGCTGAGTCCTACACAGTTATCTGGGGGAGTTTGATCCCATTGAACTTGAGGAAGTGGACAGGGCTCTTGTAGCTGCTAGTTCAGGCACTTCTGTGTTAGATCTGTGCCTCCCCCCACCCGAACTGGTTAAGACTGCCCAGGAGAGGATGCATGATTGGGTCTGGATGATGGTTAATTCTTCCTTGAGGGAGGGGGTGGTCCTGCTGGCTCTTCAGGAGGCGGTGGTATGCCCTCTCCTTAAGGGGCCATCACTCGACCCAACTAGGCTAGATAGTTTTTGTCTAGACTCCAACCTCCCCTTTTTAGGGAAGGTTGTGAACAAAGTGGTTACATGGTAGCTTCAAAGGACCCTGGATGAAGTGGATTATCTGGACCCCTGTCAGTCAGAGTTCAGGCCAAGCCACCCTTGCTCTTCTTGACCTTTCAGCAGCCTTAGGTACCATCTATCATGGTATCCTTCTGGATCGGCTTCAGGAGTTGGGATGGGCAGCACTATGTTGCACTGATTCTTCTCCTTCCTCCAGGGTTGATTCCAGTTGGTGTTGATGAGGGTGAGAGGTCCAGCCCATGGCCCCTACTTTGTGGGTGCAGCAGGGCTTTCCTCTCTTATTTAACATCTACATGAGGCCACTGGTTGAGGTGATCCAATGGTTTGGGGTGAAGTATCATCAATATGTTAATGATACCCAGCTTTATATCTCTACCCCAGGCCACCTGAATGATGCTGTGGATATCCTGTCCTAGTGCCTGGAGGCTGTAGGGGCCTGAATGGGGCACAATGGGCTTCAACTCAAGCAAGATTGAGTGGCTTTAGGTATTCAGGCCTTCCGGTGACAAGGTTTTTCCACCTTTGGTCCTGGATGGGGTGGCACTTCCTCAGACCCGGTGTGCAATCTGGGGTCTTCTTGGATTCATGGTTCCTGCTAGAAGAGCAGGTGGCAGCTGTGGCTAGGAGGGCCTTTGCACACCTTCAGATTGTACACCAGTTGCACCCATTCCTGGACTGGGAGGCTTTGCTCAGAGTCACTCATGCCCTCGGGACCTCTCATCTGGAATTCTGCAATGCGCTCTACATGGGGCTGCTCTTGAAGAGCATTTGGAAGCTTCTACTGGTACAGAATGCAGCTGCAGGGGTAGTAAATGGTGTCAGATATTCAACACATGTAACACTGCTTCTACATGAGCTGCATTGGTTGCCAGTATGTTTCTGGGTGCAATTCAAGGTGCTGGTTGTCACCTTTATAAGCCTTCATGGCTTGGGACTGGGTTACCTGAGGGACTGTCTTCTCCCAGTTGTTTCTACCCATCCAATTCAGTCCAGCAGGTTGGGAATGCTATGGGTCCCATCAGCCAAGGAATGTCAGCTGGCAGGGACTAGGAGGCATGCCTTCTGTGGTGTAGCCCCTGCCCTCTGGAACATTCTCCCTGCAGACATTAGGATGGCCCCGATCCTGTTGGCCTTTCATAAGGCCTTGAAGACCTGGTTATGTTCCTGGGCCTGGGGCCCTGAATATGTTGAGGGCCCCGCATCCTGGTTATATTGATATCTATGGTTATAATTTTTCTTGACTGGTATATATATTTATTTTTATATGGTGTTTGTACTTGGTTTTGACTGATTTTATAATTCTTCGCTGCTCAGAGTCACTTGTCTGAGATGGGTGGCCATAGGAATCAAATAAATAAATAAATAAGCAAGCAAGCAAGCAAGCCAACTTGATTTGGCTGTACAATTCAATCTGGACTCTGTGTGCACTATTTCAAAAGTGCTATTATATCCCTCCTCATTCCCTTCTCAAGGCTAAGCATTCCCAGTTACTTCTGTCTCTTTTAACAGGGAACTCCTATTCCTCTTCCTTGCTGCCCTTCTTTGAATCTATTCCATTCCCAGTAAATTACTGAATTCTTAGAATAATAATAATTGGGCTTTTAGAGCAGGCTTGGGCTTTGAAGGACTGGTCCTGGAGTTAAGGGGAAACTGCAGTTTTCTGCCTGTCTTACAATTTTTGTTGTTGTTGTTGATATTAAGATTGCTCAGTGCAACGTGCTGTTTTGATACCATGATTTCATGTTTTGTTTTTTATTTTGTTATCTGAACCATCTGTTTACTTTTGAGTAGACCCTAACCCAGTTGACAAGTTCGCCTACTTCTCCAGTTCTTGCACACATGGTGAAGGGTGTCCGTTGAAGCTCCAGAACTACATCCAGACTTCTTTTTCTAAATGCTGACCTACCTCCTGTCCAAGAGACAAGCCCATTTTCTCTGGCCTTGATTCACTAGTGCTGCCTTATGCACTAGTGAATTTGGGCTGCCATGAAGAGACATCACCAAACACAGTGACAGTTCTCATCCTGGGTTAGGCTCATAGAGTGGGGGAGTGAGAGTAAGCAGCCTTCAAGAGAGGGAAAGCTTGGCCTCCCCACACCCTATGGAGAGTTTTGGTGGGACTGCTGGTGTGGCTTGCCATAATCCAACTACAGTCAGACTGCAATTTTTCACACCAAGTACAAAGTATAAGCATTATACCAATGTTTCTGTGTGATATAATAAAGTTGGTAAACTTAATTGCATTAAATTAATAAAGTTAAGATAACCTGTGTTGAGAGATTGGGCCTCAGATGCAGATCAAGGACAACCTGTGCTGTTGATTCTTCTTAACTATTCCTGACTGGTTAATTGGAAATACCACCCTGACTGAGGCTCCTACAAGGTGAGGAAGCACCTCAAGAGCACAGCCACACCCATGTACACCCCTCCAGATTTACCTTTTCTGTTCTCTGATGTTTTACTTCAGCTGTCCACTGGCTTCAAGGTTGGTAAATATAACCCATTTTATCTTTCCTTTTGTTAGGTGATATTATTTGCTATTTAAAATCACCACAATTAACCTGATAAGGAATTTAGGCCACAGGGCTCCTTTTTAAAATTCTGTGCCACTAATTAACACATTTCTTTGTATGTAGGTCCACTAGGACAGCCTTGTAAGAGCCCTCTGAGGTTGGAAAATAAAGAGTAAGAGAACAAGAGATTGATAGTAGGTGGATTTACTGTGTCTGCAATTAAAGGAACTCCGGTGATGGGAATCTATAAAAGAATTTGTGAAAAGATGCTGACCCACTGATTCTGTTGCTAGGGTTAAAACAGTGTTATTTGAAATTGGGAGCAAGGAGGATACCCTTAAATTATATAGAGAAAAAGTATCCCTGATACAAAAATTAAAGAAGATGGGAAAACGTATAAAGAAAAATGTTTCAGGTGAGGAAATGAGGAAGATTTAAATTCAGTAGGAGCTGTTGCCTAATAAAGTGTTGAAATAAAAAGAATATGGAAAAAAGCAATATTGGAATACAAAGAAAGTAGAAAGACACAAGTTAATACAAGAAAAGGGCTTCTCTGTTTAAATTTTAAAAAGAAAACCACAGTGAAAAAAGAAAATGTGGCTCACATCCTCCCGTTACCTTCCATTTATACCCCCATGACAAGTTACCCTTTCAATATTTGAACTTTGTATCGAACATTAGTAGTTGTTACTAGTTTTTGGTTAAGTCCTAAAAAACATATTCCAGATATCTAAATCAGCCTTGTTCTGTTGATATATTGTATGTAAGAGAGCCATTCTTGCTTGAACTTAATTAGAATTCTATTATGGATATATATTGCCAATTTTGCGATCACAACATATTCTCCATGTTTAGTCTTCCAGTCTGATATCATAGGCAAGATATCTGTTTTCCAATATTGTGCTAGGTTTATTGCTGCAGTCAATTGTAAATTGTAATGTTTTTCATTTATGTTTTCTGGGATTATGCCTAGTAAAAATATCTGGGGTTCCAGTTCCAGTTTTATTTTTAAACTTTTTTGGATTTTTTAATGTATTTCTTTCCAATACTTTTGAAGATTTTTTTTTTCCTTTGGCCTGGCCACCACATGTGGTAAAATGTTCCTTCTTTATTTCCAACATTTGTTGTTATATACTTAATCTGTCTTGGCAATCATAGCTGGAGTTATATACCATCTGTAGAACATTTTATACTAGTTTCCCCTTAAATTGTAGCTTGGAGTAAATTTTACTGATTTTTTTCCATAGCTCTTTGCAGTGGTCCACTATAATTACTTCTCTCAAATTTTGTATCAATTTTATCATACAGTTTATAACAATTTATAAATGCATCTTAGTAAATTATCTTGGTTTTGTATAAGCATTTCAAATGCTGTCATCCTCCTTAAAATCCCTCCTATTTTTTGAGATTGCTTTTTATTTTACCAGTTATTTGTAAATACATTAACCACAGTAAATTCCTTCCTTCGTTATGCAGCACATGTTGTCTTTAATCTATTTTCTGAATCCATATATATCATATTGGCATACTGTATGAAATTAAATCATTTTCACTATAATTGTCCTTAAAATAAAAAGCATTTGATGGTGAAGCTAATGGTGAAATTGCTGGACTTATTCTTGCTTTTAAGAGATTCCAGACTTTTAGCAGGTGTTGTCTTACTATATGTCCTTTCAAATTTTTCTCCTTTTTTGTTTCTTTGTACCATAGATGCCCGTGAAGTCCATTAGGTAGACCTGCTCCTTTTATTATTGCTATTCTACTGTTTAGAGATATTATCCATTCCATTAGGCAGCTTAAATTGGGGAGTGCTAACCAACCTCTTTGAATCTTGTACAATTTTAAATCTTACTCTTGGTTGTTATTGTTGTTGTTTTTTATGCTCCATATACATCTGTTCACTGTTCTTTGCCAGTCCTGCAGGTTTTTGTCTGAAATTGGAACTGGTGCCATTTGGAATAGAAAATTTATTTTGGGTAATATATTCATTTTATTACTGCAGTAAGTCCTAGCCAGGAGAGTTTCAGACTTCTTCATCTTTCAAGATCTTGTTTTATTTCTTTCCATAATTTGTTGTGATTGTTATTTCACTTAATATTTTGTTATTTCACAACTGGTCTGTCTTTTCATGAAATTTTCTTCATAAGAGTTAAGTACCTTGTTATCATAGTTTTCTTTTCATTTATTCTATATCCAGAAAAGCAGCTGAAGTCTTTGATTGCTTGCATTAGCTGTTGTGTAGAGTTTTGTGATTGCATGATTGTTAACACTTCATCTTATATTGAGCATGTGCTCCTGAACATAAGCAGAGCGCTGACAGAATCCTGAGTAATTCAGAAGCAGAATGTCCCACTGAGGCTGACTGCCACAGATGGTTTTATCAAAACTGTGCAAGAGTGAATGTCTTATTGTTTGGGGCTAGAGTTTAGTTATCTGCTGCAATACAACAGCAAGAACTTTATATTAAATGAAGAAATAATAAACCAGCAGTTGTGTTCAATATCAGCTTATGTATGCACCAGCATATCAGTTGCTGCACGTTGTATTAATTTTGAATTATTTTCTTGGATATTTATTACAGATTTTTTGCTTTTGAGTTTCATTTTGAGATATTTTGCTTCTGAATTTATTATACATTTTTCCCCTTTGGAGGGCAGTTATAAATTCTAAAAAATGGTTCTGACTTAGATACTGACCGTCTTACAGGTTTTTACTAAAAATAGTAATTAAGATGATAAACTGGCCTACTGTATTTGGACAACGGGTTTACTTACTCTGGCTGGATTTTTACAGGGTTTTTTTAGACCTCTTCACTTCTATTATAAAAGTGAGGAAACATGGGGTTTGGCTTACTCCTGAGTGTATTTTACGGGATTCCTGGTGGAAAGCTATGATTAAAATTTTGATTGGTGGAATTCCAAAATTAGCCCTGCTAGACCCAGAAACCTTTGCAAATGTACTGAATTTGTCTCTAGTAATCCAAGTGATGTATTGGGAAATTACCCATGATAATGAAAAGGAGTTTGCATTGTTGATTTCTGACACTAAATCTGTAGCTAAAAGTAATACGTGCCTGCTTGGGATTAAAGAGTAAAAAGTGTACAAAGAAGTGGCAAAGATTCTCCATCAAAGGGGAATCAGAGAAAAGGAGAGGTGTAAGTGTAGTGGGTGATAGATTTATTTTATTTTTATTAATCAAATTTGTATGGCCACCCATCTCACAAAAAGCGACTCTGGGCAGCGTACAACAATCTGATACAGCAACACATATATAAAACAATCAGTATAAAAATATAAGAATCAATATTAAAAGATAAATAATATAAAAACAAAATATATACAAACCCTAGGCAAAGAGAGAATGCCAAGAGCCACCTCAGCAATGGAGCCATCTAAGCATGTCTCTAGTTCCTTGGAGCCCCAGGCCTGGTGACATAACCAGGTCTTGAGGGGCTTCCAGAACGTCAAAAGGGATGGAGCTAATCTAATTTTGGGGGGAAGAATGTATATATCTAGATGAAAAGATTATTTATCCTCTAGAACCCCCTTGGGGAAGAATGGGACAGTGCATGAAGGAACATTCTGCATAATCTCTCATAACACTAAAAGATAAAAAATCAGTAGCATTTCCACAAGCTGGTTTGATGTATCTGAAGACAAATAGTAGTTTAAACTTAGACATTTGATTCTGAAACCAAACTAGTTCTTAAATTAACGCATACATATAGTATGAGGTAAATTTTCTTATTCCCAGCCTTACATGGACTATTTTTAGAGGCAGGGTACAGGTAACAGCTGGCTCACTTCTTTCGCTCCCTCTTTTCCCTACTTCTCTCATTTCCTTTTTTGGGTTGTTATTGTTGTTCCTCTCTTTTTTCTCTGCTTTCAGCTCTAGAAGAAACAGCAATGTAATGGAACAATTTTAAAAAGTGTTGCGAAAGAGTAAAAGTGCTTAAAAGTTGAAGCTGCAGCTAAAGAGTGGGCTGTTTGATGTCACAGTGGAAGAAAAAAAAAGGAGAGAATGCCCTCTGTGAAATTTCCAAAAAGATATTTTAAAGATTTTAAGATATTTTAAAAGATTCTGGTGGAAATCTTATTTATCGTTCAGCCCTACAGCAGAGGGGGCTCTAATCACTTTATTGTAATGGGAGCAAAAATATTGGGCATCACTAACTGAATTGCATGTTGGGATTGAAAGCATTCTGCTTTGTACTAATATTTCATATGTATTGTACATTCTGCTTATGCTTTCTATATGCTGTGTATATCTCATGCCCATTTGGTTTTGGATGAATGAATATGTAAGGGTTGCTATTGATTGTACCTTTCATCCATAATTCAAAGGTACAAGGGAGGAGAATACAATATGAAAGGTGTATCTTTTTTTTTTTCTATGCTGTGACATTGCATATATGTTTCTGAATATTTTGTAACACATATATGCCTAAGATGGCCTTGGAACCTTCTTTTTTTGGTCATGAAACTTTCCCTGACCACACTATTGATAATCAGTGGTATAGTTTCTCTCCAATTTGAAGCAGGAACCGTATGAATATTACATTGCAAATACTGACACAGAATTAACAGTTTAAAATCTGAAGAAAATTCTGGTCCCATGCAGGAGTATGACAAAGCCCTGCCTCTGTTTACATAATTGTCCCACCCACTGTTATCCTCTTTCCTAAAGTTAAATGCAGTAGATCATTCACTCCAATCATGCACTAATACACCTGACATGATGACATCAATGGGAATGAATCAACCTATTCCACAAATGAACAGGTCTGATAATGAGATACGCTGATGGTTGGGCCATCCTGAGAGTATATGGATCAGCACAGTTCTTACAGCCTTTCTCTTCTGGGAGATCTGTATTTCTCTGGCCAGTCCATGAATTTCACAGGAGTGAGCTGGCCTTTAACTTTACCTTACATTTCTCTAGGAGGCCACAAAACTTAACCACAGAGAGTCATTTTTCCTTCTGTTAGGGAACCAGAGACTAAGGACAAAGATAAGGCTGAGGTTGGAGGCATAGAAGAATTTTATGAAACCAGACAGACAAGTATCAGCTGATTTACTATTTGATTCTTCTATGTTCATCAGGGTGCTGGGGACAATCTAGCCAGTGCAGCTTGGAAAAGATGTATCTTGATAAAACATTTAGACATAATTAATTGAACATTCACAGAATTCAGGGACCAGCACTGCTTCACTACAACTACACCTCCTGCCAGAGATTTGGATGGCCCCAATCCTGTTAGCCTTTCAGAAGGTATTGAAGACCTGGCTGTTTCCCCAGGAACTTGAGTCAGGTGAGTAGATGAACTCTGTCACAATTGATAGCAGGGTCATTGTTTACCCTTGGGTGCCAGGGGGTGGGCGGGCTATGCTTCATGGGTTTGTATGTTTGGATCCTGTAAATCAGAGTCACTTGTGTGGGATGGATGGCTATATAAATTATATAAATAAATAAATTACAAGTTTTGGGCCGGCTCTTAAATAGTTTAGTCATGGGATATAGCCATGGAGCCATTAACCCAGCTTACCCATCAATAAGGATCAGTTTACTAGCAGCTAACTGTTTTCTTTTAGACCCTTGATATGCTATGCCCTGGGACATTTCAAATTTGGCTTTCCCACTAGGAATATGTAGAAGGGTATAATGGACAACTGCAGCAGTATAAAAATCAGTTGTAAAGGAAGTCAATTACACATGCATTCTGAGAGGGATCCCTAACTTCCAAATCCCCCATAGATGTTCAGGTCTTCACTTGACTGAAAATTCCCTAGAAAATGTCCAGAAATCTAAAATACTGGAGACTTTCTAAGAAATTGGTTTCAACACTTAGCTTAAACTTTTGTGGACAGACTGGTAGGGTTATTTATCTGTTTCCATGCTCCTGTTGTAAGTATCTCAACCAGAAATGATTCCCCCCAAATGAGTGAAGTTTACAGTATCTTCTACTATTTCTCTAACTTAAATGAAGAATTGATAAATGATTGTGTTTCCTTAAATTTTTTTATTTTTTATTACATATCTGTACCATGCAATAAATTCTCTGGGCAGTTTACAAAATGGAAATTAAGACTGACTGCTACAATCATAGAATGTGTGCACTTAATACAGTGTAGGAATAGTTCTCTTGGGAGTCACACTCTATGGCTTAAACCTCCTTTAAATTCTTATAAATCAGTGGCAGGTTGCTTTATAAACTGTGCTAATAAAAATAAATTTCTTTGGTCCTTAAAATGTTACTTAACAGAACATTCTGTATGTATTGGATGTTGCAGAGGTGCTCAATAAGGATTGGTTACAGTTAACTTGGTCTTGGAGCCAAGGTGGTATAGTGATTAACATATGGGGCTACAGCGAGGAAGGTTGCAGTCCACCCTCAGCCATGGAAGCTCATTGTGTGAATTTGGTCATTTACATACTCTCTCAGCCAAGCTTTCCTCACAATTTGAAGAAGAGATGCTATGTTCACCACCTGGAGCTTCTGAAAGAAAGACAAAACAAATAAATATTAAATAAGTTGTTTACTATTGGCTTTCTGGTAGAGAATGGAGTTGTGGAGTTAAAATGTATTATTGTGCCTGTCTACAATTGCCGCAGTCTGGCCTGAAATTCTCAGGAATGTCAACATGACTTTAGAGCAGTGGTTGCTTGTCAAAGATACATGTGTTCTTCTTGGCTATATCCCAACATCTGGAACTTATCAAGATATCAAGAATTATGGATACTTGTGCATAGGGAATAGCAAAAAGAATTATTACACAAAATTGGAAGGATAAATCTATACCTGATCTGCAGCAATGGATTGCTGACATGTATTCATTGTCAGCATTTGAATTAGCCTTATTTCAACAGAAGGGCAAGGAAGAGGAATTCTCAACAATTTGTTAGTTTCCTTGAGTTGCTCTGTCCATAATATAAATTGTGAGGCATTTAAAAATATATTCTTATTCTATGATATTTGTATTGGTTACTGTGTTTATTTAAATCATTATCTGTACTTTGGTTATTGTATTGTTAGTATTACTATTACCTTTCTTTTATGGTTTAATAAAACAAAACAAACTACTCTTCAGCTGGGTTGCACCTCACTGCCTTCCTGAGGGCTATTCTGTTTCTCCTGTTGGTGGAGAAAGGATGGAAGGATGAAACATGACAGTGCACAGGGGCTGGAGGGCCAAAATGAAACAAGTTGGCCAGCAGGTCTGGGGGGGGGGGGCACCTTTGGTCCACGTGGATTGGAAAGGATAAATGTCTCTGTGAAAGAGGGGGTGGGGGAAAAGAGAATGGAGGAAAGGTGAGAAAGAATTGTTCCTAGGAATGAAAGATGTGTTTGAAAGGGAATAGTATCACCAAATGAAAGGAAATTAAATCAGCCAAATTGAATCACCAAAATGAAAGGAAAAAGTCACTTCCAGAACTGTTAACTAATACAAACCTTAAGGCCAGAAGGACTGTTCACCTCTCCCCTAGAAGGGCATCTGCCTGTGGGAGGCTGCTTCTGCTGGCATGGTGTGCTTGGTCTAGAAACTCCCCCGCCCACTCTGTTTCCTTTCTGCTGATGGGCTGATAAAACAACCACCACCTAAGCAACCTCTTTCAAGAGGGCATTAGCTCCATTCACACTTAATGAAGCTAGAGAAATAGTGACAGGTACAGCTGGAACCACTAAATAGGGATGTTCTCATGGAAGGCACAGCTGGGTGATTATTTCTTGCCATACGCTGCACAGGCTTTAAAATCAATTTTATTAGGATGCGTCTATACTTCAGTGCTAGATTCAGAAGCTGGTTCATGTACTGTAAGCATTGTAAGCAAACTATAAATAGAGTTAAAATACATGGTGAAAGATACTCGATGCTACACTCATTTAAAATTTTGTTATGAAAACTGAACAAGTTTCTCTTGCTGATGAAAGGTTGTGATTTCTGGTCAATTTAACAAGGATGGATTTTTTTTTTTTCTGCCAGGACACATTCTGTCCCACAATGTTTATTCTTTCTTTGGTGGTTGGAAAGCGTTGATAGTAATTTCATTACCAAAATATTGAAATATCGAACCCAACTATTTGTGAGTTCTTGTTTTGCTTTGAGTCTGTGACGTCTCAGTTTGTTTCACTGTTTTTCTAGTGAGAAAATAAGGTAGATAAGATGCCAGGAGACAACCAAGATCACCTGCAAAAGCAGGTGGTTCTTCACAGGGCCTCAGTGGCAGGAACACTTGAAATTTATGTTATCAGTTATATTACTTCTCTTGGATAACACTTATTAAAAGCTTCACGTTATATATTAAACAAGAAGATGTTCATGTTTCATCTTCCTGTGTGAATCCCCTGTCAGATTCCCTCAGACTTTCTCAGGCTTAATCTCCACCAGACCTTGCTGGTTTTGGAAAAGCACTTTTGCTTTTCTGTCCAGTCCTCTACCCAGCATTGGTCCTCCACCTCCCAGCCTACCCTGTTTTCCTCCTCACCCATCATCCTGGTCCTCAACCTAATTAAGAAGCTCACCAGATTAGAGAAAATCTAAATGTCCTTGTAGCCAGCACATCTTGTCCCTCAAGACCTGGCTATGTGATCAGGCCTGGGGGTCCGAGGGGACTGGGGAGATTTTGCAATGGCTCCCTTACTACAGTTGACATCATCCTCTCCTGTTTTGTGTGGGTTTTTTAAATAGTTTTTAATAGTTTTAATGTTTGTTTTATATGTATTTATTGGTTCTTTTTAATTGAGTGTTGTATGCTGCCCAGAGTCACTCTCTTGTGAGATGGGAGGCTATACAAATATGATCAATAAATAAAATTTTGTTACGTGGGACTTCCAAATAATGAATGAGGTAAATGTGGGCTGATTCCTGCTCCTGTATTAATGAGTTCCTCTAATCCTTTCTGACTATTTTACAAAGAATAAACAAGTTCATAAATGCACGAGAAGGGGAGGTCACCTTGCCTTGTCTTTTTGTCTGTTTCTCTTTTTTTCCTTACATTAAAAAAAAAATCCACACATGTGCATTTGGCTCACTGTAAGACTCATCATTCTCTTCCTCATTCTTCCTGTAAGAATGTTCATCATGCTCATTGCATGCTCAGGAAGAACAAGGAGAAAAAAGAGATCTGTGCTGTTTGTAGCATAAATACACAAGGATTTTGGAAATTAAAAATCCCACTGCAGTTCCTGAAAGGAATTTGGATCTCCCATCTCCATTTTTTAAAAATTTTCCCTTGACTCAGCCTCCACAAATGAATTAAAGTATAACAAACAAAAAACAAAAGAGAGCCAGTTTGGTCTAGTGGTTAAGGCACCAGGCTAGAAAGCAGGAGACTCTGAGTTCTACTCCCGCCTTAGGCATGAAAGCCACTGGTGACTTTGGGCCAGTCATTCTTTCTCAGCCCAACTCACCTCACAGGGCTGTTGTGGGGAAAATAGGAGGCAGGAGAATTAGGTATATTCGCCGCCTTCAGTTATTTGAGTTATGAAAATAATAAAGGCGGGATAAAAAATCGAAAAAAACCCCAAACAGCTCAATCTGGTACAAAGTGAAGGGATCAAAAGGTGTAAATCTAACAAAATAACTTGTGGTAATAGAAATGGAAAAAATACTGGATTTTGTCCGTCTTATAACTTGAAATTAAAATGGAAATAAAGAATTTGGGTAGGTCTTAATTCCTTATTTCATTCTACTTTTAGTAGTATTCATGACTTTCCTGTCTATTTTTCTTTCTTTCAGTTGATCAAGAAAAAATAAATGGTTAGTTTGCTTCACAATGGAAACATATCAGAAAGTAAGTTTTTTGGGTGTTGGGAAATGTTTTTTCTATGCATAGCAGTATTTCTTTTCCTCTAGAGCAACTTGTGCCCTTTTAGATGTTGCTGAACTACCGTCCCCAGATCACTCATCGTACGGCTGTAATTGTTGGGAGTTAAAGGTGTACAATATCTGAAGGATGACAGGATGCCTATTCCTTCCGCTTTCCTTCCATAACCATCTTTAAATGCTCCAGGAAAAACAATATATTTTACTCACTGTATCTCTAAATACAGTGGGTGCTTTAAAAGGAGAATGGATTTCTCAGGGGACTTAATTTTCCAGGGATTGCTTGGATATCCTACTCCACTTTTACAGAACCCCAGCCCTGCTTTTTGCTTGGCTGGTTTGTTTGACAAGGTCTTATATTTACTCTACTTTTAAATTGCTGTGTTAACAAATAAAGGTGATTTCAAAGTGGAACAAACAGAATGGTGTGGGGAAGAATGCTGACTAGAATTTGGAAGGAGGGAAACCAATTCACTGAAGTTCTTTTTGTATTAAAAAGTTGCTTGCATATTTGGTGTCTATTGAGTTGCCACCTGACTGGGAAATGCACCTTTTCTCCTTGTTCTGAGCCTGCAGCAGCAACTAAACCAGCAGAAATCAACATATGAAATGTAACACTGCAGTGCCAGATAAATGTAATTAAAAGTTTCAACTCTACTTCAGATCAAAGCTCCCCTCTCTGATTTACATTATGTACTGAGAAGTGCGAGTTGAGTGGGGTAGTGGTTAGACTTGCCAAACGTAAACCATGTGATGGTACCACTAGCCTTATATTTATATAGAATGAACCATTTCATCAGAGCTACTTTTCCCTCCTGGATTCTAAAATGGTAAACAGAAATGAAGCTCTAAACCATATGCTTCTTCTGCAGATCTGAAATGCCTCAAAATCTATTTGTCTCAAGAGTTATTATTAATTTTATTTGATTCATATGTCAAATAAAGCATCAGCATTTATAGCAAGGAAATTGCTAAAAATCTTGGGATAGATGTAGTTGTTTCTACCAAACTCTTTGTACTTATGTCTCCCAAGACCTATAAAGCCATCAGCATTGCATATGGCCAGCAGAGGAATCAGAGATATTACCTTTGTTCTAATGAGGGCCAGGGTTTTAAATGTGTGAAGGCAACCTCAGAGGGTAAGCTCTTGAAAGCACTGAACTATACTGTAGGCCTTGTAGTTTGGTGCTAGGAAAGCTGGCTTGAAAATAGTAGAAGTTGTCATATACACAAGGCAGGAGAAGAAATGTGCTGTCAGAAAACGTAATCTCTTCCAAGTGCAAAAATCCAACAGTGGGAGGATTTACGGGAGTTCAGATCCAGGGGACGCCAGGAAAGACAGCTAAATAAACACATAGATCATATGTCTTGAAAGCTGATGTCAGACCCATAAAAAATCAACTTGATGATAGGAGCAGACAGGTGGCAATTGGTGCAATCCCTGCACATTTTGTCCTGGAGCCTTTGGCTGGCCTTGTCCAGTGGAAACATCTTAGAGCAGATGTTTGCCTGATTGCAAATGTTGTGAAATTTATAATCCACATACTCACATAATCTTAGAGCTGTCTAGAAAGGAAAAACACAAGTTCATCCAATTTCCTTGCTGGCCAGAACTGCAGCATTATTGGAGTTGTGGAAGGAAATCCATTTTAAATTGGGAACTGAAAGTATGTGCTGCTGAAATGCCTCAAGGCTCTGTGCATGAAACCTGCAGAATCCTAGGCTTCAGTTGTTTCATTCCCAAATTAATGAATTAAAATCTATCAGTGCTGCAGAATCTATATTGGATTCTGCAGCAAGCCATATTAAAGTATAACAAGTCTCTGTCACTTCTCTCATTGATGGAATTTCTGCAAAATTTATAAACACGTGCTACATTCAGTAACAGTTTTTGTTTTCTTTGCATTAATCATAAGGTATCAATCTTGGTTGAAAAATTTGTAAGGTTTAAGAGGTAGTTTTCATGGTTTACACTTCTGTTATCTTCCAATGTTGGGCAAGGCATAACCTGTTGTGTTAATCCCTCCTTCCCTATACCTTCCATTTGAGATGTTTCATCTATATTCTTTACTTGTAAATGTAATACTTTCCAGTTGTACAGAGATGCCCTGTATTACAACTAGAATGCCTCATTCATGAGTTTTCTCCTGCCAAGAAATTCTCAAACGTCTGAGAAAAATTAGTATGCCCGTATTGCAGGAGCAAAAACTTATTTTGTGACTTAACATAATATTTATTGAATCATAGAGTGGGAAAGGACATTTCTGATAGATGATCATCCAGCCTCTGTTTGAAAACCTCTAATGAAGGAGAACTCATCTGGCAGCCTGTTTCACTGGCTGACAGCTTCTAGTCAGGATGTTCCTCCTGATTTCTAGACTGAACTGCTTCATTGCAGTTTAATTCAGTGGTTCTGGTCCTGCCCTCTAAGGCAATAAAATGTGTTCCTTCCTCCTTCTGGCCATCCTTCAGATATTTGAAGACTGTTATTCTATCTCCCCTTAGCTGTCTTCTATAAGCTAAACATACCCTGATCCTTAATTGTTTCTTATGCAGCCTGGTTTCCAGATACAGTTACCCTGAACTTGCTCCAATTTGTCACTGACATTTTTGAACTATATTGCCCATAACTGGACACAGAGCTCCAAATGGGGTGTGGTCACTCAGCCAAAGGTGAGTGCATCTAACCATAGTATTATGTAGCCCATATTTCACTTTTTTTGAAGGAGAATATCATGAGGCACTCTGTTGAAGGCTTTGTTATATCTATGCCATTCTCTGACCTGCTAAACTAGTTACCCTATCAAAGAAGGAGTCTGACAGGATTTGTTTGTGACAAACCAATGTTGACTCCTGTTAATTTTAGAATACCTATCCAAGTGCTCATTAACTTGTTGCTTCATAATATGTTCAAAGACCAAAAATAAATGTCAAGCTGATGGGCTTCTAGTTTCTTGGGTTCTCTTTCCTCCCTCTGGCATTTGTTCTCCTTCAGTTTTCTGGGACCTCCCCTGTCTTCCAAGAGTTCTCAGAGATAACCAAGAATGGTTAATGGTTCTGTTATCACTTCCATTAGCTCCTACCTAATACCTCACCTAGCACAAATAACTGGATCTTATCTGGTTCCAGTATATGTACAAACCTGGAAACCCAGGAAATTCTAGGATAGAAGGGAGGCCATTTTAATCTCCTTCCCCATATCCAAAGGTAATCATTAAATACCTTACCATAACTTGGCCACCTGTGGCTTAATACCTCATAGGAAAGGAAAGGGAAAACAACCTAGCCACATTCCTGTCCACCTGGCCACTTGGACAGATTAGGCAAAAATGTGGGTTAATAGATTAAATCACATACACAAATTGAAACTGCAATTTTCAGGAAGTTGGAAGATGGAAATATAGGATAAATATAATAGGAATCCCATTAGATTCTCATGAAAATGTAGCTGCACAAAGTTGTTGCGAGAAGAATGAACAAAAATGGAGTCTTCTCACCCACCTGGAGTCACTCATGGGGCCTTTTCCTTAGATATTCTGTTGAGCAATCAAGGAAGCACGGACAGTGGGCAAGGGATTCTACATACCTGGCAAGAATCTGTTTCAGCGGAAAAACTATCCTGGGATAATGCAAAGATAATAAAGTTCAGGCAAATTTCAAGTCAAGTTTAGCTTGGCTGGTATATACTGTATGTGATAACTTGAACCCTGACAAGCAGGTCAGAAAGGATAACTCTGAGTGCTTGGTTTCAAGGCATCCCAAGCAAACAAGGACTACAAAGGGCAGAATTGTCCTCAGGTGCTTTTGAGCAAAGAAGTCTGGGATATTGAATAGGAATGGTGTGCACACTGACTTCGGTGTCATCTTCTGAATGTGCAGAATGCACATTCTTTTCTTCTCAAGGCAGAACATGCCCAGTTCCTTCAATCTCTCATCATAGGACTGAGATTCCAGTCCAGCTATTCTCATTGCCCTTCTTTGAACCCATTCAAGTTTTCTAATTCCTTCTTAAAACGCACTGCCCCCAAATGGGCACAACACTTGGGGTGGGTCTGACCAATGCAGAATAATGTCTGAGGGGCTTCCTATGATTTGGAAATTATGCTTCTGTTGATGCAGCCTTTTCCTGGAAGTAGCCAGGCTTTGTTTGTATTGGAAGCTGGGGGGTCTTGTCCCACAAAGAAGCAAAATATATTTCCTAGATCTTACCAGAGTAGGGAAAATAAAAGTCTCTACTGTAATGAAACCTAGCAATAGGAGATAAGCAAGCAGCAGCCTCCTACTCATGTGTGCCAGGAGATGTTATTAACTCAAAACTTGAAAAATGGAGAAAAGACCTTCAGGTTGACAAGAATTTCTTAGTTGGTATCTTGCTTAGTAAGCTGAGGGAGGTGGCCTTGACCATCTTTCCTCATGAGCTCAACCATCATCAACCAGATCCTTTAAAATCAGACTTCCTTATTCCTGGTGCTCCTGAGTCTCTCCTTTTGACCACAGATGCAGGTTTTCTGCAACTGGTTACCAATATTGCAGTAGTTGTGGCGTTCAGCATTTTCCAACCTGTTAACTGATTTTTGTGCTGCGGGACCTAGTGAGGGAGGTGAAGGAGGAGATCTCTTTCCCTGACACATAGCCCAAGTCCCATAAGCCTGGTATCCAGAGGACTCCCATCTTCACTATTCCTTTTCATTTTGCCTATATTGTTAATAGCAACAGAAGCAGTACCAGCAAACCTGCCAAAGATGTCCTTTCCTTTCTTCAGGATGCATAGCAAGTGGAATGGCAGTCTCAGGATTTATAGTATTCCTCAAGGGATCATGTTTCTTGTGCAATACATCTCTGGACTCTCAGCAGAACAAGCCTGATAAATGTGGCTTCTGAGGAACCTGAAGTCCATACAAATAGAGAAAATAGGGCAACTGGAGAAAATTATGCTTTCCAAGTTACTTGATATCTCTAAAGAAAGAGGGAAAGTGTAAGTTAGGCTTCATTTCTTGCTGCTGAAGCTGTCAGATAAGAGAAGGAAGAGCTGGAGGAGAGTTGTTTTGTGGTAATTGTCACTTGGGACTGAAGACAACCATTATGAGTCACTAAGATTCTCTTCTGAAGTCGAGCAATGCAAGCTTCAACCACATAATCAGTTGTTATGCACCATTACTTTCCAATTGTGAACGCTAATGTAACAGAAAGTAGGAGAACCAGGAGATGTCTCTACTCTGAAAGTGTTCTTAATGCAGAAGAATAAAGAAGCTTAGCTACCTCAGCACTACCAGTGACTTGAAGGAATCTGCCATTTCTTCAGAAACCCTACCACCAGATGTTGCAGCTGCAGAACCAGAAATCTTTATACCATTTATTTGAACTTGCAAGTGAACCACCATAATGGTCACCCAAAGAGGCCATAAGAGCAACAGGGAAGGCAATGAGTCTGACAGGAGCTTCAGAGCTGCCAGTCAAATGCCTAGCTAGCAGCGTAAAATCATTCTACAGGACAACTTGTTCAGAAGGAGGGGAAAGATCGTATAGGCACCAGTTTGGATCAGAGTCTGGCTAAGAGTCAGTTTCCATTTAATATAGAAGCTTAGTTATTGCTAGAAGAGTACTGAACCAATAGCATTTGGGGGTGGGGGTATTCTCTGCTAACTGCCAGCCTGGTAGGCTTTGTCAAGCTTTTTTTCAGGCTTTTCAAGAACAGGGACAGTGTGCTTAAAAAGTCTGAAATAGCTCCAGCTTTTCCTCCATCTGAAATGCATAGATGCAGTCTGTCTTTTGGAGAGTTCTGAAGTTACCCAGTTCTGAGTTTTTGGGACTACTATTAGTTTGGGACTGAACAGAACCCCACATCAGCAGCACTACCAAGGTCTAACAGTTACCACATTTTCAAGAAGAAAACTCGACTTACAGTGAAGTTGAAGATTATTGCCAAAATATAAGGGCTAAGGCATTATACATCCTCACAGTAACCTTCAGGCCACAAAGGAGAACCGTTATCTGGTGGCTAAATGGGAAATGAATTATTAGGCAAACTCAACAATTAAATGTGGGCTTTACCTGTCCATGCCTTTTGAAATACCTCAAATCTCTATGTATTCATCAAAAAGAATTGCGGTTGATGTGCAAATATATCTGTAGCTGTTATAGTAGTACACTTTGAAGGGATGCCTTTTTGATGAAGCTTTGATAAGATCACCCATAGAAGCAGATTTGTGAATCACAATGGGGACCTGCATCAAAGCAGCAAATCAAACCAGGCCACCACATCACAAATTTGAAGGATTTGCTTCTGTTTCTGATGTTGTTGCAGACAATATACAATGCTGCAATATTACTTCCTCACATGCAGTTTTTTTTGGGGGGGGGACAGAATGTTGACTGGTGCAATGACCTCTCTCACACAGGCATGAATCTTGTCACCTCATTCTACGCTCTGCCTGTCTGAGCTCTTTTGGGGTGGCAAGGGTGTCATTACTTTGGGCATCATTCATTTTCTCAGCTCCCCACTTCTTCAATGTAAGTCTGAATTTACTCTCTCTTGTGAAATGGGATGTTATTCTTTTGTACTGGTCCTGCCAACTCTGAGTTCCAGCCAGCTCCCACACACTGGGAACAAACAGTGTAGCAAGTGTGGGGAAAAAAGCCACTTCCAAAGGTTCAGACACTGAAAGGGTTAAAAGAAAGTTAGCTTGACTTCTCCATCCAGGTAATAAGCGGAGACTTATACCACAGCCCAGGAAACTCAAATGCTGAGGAGGGTGGGTTCCCCCAAGAGACGCACTTTTGAAAAAGGGAGAGTAACCTCCATTTTATTCTCCTAAGCTACCTAAAAGCAAGATAAGGAGAAGTCTGCAATCAGCAGCAGGGCTGGCCCCAGTCTATTTGAAGGGCAAGCTAGGATCAGTGAAGCCAGTTGTGGTATACATCATGGAATAGTATCTTGTTCTAGTCTGTGACATGAGGGATGCTGCCTAATCCCTAGGCTGACAGTAACAGAAATCAACCTGTTCAGAAGGTGTAGCAGGATGCAGGATGGTGGTTTGGAGACCCGTCATGGGAATCAGCATGGGTCCAAGTCACTACATCCTATATATATGCAAGCATGCCACTCTTACATCTTTTAAAGTCTGCATGGTTGTGGAACAGTTGCATTCCTCAATGGAAAGTGAATGGACATCAGGCTAACATTTACAGCCAAGTGCCAAGCATTTTCTGTTTTAAGAAAGCTATAAGTGTCCTTTCTTCTGCGCTAGCCTCTATCTTGATGACCTGCCTATCCCTCTGCCTTTATATCTTATTGTCCCATTATGCTTCTAACATAGTCTGTTGCCTGCAAGCCACAAAGTTAACACAACTGAGTTCTGCAAATTATAATGGGGTCCTTCTGAAGGCAGAAGAAGTTTGCCAACCAGCTATGCCAATCTTCCTGGCACTCTGGAACATTCAGTGTTGAGAAACAGAAAAGCATCCTAGTCCATGGTCCTTCTTTGCAGTCATCAGCATATAACTTAATAAATACTTTTTTTGTTGTTATTTGTTCTGGAAAGATTCCTAGCAGAAAAAGCCAAGGTTTCAATTTAAGCTTTGGGGTTTTTTTAGAATTTGTTAATAATTTGCCACAACATTAGAAAAAATATATGTTGCCGACAATATCGGACTAGGAAACCAAACTTGGGGAATACACATAGTCCTCATGTTGTTACCATAATTGGGATTGGTAGCTCTGTCATTAAGTGGGAAATCACATGACTGTGACTGTGTATTCCTTTTCCCCATTTCCTCGCCCTTTGGAATGCTCACCCCAGCCCTGGGATAATTAGCAAGAAGGAAATTAATGTATTTACATTCATTGGAGAGGAAGGGATTACAAGACAGTAAGCAGGCATACGATGGGGAATACACATCAGAAGGAATGCAGTGGCACTGGCAGCCCCAAGTGCACTTGGGGCTGAGAGCCATGAACAGTCGGTATATTCCCCATTGTGTGCCTGCTTACTCTTCTGTAAACCCTTCCTCTCCAATCTCTCTGCTCTGCAAGGTTGGGGGGGGGGGGAGAAAAACAGGTCAGGCACAAGAGAGATTGCCTACAGAAATTGCTTGTTTGTTTTTCTTTTTTTTACCCCTTGCAAACAGTAAGGGAAGGGATTACAAGAGAGAAAACAGGCACACAATGGGGAATACATTGGGCTTTTGCATAGCACACGTGCAACTTCCAGTCCCAAGCATGCTCGGGGCTGCCAGCACCACCACGTCCCTTTTGATGTATATTTCCATTTGTGTGCCTGCTTACTCTATTGTAATCCCATCCTCTCCAATTTCTCCACTCTGCAAAGTGGGGGAAAGAAAAACAGGTCAGGCAGAGGATGACGTGTATTGACTGTAAAGGCAACCATGAGACTAAGGGACAATGTGAAGGTCATAAATGCAGGCATTGGTCATAAAGTTATTTTTTCAATACCATCATAACATTGATATATATATATATAATTTTTTATTAAGAATTTTGATTATAATAGTAAAATCTAACACAAACTAAACTTAAAGAAAAAAATGAGAATAGAGAGGAGTAAAAAGTGCAAGGAAAAAGAAAGAAAAAGAAAAAGAAGAAAGAGAAAAGAAGTGACTTGCAACCTTCATCACAAGAAATTCTGGACAAACTCTTCACCCTCTCTATAGTTACAAACATTTATCTCTTCATCCCATATCCCATTTCTTATCTATAAACAAATCCATAAAACATAATCTTTTCAGTCCTGGTGTCAGCAGAAAGTTGATAAAGGGTATCCAGAAGTAACAATATATCTTGTGTTAACCTTGATCAAGTAAACCAACTTTACATTCCTTCCTTTTACTTCTAATCTTCCAGGAGAGGTATGGCAAACTGAAGACGGTTCTGTGAAAGTGGAGCCGACGACCACAGCAAAGAACTGGTGAGTAGACCAATTCTTTGGAACTCTCCTGATAAGGAGAGGACCAGACATTGCCCACATTGCTCTGGACAGCTGCTCCTCATGAGGGGACTGCAGGTTTTCTGCAGATTTGAGCGCCAGGAGACAACTGGATAAGCCATCTTGCTCACAACCACGGTGGAGACTTTTAAAGGACACTAAGTTCACAAACCTCACTTTCTAATCACTTTCGGAAATTGCTCATTAACTACTTCTAACCTATTAGAGACCTTCAGAACGACAAGTTTGAAAACGCTGGGTGAGTCTGCCTTCAATCTTGAACAAAAGAAAGTTTTAATCATAAACTTAAGAACTTAAAGAATCTGAAGTAAACTACAAAAAGCTAAATAAGATTTTGATCTGAGGAGGTTATAAATGGACAAAGGGTCCAGATAAAATTGGAATATTGAAACTCTTACAATAAGATTTTGGAATTATTTATAAAGTACAAACAACTTCTGATGGGAAATTGATCCTGTTTTGGTTTTCACAAGACATAACATAGATAAGCAATTTCATGATTTCAAAAACTGGACACTAGAGGGGACTAAAGATTTTAGGTAGAGGAAAGATATACAGGCCTGTAAGATGATGCAAAATGTTATGACAATAAAAATACTGAAGGAGACTTTTGAAGAATGGAATCAGAAAATAGTAGCCACAATATCAACAATATTGATGTCTGCTTCTATGGATAGACTATGTTCAAAATATGTTATTGAAGAAATGTCAGATGTAGAACAAATTTTATCTGACAAGATAGAGATGGTATTGAAAGTGGATTTATAACTGACAGGCCAAGGGAATGATTTAGAAAAGGATGTTTCACTGGATCCACGAAAGAAACTGGCTGAGGTTTTAAAATTTAAAAGTGAAATACAAATGACAAACCAAGAGAGTGACCTGGATAATTTTTTCCCATTGGATTTACAAAAGAGGCTTATTAAAGCCTTGAAGAACTCTGTGCAATGGGACAAAGAAGAAATGAAGAGAAATCAAATTCTATGACAGCACCATCATAACTTTGAACTGTTGCTGAATGAGGCAGTCACTAAGCAAAGATTACCTGTACACAGCAATGGCAAAATTAATAGTATACATCCAGAACTGAAGTTTGACTAAATTTAAGCAAGAATGGCTCCCCTATATATTATATGTCATACAATAAGGCAAACTCACATACTTAGTGTATAGTTTATAATGGGAAAGATAGTAACCAGAAACAATTTTAATGTTTATAAATATTTTAATGTAATCACCAGTTGGGTACAATGGAATGGAATCTAGTACATAATATCGTTTTTACTTATTTTTAATTATTATTTCTTTCTTTTCTGTTTTTTTACAAGATCATATGCATTTATTTTAGGAATAATGATAAACAGTGGTGACATCAATATAAATATTAATGTTTAAAATTTTGCAATGATTTCCAATTATTCCTTAAGATGATATGATAAGTCTAGTTTTATATATTTAATTAATTATTTAGCAATGAAATAATTAATTTTAAATTTTAAGACAATTGTAAATTCTCTATTTACTGATATTTTATTTTCCTTATCATGGAGAAAAATCTATCTATGTGGTCACTAAGAGCTGACAACAACTTGATGGCATATAATCAATCAATGAAGTTTATTTTCCATCCACTATGTCTTTTTTCTTTTTCTTTTTATGTAGTCATTTATTTTGTTCCTTAAATGTTTTAAAATAAATTTTAAAATGTTCAATAAATAAATAAATAAAATGGGAAAAACATCCATGGTTATTCTTCAGTGTCATGCCAAATCTGGTACTGCAAAAAAGCAAAAGCTTTAAAAAAAAAAAAAGTTTTTAAATCTTTGTATTTGTAAGTTGGAATAGGATACTTACTACATTTATTCAGAACAACTTTTCTCCTCCCTATTATCTCTGCCTTATGGGGTAGAGATGCATAATTGGGTATCATCAGCATACTGATAATACCAAACCCCATGCCAGCAGATGACCTCTCCCAGCAGCCTCATATAGATGTTAAATAGGAGTGGAGAGACACCTGAGCCCTGAGGCATCCCACATAATAGGTCCTGGGGATGGACCTCTCCTCCCCCACCTGATGCAAAATTTTAAATACTCCCCCCAGGCCCAGGAGTTTTATTAATATAGCAAAGTTGTACTATACCTTACCTTGAAGGAAGGAGAACAAATAAATAGCCACTGTGAAGCAAGTGTCTGTCATTCACAGAGAAAGATAAAGATTCATTCTGTGGTGCTCCCTGGAGGTCATCCATCTGAGCCCTGACATATGAATCCTGTTGTTGCTATGCTGTCAGATCAGATCTTTAGTTTGGTCATAGACTTCACTCTAATTCAGTCTTACAGATCTACTGCCTGTCTCCCTGCCTCCAATCTTTTGAAAGGATCTATTCTCTGGGGAGGGGCAAAGTTGCTGGCTTCAGGATTGTAATAGGGAATGATGAGCATGGAAGATCACATTGAGATCTATATGAAAGTTCATCTGGTGGTTTGCTCTGTGAGCCAGGAATATAAATGATATAAAAATTGAAATAGAAGAGAAATTGTCCCCACCTAATCTGATGAAATGTATGGGATTATTCCTACTGTAGGTATTCCACATTCTTGTGATCTGTGCATACTTGTACTGAATGGATTGTTCCCTCCAAGAAATGTCTCCACTGCTGGAATGCAGCTTTTATTGCAAGCAACTCTTTACTGAAAATGTCACAATTTATTTCAGATGGGAGTAGCAATCTGTAATAAAATACATACAGTAGAAAATCTCCCCACCCCCCACCTTTCAATGCTTGGAGGAGAACAGCCCCTAATGCTGCATCTGATGCTTCTGTTTGCACAAAAAAGGGACAAGAGGGGTCAGGATCTCTGAGCAGTGGCTGGAAAGGAAAAAGGACTTTCAAGCCGTGACAAGCTGTTTGAGTAGACTATTGAACTTAAGTCCTTTCTTTAAAAGCTTTGTGCCCTTTGCAAAATTAGAGACTTTTTAAATAAAAATTTGCAAAACTCAGAAAATACTGGACATTCTTCACATGTACCTGTGATAAGAGTGCAAATTCTATTTTTACAGGTTCAGTTTGTATTCCTTTTGTAGAGATCCAGTAATCCAAATAGTGCAACTGAGGAAGACCAAACATATGTTTTCCAACTTAGGAAAAAATTGGTTTTGCAGAATTGCTCAGACACATTTCTGAAATCAGTATCATGCAAAGATGGGTCTTCTGAAAAGCAATCAATATGTCATCCGAGTACATCACTACATATTTGTCCTAAATATCAGAAAATATTTTGTTCAGGAATCTGGAGACTACATCACAATTAACCAATCCAAAGGCGTTACTGTGTATTCACACTTGCAGGTATCAAAATCAGTAAATTATTCATGGTCTTCTTCTGATCAAATTGCATGTGCCTTTTGAGTCCAATTTTCTGAAAATGCATGCCTTTTGAAGGCAGCCCAATAAGGCTGAAATAAGGGGCAGTAGGTAGTGATCCCTAATGTTTCTCCTGTTCATGAGTCTATAGTCATGCCCAGTCCTAAAGGAATTATCTTCCCTAAGGACTTAAAATGCAGATGCAGACACTGGAGACTTGGAAGGGCAAAGAAAGTGTTTCTTTGGATTATCATCCAGAAACTCCTTCAATGTAGACATGAGTAGACATGGGGTATTGCCTCTGGGCTCCTATCTTCAAGTCACATGCCTGATGATGAGGCAATGTAGTTTCTTCCTTTTCCCTCACAACATTAGCAAACTCTGTGTACTTTTCTGGCAAGGAAGGCGATTCAGAGAGCTAAGTAGGAAAGGCAGAAGGATATGATTGGGAAGCTTGCAAAGGGTGCTGTTGACATCTTTGAGACAGAAAAGAAATTATTCCTTGCTCCCAGTGAACATCTGGATTATGGGTTAGCAACTAATTAATGGCCAGCACAATGGGAACATGTAAGGAAGCTGTGATACAGAGTGGCAAGAATTCTGTATGGTCATTTATTGTCAGTTGAGAAGTTGTTGTGCAGCACAGAACAGGATCAGCTCAAAGTGCTTGCCCATCAATCATTTCCACAAGCCTAGGCTTCTCTAACAAATGTGTGGGCAATTTAAACTGTTGCACTCTGATCTGATATGTGAAATTGGCTGTTGCATGCAAATCTATAAGAGCAGAGCTTTGTATTTCTAAACCTGAGAATGTACAAAGAGTACCAGGAATAAAATGCACTTATCTGTTGTTGGCTGCCTGAGCTCTTTTTCATTGTCTGAAATCTGAGAAGTTTCCTGAAGATGAGGATTTGGAGCAATTGCTACATGGCCTGCAGTTCAACAGATGAGGCACATTGTAGCTGACTCAGATGCTCTATGCTGGAAACATAAACTGGGGTCTTCTCTGTTTCTTTGCTGAAGATAGGGATCTTTTTATTGCTCCTGTTTGCATGGGTTCTCCAACACTGGTGTCCAAGGAAGCCATAGGGAGGGGAGTAGGGGTGAAGAGAGGCTGTAAAATCTCCCCCTACTATTTCCTCTATGCCTCAGCTCCTTCAATTGCCCATCAGTTAACACACAATGTTGGAACAAATTCTTGTCTCACCATCCCATCTCTCTGTTCATCAGCAAATCCTTCTCAAAACTGGTAAGTCAGAGCAAAATCCTTCCATTGCAGATCTCTAGCATATAACCGAACAACTGATATGTTCTCACAAACTCTGCAGTTGTCTTGTTTCAGCTTACAGATCCCTCAATTTGTTGTTACTCTCATAGCCAGATGATCAAATTTAGCTCTAAATCTTTGCATGAAGTTCTGGTAATTATCCAGCAATGGATCATTGCCTTCAATGAGGGGCACAGCCCATGTGGCTGCCTCTTCCTTCAACAGATTCAGAACAAAAGTAATCCTGGAGCGATCTGTGGGCCGATTTATCATAAGCATTTCACACTGAGTCATGTATTCAGAAACTGATCCTGGGTTCCTCCAAACTTCTCTGGCAAATTTCCATGAAAGCAAAGCAAATACATATTAGTTGGGCTGCAGGTTGTTGAGTGTTCCTGGGTGAGGCAAACCTTCTCCCAAATGCTCTGTTAGTTGTATCATGGCATTATGCAAGTTGGTTATTGGTATATTCACTTGCTGTTGATCTAACAATGACTCAGCAAGGTGTTCTGCAGATAGTGGATCTGATGCTGTTTTCTCAAAGGCAAAAGTGTGATTGCAGAGTAGAGAGGCTTTCAAGATTGATGTCAGCCCTTTGAGGTAGGCCAGGTCAGGAAACAGATGTTGCAAGGACCTCTGGAACTCTACTTTATTGTTGTAGCGTATAATATTACAACCTTGAAAGTGTGCCAGAGTTCCCCCCCCCCGCCCCACCATCCCCCGTTACACCATACAGAATCAAGGCAGAGGTATTTTGAGTCTCTTTCTCATGCTCCCTCCATTCCCAGAGCTGAGATGTCCTTTATTGTCTCCTTTATCTTCTAAGGATCTTGCCAACTTTACCTCTGTTTTCCTCTACAGCCTTTTAGATATTTACACATTCATAATCTTTTCTTTTTCAAGGTAGACATACCACTTTAACTGTTCCTCATATCCTTGTTTTCCAGACTGCTTATTATCCCAGCAGCTTTCTTTTGAACTCACTTTATTTTCTCCATGTCTTTTTTTTAAGTTCAGCACCCTGACCCTGGACTCCAAGTGCAGTTTAACCAGCATAGAATACCATGGAATTATTTCATCTGTTAATGCAGCCTAAGATTGCATTGTCCTTTTTATCTGCTCGATCGCATTGTGGTCCACTAGTCCTCTGAGATCATTTTCACACACACTGCTGCCAAGCTGGGTCTTCTCAATATGGTACTTACGCATTTGATTTTTCCATTGCCAGAAGCAGGAGCTTGTACTTGTTACAGCTGAACATCATCCTGTTGGATTTGGCCCAATGTTTGTCAGGAGTTACACCCAGGCTGCTGCAATAAATCTCTCTCTCAGGACTCTAACTGCACTCAAAGGCTCTCATGGAAAAGTCAAGGTCTCACCTTCAGCAGATAAGTGGCTTAACCCCAGTAACAATAAAGATGTGTGTGTCCCAAGAGTTAAATCCCAATTTTCTTTCTCACGACCCATTATTGCAACAGGCTTTTTGAGCATTTAATGGCATCTGCACTTTGTTTGCAGAATGGTCTGTTCCTAGGCCCCTTACTTCTTGCCTCATCAACTGCAACATGGCACTCAAGCCTGTTGAAGACATTTTGAATTGTGGTTCTATCTTCTAAGGTATTACCAAGCCCCTTAGCTTAGTGGCATGTGCCACTTTGATAAACATTCCTTCCATTCCATCTTCTAGATCGTTATAGAATGAGCTGAAGATGGAGACTTAGGGGACCGTATTTGATACTTTTCTCCAGGACAACATAGAATCATTTACATGCACTCTTTGGTTGTGATTATTCAACCAGTTGCAAATATTATCCACTAGACAATGAGAAACTGCTTGTCAAGCACTTTACTGAGATCAAGGTACATTACATCCATCGCATTCCCTTAGTCTACAAAACTAGTTAGACCTATATAAAAAGAGTAAGGCTAATTTGACACAGCTTGTTCTTGACAAACCCATGCTTGCTGTTGACAATAGTATCATTATTTTCTAAATGCTCACAAATGATGTGTTCCAGTACATTGCCCAAGAAACTAACTAGTCAGTGTTTTCTCTTTTTTTTTCCAGTCTCCCAAGCACCTCACCGGTTCTCTAGGCATTTTCAGAGGATAATCAGAGATCTTGGGATTACTTTTGCCAGGTTCTTCATGGGATGTAGTTCTTTTAGTTCTGGAGAAGTAGCAAGGTGAGTCCATACTATAATGTACCTATATCAGTACTAAGGTGCATTTCTCCCATGTTAGGCAGACCTGTCTTTCCTTTGAGAGAACAGAGTTACACAAGAAGGTATTAAGGCTTTCTGCATCCTCTCTGTTCTCTAGCATTACTCCTTCTCTTACCTGTTCAACAGACCAACAGCCTTCTTGACTCTTCCTTAATTTCAAATAGGACACCCCACCCCCACCCCCCCGCAGCTTATTAATATTTGGATTCCCCACCAGCCTAACTCCCTTATGAGCTTTAAACTTCCTAACTTGTCTTTATCCATATTGGCTTTAGCAACCAGTTTGTACTACTGAGTTCATTTCCCAAAACAATCATTTTGGATTGTTTATTCTTCAGGATTTTGAACCATCATATGCTGCCCATCTTTTATCTGAGTTCATTAAAGTCTCCTTCCTGAAGTGCAAGTATGTCTCTGATTCCTCTCAACTTTTCCTCCCCTAACTATCTTGAATTTCAACAGGAAGTGGTCACTTTCCTCCAAAATGTGTGATACCTTCAGACCACCAATTACTTACTTTCTGTTGGCCAGGATTAGGCCCAGGATTGTTGGCTCCTTTGTTTCTTCTTCCATCTTTTGAAAAATGGAATTATCACCCAGAGAAGTCAGAAATCTATTCAATCTCCCATTCTTAGAAGCATTAGTTTTCTAGCAGATAACTAGTCAATAAGGCTTCCATCTTCAAGGTCATGAATTTCTTCACAGGCATCTGGCTGTATTACATACAAAGCCACTCTGCCTCCCTTTTTATAGAGATTTTTAAAAAAATTTCTCGCTTATATTTATTAATGTGTTTAGCCATTCATCCTTTAATATAATCATTTTGATACAAACAGAAAGGGCCTTGGAGTTCAAAAAGTCTAATCCCTTTTGCCAGAAAGGAGAATCCCACTCAAATATAGGCTTGTCCCATGGTTCAGAGTAGACAGTGATGGAAACGTCAATATACAGCTGGAAGAAGCTTCAGGAAGTTTCCTGCCCAAGGTTTGGATTCTATTTCTGGAGAGTTTCCCACCTCTTCTCTCTTCTGCTTCTTCCACAATCCAAACAGTCATAGAAGTATGGTAAGTCTCAATTCACAAAAGCCTACTGGGAGGCATAAAAATATAGGATTTTTAGATAAAACACAGCAGGATTGTATCCACAGATGCGACAGAACAAAAGGAGCTGCCACTGAGATTCTCCCCAGAACAGAGTCAGAGAGGAAGGCAGTTCTCCCACACTCCCTGAACTTATTTTCTCAGCAGCATTATCTGGAAAAGGCATTATCTGCATTTGTTTTATTGTTGTTCTGTGAAGGCAAAGATATTTATGGCCGATTTGATATTTTCAGTCTTATTTCTCATTAATCTCAGGGCAACAGAAAAAAAATAAAATAAATGAAGCACAGTCTCTTAGGCAGACAGGCAGGTATGTACACAAATACACATGCGCGTGCGCGCACACACATCTCAGGAAGGCAGCAACATCTTTTTTACTTATACCCTGTCAGCATTTTGCAGTATAGGCATGCAACTCCCAACAGCTGGAGCATCTCTTCACAGCAGAGCCTCCTATACTGCAAAGTCCCGTGGATCTTTCTCCAAAGATAAATGAACACTCAAAAAAAAAAAAAAAATCACCCTCCCCCAAGATCTTGTGAACAAAAATCCACTGATAGAGATCTCAGCTAACCCATTAATAATGTGTTGCTGTGTTTGCATCTGGAACGTATTCAGATTGCTCCTTCTATATTAATCATGTGTGTTTTATATTAGAAATCCTGTATGTAGCCACAATCTAGGGCACCCGTATTCCCACATGGAAATCTTAATGACTTAGCAATGTTAACGAAAAGTACAGCATCCTACGAAGAGGCTTTCATTGAGGCTACCCTGTAGTGGGTCTTCTGGAGGTAATAAAACACTGAGGCGATAGTATCTGGTAGGTCTGGACTGTTTTGTTCCCTTGAAAGTCAAGCAGGCAGCTGATTTAAAGTTTCCAGCTAGGTCATACAAAAGTCAGGAGCAGCTGCATTCAGCTGGGTTCAGAGTTTGAATATTTATGGTGTCAATCTGAAATCCAGATAACTACAAATAACCTAAAGCCATTAACTCCCTGGCGACAAGAGAAAGCTCTTTGGCTGTTAATGCAGAGGCTGCTGGATTGTAGAGGGTTTTTTTTTTAGAGGTCATTACCTACTCCAGAAGCAGCCGTCAGTTCCCACCACATCCGACTTCCTTCCAGGAAAGCTATGGCTGGTGTCATGCAATCGATAACAACCTTTGGGAACACCCAGATCCTGAAGCATTTAGGTCCACTCAAGGCTAGAATATAGCCTAATAAACAAGCCACAGGTGGCGTTGCAGAAGCCATCCTTCTGATCACAAATTGCTCTTGATGCAAGAGGAAGAACCTCATTTCCCTGGGGCCCTTTCAGCTGCTACTTAAAGGTTAACTAATTGCTGGTACCAAGAAACAGGGGGTTTACTGTATGTGGCTTTGAAGGCTTCCTTGGACTAGGCATAGCCACATATACATTTGGAGAATAAATAACATTGTATATTTCAATATGTTTGCTTTTCACTACAGGATTCTCTTTTCCATAGACAAGGGTTTGGTTAGGGTACACCCTGTAACTCGCAGGTGTCATGGTAGATACATATGTCACCAAAGGACCTTGATTAAATGAACTAAATGAAAACTTTCTCTCTACCCAGCCCCACCCTTGGCAATAATAGTTCTTGGAGAACGGAAATAACTGTGGGGATATGGAAGTGATATTGAGGAAGGAAGTCATGACACAATTATTGCCTGGCCCTGGGAAAGGGAAATCTCATGAGGTTTCAGAATGAGATTGGGGAGGAAGTGTTTTGCAAAAGGTTCTACCCTCACTTCTAACCAAAAGCTTCATAGGGTGTGCACAATATAGGAGAAAGTTCAAACAGTTCCTCAGCCCCCCCCCCCCCCGACACACACACATATGGAGACACAGATACTTAGTCTTCAGGTGGGAAAGTGCTGGGGCAGTACTCTGTATGGCATTCCCACAACTCCTCACCCTCAATCAGCTATCTTGCATTCAGCAGGAGAGAAGACCTCCCAGGGCATTCTTGTAAGAAGCAATTGCCCAGTTACCAAGGAGCCAGTTCCTCCATTTTTGTAGGGAGCAGTAACAAAGGCCCACATTTGATGAGACCCTGGGTATAGTTGCATGAACCCTGAACCAAAAACATGCATGTTGGGCAAACCAAGCCTATGTAGTTTACATTCAGTGCATCTTGCAGACCCAGAAAATCAGGATAATTTTGTAGATCATTACTGATTAATTGAACCATGTGCCTGGTAACATTCCTACTTAGGATTTAGAGAGGGTGATGTTCAAATATTTCCTAGTTCCAGGATGAGGGAAGAAGCCTAGGGAGAATGATTTTCACGAGGCTGTGTTCCCTATGGGCAGAAAGGCAGGATGTAAATAGAAATAAAGAGCAGAAGAAAGAAGAAAACAACACCCAAGATCAAGACAAAAGTGATAGTTTCAAGACAGCTAAGCAGGAAAAAGACATGGATATCCATTAAGGCAGGGTTCCTCAACCTTGGCGACTTGAAGATATGTGGACTTCAGCTCCCAGAGTTCCCCAGCTAGCCATGCTGGGGAATTTGCATGCTGCCTGGGGAATTCTGGAAGGTGAAGTCCACATATCTTCAAGTCGCCAAGGTTGAGGAACCCTGCATTAAGGAATGTACAACTCTAAATGGTAAAGTAATTGGGAGCATATGAGAATATAAAGAATCAATTTTATCCCCCATAGCAGTCTGAGAGCATTAGCAGTATGCATGCAGTTGATGACAGAGATACAAAGTTGCACTTGGATCAGCAGAGGATGCTGAGGAAGATTTATGTGTGGGTGTGTGCGTGCATGCGGTGTTGTGTGTGCCTTCAACTGCCTAGAGAAGTCCCTGCAGTTTTCTTGGCAAGGTTTTGGAAATGGCTTGCCCTTGCCTGCTTCCTAGGGCTGAGAGTGAGTGACTGGCCCAGAGTCACACAGATGGCTTCATGCCTAAGGTGGGACAAGAACTCACAGTCTCCCAGTTTCTAGCCTGATGCCTTAACCACTACACGAAACTGGCTCTTGAGAAAGATCTTATGGAGGTACATATGAGTGAGATTTTTGTCTCCTTCAAGCCTTCAGCCACAGAATAGGGGCAGAAGAATAGTGAAGAAGTGAGGGACCTCCTCCAACCTCATACCTCACGCTTCAAAATCACCTAGCCGGCAATCCTAGCAGCATCCATGCATACATGCTGTGCATTCTGTGGTGATGATCAGGAAAGTTATTAAAACTCGTGGCTGATTTTTATCTAGAATACAGATCCAATTTCTCCTCCTCCATCCTTCAGAATTCACCTACCAGTCCAACAGTTTGGAGTGGGCTTTGGGCTGGCACATTCCTTATAGGCAAAATAAGGTGGGGACGTATGTGCTTGGGATCCACCCATTACCAGCCATGATCAACTAAGATGTGGGCAACAGAGTATAGGACCTTTTCTCCTTGTTTTTCTTTGTCCCTAAGCCAAAATTGTTAATTAAGGATTCATTCTTGATTAAATTCCTCAAAGTAGTTGGGCAATACAAGCAGCTGAGGGGAGAAAAGTACAGAAATGGATGAATAGGAGGTCCTGCCAGCATGTTTGGCTTGGCTAGAAAGGTTGGCTCCCTCCATTCTACACAAGCTAATCTTCACAGAGAAATGCCCAGAATATTCATGAAATGTGGTTTAGAGGTTTGTTGTTTTTTAAGTTGACACAGATAACACACCTGCCCTTGGGAGCATGTCTGACCTTTCCAAATTCTATGTGAAAGAAAAGACCAGAGATATTCTTCTGGTCATTATGAAAGCTAAGGCTAAAGGTAGTCTTAAATTGTTGCTACAAATTACAATTCCAGATTTTAGGGAAACCAATACCGTTTTGGTATCTGTGTTTAATTATGTCCTCCCATACAGTGGGAAGGACATAGCTGAATTGGCAGTGTTGACCCCCTTCTTTTCCCCAGCCTTCCATTTTGAAAGTGTTCCATTCATATTTTCCCCAAGCTTTGAAACTGCTGCTTGCTTTTTGGGCAGGAGACAAAATGTTTCCATTTTTTCATTTGTGAGCTCCCAGTACACATGAACAAAAGCATCTTTTTATTTAAATGGTTACTTGTGCCAGTTCATAACCCTACTATTCTGAACTTATGTTTTTAATAAATTTTAATAAAAATGCCTACAGCACAGGGATAAAAATTGCAGCTGAATGTGCTTATTACAGAAAGGATAAAAATTGAAACACAAGTTCCATTAATATCCCCTCTTTCTCTAGTTAATTTCACATTTGAATTTTATCTGAGAACCCAATCTAGTCAACTGCAGAGTAGGCACTCCAATTTGCTTGCTGTAGTTTGATTATCTCCACTTCTGGACATGCCAGCAATGCTATTTTGCCAGGATGAAACACTCACTGGGCTTCCAGCTATGGGAAACAAATTGAATTAGCAAAGTTGATCTGACACTATGTAGAGAAGCTTTTTCTAACTTTTCAATGGGATTGCTAATTGCTTCAACAATGGATGCTTCCCATGGAAATCCCCACCCTTGTAACCTATCAGAAGGAATATTTAACCAGGCATTACAAAAATGCACATAAATAGAAGATAGGCACCTTTTGTGGGAAGAGTGAATACTTGAACCTCTTGCTTTTTTTGCTATTTCTCTTTTTTTAATGAAGACTAGGCTGCTTGTCATTTCATGACAGAAACTTGCTTGCTCAATCTATTGGCTAATTCAGATGGAGAAGTGATGGAAAGTAGCTGTCTGTGAGCTATAGACTCCCAGGGATGTGGACAATGACAGGGTGAAAGCAGTTGCCGTCTGCAGTTGGTGAGGGCAACAGAGATGAAGAATGGATCCAGGGTACTGGGCTTTGGGAATCAGTTGCCGACTGAAATAGCTACAGTGAGGCAGAGATGCTCATTAGGAATGGGCATAACTGGTGCATCAGCTGCGGCCACTAGCACAAAGCTGAAATCCCTGAAGCTTCCCCATACTAAGCTTGATTCTTCAGGGGTAATACTAAAAATGAAACCCTATTGTGAAGTCTGTCACTTTGCTTCCTAACCAGAAATACCTCCGTCATGTTATTCCCCCAAAATAATTCTTTCCACAGTGCTTCAATTGGGCATTTTTCTTATCTAACCTCTATAAACCATTGCTTTTATTCTAATCTTATCAACTTTCATCAATTTACTGTGTTAAGGCATGGGAGTGGGGGGAAGCAAAGATGAGAACACGGGAGACTTAAAAATGATAGCACCATAAAACTCAGTGAATGTTTGTTGCTTCATAATAAAGAGCTTTTCTTGAAACACCCTATAGTGGTTGCCATCTATTTTTAACTGCTATGTTGTTTTGAAATGCTGAAAAACACCAGAGGAAAGTAAATAAATAAATATTGAAATATGGGAGTCTATGATCAGAGAAATTCAAGTTTTTGTTCTGTTGTTTGTATCTCCTTCTGATCTGGTGAAGTTTTTGCCAAGACTGTCTGTCAAAAACTGTTTCTTTTGAATTCTTAGAAGAACCCTATGTCAACAGTGATCATATCTAGCCACCTTGTGTTCTATTGATTTCTTTTTGCTCCTAGCTTTCCTGCAGTGATGCTCTAGGTGCCTCTTCTGCTGCTTCATCCTCTGGAGGCCCTCTGAAAACCAGAGGCACTCTGGGGTCTGCATACAGAGAGAGTCCACATGAGTGCAATATCTAACGTCACTGCCTCATTCCAGGCTCCCAAGACACTGGAGGCCAGAAGTGGGATGAGATACTTCCCTAAGAGCACCTCTTTCTCTTGCCGTATCTCCCTCTGCCCATTACCACAGAGATGCTGCCATAAGTCCCTCTGCCCCCCACAACCATGTCAACCCCTCAGTCCAACATCTCTCTCCCAGGTTTCTGGACTCCATCCAACATCCAGATCTCACCAACTGTTCCGAAACTGGCTGACCTGTCAGAACCTTAGTCCACCCAAAAAAACCAGCAGCCTAAAGAAACCAACCTGTCCCCCATAATGACACATACCTTCACACAGAGACCACTATCTCTGATCCTATACCAGCTTTCACAGGGACATAAAGATAACTCACTCCTACCCAACTATAGCCTGAGGGGAATATCGTTGCCTATTGCCATCTCACATCCAGAGAGAAAAGAAGCAAACTCCAACTCAATCATCTCCAGTCCAAGACAACCATTGACCACAATCCTTCAAAACCAGAAACATAGGTCTTGGCCCCCAGGGATCCAACTTCATCTGGTAACGTAGATGTAAATAACATAAATGACCCTGCTTGCAAAGCACTTCCTCATGATATTGTTCTGCCTGACTCTCTCTGATGCTATCCTACAGTTGAACTTACGACAGAACAGCAACCAAGCCAGAAAAAAACCAGTTCAAAGAAACTTACATTATAAGATCACAGTGGTGTAGTAGCAATGTCAGATCCGCATGTATACAGGGTGGCCCTTAGAAGCCAAAATTCTCTTTCAGCTGCAAGATGATATCTTGATTTGCCTAAGATGCTCAGTTCTGCATTGACGCTGTCTCTGTGTATGTGAATAGGTGCTGTGTGGTTGCTAGTTTACATTAATCATTGATCAGTGTCTGCCATCTTAGAAATCCCTCAAGCTAGTATAGAGAGATGGTCATTTCACCTTCAGTCCTGCATTGCTGCCATTATTTACAGAGCAGGTACTGACAAACTCATGAACCATGTGTCATGTCATCCATCATAAGAAATGAAACCAACAAGGCGTGAAGAGACAGGAGAAGGAGGCAACTCTGTCTGTCAGATACCTTGCTATATGGGAAATGTCTTTAGTTGGGATTCTGCACCAATTCCAGAGAGTGGAAGTTTTCAGGAGCAGCAGCCTAATGCACATTCTCTCTTTACTTCTTTGAGACTCATAGGGGAGCAACATCCTAGGACAAAAATAAAATCATTGGCAGAAAGGCCAGGGACAGTGTTCATTAATAGATGGCAGCAAAACATTTCCTGGCTGTGAAATGGTTTTGAAGGCCCTGAGAGGATAAATACACAAAGCTGGAAACTAAATTCTTCATTATTCTTACAGAAAGGGAGCAAGTTAGAGCAACTGGCCTAAGGTTGAGTTGCTTCTGTTGTAATAAAACAGAAGCACATTTTATTTCAAGGGTGACTAAGTTCTGAAATGGATCTTTAGATGATGTTTGGGGAACAGCTTATCTTCCCTTCAAGGGGCATCTTCTGGATCCCAAAAAAGCCCCTTTAATTTTGATGTTTGAGTAATTTTAAACACAAAACTCATAAGTACAATTTATAGTCTTAGCAACAGTTTTAAATTACCACATATTATTCAATTTCATATTGATGGAATAACTGCAATAATACTCCATAAACAATTCACCTCTAGATCAAGGAAGGTAACTGCTTTGGGACATGCTAGGTTTGGATTTTGAGAGTGTGTGGTGGTCATACTCCCAAAATAATTGAGAGATGTGCTTATTCTCAAGATGACTCACTACCATTCCAGTAAAATCTTTGTGGGGCTCAGAGGTATGTCTGCAAATAAATATGATACTAGAGGCTAACCAACATCTGTTCTGTTCTGTTCTGTTCTGTTCTGTTCTGTTCTGTTCTATTCTATTCTTTCATCTTGTTTTATTGTAAAGTCAAGTGGGCAGGGACCCTATTGGGCATCAAAGAAAGTATCTGGGGTCTCCATTAGAGTCTGTAGGCAGGGCACTGCCTACTCCTGAAAGCAGATGAACACAGCATCTTGAGAATTGCTGAGCACCAAAAGCTCAAGTATTTGTAAAAGTGATGGGATACAGGTTCAAATTATTTAGAGAGGAAAGACAAAATGAATGTAAATGGCAATAATTACCTGTTTCAGACTAAGGGGAACTTAAATCCTTTACAACACTCTTGGTCACAGAAAGAAAAATCAATAGGCATAGGCTATTCTCTAGTCTTCCAGCTGTTGGTTACAATTATAAAAGAGGTGAAAAGACCCTATTGCACTTAGGCATTCTTTGAAAATTATGTTATAAAAGATAAGTCCTCAGCTGAAAGATTCAAGCACAGTCCTGACAGAACAAGAACTTGCAGCAATAATAGGCAGGTTAAATAGAGTAAAACTTAACAGTTTAAAGTCTATATTAAAAAGATGATATGGCTTCACTTTGGTAACAACTTTCCAAATCACTCTAGATGATGCTTGATTATTACAATCATTGGCTTCAAAACTAGCATATTATGTAGGATATTCACTGTGAGGTGCTAAAAAACGGAAATAAGGATGTTATATTTTATGCTACACCAAGCATAGAACAAGGTTTGGTATGTAACATGAATCTTACCATGGGGAAAACTTTAGTTTCAGTTCTACTTTATATACTGATTGCTCTAGAAAAATAAGACAACCAATGATTCAGGAGGAAAAACGGGGAAGGTATTCCCTGGAACATGAGCTAAGCTAAGTGTCTGGGTAAAGTCAAGGAATTAGTAGGAAAGGCTGGTAAAAAATTATCTTGGAGCAAGCCAGGTTGTATGTATGTATTGTAAGGAATGCCCCGTTCAACAAGAGAAACTCCCGTGACACGTGTGGTTCACAAAAGAGGTTTACTCAAGCGTAACGCAACAGTTATAAACAAAGCCAGGACTGGCTTGGCACATTACATTGTTCCATTTATACCTCTCCCCTTCCTGCGGTTCGCCCCGTCGTCGTGTTACAGGCTGCGGATTATTGGCACCCCAATAATCCCCCTTAATTGTTCAGATGGCAGGTTCAGCCCATGCCCCATTGTCCCTTGATTGAGTGCCCCTCCGGCGTGGGCTGGTTTCCTCGGGGTCCTTTCAGTTGCGTGCAAAACCAGGGTTTGCTGGATCGTGCATTGATCTCCTTTCCGCGCTTGTGGCTCCGTTCATTGTTGACGCGCGCCGCTTATCAGAGTGAATACAACACTCCCACACTGTGGTTTTTCTGTTAATTGGGCTCAGGTGGCCCATTAATCAGCCACGGCTCGCACTTCCTCTTTTTCCCCGGCTTGCAAGCAGGCGGCAGAATTAGCTCAGCGCGGCTGGCTGGTTTTCCTAGAAGCACCGTGCCGGCTGAACCTGACATACCATCTCCCTGAAAACAGACCCCCCCCCTTACTTCGGCTTCCCGGGGTACTTATCATAAAAGTCCTGCACTAGCTTTGGCGCTTTCACATGGGTTCTCCTTACCCATTCGCTGTGGGACTTAGGGAAGTGCTTCCACTGTACCAGCAGTTGGATCTGTCCTTTATGCCTCCTCACATCCAGTATTTGTTTTGCTTCGAAGTGCTGCTCCCTGCCAATCATAATGGGTGCCGGCATCGCCTCCGCCTTGTTCCAGCTGTTACCTGGTTGGTGCAGCTTCAATAACCTGCAGTGAAACACTGGGTGGATCTTTCCGAGGGCTTTGGGGAGTGTTAGCCTGACAGTTACCGGGTTGATTACCTCTGCGATGGGAAATGGCCCCACGAACCTCGGGCAAAGCTTCTTCGAAACCTGGTGCGTCTTCAGGTTCTTTGTCGATAGATACACCTGGTCCCCCACTTTCCACTGCCACTCAGGGAGCCTCTTGCGGTCGGCGTGCTTCTTATATTCAGCTTTGGCTCCTTGCAGCGCCACGTGCATTGCCCGCCTCATGGCATCTATCTGGGCGAACCAAGAGTTCAGAGAGTCTATCCGGGATGCTGGTTGAGGCAATTCCGGCATGGGGATGAAATCTCGCCCTGTGACTACCTTGAACAGGGAGAAGCTGGTGCTTTTGTGGACGGCGTTGTTGTAGGCTACTTCCACGAACGGCAGTAGTTCCGCCCAGTTGTCCTGCTGGTACCCCACGTAGCACCGCAGGTACTGCTCCAGCCCCCCGTTAAGGCGTTCGCTGGCCCCGTCCGTCTGCGGGTGCGCTGTGGAGGAAAGGGCTTGCTGCGTTCCTACCCGCTTCAGGAACTCCCGCCAGAATCGCACGATGAAGTTCCCGCCTCGATCGCTGACGATCCGTCGGGGTGCGCTGTGCAGTCGGCAGATGTGCTGCACGGACAGCCACGCTAGCCTCTCCACCGTGGGGACTTTCTGGCAAGCCATGAAGTGTGCTTGCTTGGAGAACAAGTCTGTGACCACCCAAATGGCAGTCTTACCCTTGCTCACCGGTAGCTGTATGAAATCCATGGCGATCTCCTCCCATGGGCCATCGGGGTTCACCACCAGCTGGAGTAGCCCCCTGGGTTTGCCTTTGCTCCCTTTCGCCATTGCACACACTGGGCAGCCCCCCATGTATGCTTCCACGTCCATCCGGAGCGTTGGCCACCAGAACTGCCGCCGGATCAAATGGAGCGTTTTCACGAAGCTGTAGTGCCCCGTGTTCTGGCTGTCGTGGGCCCTTTCCATTACCCCCCGCCGGCATTCTTCAGGCATTTACACTTTCCCCTCACGCCACCACAAGTCCCCTTGGCTTGTTAGCGCATCCTGGTTCTCTTTAAGCCAAGTGTCTCGCTCTGCCGCTTCCGAAAAACCCCGCTTTAGCTCAGGCACTGCATCCCGTACCTCTTTCGTGGTCTGACTCCGGGTGACTGCCTTCGCAGCCAACCTGCCAGCGGGGATGATGGAGTCCACGATTTCCTCTCACAGGCTGGCATGCTGGGGCATGTGGGACAAACCGTCTGCCAGGAAGTTCCTCTTCCCGGGGATGTGTTTGAGGGTAAAGTCAAACCTCCCGAAGTACTGGGACCAGCGTGCCTGTTTTGGAGAAAGCCTCCACGGGGTTTTTAGGGCTTCGAGGTTCTTGTGGTCTGTCCACACCTCTAACGGCTTGGCTGTCCCCTCCAAATGCCTCCAGGTGGCTAGGGCCCATTTGACCACATATGCCTCTTTCTCCCACACCATCCACCTTCTCTCCATTTCGGCGAATTTGCGGGAGGCGTAGGCACACAGGTGGAGAGGCCCCTCCAGGCCGGGCTGTAACAGGACCGCCCCCGTTGCCACGTCCAATGCGTCCACTTGGATGATGTACTGCTGGTCCGGGTCGGGGTGGCGCAGGATCAGCTCCACCATGAACTGCCACTTCAAGTCCCCAAATGCCCCCTGGCATTCCGTGGTCCACATGAATGGCATGCTGGGTTTTGGGGGTTTTCCGCTGCCCTTTGTCTTTAATAAGTCTGTTAGTGGGAGAGCGACTTGGGCGAAGTTCGGGATGAACTGCCTGTAGAAGTTCGCAAAACCCAAGAAGCTTTGGAGCTCCCTCCGCGTCCGCAGTGCTTCCCAGCCCAGGACATCCCTCACTTTTGCTGGGTCCATTTCGATCTCTCGGCTGGATATACGGTAGCCGAGGTAGTCCAGCTGCTCCGATGAAACTCACATTTTGAGAGTTTTGCGTACAGCTGTGCCTTCAACAGTCTCTGAAGCACCGTGCGCACCAGTTTCACGTGCTCTGCCAGGGTCTCGGTGTATATTAGTATATCGCCCAGGTAGACCAGGACACCCCAGTAGACTAGGTCATGCAGTACCTTGTTTATTAGCTTCATAAAGACCCCTGGGGCCCCTTTTAATCCGAACGGCATCACCAAAATTGGTAGCTTCCAAGCGTGGTATTAAATGCTGTTTTCCATTCATCTCCTGCACGGATCCTAACCCTGAAATACGCCTTGCGCAAGTCCAATTTTGTGAACACCCTCCCCTTAGACAAGTGCGATAGCAGGTCCTTCATCAAGGGGAGGGGGTAATTGTATTCAGTGCTGATTGCATTCAGGCCCCGGTAGTCCACGCACATCTGGAGTGAGCCATCTTTCTTCTCACGGAATACCGGGGCCACTAACGGTGACTTCGCGGGCTGGATAAAACCTCGTGTGAGGTTTTTGTCTATGAACTCCCGAAGGGCGCCCATCTCCTTCATCGATAGGGAGTACATTTTCGGATTGGGCAGCTTTGCCCCTGGCTTGAGTTCAATGGCACAGTCACTGGGCCTGTGCAGCGGGAGCTGATCAGATTCTTCCTCCCTGAACGCTGCCGCCAGGCTCCGGTACTGTCGTGGGTGTCAGGTTCAGCCAGCACAACGCTCCTAGGAAAGCCAGGCTGCCGGGCTGACCTAATTCCGCCGCCTGCTTGCAAGCTGGGGAAAAAGAGGAAGTGAAAGCCATGGCTGATTAATGGCCACCTGCACCTAATCAACGGAGGAAACTGCAGAGTGGAAGTGTTGAATTCACACTGATAAGCGGCGCGAGCTAACAATGAGCGGAGCCGCAAGCTGCGAGGCAAGATCACCGCTCAATCCAGAAACCCCGGTTTTGCACGCAACTGAAAAGACCCCAAGGGAACCAGCCCATACCGGAGGGGTAGTCGATCAAGGAACAATGGGACTCAGGCTGAACCTGCCATCTGGACAATTAAGGGGGATTATTGGGGCACTGATAATCCACAGCATGTAACGCAATTGCGGGGCAAAAACGCGGGAAGGGGAGAGGTATAAATTGAACCATGTAAATGTGCCAAGCCAGTCCTGGCTTTGTTTGTAACTGTTCCGTTACGCTTGAGTAAACCTCTTTTGTGAACCACACGTGTCACGGGAGTTTCTCTTGTCGAACAGGGCATTCCTTACAGCGGGATGCCTCCGGCCGCCGTGGCTTCCTCTGGTCCTGGCCCGCTCTCCGCCATGTTCCCGTTAGCCACCATCGCCAATACACGTCTCGGCACTGCCGCTGCCTGTCTGGATTCCGAGCCCGCCACTGCTGCTGCCGCTGCCTGGATCTCCACTCTGGTCTGCTCCTCCTCCGCCTCCTGGTGTCCTGGACTCTCTGTCAGCCCCACCACGGCTGTGCCTCCTTTCGCCGCCACTTGCCAGGGCCCCCTGTGCTCACGCTTCCCCGGCTCTCCGTCCTCGAACCTTAGCGCTTCCGACACCCAGTCGATGTGCGGATTTCACCATTGCAGCCACGCCAAGCCAAGCACCACTGCATAGTCGGCGATCGGGACCACCACGAACCTAAGCTCTTTTTTGTGGTCCCCGATCATCATTTGGACCGGCTCGGTATAGTACTGAGCTGGCCCCCCCACTAGTGAGCTATCTAGCTGGCTGAAAGCAATGGGCTCTCTGAGGCACCGCACCTGCAGTCCGAGCCCTGAGACAACAGCTGGGTGCATCAGGCAATGCGTGCAACACGAGTCCAGCAGCACCTGCAGCTGCACCTCCACCCCGGATCTTACCCCCCGGATGTGCACCCTCACCCATGGGGGGGGCAGTCCTCATTGGCTATTGGGTCCACGCGTCTCAGCTCCTCTGCCCACACTGGGACGCCATTCAGTGTGAGTGCACCCCGTTTCCTGCCGGTTCCAACTCCTCCCCAGAGGATGCCGTCTCAGGAGTCGACCATCCTGCCTTGCCTTGCTCGGCTGCCGCCACCATGACACCCTTCCGTGGCCGATCACCCGCTCGTTTCCCGGCCGCACGCATTGGCTTGGCATCTGAGCGGGGTGGGGCTCCCTCCCGCTCTGTCGGGCATTGCGCTGCCCGGTGGCCTCGCCCTCCACACCTGAAACAGGGTCGGGGTTTTTGCTGCCTCTCGCCCCCGTGGGCTGTCGCCTCTCCTCTGCAGGCTTTTCCCGCGGCCTCTCTCTCGCCAGGTCCCGTTTCCTCGCACTCTGCTGGATCTGCCGCCATGCCAATTCCGCCGTCCCTGCCAGCTAGATCCAGTCCTTCATGGTGGTGGGGTCATCCTGACCCAGCGCCCATTCCAGGATTTCCGGATTGAGGCCCCTCTTAAAATACTTCACCCTCAGGGACTCCAGCCAGTCCGTGAGCTTCTCTGCCCACCTCTGAAACTCCAGTGCATATTCAACCATGGACTTATCTCACTGCCTAAAATGCAGGATGTCGTCCTCAGCCCGCTTGGCAGTCAAGGTGTCCTTGAAATGGTCCCAGAGCGCCTGCATGAAACCCGAGAACCTCCTCAGCTCTGCCGCATTGGCGTCGTACAACCCGACCACCCAGCTGGCCACTTGGCCTTCTAGCAGCTCGGCCACGTAGGTGACCCGGTCCTTGTCCCTTGCAAATAGGTGACTACGCCACTGCATAAAATTGCAGACATGAGTCAAGAAGTGGGGTAGCTGCTCGGGATCCCCCGAGAATTTTCCTGTTATGCCTCGGAGTCTCAAGGCGTCTGCTGCCCGTCGATCCATCGATCGGGGGGCTGGTACCAGGGCTGGCTGGGGCGCCGGGGCGCCGCCCCCATTGCTCATGCCATAGTTCATCGTGGATGGACCCGCTCCCAGCAGTAAGGCTTGGAGCATCGCCTCAATGGAGTCAAGGCGTTGCTTGACCTTCGCCTCCAACTGGGTAAGCCTCTCCTCCAATTTGCGGGTCCGTGACCCCGAGCCCCGGGTCGTCATGATCCCTGATCTGTCAGGCCACCAGTTCACGCTGATCGACCACTGCTCCGGGGGTGTACTCCCGACTCCAGCCGCCACCCTGTTGCTCCGGGCTGGCTCCGCCATCACCTCCTTGACCCCGGATTCCTCATGCTCCAGCTGGCCAACGGATTTCTCATCGCTGGCCATTGCCTGTATTTGGAAAGAAATAAGCGCTCCTCGGCGTGTACTGGGTCGCGTTAGTGGTGAGTCCTGGCTTTATGTAGGGAATGCCCCGTTCGACAAGAGAAACTCCCGTGACACGTGTGGTTCACAAAAGAGGTTTACTCAAGCGTAACGCAATAGTTACAAACAAAGCCAGGACTGGCTTGGCACATTACATTGTTCCATTTATACCTCTCCCCTTCCCGCAGTTTGCCCCGTCGTCGTGTTACAGGCTGCGGATTATTGGCACCCCAATAATCCCCCTTAATTGTTCAGATGGCAGGTTCAGCCCATGCCCCATTGTCCCTTGATTGAGTGCCCCTCCGGCGTGGGCTGGTTTCCTCGGGGTCCTTTCAGTTGCGTGCAAAACCAGGGTTTGCTGGATCGTGCATTGATCTCCTTTCCGCGGTCGCGGCTCCGTTCATTGTTGACGCGCGCCGCTTATCAGAGTGAATACAACACTGCCACCCTGCGGGTTTTCTGTTAATTGGGCTCAGGTGGCCCATTAATCAGCCGCGGCTCGCACTTCCTTTTTTTCCCCAGCTTACAAGCAGGCGGCAGAATTAGCTCAGTGTGGCTGGCTGGTTTTCCTAGAAGCGCCGTGCCAGCTGAACCTGACATGTATGTTCTTCCTTCAGCTGCCCTTGATGGAAAATGTAGTATGACTCCTTTTCTGGAGCAGCTGCATCCCAGTGAGTCTGGGCCCACTGAGACTGTCAAACATCTCCCTCCCTCCCTCTCTCTCTCTTATTTTATAGAGACATTCAAAAATGTCTCATCCCTCCAATACTGACAAGGCTCCCTGGCTGTACTTACCAAGTTTATATCTGTTTACCTCTTTCTGATTGTAATTCTATTGTAACCCAGAGCATTGTTCAGTTTGCACAGCAGTTTATAAAATTTGCCACGAATTGACCTCTAGTAAAAGTTAAATAAATCAGCCAAAACCCACACTTGCATTTTTGCATGGTAATATTGCCGTCTTTCTTCCAGTCACCTTGCTTAAACAGTCTTATTCTTATAGTCTATTAACACAGAATAATATTTTACTACTTTCATTTTTATTTTTCTTATTGATAGTTTAGAACAATACTTATTAGTTTTCTGCTGCATATCTCTATTGCCTTATATATTAATTTTAACACATCAACCTATATATTATGTGTTTATGTATTTATTAATTCAATTTATATGGCCGCCCACTAGCCATATGACTCTGAGTGGCTAAGAGAGGGGTGAAACAAACAAACAAAAATGAAACAAAGATCATTGAAACACATTGTGCCAGAGGCAATTCATATTCAGAACATTACAAATGGCCTCAGGTAACATCCTGGCCCAGCGTATCATAAAATACTTGATGATTCCTTATAGATTGTAGTCCTATAAAGATTTCTGTACTCTAAATTCAATAATTTCATTATCTTGGGCATATAGATTGTTTATTTGGGAGGATTATTAATCCTATAATTATTAATCCTATGTTACAATTTGAATTGAACTGAATGTATATATATAATACATTACGATACAATATAATATGTATAATGCAATTAAGAGATGTACGTGTAATTAAGAAATATACATCACAGTAATGCAAACATCGAGGGAACCAGACAGACAACTGGTGTCCTGATTTGTTACAGGGTTCAGAACAAAGTATTGACAGAACTTAGTAACTTTGTCCTTACTGTCAAGATGGGATAAAATAAAGGAATTAATAGTTTCATCAGGATAATTAAAAGAGTCTATAGGAAGATTTGTTATAGTTACAGTTACACAAACAAATATAGGGTGGTCAAATGGTACTCTGATTAGCCAATCTCTCTTGATAGTGGGAATGTTTCTAGGCTGGGCTAATTTTCACACTAGGCTTCAAGCCAGTTTGGAAAAACTTTTTATCAGTCAGCTAAATGATGACTACAGAGTTGATAACTCAGAAAAATAATAGAAGAAGTGGGGGGAGGGGTGATTTCGCCAATTATCTTTTCTTTTTTTCCTAGTGTTTTTCCTCTACATTGTTCAATATTTTCCTAGTTTCCACCCACTTTTTTCTTGGAGTTTCATATTTCTAGAAAGCTTAGATCATCATTTACTGTTAGTAAATTAGCTGTTCTCTAGAACTTATTACTCAATGCAGTATACACATAAGCAACGCCTGTTTGGCTCCTCTGCACTCCTGTATTTTTATTTTTATGATGTATGTATGTATGTATGTATGTATGTTGCAAATTCATCAGCTTCTAGCCTGATGGGTTCGTATTCACAAACCTTTGTTTCTCAACTACGGTCCATTCAATATTGTTCGGGCCTATTCTGTCCATTTTGTAAATCAGACTACAGTATTATGACAATTGGACATGTTTACATGCATGTAATTGCCAACCAATCAATAACTTGTCTTTTTTGACTAATAGTTGAGCAGTGAGAAGTACCAGCCAATGAGTGTTCAGTAGCCGGGTGGAAATGTACCGTCTTATCCCTAATCCCTAAATTTCACAGAAATGTGAGTCTCTTCCCCACATGCAATAAAAGGAAAAGGAGGGTGCTGTTACTGTTTCAGGGCTCACCAAGCTTTTCATGTCTTGCATCCTGCATTTGATTTTTTTTCTTTTTTCTTTTAGGCAGTACACTGGCATAGGGGGAGAGCAGCTGAGAAGCAGGGTTGTCTTCACTTCCCCTCCAGGACTTCCCCATGCATTCAAGGCAGCCAAATGCTTTCTCCCTGCACTGACATTTGCTGTTTCAAAATGGTTTCCAGGCATTGGCTCAGCATTTTGCCACCATCACATGCACCCAGTGACAACGGTGTGGGATTGCGGGCTCTAAGTTAGTGTTGGTGTGTCAGCTTGTTCCACTGATGAATGTCCATCACATTCTAAGAGAGCTTGGAACCCAAAAAGATTCTTTGTGGTAATGTTGACAAACTAGTACAAATTGGAACCATGTGAAAACAAACAATATGCTCAAGTTACTCTATATGGCATGCTTTTTTAAATAAAATTCATTCTTATCTATGGGGGGTGACATTGCTACAGATATTTTCTTACTGCAGTGGAAGTCAACTGCTCTTTTTTGGAGCAGTGGATACGAATGGAAAGTTATCCAAGTGGGGCCCATGCATTCTCCTGCCATACTGTGTAGCATGCTGAAAGGCTTGTGAGCTGATGAAACTGCTGCTCTTATGAAGCAGTTTCTCCCCATGTATGTTTGATTGACTTGATTTTTCCAGTGGCAATGGCTTTAAAAAACACCATTGCTATTACAATGATATAGGTCAAAATTGAGCCTAGTTGTAGCAAGTCAGAGGCACTCAAGTGTGAAACAATTTTCTGGTTTTTTTCCAACAGAGAACATAATTTTAACGGTAGGGATCCTGTTGCATTCCTATAATATAGCAATGGGGGAAGAGGCCATAGCTCTGTGAAAGCCTGTATAAATGGGGACTATAGAAAAGAAGCTTCTGGATTTACAGAAAACATATTTTTTTCTCCTTCAACATTTACAATTGTGAAGAAGTAAATTACATAGTGAATTTGCAGGTGTAGGCTGTCTCCACGTTTTTAGTTTTCCAATGATATCACAACATTCAACAGTTGCTTCTATAGCTCATAAAGTGAGCTGTGTTTTTGGACTGACAGCAACTTTTGATTCATTTACTTCAAAAGGTGATCAGCACCTGTACCTGCTGCTTCTGTCTTTCTCCTAAAATAATGTTTTCAGCAAAACCTATATTTGTCAGAAACTGGCTGCTCAGCATGATTTTCTTCCCTTCAACATAAAATACTCCTCACAGCTGTGGAATAACTCAAACGCAGCCGCAGAGCCCTGGTGGACTTTTGAATGAAAAGTGAGGCAGTTCTTCTTTCTTCATTGACAAATATTCATCTATTATAACAAGAGTAACCAACTTTTTTCTAAGTTTACTCTAGAGCAGCATGGCCTACAGTGTTCTCAGTTGCATCAACCTAAGTTGCAAAGTTTATGAGGATTTGGTTGATCTCAATCAACAAAGAGCTTTTCAGCCCAAAACTTGCATGGCAGTACAAAATTCCAGGGAAGAAATTAAAGTGAAATTCTAAAACATGAAAATGGAACTGATACTTTGCAAATGCTCTAGAGGAGAAAATGATAATTATGAATAAACCCCCATGGAAATTACAATACTTAGCCAAAAAATCCAATTCTTTGCATAGATTGTGTTGATGTTGTCCTAACATCAAAATCTTTATGCAGACCATCTTCAAGAAGAGCCCAGTTACTGCATTTGTGGGAAAGAAAAAGGCAGCAGTAAATGTTCTTCTGAGGTTGCATATCAAGTCTGTAGCATTTCAAGGCAGGCATTCCTTCTTGGTCTACTTGTAAAGGACTCTATGTGGAATGAAAAATTAGGGCAGAATGCAAGCAGCTGCAATCACAACTGTTTCTCCTTGTATCTATGGCTGGGTCACTTCTGGGAAGGAATGGAGGAAGTCATTCTCTGTCCTCCAAGAAGTGATCAGGTCAATCACCAGAAGCTATTGCTGCTACCACATGTGCTCTGCTCTTCCCTTATTCTACCCCACTCCTTCAGAAGAGTGGGAACCATGCTTTGGTAGGGTTTGGAGGGAGGAGGAGAAGGTACAATTTGTTGATGCTACTATAATATGTGGAATTCTGGAGAAGCGAAACACCAGATATAAATAATTGTGGAGTTCTTGGGGTTCTCTGAGCATGGTTGTTTTCTTGCAAACGTTTCGTTACCCGGCTAGGTAACATCTTCAGTGCAGGGTAACGAAACATTTGCAAGAAAACAACCAAGCTCAGAGAACCCCAAGGACTCCACAGTTCAACCCTGAGCTACACATATTTGTTTCTGTTGATATAAATAACTGCACATAGGGCATCTCTATTAAGTGATTGAAGCTTGGACACATCCCCCACAAGGCCAAGTTTGATCTGAAAGACCATGGCATATTGTGAGTCCAGGAAGCTCAATCTATAATTATGCACAAGTCTGATCAAATGTTTATAGCTTCTGTGGCACATATAATAATAATAAAACAATATTGATCTTATTTTCCAATGTCCTATGTAATGCCTTTGAATTATGATATTGCTGGGATTTGTTGTTATTCCTCTAATATGCACAGTGAGAATTACTGTAAAAAAAGAACACAAACAGTGAAATATGCAGCCAACAACCCGTTTGCAGATAGCTCACAGAATGAAAAATTCTTTACTGAAGTATATGGGATACAGTGTCTCAATCACTGATAACGAAGTCAACGTGCCAGGAATGAAATTCTTTGTCACAGATACACTCTACAGCTGCATTCACACATTTAACCTGGTGGTTTAATCAAGTCATTCTCTATGTTTTCACAATACATTGGACCATACAGTAACCAAACTCCCTGGGTTCACATAAAATAAAAACTAAAAAAGGTTAAAAGTATGTAAGTTACCACGTTACATAAATAAAGCTATGAGGTTTGATAAGCATGTATGTGAAAATTGCCTATTTGTGTGTGTGTGTGTGTGAGAGAGAGAGAGAGAGAGAGAGAGAGAGAGGAAGCATACGTGCATGCAGTGCATCAGAAATAGGATATTTTAGGCAGTCTGCAGGGTCACAGAGTGGCCAGACCCCACAAGAGTCTGTGTAAATTCTTCTCCTCCACTTTTTGCCCTCTTAGTTAAAAATCTGCTCTGCAACTCCAGACCAGCAATATTGTTTATTTCTCCAAAGTAAAGATAGGATGACAGGATTGATTTCCTTCATCATTTTTCCTCCTTTCTATTATCCATAATCATTGTGGCAGAATTGTGAATAGTCAGTTCCATTCCATTCAGTTCAAAAGTCCACTCAAAGAATGTGCCTTCAACATATCCATTATAGCTGCAGCTGACCCTGTATTTTGGGCAAGAAAAAGGGCTGTTAGCAGTTTTCAATTTAGGAAGTAACTAACAAATTTTCCAGGCTGTTCTAATGATGAGATTCCATGATAATAGCCATTCTGGCTGTTTATAAAGACATAATAATAGGATGAATGAAGCTGGGGCAGCTGGGATAACAATTGGATGCTCTGCATTGATAGTACTATGCAAACATAGACTTCCAAAACTGGAAGCTCAACTAAGCAGAAAACATTTCACTTCTGTTCAACATATGTACACTGAAGACATAGGAGAAACCAATTAAAAAGCATATCCCCCACCTTTTTTTTACTTGCTACTACTGTAAGGTGATTTTTTTCTAACAAGTCTGCTTTAAATTATGCCTTTTGATCAAGTCCTTTTGCTGCCAGACTCTAGTAATAAAAGGTGTTCTGCTCAGAAGAGCTGGATACGTGGCCCTTCTACGTATTAGTGCCAGCTAACCCAGATTTGCCACTGTGTATGCTTGACATAGGAGCCATGGCAGTGACAGTTTCTATTTCTGTATGATGCAAGCATTTCCAAATGCCTGTTTATCTTACACTTTTGTGTGTAATATTTAAATATCTCAGTTTACACAGGCATCTATAGCTCAATCTAAGATTGCAGGTTTTTTATGCACTCAGTCATAAATCTGTTGTGCCATATATCCACATTGTTGTGCTTTTTTAAAAAAAAAGGAAATTCCCCATATATTATGAACATATATCTAACATACTGTATACATTTTATATGATTCTTTCCATATGCAATTGCCTATATTGTGCACATTTTGTATGCAAATTTTGAACAGTGAACTGCATTGTAAAATCCAGAGGAATAGTCCTAAAAAATAACTGTTATTTTTTCCACTCCACATACTGTTTGGGACTTTTGCTTAATTAATTGGGTGCAGGAGTTGGCAACCTGCAGCCCTCCAGACATTGCAGAACTAGAAGTTCTGCCAACACTTACCATTAGTCATGCTGGCAGGGACTGCTGGGTACTGAAGTTCGACACCATCTGGAGGGCCACATATTCCTCGCTCCAAATTTGACAGGAGGGTAGACCAAAGAATACCTCCAGCAGCTGCTGGAGAGCAATAACAGGGAATGAGAAAAAGAGAGGAGGTGAATGAGATGGGGGAGATTGCACAAACCAATTGCCCTTACCCTGTAAATAATTATATTTTAGTAATTATTTCCAACTGAGAAATGCACATACAAATTAGGTAGTGCAGAATGTCTTTTATTCTTTTATGAAATATATTCATGTTAAATCTTTTATTGCTATACATCTTCTGAGAAACTGGAACAATCTTGCTGCAGACTAAAGCAGAATAAACCTGATGAGAATTTTCTGTCATGATCTCTAGTTGCTCTTCATAAAATTACAATTCCCAAAATTATCTGGGTCAGAAATTGACAGTTGGACAAATCCAAATTGGTAGTACGTTGCACCAACAGTAGTTGAGCCAACTGAAACTTGGCCATTCAAATGGACAGGTTTTAAAACATTGCAATTTTTTTCATTTCATTTTATAAAACACAAATAATAATTTAAAATACAGAAACCCCAATAAAACACAAATACAAAATTTAAAATACAGGAAAAAAACAAATCTGAAACAATTACTAACAAGAAGAGGCTATCACCTGGCTTCTGTAATCCATAGCCATTGCTAGAAACTTGGCAGCCTTTATAGTAGTCAAAAATTTAACTAGCTACATTGGTCTAACAAAACAAGAAAGCATAATCCTCTAGTGCCCACCAATCTCTTTGCTTCATCTGATTTTTTAAAAGGACCTTTTCTGTTAAAAATATAATGAAAAACTTGAATGTTGCAAACCACAGTGCCAGTCTCTCCCATCTTCTTTATATCCACAGATGCCTCCTGGTGCCCACACTGCCTCCATTGAATATCAGAAAATTATGGTTGGTCGCACAGTCAGCCAGATGTTTAGACTGGATTTGGCATTTTTATCCAGCTGTTGAGTCCTTCTCAAGGACCTGGGATAGGCAGATGTTGTTTGATGGTGTTAAAGATATCATTGCAGGATGTAAGCTGTTCCAAGTGAAGCTGCCTTTTGCAATTGACCGATGGTGATTTTGTCAATGCAGATGGACATCAAGTGGTGCTCCAGATGTTATGGGATTGCACCCAAGGCACCTATGACTATTGGTACTATCTTTCCGTTCTTTTGCCACAGTTGTTCTACTTCTATCTGCAGGTCTTTACATTTTGTGATTTTCTTCAGTTCTTTCTCTTCTATTCTGCTGTCTCCAGGTATTGCAATGTCCACTATCCAGACTATTTTGTCTGTCTTATCAACAGTTGTTAACTCTGGGGTGTTATGTGGCAGGTGCTTCTCTGTTTGAATTCTAAAGTCCCAGAGCACTTTAGCATCTTCATTACCCCATTCGTCTCAGAGAAACTCTCGTGACACGTGTGTTCAGCAAAGAGGTTTACTTAAGCATAACGTAAGTAAGTACAGACAAAGCCAGGGTTGGCTTGGCACATCTTACAACGTATTTTATAGCTACCCCATCCCTGCACTTTGCCCCGTTGCTTGGTTACTGATTACCCACAGTAATCCCCCCCTTGCCCAAATGGCAGATTCAGTCCGGTTCTTTTGTGTTCTTAATTGTTGTCTATTGGTTGTGCGGTTTGTTGGGTTTTCCTGTTGTGCGCAAAGTCTCAATCACGCGCTGATTGCTTCGTTTCCAAGCCGCTGCGCTTTCCTTTGTTTGCAGTGCCTGAGGGAAGCTGCGCTGATACAAAGTATCCACTTGCGGTTTTGAGTTAAGCACCGCCACCTGTTGCCAATCAGCAAAGCGTCAGCCTGTGGTTTCACTTCCCCTTTTTCTCTGCTTGTGCCTGGGTGGTGAAATTGACTTAGGCAAAGCTGAGCGGTGCCTTCGCCGTGTCGGGCCGTGCTGGCTGAATCTGACATACTGCCCCCCTGAAGAGAAACCCCTTTACCTTGGTTTCCTGGGTTGCTTCTTGTAAAAGTCCTTGATCAGTTCAGGCGCCCTCACGTGGGACTTGTTTACCCACTCACTGTACGCTCTTGGGAAATGTTTCCCTTGTACTAGCAGTTGGACCTGGTCCTTGTGTTTCCTGGTGTCCAGGATTTGTTTCACTTCAAAGTGTCTCTCCCCATCGACCATGATCAATGCTGGGGCTGGCTCATCTCTATGCCAGTCATTGGACGGTCGGTGCAGCTTCAGCAGGCTGCAATGGAAGACCGGGTGGACCTTCCCGAGTGCTTTTGGGAGCTTCAACTTGACAGTTTATTATCTCGACAATAGGGAAAAGGCCCACAAACTTCGGGCTGAGTTTTTTAGATGCTTGACGCTTCAGGTTCTTTGTGGATAGGTACACCTGGTCCCCTACTTTCCACTGCCACTCGGGGAGTCGCTTGCAGTCGGCGTATTTTTTGTAGTCTGCTCTGTCGTCCTGCAGCACCGTTCGGACTGCCTGCGTTGTGGCGTCTAACTGGGTGAACCAAGTGTCCAATGAGCTGATCCGGGACGCCGGTTGGGGTAGCTTGGGCATGGCGATGAATTCTCGCCTGGGTTGCCACCTTGAACGGGGTGAAGCCGGTGCTTTTGTGGACCACATTGTTATACGCTACGTCCACAAACGGCAGTAGCTCTGCCCAGTCATCTTGCTGGTAATCCACATAGCACCGTAGGTACTGCTCCAGCCTCCCATTAAGACGTTCCATGGCCCCATCCGTCTGCGGATGCGCCGCTGAGGAGAGGGCTTGCTGAGTCCCCACTTGCTTCAGGAACTCCCGCTAAAACCGCACAACGAAGTTCCCCCCCCCCCAGTCACTCACGACCTGCCAGCGGGCACCATGTAACTGATACACATGCTGCATGAACATCCGCACCAGCTTTTCCACGGTGGGGACTCACCGACAAGCCACGAAGTACGCTTGTTTTGAAAACAAGTCCGTCACTACCCAAATCACCATCTTCCCCTTGCTCTCGGGTAACTCCACAATAAAATCCATGGCGATTTCTTGCCAAGGGCTGTCTGGCATCACTACAGGCTGGAGGAGACCCCGGGGCTTCCCCTTGCTCCCTTTGGCCATTGTGCAAATCAGGCAGCTCGCCGTGTACCCCCCCCATGTCCTTTCAAAGGCTCGGCCACCAGTAGCGCCTTCAGGTTAGCCTCAGCCCCCGACCTCGCTCCCCTGATGTGGACCCTCACCCTCATGGGTGGGCAGTCCTCGCTCACCATTGGGTCTTCATGTCTCGGCTCCTCTGCCCGCACTGGGACATCGTTCAGTGCAGGCGCCACTCGTTTCCTGCCAGCCCCGCCTCTTCCCCTGATGACGCTGTCTCAGGGGTGGACCAGCCGGTCCCACTGTACTCTGCTGTGGCAGCCCCTACCCCTTTCCATGGTTGGTCAGGGTCACGCTGTCCCAGAGGTTTTGGGGTCCCGGCGTCTATGTGGGGTGGGGGCCCACCCTGCTCTGTTGGGCATTGTGCTGCCCGATGACCTCGTCCTCCGCACCGGAAAAAGAGACCTGGTTTCTTCTGCACCTCCTGCCCTCCTGTGGGTTGCCATTGGCTGCTCCGCTTCTCCTCCGCAGCCGCCTCGCCCGGCTTGGCATTGCTCAGCTTCTGGTGCCTCGTCCTTCGTTTAATCTGCTGCCACGCAGCCTCTGCCATCCTGGCCAACCAGATCCACTCCTTTAGCATGGTTGGATCATCCCGACCAAGCACTCTCTCTAGGATCTCCGAGTTGAGCCCGTTCTTGAAATAGTCCACCCTCAGGGATTCTAGCCAATCGGTGAGTTTTTCTGCTAGGCACCGGAACTCTAGGGCGTACTCAGCCACCGACTTCTCCCTCTGTCTCAGGCATTGGATGTCGTCTCTGGCCCGCCTGGCACTCAGTATGTCCTCAAATCTATCCCGGAGTGCCTGCATGAACTCCAGGAAACTCTCTAGCTCTGCTGCATTGGCGTCGTATAGACGGACGACCCAACTGGCTGCTTGACCCTCCAACAAGTCGGCCACGTAGACGACTCGCTCATGGTCATTGGAAAAAAGGTGGCCGCTCCGCTTCATAAAATTCCTCACCTGTGTGAGGAAGCAGGGTAGTTGTTTGGGGTCCCCCAAGAAGTTCCTGTTCAGGCCCCAGAGTCGCAGTGCATCCACCGCCCATCGGTCTCCTGATGCCTCACCTCCAAGGCACATCCTCGGAGCCGGATAGGGCACAGGACCAGTGCTGGCCCCGCTTGACTCCTCCACCGCCTGTGGTTCTGCTGCGGGGGCCTCGCCCCCATGAAGTAGGGCTGCAGCATCACCTGGATGGCTTCCAGCTGCTGCTCGAATTTGGCCTCCAAGCAGGTTAGGCATTCCTCCAGTTCCCGGGTTTTGGATCCCAAGCCACGACCCATCGGGCCCCATGCCGACTCCAAACAACCACCTGCCATCCTCCGGCACCCTCTTGGCTGCGTCCCTGTGCCCCTTGCTCTGGGCCAGTCCCGCCATCATGCCTTCGGGCTTGGGCTCCTCGTTGCACCACTGGCTCATGCCTTCTCCGTCGCTGGCCATCTCGGTCAAAGTCGATCGGGTCCCCTCGTGGTCTGGCTATGGGAAAAAGGTGAGCGCTCCTTGGTGGGTACCGGGTAGCATTCAAAGGTGAACCTTGGCTTTATGTAAGGTTTACCCCGTTCATCTCACAGAAACTCTTGTGACACATGTGTTCAGCAGAGAGGTTTACTTAAGCATAACGTAAGTAAGTACAGACAAAGCCAGGGTTGGCTTGGCACATCTTACAACATATTTTATAGCTACCTCGTCCCTGCACTTTGCCCTGTTGCTTGGTTACTGATTACCCACAGTAATCCCCCCCTTGCCCAAATGGCAGATTCAGTCCAGTTATTTTGTGTTCTTAATTGTTGTCTATTGGTTGTGCGGTTTGTTGGGTTTTCCTGTTGTGCGCAAAGCTGGGAGTTCTCAATCACGCGCTGATTGCTTCGCTTCCAAGCCACTGCACTTTCCTTTGTTTGCAGCGCCCGAGGGAAGCCACGCTGATACAAAGTATCCACTTGCGGTTTTGAGTTAAGCGCCGCCACCTGTTATCAATCAGCAAAGCGTCCGCTTGCGGTTTCACTTCCCCTTTTTCTCTGCTCGTGCCTAGACGGTGAAATTGAGTTAGGCAAAGCTCAGCAGTGCCTTCACCGTGCCGGGCCGTGCCAGCTGAATCTGACAGGTACCACAAAAAGTATTATTATTATTAAATCATTGCTCATTATTCTCTGAGCTGATCTACATGCTATAGCTAATTCACATCCCAATGAGAAATCTGGTGCACTGTCTGGTTCAGTTTTGTGAGACCCATTTCAGCTTTTGAAACTTGAGGATGTGAATAGTGCTCAGATTTTAAACCAAGGGTCAGCAAAGTATGGCCTGCAGGCCAAATCTGGCTCACTGCCTGAATCTGTACAGCCCGTGAGCTATGAATGGATGGGCAGGTGGCAGATTGCCAGGGCTGAGTGTCAGCTGAGCTCCCGGAATGAGGGGTGGGGTATGAAGCTAGGGGTGGGGTACCCTGGGAGGCAGTGGCAGCCTATCAGTGGCCTCTTGCACAATGGCTGTTGTGCTCTTTGGGTTGCTGACCTGCCAGCCACGCCAGTGGAGGTGGAGGAGGGGCAACATCTGTCCCTTTTCCGAAAAAGTTTGCTGACCCATGCTCTAAACCATAGTGCATGCTAGATTTCTTAGATGAGACAACAAAAAGCCTATTTCTTAAAAAGCTGACCATGGACCTATGATTCTTGTTATTTACTAGACATTCACTAATATCGTCTTTTTAAAGGAACAGTAATGCTTAAGCAATGATACCTTTTGGACTAACATTTCATTCTGGGTTCAGATCTGTATAAGACTGAATCATGCATAGTCACCTTGCTGGATAACCTTCATAGGGAGAGCAATATGCTCTTGTTTATTCTTTGTTGTTGTTTTAATGTTTCAACAACTTCCAAGAATGTTGACCGCAATATCACTGTCTGCTGACTTGTGAATTAGAAACAAGGGTTGTGCTCCTATACAACTTCAATTTAAAAGACCCACTGCAATTAGTAAGATTTTTAAAATATATTTTTATACTTTTTAATGTATTTGTTTTTTAAGGGTCGCTTGGAAAAGTGAAATGGACGGCTAATAAATTGTGTAAATAAAATAAATAAATATCCCAGGTTCTGTTCTTCCTCCAGGGCTATTCAACAACTATAACAAACCACCCTGGAGTAAAGTTTCATCAGTATGCTGATATCCTACTCTATTTTTCTGTATCATCTAAGCCAGGATTTACTGTACACGCTTTGGACTCTTCTCTGGATATGATGGTAGACTGGATAAGGGTCAATAAGAGAAGCTGAATTCTGAGAAGCTAGAAATATGACAGGTTAGCAGTTCTCTTATTCAAGATTAAGGAGGTTACCCTTTGAGCAGGATTGTCCTCCTCTTGAAAGAGCAAATGTGTAATTAGGGGTATTTCTAGACCCATCTCTATCAATGGAGCACAAGTAGCTTTAACTAGGAGGGAGGACTTTTTTCAGCTAAAATATGGTCTGAAAGATTTCTAAAGGGGTTAAAACTCACATCTACTTTTTGCCCCATCTCCTAAAACTTGGTAGGATTTTAGATGGAGTGGTTCTACCAAATTCCATAGCCCTCTCCTATTTCTGTGCTACTGTTCAGTATAAATGATATGAGAACAATTCACAATAAAGTATAAAAAGAAAATAATAAAATAACCACAATCACAAAATTAAAACAGGATAAATGCTTGAGCTGCATTAATGGAAGCCCCTTGTCCAGGATTCCAGAGAAAGTAAGTTGCTTTTCACCACTGAGACCACATTTGAAACATTGCATTCAATCTCTCCCTTTCTCTTTCTAGATTTCTGCACCCAGTAATTCCAGACAGGCCTTGCACTTTGGCTGACATTCAAAATGATCACGTCTTTGTGCAAATTAACTTCAAGGGCTCTGTCATTTCTCATATTTAAAATGTTATTACTGAGAATCAACACAGCTTGGCAAACGCAGCTGAAGGGACTGGTTGTGACTGCATGTATAGTGTATTTATACCTGCTCACAGAGTCATTGTTGCCACAATCATGTAGAAGTCCACGTGGATAGCCCCTTGCTCCAAAAAGCTGAAACTCATAATAGCCAATCTTTTCATTTTCTTTTACCTCCTCAAAAAACAACTTGGGATTATTTAATTGGGTGGTAGAATACTTTGGAAAATGCAAAAGAATCCTTTTGTCACACAATCATGTGGGTAAACTCCCAAACTTGTTCTAAAATGTCATCTTGAAAAATATTCAAACTACTGCAGCTCCAAGAGAAACTAACATTTCCTAACTCTATTCTACACAGAAAAGAAATAAAATAGCACACATGCACGCTGCATGCACTCATGCAGACACACACAGTAGTCCACATCTTTTCTTCATGTTGTCTGTATTTGGCTTGGCAAAAAAGCTTAATTCCTTAAAAGAACTAGACAATGGTACCAGACATCTTTCCTCTTGAAACTCTGGAGTTCAGGAGCTAGAGGGTCAGAAGAATTCCTGCAACTAAAGAAACAGGGTACCCACCAAGCCGTGGCATTTCAATCAAAACAAAAATGAAAGCTACAGCATTTCAGTAAAAAATCCAGGGTTGCAGCTAAGCCAGAAATAATTCAGCTCCACTCTTGAGCATACCTGACATGTGGAATCACAGAGGTCTGTAGGTTTCTTTGGAGGAAGTTGTGGTAATCCATTCTAGGAAATTATGGACTTGGGTTTCAATTTCCAGTTGCAAATATTTTGGATACCATTTTATTGTGCTTCCTGCTCTCCATTTACATGTTCCTATCTTTCATTGAAAAGTTAACTATTCCAGTGACTTCTCAACATAGGATGTTTGCAACTCACACATATGCTTCCTCCTGTCCTTAACAATCAAAAGTGCAGTTGTGTATTTTGCACCCTTAAAAGTCTCTGGAAAACACTCCTCTACAGTTATTTTCCTCCTTAAATGGGGTGCACATTTAGGGACAATTTTCCCACACTGACAAAGCTCTTTAACTGCACTGCCATGTCTGCAACAAGAAGAAGTGTGCATTGAGAATCTGTTTGGACACACATACACATTTTTGGAACAGCTTCAATGAAACTTTCTCCACTTTTTTCTAGTTGGATACATTTATGAATATTTGCTCAGCCCTTTATCAGTAATACTTCAAAATCGTGAATAAAAGATTCCAGAGCAAATGTGATTGGGACCCACTAGATAGCCCGTGTACAGAGCAAGCAATTGAAAAGGGGATGAATTGTGCTCTCCCTTGGGGGTCTTACCCCCACTGCCAGCCCTGCTCTTCGCTACATTTTTCCTTAGCTCAGGGGTTATTCTGCTTGCCCACAGAAGCACAGTTCAAGGGCCTGTTAAAACACTCGGGCTTGAAATGCCCGCCTCCAGCAATAAATATATAAATAGAACGCCCTGACTCTTTCTTAAGCATGGAAAAGGAGGAAGGGGGAACTTTTCTCCCCACCCCACATGGGCTCTTTGGATCAGCAGAGCATGAGGTGAAAAGTCACGGGAAGGACAAGCTGACTGATGGGGTTTAGGTTGGGGGGTCAGCACAAGGCGTCGTGCTGTGGGCTCAGACAGAGCCATTTCCTCTGTGATTTTTATCTTTTGTCTGTTCACACATCAGGCCACCTGGATTTCATTCCCAAAGAGATGAACCTTCCCCCCCCACCCCCACCCCCCAGCCACATCTTAACCCTTTCTCTGCCTTGCTGTGCAACGTCTCTGAAGCAGAGCCTTGCGTAGCTTTCAGCCAATGCCCTCGCCTGCCCACCTGGCAACCAGAGGCCTCCCTTTACGAGGCGGTGTAAATAATGTAACAAGTCACCTTTTTATTACCTCAGACAAGTACAAGTAGCAACTTTCTTTCTTGGCTCTGCCTTTGGCCTGAGTTATGATTTACCTGTAACGTTCTCATTTTAACTAGTTGTGAAAGTAGCCACTGGAGTTTTATGGCATTCTGAAGTTTTATGCTTCCCTGTTGCCGTGAGGCTTCCAACTGTTTCCTTGTAATTCTAGGTGTTCAGGCTAAATGCCGGGGTGCAGCAGGCTGACTGGCCTGTTTGCTTCACTGAATTTCATCCCATCTTTTTATCTAGCACTGTTATGCTTTTAACAGTCATCCAACGGAAATTCAATAGGTGCAATTTCCCCCCATAATGGTTCTGCCATGGTAGAAGAAGGATATCTGTGTTTTGTTTTTCTCTCAGACCCGGTAGAAAATGTTGGGACATTTGGTGGGTGACTCCGCTGCTTCCCACAAGAACATTGCATTTGCAGAGCAATCAGCCGCTGCCTGTTTGCATTTTCAACGTTTGATATTCTTGGTTACCTCTTACTTCTGAGTGCAGAAATGACATAAAATGCAGCCATCGTTTAATCATTTATCCTTTAATACTTAAACAAATGAAATTAATAATGCAATTTCAGATTGAATTACGAAGAATATCTTGTTTCACAATTTGTATGTTTTTTGTCTCAGCCAACAGAAAATAAAATTGAATTTAAAAGAGAACCAGAAATGAATCACATTATCTTTTAGATAGGATTCACCCCATTGTTCAAGAGTGCTCAAATATCTTAAAGTGACAAAGACCAGTAGTGAATTTTAAAGAGATACATAATCTTATCAGTAATTTGTGGTGTTAAATTATTCTGAATTACAGTATCTCATGACTGTTGAAAAGAGGTAGTTAGAGTCTTATTCTCAGTTTTCCTCCTTTTCTATCACTATAAATGCTATGAATTTTCTCAAATGTAAATGTGCTTTAAAGTCATGTATATCTTTCTATCAAGTCTATGATCACCCATTGAGGGGAGATGGGCGGCATAAAAATTTAATAATAAATAAATAAATAATGAAACAAAAGGTTTATTTTTCCCTTTCTTATTTGTAAATCTTCTATTTTGTAAAGCAAAGAAGTACCATTCGTGTTTATTAACGTTTTCAATATATATTTCAGATAAAGCTTGCCATATTTCCCAGAGAAAGAATGGACTTCAGACAGTGAGAAGGAGGTTATATCATAGTTGCCAAGATTTTGAGTCAAGAACTAAGAACACTCTGTTCAAATCTTATAAATATACTAAATGAACTTAATTAAATAGATTGCTGTCTCTGAACCTCAGTTCTTTATCTACACTGCAAAGAATGAAATGCTATATGGATTTTTAGACCTGAAATGAAAGAATTGACATCAACAACAACAGCAACAACAACAATAATAATAATGTACTGTTTGCACAACTTCAGGCTGATCATTCTACTGAGATGCTCTAAATAAATGAATATTCTCCAAATATACTGTATCAAATTTCAATTAATTAACAGATACTGTCATTTAACAACTGACAGTGATTTGGAAACATTTTATGTACAGGCAATATGCTCCCTATTGCTCTGTCACAGAACTTTTCAGGTTGAATTTCTTTTGTGACACATTCAAGAGAGCACACATAATTCACAAGTGCTACCGAAGACTTTCCTGTTTCCCACCATGAACACATTTTATGTCTGCTCTTTGCCGTGAAACTGCAGGTCAGCTTGTCTGTCATTATGAACACTGTGGAATCCAAGATTTCCTGGCAAAAACTCAGCAACCCTAACTATACTATATTTGGCTGTGCAACAGTTGTCACAAACTCTGAACCTGTAAACACTCCCAGTTTTGCACTATTTGAATGCTGGAGTGTCTTCAAAATCAATGTTAATTTGTGGTATAAATTATTCACCTAATCCCTGACTGTGCTATATTCCCCGCATCTCATCTTCTCTTATACCAGTGCGCTCAACAATTGCCCTTGGAGTTGCACACACCTCAAGCATCTTTAAATTAGGTGCAGAAAATAAATGGCTCTTCCCTGGCGACTTGGTGCTTGAAACCTGCATTCTGCTACCTTGGAGTTACACAGGATGTCAAATTTAAGCACCCTATCCCTGGAGCAGTAGAATTTCTAAGCAACCACCACTTATCCAATTTGTTCCCTCTCATTAGTCAGTTTCTAATTCATATTCTACTTCAGAACAACCACCACAACATTTTCACAATATAATAAAAAGAGATTATAAATTAGATATGAGTTATAAAGTAATCAAAAGCTTGATGTTTTTGATCACATTGTAACAAGCAAAACTACTACTCCTGAAAAGCAGGAGAGGAATCTAGAAAAAAGAATTGGGACATACCCTGTTTAATTTCCTTGCTTCATTCCTCCAGTTCATCTGATATATCAAACAAGTTTATTTCCATTCTAGTATCAGGCTTAAATCCAGACTGAAATGGATCTTGATAATCATTTTCATCTTGGAGTTGGGTTTTTACTAAGTGTTGAAACACAGTATACCAAAACGGAGTGGTTGATTGGTGTCAGCCCTTAGACACAGAGCAAATCAGACTCTGTTGGAAGACTAGAACTATGCTTTATTGAGATTGGCTCTAATAACAGAATCTTGCAAGCCTGATTGTACTTTACTTTACCTCCCCTCCCCTCCCCTCCCCTCCCCTCCCCTCCCCTCCCCTCCCCTCCCTCTTATAGCCCAGGGAATCAGGGTGGAGCCTGCCTGAGTCTCCTCCAAACACTATCTTCTTTCCCAGGACTTAAAGAATGTTTCAGCCCTTTTTGCTTATATAACAGTTTTTGCCTAATTCCCTCAAGGTCGTCTCCCTGATTCTCTACCTCTGGGTAATAATAATTATTTAACACCATGAGATCCAAGTAAGCTTTTTAAAGAGAGGAAGAATAGACATTTTTAGGAAGGAACTGAGGAGTTAAGGGAGAGTAGACATAAATTACTTGGGTTCCCGGTTCTTTCTCTTATTTTTATTACCCTATATAAGCATCAGAACCTGCTGGCAAAATGAGGAATAAAAAGAAGAGATCATGGACAAGTCCGGAGAGCTTGACTTCAGGTAGAGCCAATAAGGAATACCAAAGTGATGTATTAGTGACTTTGAAATACTGAAAGAGTGCTAAACCTGTACAGGACCTGGCAGAACAGATTCAATTTTTAGGTAGGATGGAACAGTTACCAACCACAATAAAGGTTGATTTGATTTGGAAGAGAACCCTCACATACAAATACTTAACAATTCCACCACCCAACATATTTTTCAGATTTCAAGGTGTGCAATATTCTCAGACGGCGGGAAGGTTAGAAAGAATCAGAAGCAAGAAAGAAACTGAAGCTTTCTTCTCCTGATCATCCTATTGTTCCAATAGGTTCCTTTTGTTGGCACACTGTACTGGATATTTTAGCATACAGGCTAACTGCGGAGAAGAGCAATTTTAACAGGAAAATACAGATGCTATGATGATAACAGCGTTTCCAGTGATAATGACATCACGTAAATACTGGGAAAGGTGCAGTGTTGACATACTGTATTATCCGATTCATTATTCATCATTTTGCAACTCAATGAGAAGCAAAAAAAGCAACATTTGCAAATCAGTCTGCAATTATTTCCTAAGCAATTACTTGTTGTGCTGCAGATATGGAACGCAAAATGAGTGGCTGACAGGTCTGAATGACATCTCACTGAAGAAGACAGCCAGAATTTAGACTGCAGAGAGAAGAGTTCAAAGGCAAGTATGATGGTAGAATATCAGAATATAGCAAACACCATCTTACTGTTTGGAGCAATGTCACTCACACCAAGCAGTAAATTTGAGAGGCGGTACCATCTCCTTTTTTCGTTGTTTTTAACCCAACTGTTATTTTTATTATTTTATTTGGTAGGCAGCATTCTGGAAAGCACAATGCTATTGCTGTAAACCTCCTGTAACATAGACATCACTGCACGGCAGCAATATATGCAGGCTATTTTCTTTCTGATTTCAACAGTCAGCTCAGAAGAAAATCTGAAGAATCCCCATTCTTTCTACAAGGTAATCTTTGTCAGCAAGGGTACCCTAGGTTTATTTATAGAGGGTCCCATTTTCCTGGAGAGAAATAAAGGCCAACTAGTGATTAGAACTAAATGGATTTACTCTCAAAATATTTTCATTCGCATTGTGGAAGCCAAAAGCAATAGAGAAGCTGATTTCAAAAGACAGAGTTATTTTCATTAAGGTGGTAGAGACAGTTGGATCCTCTACAAAGTAGTTGGAGGCACTGTATAGTTAGGATATTTATTTTCCATTAAAAGCACAGATAACTCTCCAATTATTCTGTACTTAGTGTATCTGATAATTTCTTCAAATGCTTTAAATAAATGTATGCAGATTAATGGGTGCTTCCATCCAAGGTCTTTTTGTCAGTTCAGAAAAATCTCTGGACCTCTTTGATCTCATGACATCAGCTGTGTACATGAGCAGAATCATTTTACTGCTGGCTCAGCTCTGGTAGTCTTTTCAGTTGAAATGATAAACTCTGAAGAACTTAAGGCACGTTGTTCTCCTATTGGTGGAAATTCTTGCCTCTCAGCCTTTTTCTCTACCTACTACCACCCCCCAAACCCCATCCTCTGAGGTTCAGCTGCCATAATATTGTTCTTGAGGTCAGCAGCAGTGAAGATGATCATGGGTCTGTTTCAAACTACGTTTGAGGAATTGGGCAATAGAAACAATGGTATTGTGAAAGTGCCCCATGTCTGTTTTTTCAGTGCTGGGAGTAATGGCCTAGAAAACAAATAAATGTCAAACTGTGAAGACTCCTCAGGTTTTCATTAAACCTTAATATTTTGTGGTTTGTTTTTACTTAAAGTACTCATACATTTATCATGTTGTTTTCCTTTTTTTTCTCTTTTATTTATAGCAAACTCTATGGAAGGAATCTTAAGAGGTATTTTGGGTTTGTCTGTACAGGTATTTATATATGAGACATGGTTTATTTAAGTAGATAGAAATGTAATTGCCAATATTAATACATATAGCAGCTTTGTTAAATAGAAAGGTTTAAAATATTTCCTTTTAAAATTTTGATAGATGGTTAAAGGTTTGCTAGATACTAATTGAATATCTTATATCTACATTTATAATGCAATTGCATCTATTTTAATAGTTCATACTCAATCACTGACACCTAGCAATTGATACTTGGTGGTAAGCAAGTGGTGTTACATATTATCTCATATTATTGGGAGGTAAATGCTAAAGTGATTTTCAAATACCCTTCCAAGGAACATTTCCCACTCCAACTTGTCTACCAAAGAACTTCTGTAAATTGTTGAAGATTCTGAGCTTGTCCTAGGGTGCAAACTTAGTTCACATGGAGCCAGTGCTGGGATTCAACATCATCCATCATGAACTGAGAATGTGCCAACAAACACACTCAACATTCCCTTGTGACTACACCATCAGAGGGAGATTAGTAGCAGTACTTAAGAAGCAGTCTTTTATGGAAGCTTGTCTACCATTACTGAACTGAACCCAGAGTGACCTGGATGACAGGAAGAAAAGCACTTCATGTATCATATTTGAGGGCGGGAATGGTATATTATTTAATATAATTGCAAAGGATACTTGCATTTCCAATTTATCGTATGCCATTTGATGGACAACATGCAGTTGTAATTAGTATTTGATAGCTTACCAGATGTCATAATGGAAATTGATCACAATGAAGAAATGTCACAAATATTGAACCTTTGACATTAATACAGTATTTTAAAACAATTTTTTCATTCAAGTTATATGTGAATTTTGTCACTTTTTATGAAAACAAGTGGAAAAATGTTGAAATTCTGAACATGCTTTTATGCTCCAGTTTCCCTTGCAACACTTTCTGCGTTGCACAGAAATATCAGGAAACTGGGACAGGATGGGAAATGCTATATAATACAGTACAGGAATATGGTGGAATCAAGCAGGTAAAACACCTCATTTCTGAAATACAGCTGCTTCCCTCTGCATAAGGAACCTTGTGAGTCATCTTTTTCCCCATTAGCAGGAACTCATGCCCCAATATGCCTCTGCACTCCTGGGCTTCAGATCCTTTCCACTTTTTCAGCTCTTCCTCATATGGAATCATGACTAGAGTCTTCTATGCATTTATAGGATTTGATGAATGACCAGTGCAATAACTTTTTTCTTTCCCTCCTTCCTTCCTTCCTTCCCTCCCTCCCTTCCTCTTTTTTCCCCACTTATTAAGGAGAAAAAGCTAACAGCATCAGTTAGTTTCATTTTCCTAGTCTAGCTCTGCAAGCAAAATTTACAACTAGCTAATTGCATTTCAATGCCAGATTCCTCCTGATAATGCTGCTGCCTGACTTTTTAACTTGCACAGAAAACTTTTTTCTCTACTACAGAATATGATTGCCTACAATCTCTCTAACTGCATATAATGTTGCTCTAACAAGTATGTGCACATTGTCATTTCTAATTACTCTGCTCTCTACGTACATCCTACTTTAGAGATAAGGAAAGGACTAAATATATACTGGCCAGCCTCCTTTCTCTCTCAGACTGACATAGGCTTCCTCCCTTGGCTTTGACTGATAAAATGTCATATCTTCTGTCATCTTCAATCCCAGAGATATCATCTGCAAAGGGTAAACAAGATGGTGCATTCTCCTCTTCATCTTCAATGAAGCCTTCTTTTGGATCTTACTAAACAACTCTCTTCAGCAATCTTCTCCAAAATTGCCCTTAAACTCATAAGCCTTCAGCAGTATAACACTGCCCATCAGATTTAGGTTTACCAGTCAGCGTTACTGTGTACTAAAACAACAAATCTTCAACAGCCATCACTGGCTAGATAAGGCGTTCCCAACCTGGGAACTCCCAAGGGTGCAAGATCGAATTTCAGGGGGTGCAACAATTTTATGCACTGAGTTAAAAGCTTTTTTTAAAAAAAGTTCAATTTGTTCATCTACATTAGAAATTAGACTTCTTCATCTTCAAATGTGATATTACTTTTGTAGGGGGGATGCAAACATTAATCAAACATTTCCTAGGGGTGTGGGGCATAGAAAAGATTGTGAACCACTGCTTTATATTCATCCTAGGTAGTACCAGCCATTATACCTCCTCCATCCAAGTTTGTCTCCCAGTTCTTCTTCCCAAGGTCCTCTTTGGTATTATTAAGACTCCACCTTTGTCACCAGCTCAACAGAACCTCCTTCTATGGGAACATTTTCTTCTGGAAAACTAAGCTACCTGTTCTACTCTCAACTTATTTGCTCATTAAAGCAATATTTATTTGGGTGTCTGCACAGATATTCAGGTGAAACTCGAAAAATTAGAATATTGTGCAAATGTTCATTTATGTCAGTATGGCAACTCAAAAGGTGAAACCAATATATGAGATAGACGCATTACATGCAAAGCAAGATATGTCAAGCCTTATTTTGGTATAATTGTGATGATTATGGTGTACAGCTTATGAAAACCCCAAATTCACAATCTCAGAAAATTAGAATATTACATGACAGCAATAACATAAGGATTGGAAATAGAACAATATCGGACCTCTGCAAAGTATAAGCATGCATATGTACTCAGTACTCGGTTTGGGCCCCTTTTGCAGCAATGACTGCCGCAATGCGGCGTGGCATGGATGCTATCAGCCTGTGGTACTGCTGAGGTGTTATGGAAGACCAGGATGCTTCAATAACGGCCTTCAGCTCCGCTGCATTGTTCGGTCTCATGTCCCTCATCTTCCTCTTGGCAATGCCCCATAGATTCCCTATGAGGTTCAGGTCAGGCGAGTTTGCTGGCCAATCAAGCACAGTAAACCCATTGTCATTGAACCAGGTTTTGGTACTTTTGGCAGTGTGGGCAGGTGCCAAGTCCTGCTGGAAAATGAAGTCAGCATCCCCATAAAGCTCGTCTGCGGAAGGAAGCATGAAGCACTCCAAAATCTCCTGGTAGACGGCTGCGTTGACCCTGGACTTAATGAAGCACAGTGGACCAACACCAGCAGATGACATGGCTCCCCAAATCAACACAGACTGTGGAAACCTCACACTGGACTTCAAGCATCGTGCATTGTGTGCCTCTCCATTCTTCCTCCAGACTCTGGGTCCTTGGTTCCCAAATGAGATGCAAAAGTTGCTCTCATCAGAAAAGAGGACTTTGGACCACTGGGCAACAGACCAGTTCTTTTCTTCTGTAGCCCAGGTAAGACGCTTCTGACGTTGTTTGTTGTTCAGGAGCGGCTTGACAAGAGGAATACGACATTTGAAGCCCATGTCCAGGATCCGTCTGTGTGTGGTGGCTCTTGATGCACTAACTCCAGCCTCAGTCCACTCCTTGTGAAAGTCCCCAACACTTTTGAATGGCCTTTTCCTGACAATCCTCTCCAGGCTGCGGTCATCCCTGCTGCTTGTGCACCTTTTTCTACCACACTTTTCCCTTCCACATAACCCTCTATTGATGTGCTTTGATACAGCACTTTGGGAACATCCAACTTATTTTGCAATTACCTTTTGGGGCTTTCCCTCCTTATGGAGGCTGTCAGTGATGGTTTTCTGCACAACTGTCAGGTCAGCAGTCTTTCCCATGCTTGTGATTCCTACTGAACCAGCCTGAGAGACCATTGAAAGGCTCAGGAACCCTTTGCAGGTGTTATGGATTCATTAGCTGATTAGAGTGGGACACTTTGAGCCTAGAATATTGAACCTTTTCACACTATTCTAACTTTCTGAGATTGTGAATTTGGGGTTTTCATAAGCTGTATGCCATAATCATCACAATTATACCAAAGTAAGGCTTGACATATCTTGCTTTGCATGTAATGCGTCTATCTCATATATTGGTTTCACCTTTTGAGTTGCCATACTGACATAAATGAACATTTGCACGATATTCTAATTTTTCAAGTTTCACCTGTAAGCCCAACCAGCATGAAGCCATGAAGGAATAAAGACTGTCACTGAACCACTAAAATTATTTTGCATGCGAGCAATCAAATGCATTTAATATGAAGTAAGGCATGAATAAATGTGTATGTGGTTGTGTACATATGCACATGTAAGCAATTTATTCCCCTGTTTCATGGAGTGAGAATGAGGAGACTTTTCAGGACCTGTGGCAATTTGCGGTAGGGCAATCATTTTTGTTCCTTTATCTCTTACGAGTATTCCAAGGTTTGAAGACAATTGCACATCCTCTTCAAATTGTTTCTGAGGGATTGGTGATGTGGGAAGTATCCACACTCTTCCTGTTTGATTTCCATCACTGTCTACAAATGGATTCATGGGAGGATACAACTATCAATGGTTACTAATTATGAGGGTTAATGTAGAGAGTAGGAAAAATGACCTTGACAGAGATACGCAAACTCCGTTACCAAAGCAACAAGGGGTAAAACATATTTTTAATCCACAACAGATAGGAAATAGGCAGAACAGGCTCAGACAGACACTTCCCTAATTCACAGGACTATAAGAAGGGAGAAAGGTACAGCATAGACTTGCAAGATTCTGTTGTTATAGCCACTCTCAATAAAAGTAGTTTTAACCTTTCTGTGGAGTTGAATTCCTCATCTGATCTACCTGTTGGGGCTGACAGTTAAATACTCCAGAAGCAGCAATGGAATTACTCTCAATAACAGCTCTTATACCCAGGAATTTGACTGGCCACTGGAGGAACAGAATGATGTCTCCTCTAGGCAGAGAACGGTTGGAAACGTGTATCAAAAGATGTTATACAGCAGCTTGGACTTCCTGCTCAATGGATTTTTTTTCATAAGAAAATAGTATTTGTGGGAAATTATGGGAGTATTAAAAATGCACTTCAGCATCATCATGATCTCCTGTAGGAGTTTGGTAAGGACTGAGGAGGAGATAAGTCCAGGTGTTGCTTTAGTAATTGAAGCACCTCTTCAAGTTGGCATTCACTATCATGCAAACACGCACATACATATAGACACTATCATAACATTTAGGTGCCCTTGCTCTCTGGTCTCTCCATTCTAATCCTGTTTATTGCTGTCCATTCCCATCAGTGGCACAGATTCATGTGAGTATCATTAAAAAGACACATGGTTTATTTACTCATTAACATATCCAGCTGTTAGTTTTCCTTCTCTCAATATTTCAGACTAAGTAGCCGTTTGTCATGAATAACCCCCATTCAATAGAGGTTGAAGGATATTATAAATACAGAGCTTTTAAGTTCTTTAAGTATTCTGTACAATATCTGGTTAGAGGAAGAAATCTAACAACAGGATGGCAGGAAGACTCAAAGCTCTTACTTAAATAGATCTGTTAAAATGACTGAAATGTGGCTTTATTAAACAGATGACATTACATCAGGAACAATGAATCATAAAGTTTCTTCTCAACATTATAATCCAACCCAACATTTACAACTTTAATCATTCACGTCATATTCCTAACAGCCATCAGGTGCCTGGACTGTGTGGCTGATTGAATTAAAATGAGCCAGCTGGGGAATGGTTGGCTCCTCTTCCCTGGAGGCTCAAGAGCGGTCAAGGGGAGGTAACAAAAGTGCCTGGCAAGAGCAGTCGGTCACTTGGGCTGTATTTGCATTCCACAGGCTGGGCTGCCTTGCAGTATTAGAACAACCTTCTTGCAAACGGTTTGTATATTTGCCTTGTCAGGTTCCAAAGCTGCTCTTAGAAGCCCCAACTGCCATTTACCCAAGGCTATTTAACCCCTGTATGGCAAGTAACATGTTTGGCAATCCTTATTCAGTTTCACAGAAGCCCTATGAGATACCCAATTAGGAAGTTCAATTTATTCTTTACACTGAAGAATATAGCTTTGGCTTGTTTCAATCCTAGGTCTGCAAATGAAGAATTAGCTTATTATACATTGTACTTCCAAAATTACTACTCTACTTTATTAATTATCCCAGATATTAAGTTTCAGGAAGACAGATTCCACTTGGATATTAGGAAAAAAAGCTTTCTAATCAAGTATGGGATAAAAGTGGAACCAGTACAAAAAGAGGTGGTAGAGTCCTCTTCATGGAATATGTTCAGGCAGATGCTAGACAGCCATCTGCCTGGGAAATTTTCATTTAGATTCCTGCACTGAGCAAGAGGTTGGACTTGATGGCTTGGTGGATTCTTTCAGTTGTGTGATTCTTTTAATCCATGGATCATTCCATTTCTTTTTTTAAAATAATTTTTACTGAAGATTTTAAATACAATAGTAAAAGCAACTACAAACTAAACTCAGAGAGAGAAGGAGAAATAGAGAGAAAGAATAAAAAGTACAAAGAAAGAAAAAGAAAAAAAGATAAAAAAAGAAATATATAAAGAAGTGACTTCTGATCTTCATCACAAGTATAAACAAACTTAATATCTCTTCACCCCTTATAAGGTTACAAGCAAATATCTCTTCTTCCTATAACCCATCCCTTATCTAAATGCAAATCCATAAATCATCAACTTTTCAGTCCTGGTGTCAGCAAAAAGTCTGTAAAGGGTTACCAGAGCTTTAGAGAAATGTGTCTTATTTTAACCTTGGTCACCAAACCAACTTTACTTTCCTTCCTTTTACTTCTGATAATCTTGATTTAATCTTGATCTTGATCTTTAATTCATTCAGATGTTGCTGTAGGATTTTGATCTCTCAATTTTTCTTTTTCCCATCCCAAAGGTTTCTTCGAGGCTTTAACAAACCTCTTTTGTAAATCCAGTAAAAAGTCATTATCCAGGTCATTCTCTTGGTTTATCATTTGTATTTCCATTTTGATTTTCAAAGCTTTAACCAACTTCTTTTGTATATCCAGTAGAAAGTCCTTATCTGGGTCATTCTCTTGGCTTGTTATTTGTGTTTCCACTTTAGCTGTCTTCTTTGTTTTATAATCCACACTTTTTTATTATCCAATATTGCTGCATCAGGCAAAATTTGTTTCCCATCTGTCATTTCTTCGTTAACAACTTTTGGACATAATCTATCCATAGAAGCAGACATCATTGCTGATATTGCTGATGTTGTAACTATTAATTTCTGGCCCCACTCTTTGAAAATCTCCTGGAGTATTTCAAATGTTATAAAGTTTTGTGTCATTTTGTAAATACCCATACTAACCAAAAACTAAAGGCAAGTTTACACTTTTTCTCCCCTTTTTCTTTTCTGCATGGAATCTTTAGTCCCTTGATTGTTCAGTTTCTGAAATCATAAACTCTCAAATCTCTGTTATGACGTAAGATAGACAAAATAATTTGGTTCTCATGAAAAGCTGTTTATTTTATATAATCATTTCCAAAATCTTATAATAAAAGTCTCGATATTCCAAATTTGTCTAGATCCTTAATTTGATTTATAACTTTCTTAGATCAAAGTCTTATGTAGCTTTTTGCCATTTATTTGCAATTCTTCAAATTCTTAAACTTATGGTTAATTTTTCTTTTTTTCAAGAATGAAGGCAAACTTACCAGGTGGCTTTTCAAACTTGTCATTCCAAAGGTCTCTAATAGCCTTAACATAGTTAAATAGGCAATTTCTGAAAGTGATTAAAAAGTGAGGTTAGCGAACCCAGTGTCCTTTAAAAGGCTCCACCATGGTTGTGAGCATGATGGCTGATCCCTTTGTCTCCTGGCACTCAATCCTGTGGGAGACCACTGTTCTGGGGTCTCCTTATGAGGAACAGCCATCCGGAGCACATGTGGGTAATCTCCCACCCTCTCCTTGTCCAGAGAGGTTCCAAAGAACTGGTGTACTCACCAGTTCTTTGGTCTTCGCTGCAGTTGTCATTTGTGCTCTTTTGGAGACATGCTTAATTCACCATGTCTCCCTTGGAAGTCCAGATCATTCCATTTCAAAAGATTTGTGATGGGAGATTGAGATTCCAAAACAAGATCTGAATCTGGACCTTTCAGTTAAAAGAATAATAGGCTATTATAACATAGGGACCATCCCTTTCTCAGGTGGCAAGGACTATTGTATGATCTCATATGATCATGTGGGAACCAAAACTATTAATTAAACAAAATAACAGTTGAATATCATTGTTCTCTTATCTCAACAGATCTTATGTGAGAATACTACACACTTTTTAAAATTTATTCCTTTTAATCTACATTTTAAGAACCATGGGGGGCATTTAGGGTATTATGGTCCTGTCTAATTAATTCTGGGTTAACAATTATGCCACAGTAGCTTCCTAACCTAACTGCTTCCAACACTGAAACCAAATGCTTGTATTAGCTGGGCATGTAAAATTCCATGTGAGCATCATATTCAAGAAACTGCTGGAGTAATGTATTTCATTCACACAAATGTAATTGTGTGAATGAAAAGTTTCTTATTAGTTTTCCAACCACCTCCTTGATTATATCTTTTATATGATATAGCCAGAAAAATGGAAATACTGTTCAGGTGTCCATGGTATTCAGCATGCAGGAACATCTGCTGGGGAAGGAGGAGGAGAGTTGAGATGGCAGCGATAGCGGCCCGATCACAACTGCCTTCTTGATTTTTTTGATCCCTGCAGTACTCCTGTCATTATTCTACTATTACCAAACCTGAACATTCTGTATAATGTGTATACATACCCATCACACTAGCCCCTTTCATGGAGCAATGTTGTGCAAAGGACAGAAAAGGAGTAATAAATAATAAACAACAAAATTAAATATTACCTCCACTTTCATTCATTCTGCTTAGAGATTACTCACTCATAATACCTTTTCATGCAAGACTCATACTTTCTCTTCTATAATATAAAGTCATTTCAAAAATTGGCAACACACTTTTTAGGATATTGAACATTCTGTTCATTATGCAATAAAGGCATTCAATTTAAGGGTTAAATAACATTGTTTGAGCCTTTTAAGAGCCAGTTTGGAACCTCATAGGGCAAATATACAAACCTTTTGCACAAGGTATGAGAGTTGGCGAGGGGTAACAGAAAATATTATAACAATCTGACAAAGAGGGATAGAACTCCACCTGCCAACCTGTGTGCAAAATTTACAGATATAAGTACTGAGGATGCTGAGGCAGGATTAGTGGTTCCTGGGCTAATGTCTGAACTGTCCATGACCACCAAGCGAATTGCCAAATGCCCATTTACTTGCAAATGTGAGAGGAAAAAAGCTGAGAGTTTAAACCAGTGTTTTCAAACTTGGAAACTTTAAGATGTGTGGACTTCAACTCCCAGAATTCCCCAGCCAGCATGTAATTATGAAAGTTGATATAATTCTGTTAAATGTATGATTTTATCCATTTTTTGTTTGTTTGGTAAATTTTAATGTATTTGGCCAAATGTGGATTTCCTTCTTTTTTATTAATTGCATTAAAATTAGGACTTTAATCCTTCAGCTAGGATAGGGTTACAAATATAAATCCTTTCCCTCATCTAACATTTAATTTAATACTGGAACTACGGACCTGTTCTGTCAGCCAATCAAATTACATTTTGGGTAAAAAGCAGCAGGAGCTGAATGCAAACTGCTACTATATCCTGATGATATATTATGCCTTATTAATTATTATGTGTGTTCTATCCCTACATAAATAGATATAACAATATTGTAAACCATCACACTATTCAATTAATAGGAGCAAGTCTCATTTACGTTCTATAGCCTTCAATATATCTACAGTTTTGTAAAAATTGGATTTTCACTTGTCTGGATTCTGTTCAATATGTGGGAATAATCATTCTAAGGAAATTTTCTTTATTAGTCCATGTAAATATCTCACTTTTTTGTGAGATAGGTGGTATCTAAATTTGAAATATAAATAAATAAATAAATAAATAAATAAATAAAATATACCAAATTTTTTCATATCAGATTAATTTTGATATAAACAGATGGTAAAAATTCCAATGAGCTTAATATACCTTGTATAAATGATAATTACATCAAAGATTACTATATGTACTTAGAGGCATTTCTGTGTTAATAAATGGTTTTAAGTAGAAAGATAAGTTTTTGAGAAAGATATGGCTATCTTACGATGATAGGGAGTTAGTTTTCTTGATTTTCAACTTTATAGTTATGACCTCTATTTCCTTGTGAAATTCAAGAGATTGAGTTCAAAAACTATTGGCACAATTAGAAGCTTATTATGTTACTTCTTTGGTATCATCTTATGGGCTTGGTTGTCTTTTTATCATAATCATATTGTGATAAAATATTAAATCATTAAAGGCTGCAAGAGATATGTACTTGGGAAAGAGGCATGATTTTGGCCCTTATTCACACGTTAAACTTTCACTCTGAGATATTCTCAGTTTGAAAATTACAGATAAATCTTATTTTTAGTGTTCATGGTCTAATATGTGTATTAAGACTTTAGACCAGCTTATTGATTATCAAATTTTTAAATCATTCCCATTTTTGCATGAAGGATTTGATTTGTCTAAACTTTCAGAATGGCAGTGTATCCAATTAAAGCACCTTTTGATTTCACAATTTGATCCAGATATACCACCAGTGTTGGAAACCCCTGCATTATTATCAGGATTAAAAAGTATATTGGATAATTCTAAATTCAACTTTTTTTTCCAGAGAACAGAGTATTATTAAAGTAGGTATTAGTTATTTGCAAAGACTTTGGAACATACCAAGATATCAGTGCTTAGGTATCTAACAAAGAAACTTAAATACATTCTTTATATGATATTAAAATTATATTAATTCAACAAACTTTTTTTCATATTTATTGGACACTTTGGAAAATGTTTTAAAAGGGTTGGCCATCAACTTCCTTAGTCTGAAAATGTAAAGCAATAGAGGGACGCATACACTATAATGTCAGCTTGCCCTGTTATTGGTGCATTTTGGTTTGATAAACTTGCTAATGTGGTTTTAGATAGAATAATACATTTTAAAAATATGTATGTAATTTTGAGTGACAGTTCTTCAAATCTGAATGTATTAATATATGAATAATTTTAGACTTCTTAAACATGGGGCGTGGTGAAAAAGATCGTTCTTTTATTATGGAAAGACAGTGTCATTCTGGGTTTTCAGTTTTGGACTGAGGAACTGGCTTTGTCATATTTCTAATCAAATTCCTTTGTTATAAATTACTTTTAAGAGAATAATCTGTGAGTAGGGATAACAAATTAGCCCATTTCTAATCCATGTCATTTTCACATATTTCTGTATAAATTTCTAGTTAGTTTTTAAAATATTATTTAAAACACGATGGTGATGATTATTTTCTTAAGTCAGGAACTGCATCCCAATTTTTAAGAAATCTGATGGATAGCCATATTCCTATCTGCATATCAGTCTGGAAGATGTAAAATAGATCAACTTATGTGAAATACCATCAACAACTTAGTTTTGCGTTGAGTTTTTGTTCAAATCTCACCCCTTTCACAAAGCTAGTTCCTGATAAGCCCCTATTTTTACACTCTCAGCTAAAAAAAACAAACCTCTCACTGATTTCTAAGGGGAGAAATTTGCAGGATCCGCCAAAACATACTCTACTCTGTTGTGTACAAAGCTCAAAAAAAAGTCCTGCTTCACCCATCTTTCTCTGATTAAAAACAAATCTGTATAAAATCCCTTTCTTATGAAAAATATTCTTTGCTTCAAGGCTGTATGCAAATGGACAGATAAAATGAAAACATCAGAGAAATTTAAATTAAAAAACTTCATTGGGGATATTAATATAATTCAGGCAATATTATAGATATTTGCTCAAAAATGGTTTATCTAGGAATATATGTATATTATGTGTAGTATGAAACATATGTACAAAACCTCTCAATACTATAAAAAGAGGATTTTGGATGTGTGTATATTCTTTTTTTTTAACATTTCTTTATCAAAAATTCATTTAAAAAGTGCTCTGATGGAGTAAAAATGAAGACAGTTAAATAGAGTGGATATATGGATCCAGGGATCCTATTCTTTGCCTCAACTCCATTTGCAATATTAAAATATTAATTCAATAACTGTCTGCTTCAAATAAGTGTTCTAAGAGTTACTAAGATAATTTATGGGTGCATTTTAAACATTTGGAGGAATAAATCCTAAATATTATATTGCCAAATGTTGTCAAATATTAACTTGTCAAATCCTGCTAAATTTCAAATATTGCATTCCAATTTCAAATAGTGTAATCACATACTGCTAAATGTCAAGAACTGACATCAGTGAATATCTGCAAATGCTCAGTGAATATTTCACCTCAAAACTGTTGCTAAGGTTTCCTTAATTAATCTCTCCTCACAAAGTAATATAGAAAAGATTAAACCTATACACAGAAATGGAAGCTATTTGCTTGGGTGAGAGGTGACCAGTGAAATATAGGTAAAACCAGCCTGCCATCCTTGCATCAGTAAACAGATGGTTAGAACCTAGAGGGGAACAGATCTTTTATTAACCAGAAGTCACCGAAAAGAACTCTTTACTTGGTACCAGAAATGACGGGCTTCCAATTGTTTCTACAGCAGAAATTCTGTACCAGACAAGAAAGTAGCTTCCTGCCAATAGGCAAAGAGGAAGATGTGGTGCAGCCAAGAGGCAGAGACAAAGCATTTCACAAGCAAGGTGGAGTGGATAAGAGGACACCTGGAGTTCTTCATCTTACCCTTCCAGCCCTATTATCTGTTACTGCTCCGGCTTCTCTAACCTGCTGGCATTAAATTCTTCACTATCTATGTGTCAGTTTTCCTTCAGTTCCCTTTGCTGACTGAGAGAGAACAACAATAAGGCACAAAGAACAGCAGTGTGCCTAAGTCATATAAGGAACATTCTTTTAGTAGGCTACTGCCCATTGAAGGGCTAAATGTGGAAGCAGACATGAATGCTAAAAAAGAAGAGCCTTTCCTTCTTTTCTTCCTGGAAGTGCCAAAAGTCACATTTAACCATTATCCTATTTGGCTCTTCTACTCTGCTGAAATCCAAATGAAAATATTGATCTTGTGGAAGACAAACATTTGGTTTCCACGAGGTTGAAATTCCCCTAATCACACCACACAAAAGAAGGAGAAAACAGTTACTGGACAAGATTCTGCTCTGTCTCAGAGACAGAGCTCAAATGGCCATGGAGGCATAAAGCCCAGTGGCTGGATGGGCTAATCAGGGCTGAACTCCAAAGTCTCCTTCTCTATTTGCCTTAAAATGTCCACATGGGGACTTCTGGGGAAGAAATGGTGAACTGAAGACAGCTCCACTAAAAGCGGAGTTGACGACTGCAGCAGAATGAAGAGCCACTGAGTAGACCGGCTCTTTGTAATTCCACTCTGGACAAGGAGAAGACTTGAGATCGCCCACAAGTGCTCCAGACAGCTGCTTCTTGTGAGGAGACTGCAAGACAGCAGTCTCCAGTAGGTTTAGAGCTCTGGGAGACAAGGGAATAGCCATCTTTCTGCTCAGACCACAGCACCTTTGAAAGAACAAGGGGATAGCCATCTTTTTGCTCAAACCATGGCACCTTTGAAAGGACACTGGGCTCACATACTTCCTTTTCTAATCACTTTTGGAAATTGCTTGTTAACTGTTTTTCAGTTATTAGGAACCTTTGGATTGTAGGTTGTAAAGCACTGGGTGATTTTCCTTCAATCTTTAGTGAAAAAAGTTTTAAATACAAGTTTAAAGATTTTTAAAAAATGTTTTTAATAAATAGCAAAAGTGTGATTAGAACTTTGATTCTGGAAAAGTTACAAATGTACTAAGGGTCCAGATGGATTTGAAATAAGATTTTGGAATTAATTATAAAAATCCTTCCCATGGGAAAATGCTGTTGTTTTGAATTAAAAAAAAAACATGATAGGATGGGACTTTGAAGATTGGACACTAGCAGGAACTAGAAGGAACTAAAGATTAAAAATAAAGGAGAAGGACACTTAAATTTGACTTATTAATACAGAGTGGAGCAAAATATTTTAACATTGGGCATATGAAGGGTATTTTTGAACAATGGACCCAGACGTTAATTTTAAGAGTTATCTGCCTCTGTTGATAGACTGTGTTTAAAAGATGTTATGGAAGAGGAACAAGTTTTACCAGACAAGACTGAGACTGATCTGAAAGTGGATTTAAAAATGACAGGCTACAAGAACAATATGAAAATAGATACTACACTGAACATACAAAAGAAACCAGCTGATGTCTTAATAATTAAAAGGGATATACAAATATTAAACAAGAGAGTGACCTGGATGATTTTCCTATATTGGATTTACAGAAGAGGCTTGTTAAAGCTTTGAAGAATTTTGTGAGAAGGGACGAAAAAAAATGTAAAGAAATTAAGTTCTAGGATATTATTTGAAAGGACTGAAGATCAAGATTGTTAGAAGTAAAAGGAGGGAATATAAAGTTGGTTTATCTGATGAAGGTTAAAATAGATATGTTGTTATTTCTGGTAACTTTTAATGGACTTTTGCTGATCAGGACTGAAATGACAGGTTTTAAGGATTTGTTTATAGATAAGAGATGGGATACGGGAAGAAGAGATTATTTGTTGTACTTTAAGAGAAGGTGAAAAGTTACTGAAATTGTTTACACTTCTTGTGATGAAGGGGGAAGTAATTTTTTAATATATTTCTTTTCTTTTTCTTTACTATATATGTTTTCTTTTCTATTTTTTTCCAGACCTTCTATTTTTTCTTTTCATTCATTTTTTTTTTTTAGTTTGTATTAGTTTTTCTATCATTGTAAGTGTAATTTTGAATAAAATTACTGTTAAAAAAAATGCCCACATGGGAGGTTTCTTATGGGATGAGCTCTGAGTTTTTGTTGGCTTGATGCTTTGCTTAGCCAGGAGTCATGGTCCGTTATGAATATCTGAGCAATTATGTTCACTATCACCATTCCCTTTATATACCCTGGCAGATATGGAACTCTCTGCTAAGTTTCAGGTTTTTTGCAATATTCTCATCTTATATCTGTTGCTTCTGTATGCAAACCAGCTGATGTTAAAAACATCAGCTCTCAAAGAATACTTGGAGCATTTGCAGAACAGGAAGAATTTACTTCCCAAAGGAAAAGTAATGCTATGTATACTCATAAGCACTTTTTCAGTAGATTTTTAAAGCTTGTTTTCTCTTGGGAGAAAGGAACTCTGCAATGTTCAGAGGCACTCAAAATACGTTTGCAAAAAGAAAGGGACAGGCCTAATTTCTCATCATATGTGCTACATTACAACTTCTAATTCCATTTTGTGTGCAGCGTGTATAAGTGTCTAAATCTATAAAATTTTTGGAAACATCAACTTCCATTTTGTAATCCCAGCATACCAGGCAGGGTTGAAGCAATAAATCTCCTGCTGTATGCTAGGAAACAGTACCCTGAGTTTTGAGAAGCAGATGGCCATTGTAATCCTGTCACCAGACTTTAGCAAAGCAAGTGTCATGCCCTGAAAATATAAGCCCTGATGTTCCTTATCCTAACTGCAAGGGCTCTGTAACAGCCCTCATAAAAGTTATCATAATAAATCCATGTTAGGCCAGTAAAGTCTATAAAAAACTATGGATTATGTTCATATATTTAAACATGGTAGGTCCACATCTGGGAAATCATCTGGATACATATCCTTTTCTTGGGCAAGGTGCTAGGGAAGATGATGACCCATCTGCAGACATGTGTGGAAAATATAGACCCAAGTCAAGCTTTACATCTGAAGCAGCTTGTTTATTCGGCATGATAATTTTTATGGGATGTGGGAAATGATTCCCTGTTCTCAGATCTTTCAGTGGCTTTCAATCCCATTGAAAGTGGGGCCTTGCTAGAGTGGCTCAGTGATAAGGAACAGATCTATTTTGATTGAGTTTTGACTCCCTCCAAAGGAAGAGGTGCCTATTATGAAGAGACAGTTTGGTGTAGTGATGAAAGTGCTAGGCTAGAAACCAGGAGACCATGAGTTCTAGGCCTCCCTTCAGCATGAAAGCTGGCTGGATGACCTTGAGCCAGTCACTCTCTCTCAGCCCAACCCACCTTGCAGGGTTGTTGTTGTGGGATAAATAGGAAGCAGGAGTACAGGTAGTCCTTGTTCAGCAACCACTCATTTAGCGACTGTTCAAAGTTATGAGGGCACTGAACAAGGGGACTTGCGACTGTTCCTTGTAGATGCAGCCATTGCAGCATTCCCATGGTCACGTGATTGTGATTTGGGCGCTTGGCAACTGGTTCGCAATTATGATGTGACAGTGTCCTGCAGTCACATGATGGCAATTTACAACCTTTACTGCTAGCTTCCGACAAGCAAATAACAACAACAATAACAACAACAACAACAACTTGATTCAAAGCAGTTAGCAGAAGCACAAGTAGTTCAGTGGCAAGGAAGGCCTATGCTCAGTTTCAGCTGGTGACCCTGATATAATTACCTTTCCTGGGGCAGGATAGCTTTCCTCTGATAACTCCCACCTTCATAACTATAGTGCACTTTCTGTAGGGCTAGTGCTGAAGGCAAGTCAGAAGCTGCAGCTGGTGCAAAATGCAACTGCCAGATTGTTACTTTCAGCAGCTAAATATCAACATGTATTTAAGGCGCTGAGCTTGTTGCCTGAGAACTCCTGGAGCCAATTCTGTACTAGCTTTTGAAACCCTCATTGGCTTAGGACTTATAAAAACACCTCCCATACAATCCAGGCACTGAAATAGGCTGGGGCATGCTTTTGATCCCATGATAGATGTGACTAGTATACTGAGGTGGCAGGATACAAATGGAAAATTATTTGTAACTTCATTCTGATCTTTATCCTACATTTTTGGGTTATGTAGTCCTATCCTACATTTTTGGGTTATGTAGTCCTAACTAGTAACCAAGTAGTGAACCTCTTCTCTGGAAGTGTTTTTTTAGCTAGAGGCTTTGCAGTGATAAGTCTCGGAAGCAAATATGAGAAGAAGTCTTTGTTATATCCTATATTTTGTATGAAACTGGTATTTTGTGAAGTTTTACATTTTAAATGTAACTCTCTGTAACTTTCCTTTCTGCTGATGCTGAGTGCTCTTATCTCCCTCCATCCTCAGATAGCAATGCTCTAGACAGCAAGGCCGAAATGTACCCAAAACAAGGTACGACCGGTGAAGACAAGGACTTGTGGTTTAGCTACCAGCAATTGACCAAATTTGGAGTACGGAAGGCATGGGGAGGGCACTGAGGGGGGGATTGGGGAGAAATGGCTCTTGTAATGATAAAAAGGCTTGCTGAACTCCTTTTCGGGGTTCAGTTCTTTGCAGGGACCTGCGAGTCCTAACTGAACCTTTGCGCAAATAAAGCTTCTCCCTGAATGACCCAGTGAGAGTCTCGTCATCAATAAATGTTGCGTTGCTCCCACCCGTAACATTTCTGGCGACCCAGATGGGACTCTCCCGGCCCTTTGAGCAGGACCAGTGGAACTCCTGAGACTCAGCGACGCCCGGTGACTCGACGCAACCGGCGCCGGCGGGACCCTTGCTTCCCGTGCCTCGGGGCTGACGGACGCCGCAGAGAGCAGGGAGCCTTCCCCTGGATCCAAGGACCCATTCACGGTGACGAGCAGAGGAGTGAGTGGACGGCCGGCCGGAGGAACAGAGGAGTGAGTGGGCCGACTAGCAACCAGACCAGGTGAGTATACTCAGTGGGGAATACCCGCCATAACCGGTGAGGCGGAAGAGGAGGAAAAGCGCATCCTCCTGGGGGTGAAGGGCCCAAGAGTGGGTGCCTTCTAGGATTGTGTGGGTGGTTAAACAGTCGCAGTTCCTATTGGTGACCGTTGAGTGTCCGGCACCGTAGGTCGGCTGTAGTGTATAGGCAAGTGGGTTGGGAACATCCCTTCTCCTAAAGGAGTAAGGGATTGGAAATCTGGCACGCTCCGTAGCAGGGATTGGTCTTTAAAAGGAAGAGCCAGCGATTGCTGGGAGACCAAGGCAGGAGGGGACAGGTCCTTTAAAAGGAGGCCAGTGAGTGCTGGGAGGACTGTCTCGCCATTTCCCTGAGCCGGACCGAGGCCTGACAGGAGAACCCCTTGCCAAAGTCTAACATCAGGTACACGTTAGGAGACCCACACCATGGGGAACACAGGAAGCAAAGTTACCCCTCTGTCGTGCATGCTGAAAAACTTTAAAGCTGCCTTCAGTGGCGACTATGGAGATCCCAGGTGCGACCCGGATACCCTGAAGATTTTCTGTAAACAAGAATGGCCAATGTTTGGAGTCAACTGGCCTGAAGAAGGGACATTTGACTGGTTAATAGTAAATGCAGTATACGACAAAGTCCGCCAAGACGGCCATTGGGATCAGTATCCCTACATTGACCAGTGGCGATGGGCCGTGAAGACCCGCCCCGGATGGTTGATTAAATGCGCCTGTGAGGCCGGTGCTGGGCCAGTTAAAGTTTGCCTGGCCGGAGTGGGACCAGTTCCAAAGCCCACAGCAAAAGAAGTCTCTGAGAAATTGAAAGCCAAAGATAAACAGCAGCCACTCTACCCTATTTTGATGGACTCCAGTCCAATTGAAGATGAGATGCCCCCTCCCTATCAGGGCCCCCGAGGACGGCCTAGGATGAAGGAGGAAGAGGTCGTGGAAGAAGTAGGAGGCCCTTCGGCTCCCCCTCCAGAACCCCCTGTGGCTTCCCGTACCCGGAGCCATGATCCCCCCTCATTGATGGCACCCTTGCGTGCAGTCCAAACAAGGGAGGCCGGGGAGGAAGGAGGCCAGTCAGTCATCACCTCTATCTTCCAGTATACTCCTTTCACCACAACTGATTTATTAAACTGGAGGCAACACTATGGCCCCTTTTCTGAGAAACCACGAGAGGTTTGCGACCTTCTTGAAACTGTTATGCATACCCACCTCCCTACATGGGAAGATATCCAACAGCTCCTGAATACCCTCCTCACTCCTGAGGATCGGGAAAAAGTCAGGTCCGCAAAAGAGAATCTATTAAAAGAAATGTACCCTCTGGATACCCCCGACCAGAGAGATCAGAGGCAGCGAAGGAAGGCAGATGAAAACCCAGGGTGGGATCCAAACAACCCGGAGGGACAGACACACCTCCATGACTACCGCACCCTCATGATGAGAGCCTTGCGGGTGGCAGGAAAGCCCCCTGTCAACTTTGCAAAAGCTGCCTCCATAACCCAGGGTCCCGACGAAAGCCCAGAGGCATTCTTGGACCGACTGGTGACTGCGTACGAACAGTATGCTAGCATTAACCTGCGTGCTGCAGACCATCGGATGATGCTTAATGAGAAGTTTATATCACAAAGCACCCCAGACATTCGCTTAAAACTCCAGCATCTGGATGGTGCCCTAGGAAAGAACATCGGGGAGTTGGTGGAGATAGCCAAGCGAGTGTTTGTTAACCGACCCCAATTGGCAGAGAAGCAGAAACAGGAAGATATGTCCCGCCAGGCGAACCTCTTGGCAGCTGCTCTCCAGGTTCATCCCCGTGGGGCAGGGCGGCCTCGTAATCCCAAGCAAGGTGCTTGCTTTCAGTGTGGCAATCCAGACCACTGGAAGGCTGAGTGTCCCCAGGGAAGGGGATGTGCCAATTGTGGCGAAAAGGGACATTGGAAGAGGGAGTGTCCACACCCACTCAGACACTTTGGAAGAAGACCCCATGCGGCACCCCGGCCACCACGCAGCCGAGTAGCCATGAGCCAGGAACAATGAAGAGGACCGGGTTGCAGGGACCCACGTTACAGGTGGGAGCAACGCAACAATACGATAACTTGGAATGTGATGTTTCTCATTAGCCCCCTGATTATGGAACTGTTTCCCTGGGAAAATAGAGGTGGCCCTCACGCTCTCCAGTTTTAGATTGCAGCTTTGTTCACCTGGGCATTTACAAAGTGGTACAGACCCAGGGGCAATATCCTTCTAAATAGTATTTTGTTGGCTAGGGTTTTGTTTTTAATATTGATGGAATATTATTTCATTGTTACACTACTACTGTAAAAGTACAACTGTACTTTTAAAATTGAGTATTTTTTATTGTGTAAACTGGTCTGAGCTTATAAAGGAGAAAGATGTAGAAAGAATGTTATATAAATAATTATAACAACAATATATAATAAAAATAATTATATTAAATATGGACAACGAATTGGACTAATATCACTCAAATTTCCTTTTCAACTGTTGCTAAGTGTTAGAGTCAGTTTTGGTTTAATTTTGCAGTCCCTAAAAACTGGATGAATAAATACATAAAGATATTCCTCAAGGCAATGCTTTTCCTTTGGTTGTAGGCACAATTGGAAGGAGTTATCCATATAGAAAACAATGAGTTGGAGAATATGACTTCCATATTGCAGGGTTTGTAGAAATGCACAAAGACTATCTCATATACTTTGAGATCTGGATTATAAGCTCTGGAAATAGTCCACTATGGTTTATTTAGGGAGAAGCTTAATCTAGTTTCATTCAAAATAATAATGTTCTGTTCTCTGATAGTTGAACCTGGAAAAAACTCAAAAACCCAACTTTCTTTTTAGCAATTTTCCGGTAAAATAGTTGTTTATGAAGGGATAAATTGTACCAAATTTAATCAAAATTGGGGTAGAGGTCTTCAAGCCGTGTTTCTTTAAATCAGATTTTTTTTTAAAAAAAAAAAATCCAAATCCCTATAATATTGTTGCTTTAGGGCAGAATGGCTGAAAATTGTAATTATTATAGTTATTATTTTGAGAATATCCTTGCTAAATTTCAGACAGATATGCTGAAGTAGTTTGTGCAAAGGGAAAGAGTATTTATAATTAATGTATTTTTCTAAATGTAGCAGAGCTAGATACAGCAGAAATATAAAGGATGAACATATAAATCTTTTCCATAAAATTAATCAGTTGCTGCTAGACCATGTCAACTACTGATGCAGTTCAAAAAAATGCTCAGGACAAGAGACTTGGTGACAGCGAGATGACATAATGCAGCACACTGTATAACTGAAGAATTCTCCCCTCACACTTATTCCATCTTGCCACAAATGTCACAGATAGATCTTGCCATCTATCCCAAGACTGTAATTGGGATGACCACCTGTGGTCTAGTAGTGAACCAGGTCCAGGACAAAGCAGGTTTAGGCTGATCTGTTCGCCCTCTGCTTTGGGAAAACTATGATAAACTGTGAAAGAACAGAGAGCCCACAAACCCAGACTGCCAAAATGAGAGAATATTATAAATATTAAGAACCACATCGGATTCTCAGCTTATCCAGATGAAGAGGGATGGATAGAAGAAAATCTAGGACAGAATTAGGCCCACCCAATCAAAACAGCAACCACTGAATCAACGACTGCCTGGTGCAGCAAAACTTCAGTGTTCAATCAACGTGATGCTGAAAGAACTGAAACTGTGAGCAGTTTTCTTGGATCATGCTAGAGAAGCCTGCAGAAGCTATAAGGGGCAAGATCTGCCATAAATCTCTGCCTGCTTTTGCGACCAAAACAGGTACATGTATGGCTTACGAACAGAAAGAGATCCACCCAGAGATCCTCCTAGCTTGGTGCTACTCTGAGAAAAGGTGTCTTCTCAGGAGATGGTGTCTGCCTTCCACGTGGAATGAAGGGTGCCCTGTGTAGTCTGGCCATATCCTTCATGCTCTTTCCAGTTAGGAGGTGGATAGCAAAAACACCCTCAGTATGAAGGCTAGAAGGGCCATTCTCTCCATTAAATAGTTAAGATTCCTTTCTCCCATGGATTTTCACTCAAAATGTATAAACAACATGCATAAACAATATATCACTCTGTGTGTAGCAAACTAACTAAAGAAGTTCAGCTAAGACATTCTTTCCAGAGAACTGATGAGAGGAAATGGGAAGGAGGCTCTGCTGGAGAGTCTATAGACAAAGGCCTATTCTGCCATCATTTCGGAAAATACTCCGTTAATTTTCATAGCCCAGTTTTAATTGCACATACTTGCATACATCAGCCTTCTTATTTTCTACACCTGTCATGGCTGACACTTTGTTTTGTGTGCTTGTCATTGCCAGGACTAATTAAAGGGATCTGAAGTTGCTGGGGAGGTTTTCTTGTGTGTGGCTTTCCAAACTGTTTAATTCTTCTCAAGTCCAGATGAACAGAGCAGTAAAGCTGCCAATTAGGGCACAGTGCTCAAAATAAGTTTGTATGTATGGTGGTGATGACGGGGGTGGTTGGGTAGGAGGGGTTGTATTTCGCAGGCAAATTTCAAAAGATTGAAGGATCTGCTAATTAAATATTCTAGAATATTTATAACATATGCATAAATGTTCTAACAATTTTCATCATTGTTATTAAGTGTCAGAACCAAAGTCATCAACTGGCCAGGAAAAAAAAAGTCTGTTTCTGGGTCTTTTAACAGAGGCATTTGCAGAATATATGGCTGAGAGAGAAAGACGATCAAGTACAGGAAATGGGAAGTAAAAGTCACTTCAAATATTGGAAGTATCCTGTTCAGAGCTATCTGTTATTATTTTGTTAGTTGTTTAATTACTCCTTCACCACATTTAGTCCTTAAAGATGCATCTAAATTGATGCACTAAATAATGGATTATTTATTATCGTAGTTACTCGTTGAAATCTGTCTGGGGAGATGATATACACCAGGGGCCCCCTTGGGACAGAAAAGTGGCAGGTTTTCTTTGAAGATGGAAAAATATGTTTCATTTAATTGGGTTTGCTAGGTAGTGGTTGTGGTCCTATGTGGTAGGTTTCATGTAGGCAAAATAATGGCTTTTAATTACTCTAGGCATCTAGTGATGTATCATCTCCAGAATTGTTGACATCAAAATTTTAATTAAGACATTTAACCTCAATTGGGAGTTTTGTCAAATACTGATTACAAGTTTTTACATTTCCAAGGTACAATTGAAAAGGTGCTAGGAAAGGAAGATGCAGCTGTATCCTGGCCCGTACCTGGTTTTTTAGAAGGTGGTAATATAGCTCTCATTTCAGGCTGGAATTCAGCATATGGCTACAGGCAAGTCTTTATTAACCTTTTATTTCCCCTATTGTAAAATGAAAACTCTTGATTTGCTTGTTTGTTTTAACTTGCTTTCAGAAAGGCAATATGAGAAGGAAGCCATGCACACCGTCTGCTGGAGCCTGTTCCAAAACTCTCAGGCTACAATAAACTCTTTGCTTATTGCTGTACTTGTGGCAGTATCTGTAACAAGCAATGACATCATCAAAATGGCATTTGTTATGATGTCGTTGTGCAAATTACACAGCTATGTGATGCTGTTGTGCAAATTACACAACTATCTGATGCAAGTGCATAGATCACATAACTTGTGTGATGTCATTATGCATATGTCATTCTCCCCCTCCTTGCTCTTCCCTGAGGATGTCCACATAGGATTTTCCATGCAAGCTTAATTTTATCTTACTTATTCCTCAACAAGAGGTCTGTGACAATTCCAAATATTCTGGTCTCTGTATCAGAGTCAATGAAACTGGAACCAGGAATGCTGGGGCTTAATCTAATGTTTGAACACAGATACAAATAAGGCATGCTGAAATTTCAGAGCTCCTTTGGGGCAGACAGAACCACAAATTAATTCACCCCGCAACCACAGACTCTGCCACAACCACAACCACAGACTCCAGGGTCAGGGCAGCAATCATAGCTTTCACTGGTACTCATGGCTACCACCTTCCTTCTGCCTCCTACCCAACCAGGGACTAAAAGAAAGAAAGGGCCTTCTCCTTTTTGCTAGTAAAAGAAAGCACAAGGGCAGTATAATCCTGACTGATGGAGAGTTTGCAGAGGCCTAGGGCATCTACAACTCCCAAGACACAAACTGACACCAAAATAGTCTATTGCTATATTAGAAAACATACAACAGTAAGGGAAACACAGATGAGTAGCTGGGTTTGGAGAAAAAGGCTTAAATTTCAAGAGTAAGGATAAACTTTACTACTGAGGGTATGTCACGAGTGGTAGGAAGTATTAAGAGGAAAGTAATTATCATGGAGAATGTGATAGAAAAAAGGTTAGAGAAATGGGACAGTAGGAATGCATGTTGATTTAGAGGAGGTTGTTGCATCAGAATGAATAAGAGAAGGGAGAGCAGCAGTGCAAAGCAGCAACAAGAGAGATCACAGAGGTCAATAAAGATGGGGAATACTGTATCAGCTGGTTGCCAGAAGAGAGTGGCAGCTGACAGTGAACCTCATTCAGTGATCTACAGATAGCTGCTAATGTGGAACCAGTGGTGGTTAGGGGAAGTTGGTGCTGGATGGAGGACAATCATGTCCTGCAAGCTGAAGATTATCGAGTCATGCAGTACCATGCTTCACCGTGAGCAGCAAATGCTGATCACAGTTTAAGGACGACATGACGGGGGAAAGGGGGGAAGAGTTGCAAGTGTGGGAGGCAATGGCTGGTAGTAGAGTGCCTTCCCTCTAGGAGTCCTAGAGAGAGTCCACCCCCTCCTGACTTGAGTGAGAGTTGAGCCTTATAGAGAGTGGGGAGACCTGGGGAGTTGTAAGAGTTGCAAATCAATAGATGGGGTGTGGAAGATTAGACCGGTGGCTGCAAAATGATGCTGACTCCAGTTGATGCTACTGAGTGGCAGGTCTACCTCTCTTTAACCATGATTTGATTATGGGTATAAGGGCAGATCTGGCACATGTTACTGAGACCTGGATAGACGGGGATGCGGGGGAGGGGTTCACTGACAAATATGCCCATCTAGGTTTCGGATCTTGCATCAAACACAACTCCATGGTACAGAAGATGGGGTGGCAATTGTCACCCAAGACATTGCAGGATACCAGAAACACTGTTCTGCAGATAACTGGTGCTATTTATGAGGTTAGGCCTGAGAGACAAATTAGGGGTAGTGTTGCTGTACTGACCTCCCTGCTGCACAGCCTCATCTCTATTGAGCTGGTATTAGGGTCTGCCAGACTGTTGGTTCTGGAGGACTTTAACTTACCTCCTCTGGGGATAGAGGAAGCAGACAATGATTTTGTGGCCACATGACAACCATGGGCTTGTCCCAGGTGATCTCAGGTCCAACCCACATAGGCAGTTTCACAATTTGTTTAACAGAACAGAACAGCTGAGACACAATCTGAGAGTGGGGAACATTTCCATCAGTCCCTTTTCAAGGTCAGATCACTTTCTAGTTTCCATGAAATTAATCAGTGCCACAAGTTTCCAAAGGGTGTTTTGGGAAGCCCTGGCAGGCAGTCCTGCTGAGTGCCTAGTTAGGTTCCTGAATAAGAGCTCAGCTGCAGCACTTGACAGAATTGCTCCTGAGCGGCCCTGCTTGCCAATCACAGGGAGCTGCCTGGTTCACTGAGAAGTTCTGGAAGAAGAAGCAACAGAATGATACTGGTATAAAATCAAGAGTGAATGTGACTGAACATGGGCAAGAGCCGAAGTTCGTTTATTGCAACTGCACCAGCATTGTTTAAGGTAAAGGAGAGCCCCCTGCTTCCCAAAGCAGCCTGCCACTGACGAACAGTTCTTACTGGTAGGAAACCTTTCCTGATGTCAGCCCAAAATCAACCACCATGTAACTTAAAAAGCCATTGTTTCTTGTCCTGCCTTCCTTTCCCACCACTGCTGTTACTGCCAACATTCCTATGTGGCATATCCCATTGATCCATCTGCCCCCAATTTTTCCCTTGCATCCCTCAACTGCCACCACTGCTACCTATGTCCAGGCACAGCATATCCAACTAGCCTAACCACCCCTCACCTTCCCTGCACCTTTTCTTCCTTTTCGCAGCCACTGCTGCTGTTGCCGCCAAATCTAACACACGTCACTTTTGCAGCATCTATTTTTGAGGTACCTCTTCTGGCCCATTCCACTGTCTTCCAGTTTTTGCATCATCCACTGTGACCATGTGGAGGGAAGAAGGTGATCACAGGAACCCATCACATAAATAACCCCACCAACTGCAGACCAGGGAAAGGGTGAAAGCACTCTCCTCACCCCACTCCACTCCACCCCACCCCACCTTACCCCACTGCAGCCTGTTCTTCTTTTCCCTTTCCAGCCTTCTTTCTCTCATCATGTCCAGTGTTCGCTCCATTCTTGCCTCCTCCTGATTCTCTACCACCAAATCTGCCAGATCCTGCCACTCCTAAGGAATTTTCTTTCTTGCCTCTGTTCCTCAAATTCTTCAGCCTCATCCTCTCAGACTTCCCAACATTCATCCAACATTTTGAATTTTCTTCCCAAATAACACTATGCACTGCTTTATTTTGTTCTGAATTAAATTTATGGAGATGATGATGATAATGGATAAATGGAGTAGTTAATTGAAAAGGAACTGATGAAATGTTGGAGCAGGATAGAAATTAGGAAATTAATTGGAAGTAACCTGCTGCTCTGCCACAAAGAGTAATGCTAATGCAAGAACCCTGCCCTTGACACTTTTTTATTTACGTACATGTGTTCAGGGGAACCACTGTTTTTTGTGATGATCTAGGAATGGAGTATACATTAATGGAAGCATTTCTATTTATTTAGGGCAATCTGGTTGGAGAATTTATTGTCTGGCTTTACCTTTGCTGGAATGTAAATAAAACCTAGTATTTCTAATTTTGCATATAGATATAAATTAGCATGAGCATATTTTATGCATATTTTTTCCCTAGACTTTTCATATGCCCTTGAATACGACAAGGGCTATTTGCTGTTTCCTGTTCCAAGGGATGAATATGATTCCTGAACACTATAATCTTACAGAATGTTCTTAAGAGTTTCCTTAATAACAACTGTGTCATTGTCCCTTCATCTGCCAATTCTGCTTGACCCCAAACATGAGACACTGCAAATGGCCATTTTTCAGCAATCTTCTTAATTTTGGCTAGACCAGTTTTATTGTATTTTACAGACACCCTAGGTATATAGAGGCTATATCTAAATTCTAGACCAGACTAGTCCTGTCAATTGTTTTTTTTTAATCTTATTCAGAAAACAAGAACATGGAAATCAATTTTTCCCCATTTCAGTTATGGCTGGGAACCCATCACTTTCAGCTCAGCTACAGGATTAATCTATTGAAGAGTTTGCAGGAGTTTTGCTGACATGTAAGCATTTTCAGAATATATTACATTGCTCCCCCTCCCAGCAGCACTACTTTATAAAAACAACTCTGCCTTTGTCCTGACACTCAGCAAGAAGGAGACAACAGGAGGAGGAGGAGGAGGAGGAGGACGAGGACAAGGAGGAGGACGAGGAGGAGGAACAGGAACACAAGCATAAGCATAAGCATAAGCATAAGCACAAACAAATCAAAGAGAGTATTTTCTCTCTGCAGGGGGCATACACTATGGGCAGCTTGGCACAAACCACAAGAGTCAGTCTGGGTCCAGGTTGGTACTTTAGAAAAGACCCCATGGACCCTATTGGTATTTGGTCAATTCAGCTTAGGGCCCAGGTTTAAAGTGACATCTTACCTGGGTAAACAAGAAACAACTGGAACTTTTAAAATGTTCTATTGTGCTAGCACAATGGAGCATTCTGAGAAAATGATGAATGCCCAGTTTTGGAGAATGGGTCCAGCAGTTTTAGACTTAAGCTCCTTCAATTAATACTTTTTTAAACAACGGAATGTGCCTAAAAGTATATTGATTTGGGAAAGGATTTGAGAGCATGTTTCAAATTCCTTATTGGGAGATAAAAGGGAAAAAGCTAGACTCCAGGAGAAAACTCCATGCAGCTTTCTTTGCAGCATTACAGACATGGTTCGCCATTGCCTTGTTTCAGATGGTTTTTCAGCTAGCCTACGGCCCTGGGATTCCCAGGTGATACTTCTTCCAGGAACTAACCAGGGCCAGCCATGCTGATTATCTGGGATTAGCAAGATCAGCTAAATACTGCAAAGCATTATCATATTTCAGACAGATAGATACAGGGGTTCTTATGGAAAAAGAGCCTTTATAACATTTACAATCCAGAAGCAATACTAAGCCAACTGAACAGAGAACAAAATCCCAAACACCACAAATGGTTGATGGTTCCTGATACAATTGCCTGTTTTTGACCTTCTTCATTGTGAAAAATGATGGGATTGCATGAATGTGCCAGTTCATTTAAGTGGTACCAATCCACAGGATTTTGATCAAATGGTGAGAGCCCAGAGCAATTTAATCATGCAGTAGCCTCTACAGATCACAAGCAGAACAGGGAGGTGGTTCAATCTAATCTTGAAGTAACAGGCAAACTGTTAACACAACTTCTGCTCATGCTAAATCTTCTTTTTTTAATGTTTCCTATTTCTGTTTCCAACCTGATTGCAATTTTACTGGTCAGTTGAAAAGTACCGAAAATCTTGTGGCATGGTCCTCCCAATGTTCCTGAACTTCAACTCCCAATAGCCCCAACTGACATAGCCCAAGATGATAGATGTTGAAATGTGAAGGTCAACAACATCTGGAAAGCCATACATTCCACCTGTCTGTCTTGTGCTTATCTGCTTAGTCCAGTTCTTGCCAACTGAAGATAGTATAAGTACTGAGATACATGTTTACTAAATATAATTTAGCCAAGCCAGCAATAATTTACAACTTGTAAGCCTGAGGAGGGAAAGGACTGGTAGAAGAAAGTAGTTGAAAGTAGTTGGATAACTGCAATCCACAATAATGGGGGGACAAGTAGTGATCCTCCTCCCATAGGCTCTCCTACTTATCATGTCATAACTTTAATGCATATTTTCCCAGTTAACCTAATCGCCCTTCCACATAGATATATGGTGTACCCCTATGATACTATTGGGCTTCTGGCCATTTTTACACATGCCATCAATTAACTGAACTGCCACACAGCAGTAGGAAAATACTTCTGATAGTTAAGGGACCAAAACCTGGGGGAGGCACATAGCTTTGCCCTTAAAAATAGTTCAAGTCATCCACTGTATTACCACAACATTTTTCATTTGAACTGTCCCCTTCATTAATTTCTGCATCTCTGCATCATCTGGAATGATGTTACCCCTGCAATTGAGATGGTTCCGACCCTGCAGGCGTTCCGGAAGGCTATAAAGACCTGGCTGTTCTCCCAGGCCATGGGTTCAAGTGGCTGGAGCCCCCTCCGCTGGTTGATAGATGTTGGTGGGATGTTTTGGGGTGTCTGCTTGGTTTTCATCTTGTTCTTTTTGCTTCTTTTATAGTTTGGCTTTTGTTATATGCTGTTTCTCATTACATTGTTTTTATCTTGTTGGGTGCATTGTGAATTGCCCAAAGTCACTTGGAGTCAGGTGGCACCAAACTGAATAAAATAAATTAATAAATAAATCTCAAGGTCCATGATAGTTTTGTTTTGAATATAACAGTTTCTAGTCTGGGATTTTTTTCGACACATTTTGATTCCATGGATATGTTTGCTTCTTTGATTGTGTTTTAGGCTTGATGCCTTTCCTGACATCTGGAGCAAACCTTCTTGTAATATTTTTACCATTCATTTCAGTAGATACTGAAGTAGATCCAGGTTCAATGATAGCTACACTCACGTGATATCTGTATGAAGAGAACCATGCTTAAAAAGTGGATCTGTTTCTTTGGTCCTATCCTACCATGTAAGAAGCCTCAATAGTGGAGCGCTTTTTGCATAGATATTTTTCCAGCTGCTGGGACCCTGATCTCTTTGTGCAGGATTCTAGCTTCTAAAGAAGCCAAAGCAGGTCAAGATCTGTTGAGCCTCACTGATGCAGGTACCCGTGCATAATAAGTAATTTTCTATGTACCGACTCCCTTCATGCAAGAGATATACAAAGAGGGGCCATATCCCAATTATTATTACTTTCTTTGAGATTTCTGGATATAAATATATGTAATTCTTTCACTGAGTCTTTGGTGTTTTGAAAAATTGACTCTTATTTTATGATGCTAGTGGTCAACTTCTGTAGTATTTTCTCTTTAAGCATAGAACATTTAGAACAGCATCTTATTTATTTATTTGTTTGTTTGTTTGTTTGTTTATTATTTATTTATTTATTTGAGCTTTTTTTGTTTTTAAAAAACAATCTTACCAAACATTGAACAACAAGTCAAATCGGGTTACAAATACAAATGTGCATAATCATGTTGTCATATTTCTAATATATCCAAGTATATATGTATCATCAATAAAAATAAAACTTCATATATTATCTAATTATACTTAACTTTTTCTGTTACTCTTTTTTATATTTACTCTCTAACCAGGCATAAAAAACCTGCCATATTTTATAGTATTCAATATCTTCCTTATCTCTAATCTCCAGTGTCAACCTATTCATTTCTGCACAATCTAATATTTTCCTTATTATATCTTCATCATTCGGTATCTTTTCACTTTTCCAATTCTGGGCAAATACAATTCTAGCTGCAGTCAAAACATGAATAATCAAATATATATCTTCTTTACTATAGTTTTCTGGTATCATTCCTAGTAGGAATATCTCTGGCTTCATTTCTATATATTGAAGTGTCATTCTTTCTAACCATTCACGTATTTTCCTCCAGTATTTTCTAACTTCTGGGCAGGTCCACCACATATGATAATAGGATCCTGGTTTTTGATGGCACTTCCAACATTTAGTGAATTTATTCTTAAACATCTTTGCTAGTCTTAAAGGAGGAAGATGCCATCTATAGAACATTTTATAGAGATTCTCCTTGTATGCTGTTGACATTGTCAAGGTATAGTTTTTCTCCCATAAATTCTCCCATTTTTCCAGGTCTATTGTGTATCCAAAATTTTTTGCCCAAGCAATAATTGTTCCTTTAACTTGTTCTTCCGCCATCTTAAATGTTAATAAATAATCATATAATTTTTTGATTGTTTTCTCATCTTTCCCTATCCATATCTCATCCAATTCTGTTGGTTTCCCATAAATTCCATATTGTTTAACATCCTTCTCATATCTTGATTGTATTTGCCATTGTACATACCAAGTCATGTCTATTCCCTGCTCCACCAACTCATGTTTTTTTTTAGCTCCCCCTTATTATTTAAGATATCTTTATATCTAATCACATTCTCCATTTCTATGAGATTTGGGTGTGCGAGTGCTTCTATTGGTGAAACCCATACTGGGATTTTCCCATATTGTTGTTTTTTAATTTTCTCCCAAATTGTTAATAAAGCATTCCTTATATAATGTGTCTTAAAATAACTATGGGTTTTACCTCCTTCGTACCACAAAAATGTATGCCAACCAGTCAGTAAATCATACCCTTCCAATGTTAATAGTCTTACATTTCTCAGTTCTACCCATTCTTTTATCCAAACTAGCCCTGCTGCTTGATAGTATAATTCCCAGTCCGGCAGACCAACCCACCCCCTCCCCCCCCCCCCCGCTTCATGTATCTTGTAACATTTTCAAATTTATTCTTGCCTTTTTTCCCTGCCAAACAAATTTCAACACGATTTTATTAAGATCCTCAAAGAATTTCTTCTCTAATTTTATCGGTATTGTTTGAAATAAAAATAACAACCTTGGCAATATATTCATCTTGATTGTTGCTATTCTTCCTACCAGTGAAAGTTGCAAGTGCTTCCATTTTTCCAGATCGCTCTTAATTTGCTTCATCAATCTATCATAGTTATCGTTCCTAACTGTTACACACCTTGCTGTTAAATATATCCCCAAATATTTAATTTTCTTTGTAATTTGCATACCTAATTCCTCTATCAATTCTTTTTTTCTGCTTCTCTGTATGGTTCTTCACAATTAACTTAGTTTTTTCTTTATTAATTTTCAACCCTGCAAACTTGCCATATTCTTCTATTCTTTCCAGCAATCTTTTCCCTGATTTCCTAGGTTCCTCCAAAATGAAAACCAAATCATCTGCAAATGCCTGTAGTTTATATTCTTCCTTTTTAATTTTTAGGCCTTTTATTTCTTTATCTTGTCTTATCTTTCTATTCAAGACCTCCAATGTTAAAACGAATAACAATGGCGATAACGGACAACCCTCTCGTACCTTTTTGAATATCAATCTTATCTGTCATTTCTTCATTCAATATTATCCTCGCAGTTTGTTTATGATAAATCATATAGATCATTTTAACAAATCTGTCCCCAAAATTCATAACTTTAAATTGTGATAGCATAAAATACCAATTCACGTTATCGAAAGCTTTCTGTGCATCTAAAAATATTAATGCCATCTGTTTCTCAGAGTGGGTTTCATAATATTCCAAAGTATCCAAAATTATTCGCAAGTTATTTCTAATCTGTCTCTTAGGTAAAAAACCATTTTGATCTGTGTGAATAAATTCCTTTAGAAATCTCTTGAGCCTCTCTGCTATTATAGAGGCAAATATTTTATAATCCACATTTAGTAATGAAATAGGTCTATAGTTCTTTATTTGACATAAATCTGATTCTTCTTTTGGTATAAGGGTGATGAAGGCTTCCAATCACGACTCTGGAACCTTCGCAGTATCTATCAACTCATTAAAAACTTCCAGCATAGGAATAACTAACATATCTTGTAAGGTTTTATATAGCTCCACTGGTAATCCGTCTGGTCCTGGTGCCTTGCCATTTTTTTGTCTCTTTATTGCCTCCACCAACTCCATCATTGTTATTTTCTCCTCCACCATTTTTTTTCGTCAACTCTGGTACTTTAGGTAACTTAGCATTTTCTAAATATATTTTAGTTTCCTCTTTGGAGGTTATTTCTTGTTGGTATAACTGTTCATAATATTTCTGTACTATCTTTTTCTTTTCCTCATTAGAATGCTGCAAGATCCCTTTGTCATCCCTTAATTGGTGTATGAATTTTTCCTCTTTCTCTTTTTTTAATCTGTATGCCAACCATCTTCCTAGTTTGTTTGCATTCTCAAAGAAGTTCTGTTTTACTCCTTTAATCTTCTGTGCTAACTCCTCCTTTTCCAACAAAGTTAATTCATGTTTTTTTAAAACTATTCGTTTTTTAACTTCTTCTTTGTACGGGTTCCTTTGCAGAACTCTCTCCAGTGTTTTATATTCCTCCTCTATCTTTTCTTTAACATATCCTCTTCTCTTATTTCTTTTTATTGTATATGTTATTGTCAGGGCTCTTGTGTACGCTTTAAATGTATCCCACACATTTTGGGTTGATGTTTCTTCATTTTTATTTTCTTTGAAGAAGAAACCCAATTCCTTCTCCATCAATTGCACAAATTCTTTTTCTTTTAAAATAGCCTGATTCATCGTCCATCTTGACCTCTTTTTCTGTCCCTTCCAGATAACACTTATCAGATTATGATCTGCCCATATACTCGGCTCGATATAAACTTTTTGTAGGCTATTTATAAGATCAACTGAAACCCACAACATGTCTATTCTAGACCAGGAGAGGTGTCTGTTAGAATAAAATGTATATTCTCTTTTTTCTGGATTTATTTCTCGCCAAGCGTCATGAATACCCAGTTCATCCGCCATATTAAAAAATGTCTTTGGGAGTATTCTCCTTTCTTTTTTAGTTACTGTCCCAGTTTGATAATCCATTTTAGCATCTACAATTGCATTGAAGTCACCTAATAGGCATATATTTTGATATTCCAATTCTGATATTTTCGCATGTAAGTCTCTATAAAAGGCCTCTTGCCCAATATTAGGAGCATAAATAGCCACTAGCAGCATTTGAATCCCATGCATCATCAATTCTACCATTAATATCCATCCGTCTTCATCATTATATATGTGTCTAGATTTTATTGTATCTTTAACATATAAAACTCCTCTTTTGTTTTGATGGGGCAATGCAGTATATATTTTCCCAAGTTTCGAATGTTCCAAAATTTTACTATGCTGTTTTTTAATATGTACTTCTTGCAGGCAAATTATATCAAGTTTTAATTTTTGTAATTTATCAAATATCCTTTTTCTTTTCACCACCGAATTTAATCCACTGATGTTAAGTGTTATCCATTTTATTTCTTCCCCCATTTCTAGTTATATTTAGGATTAGTTGCTCTAGTTGCTCTTGTCTCCCTATGTTCCTGCAGTTCTTTAGGACTCACCACCTGTTCTTTCTCTTTACCTTCTTGTATTTCTGTGGCCTCTGTCTGATGTATCCCTCTATCTCCTATTTGCCGTTCCTGTGAATTACTCTGTTCCTTCCCTCTTATTCCCCCTTCCTCTAGTGTTTTCACATATTCATAAAAAAATACCTCTGCCTTTTCTATTGTGTCCAGTCTATGTCTTTTTTGCGCCCATATAACCAATACTCCCTCCGGGGTTAACCATCTAAAATTAATTTCATGTTTTATCAACTGTTTAGTTAAAAATTGGTAGTCCCTTCTCCTGTCCCTCTCCCTTCTTGGGATTTGTCTCAAAATTTTTACTTCCTTCTCCTTATACTTTAACTTTCCCTCTCTTATTACCTGTAAAATTTCATTTCTTGTTGTTTTCTTTGTGAACCTAACATGTACCTCTCTCGGGAGTCTATGTCTCATAGCATATCTGGTATATACTCTAAATATTTCATCTATCTCCCCTAAAATTCTGTGAACTGGTGTATCTAAAAGCTCTGCCAACAATACTGATATTATCTCTACCAGGTTTTCCCCCTTCTCCTCATCTATATTCTGAAAGCGAAGATAAAAGTCTTTCTACTTTCTTTGAGATTTCTGGATATAAATATATGTAATTCTTTCACTGAGTCTTTGGTGTTTTGAAAAATTGACTCTTATTTTATGATGTTAGTGGTCAACTTCTGTAGTATTTTCTCTTTAAGCATAGAACATTTAGAACAGCATCTTTAAGGGATGACTCCTCCTGAATAATCCCCCTCCCTCCCTGCAATCTCCAATGCCCACTTCCGCAATTTCAATGCATATGCATTGATTTGTCTGGCCATTTGCAAAACAAAACAAAAAACAAAACTGACAAACTAAAACATATCTAATGGGGTAAAGTTACCTGGCGTGATAGGTGAGGAAGTGCACACATCTGTAGAAATCCTAGGCATATCCAAGATGATAAGGGGCCTAGTAAACCAAAGAACACATGAGATATGATAACTGTCTTTAAGTAACTGAAGGGCTGTCATATAGAAGACAAGGCAGAATTGTTCAGAGTTATTCCAGAAGACAGGACAAGAAACAATGGTTTAAATTACAAGGTGGTAGGTTTTGATTGCACGTCAAGAAAAAAAAAATCTTAATGGTAAAAACTGTTCAACAATGGAACAGACTGTCCTAGGAGATGGTGGGCTCTCCTTTGCTGGAGATGTAAACAGAGGCTGGATGTTGTGGTAGTAGATTCCTGTGCTGGTCAGAGCATTGGACTAGATTATCTCCAATCATGTTGCGATTCTTATAAATTATTTTCCTGCTATATTAAAAATCACCTTGAGAGCATAATATTACAATATCAACTGGGCAATCAGATGCTTTCCCTAAAAGCTGTAATCACAGCCCGTAGCAGTTGTGAAGTAGAAGGTCGGGGGGGATGATTAATACTAAATAAATGTGTACCTTTAGGCTGCAGAAACTAAAACTAATTCTAAACCTGTCATTTTCATCCCAGCTTAGTCAAGCCAAAATCTCCTTTAAGGATCTCCTCAGTTGACTGAAGCTCAGGATCCAAGAGGAGAGGTGAGATAAGAGTGCCCTCTGATGGGGGCATGGACTGCCCACAAATCCTGAAGAGCTTCACCATTCACATTACCTTTTGTGCAATTTGGATTATATCTCAGTATTTTTAATGACATATCATATCTCATTCATGGCTGTAATGGATACAACAAGAAGAAACAATAGAGTAAGCCTATGCTTTTGTATTCTGAAGTCAAAACCAATTTGCAATGTTACGTTGTACAGTTCCTATCCTCATCATTTTTGAACCCACTACTGATGGGATATGAGAGAAGAGAGAAACTAGACAATTGCAAGTTGCCCAGTTCCTTTTCACTATCCTTTTTTGTTGGAGCTGGCGGCAGCATCTAGCTGACCTTGGATGAACCATACTACCTGGATTAGAGACCAACAGGAAATCCTAAAGTGTTAGATTGTGAAGATGAACCAGTATCCTAGAATAAGACAATAAGCTTGTATAATATGTTTCCATATTATTGCTAAAAAAAAACAGCCACAAGGGAGATGTTACTTTTACAATCCTTTTCCCCAAACTTACCTGCATTGCACTTAACGAAGCTGCTAGTGCAAGAGACAACAATCGGCAGAAACTTTTCCTCCTTTATAACAAATACATGGAAAATCTTCTGCTTCTGTCAACTGGATTTGTTGTTTCAGAACCACTGCATCCAATTGGGGTCCCATATCAAGCTAGCTATTTTTACCAACAAAATATACGTGCTGATGGCCAATCAGAAAAAGATGCATTTTGATGCAGGACATCATGATGCAAGAGATAGAAAAACAGAAGAATGGTATGGGGGGGGGGGGAGAGAGAAAACAACTTGTGCAAAAAGAACTTTGGTTAAAATTTTGGATTTGTAATTCAAGTACTAGTTTCCACTTGCAGTTCATCTACAGGGATAAAATAAAGGGGACCAGATAGAAACTAATGAAATTCTAAAAAGCAAACGAGTTTTCTCATAGATTTTCTCCTTAGAATCAGAAAAATGAAAATTCTTCTTCTTCCCACATACCTAAATCGTGCCTCCAACTGCACCAATCTACAAAAACTCCCTGTCTCTATCATACTCTTTTTTAAAGAAAGGAAATGTCTGCCTGAATCCATTTTATTGCTATTCAGTTCCTCACTGAATTTTTACATCTTGCGTATGTATTCTTTTAAAGGACCAGGAATATAAATCAGTATTGCATTTCATGAAACTTGCTTTTAACATCTTTTCATGATTTGCTTGAATACATGTAAAAATACATGTATTTAAATAATAGAAAAAAGCATTATTTCCATAATCAAATGTACATATCTAAATTGTCCTTGATTTCCTCCACTACCCGTTTGCCATAAGAGGCAGCCTGGGATGTGGCTGTAATTAATATAATAGGGATGAGCAAATGAGCCCCAATCAATTATGGTTACATTTGTTTTCATCATACCTGAACTTTCTGACAGTTTGTGTGCAATGCTTTCAGAAACCTCCAGCGAATCAATAATACGTGACATTCATAAATATGCACACTTTGTGAGGGCCTCTTTCTTGGACTGGCTCAGGGGCAAAGGAGAAACCTGAGTAAGAAAATCCTGGAAGTTACAATTCAGATTTCAAAGATGAGCAATGAAGGAAATGGCCATGTACCTTTTTCCAGATAAGCCAAAATGTGCTTCAAATATTTTGCTTGGAAATCACAAATGTTCTATTACTTTTTATCTGAAGAACTAAACAGCCGTTCCCCTCCTGACACCTCCATTGTTTGCCAATTGCAAGTTATCAACAAACTAACATTCCCAGGGTTTTCTCTGGAAACCATGACAGCTACTTCATTCTCTGGAAGCCATGATATTTTAAACTACTTAATTGAAACATTTAAAGTATTTCTATTTTTAATTTTCATCCAGTAGGTTATTTATATCACAATAATCACAATCTCCTAACAGATTAAATGTGTACGACAAAAAATAAAATGTATGGGCTTCTAAAAACATTTTTGCCTGGCAAATAAAAAATGAAAATAAAATTAAAAATGCAGAGTAGGAACCAAGCTGTAGAGGAAGCCTTTCCACTGATGCTGAATATTGTGCTTCTGTTACAAAAGATGCTTGGAGAAGATGCCTACCAGGAAGTCTTAATATGGCGGGCTGATATTGAAAGAGGCACATTTCCAACTATTTGGAATCCAAACCATTTAAGGTTTTCAGAAGAAGCCAAGATTGGCACAAGGAGTCAGAAAAATCCCATAGAACAAGGAAAAACAGACACAAAGTACCCAGGCAACAGATTGCTGTTTCCAGAAATACAGTAATAGTTTTTTCACTGCTATTGCTTCTTGTCTTTAATTGTAAGCTCAAGTATCGTCAATTAGATTATGAATAACATTGTTTAAAGGTTGTTTTAAAAATGATATCATAAGCACAGTATTCTGGCAGTCATATTCTTGAACTTCTTCAATTTGACAGTGAAGTTTCCAAATCAGTTTCAAGGGTAGTCCCATAAACTGCAATAATATAGTCAGAAAGTACCAAAATGTCAATAGCTACAGTATGCACCATGCATTTGTATACAGGATAGATGTGTTGGGTCAGATGCATATCAATGGTTATTTGTAGAATAGGGAGTAGAGAATAAGGAGGGAAGGAAATACTGCCATCAGAGCAGCCTCTCAATGCTAGAGCTCAGGCTGTAACGATTATCCTTGGTAGTTCATGAATGGAGTGTTTCCAGCTGTTACATTTTTAGATGCTTTTAGACTCTACTGCAGGTATGGTGGACAGAACAACCTTTGCACATTAATGTTTTGCCTGTTTTATTGTAGAATCTGAAGCGACAGCACTCCTTCATGGTTCTAACATTTATTTAATGAACTTTGGTGTCCTCTTCTTAACCTCCAAATTGATACTTCATCCACTTTAGAGAATTGCTTTGCTGTAGGTGTCTCTCCTGTACTCTGTTTTTAATAGTGGCCAGCCAGATGACTTTTCCCTTTATTTCCTTTGAAAAACAAAGCGTTGCTTCCTCTTCCTCAACACTCTCTAACTCTTTTTACAAAGCAGCCCCAATTCTCCTCCACCTTCTAGTGTTACATAGGCATCTCTGAGAAGCAGGCCTCTGTGATCTGTCTGGCTTTCGTTCACAATAACAGATGCACCTTATAACCTCCTTAAATTGGCATATCATTTTCTTTTGCTCCTTCTCTTCTTTGTGGCTAGAGTTGCATATGTATGTCAAGGCCCATTCATACATCTCATCTCCATAAACAAAAAGAAAAACATCTGCTTCCTGTTTTCACTCTCATTGGGAGGTGCCTTTGTGGGATTAGATCAGGAAATGGGAGCTTCCGCTGTTGTGTGTGCTGCAGAGCCACCTCCTGGCTGTAAGAAAGAGAACATGCTATCCTGAAGTCTACATGGCTTTTCTCCTCTGCCTGCTACAAGTTTCATATATGTCTTGTTTAAATATGTATTTTTTTAAAAAAAAACTATTTTTTTCAGTTAGTTTGTCTCTAGAATGAACAGCATGTTATTTAATGCTTGCATTGTGCGTATGTATCTGTGTGTGCACACAGGACTGTGTAGGCTTTCTTGAAGGAAAGGCAACCACCCTCCTATATTCTACATATAATGTTCACCAGGAATTATGTAGAGAATCCTAACCTCATAGCACTCCTGATCCCATCCCCAGAAAGAAAAAAAGTCATCAAGATACTGGGAATTCCTAACACTAATTGAGACCTGTTATCATTAGTGGCCCTCAAGGCAAAGAAGAGAAGAAGGTTGAGGCAGGAGGGCTTGTATATTGAAGGGGGTAGTTTAAGAGCATTCAAACAGCTTTTGATATCCCCAGTAAAATCAAAGAAGATCCAATCCACTTTTCTGTCTGCTTGTACAGGACAGTATTCCAGTCTAGCACACAGACATATAGTCTAGCACATAGACGCTTTCCTGAAGAGAACTGTCTTAGATCCAGAGGAACATAAGAACTACTAATAAGTTGCTAAAACCCCTTTTGGGACTGAGATGCTTAAGAGTGATGCTTAAGAGTGATGGCTAGTGGTTATTTTCACATTTTCTTGAAGGAAAACATTTACGAAAGTACATTTCAGTTTAGTTTTTGATCTGGGTCTGGAACAAAACAGCTTGGTTGTCCTGAAGTCCCCATCCTATGTGCAAAGGTTGGGGAGATATGATATTGATTCTTGATCTCTTGGTAATTTCTGATTCTGTTGATCATGGCATCTACTGTAAGTGAACTGCCTCACAGTACTGCAGCTATCTACAGGAAAGGTTCCAGGTTTTAGCACTGGGAGGCTTGTTTGGACACATAAATGTTGGGTTTGGTGTGCCACAGGATATCAATCTGTTTACCATGCTGTTTAATAGCTATATAAACTCCTTGAATAGGATTGTTAGAGAGTATGGAATTGGGTATCATAAGTAGGCTGGTGATGATCACTTGTATTTCTTCCTATCATCAGAATCAACTGCAGCAATTCTGATCTACTATCTGGACATGATAATGAGCTGGCTGAGAGCCAGTAAACTGGAGCATCATCTCACTAAAAAGGAGAGTCTATGGAGAGTCTCAGATCTGGAAATCAGGTATATGTCCTACTTGAAAAGAAGATGCACTCTCTTTGAAGGGCATATTAGGCACTCAGGTAGTATACCCCAATGCATATTTTTCTCTGGAAGGTCAGGCAATCTTACTGGACTGATGTGCTTTAGGCCAACTTTGTCCAACCCACCAGCTGTAACCATTCTTGGAACAAAATAGCCAAGCTACAGTAATTTATGATCTGTAACTTCCTGTTAAGATTACTGCAATGCACGCTACATGGAGTTGCCCCTGAGGGCAACACTGTAGTGATACCTGGAGCTATTTGAGGACTTTGAGATAGTAATTTCTCCAATTTCTCCTGAAAAAGCTAAGGTGGCCATCATTACTTCAACCTCCAGGGAGTTTGCTAGATCTAGGAGCAGATTCAAACTGCATATATGGTCTTTCACGAGAAATGCAACTCCAAGCCATAATGAAACCTGCTCCCAGATTGGTGAAACCCCTGGCCAACAGTATATTCATTCATCTTATCTGGATTAAGTTTCAGCTTGTTTGCCTCAGTCTAATCCTGTAACAATGCACCCTAGCAGTTCAAATAATTTCTATAGTCCCTTGGAATGAAAAAAAATGAGCAAGGGGTTGATCTCTACTAACAATTTCAGTTCAAATCTCTAGATTACTTGTCCCAGCATTTTCATATAAGTACGATCATACATAAAAGGCAGGATAGAGTCTTGGGTCATCCCATGGATAATACTCTAAGCCATTTCTTGGTATAGAAGACTTTTTGCACTACCATCTTCCGACACTGACCTTTCAGTCTGCAGAGTGGCTGCAAATGGTGCCTCTCAGGCCTGTTCTATCAAGATGGTTCTTAAGGATTTCATGCTGTGAAAGCCCAGGGGAATTAACTAGGTCAAATTCTGCTTCCCCATCTTCCTATGTATTTCATCCCCTGAGTGACCAAAGTAATTTCAACCCTAAAATGAGGCTGAAAGTCAGATCAGAATGGATATAAATGCCTGATTTTATCCAAAGAATATGAAAGCAGAGTCATTGAGACACGCTCTAATACCTTGACAAAATAAAGTAGGCTTAATATAAGACAATATTTTTACAAAACGAACTAGATTTGAGCCTATGTGTGTATGCCCAGTTGCAGTAAAAGTAGCCTGTTAGGCCTTTTCTTGGTAAAAGTCAAGTTAGAGCCAGGGGCATGCACCCAGGATTTGGGACTGGGTTTGTTAGTTCCTGTGCATTAAAACCAGGCATACGGTCTAATACAGATGAATGCCTAATATCAAGACATCAAGAGAGAAACCAGAGGGCTGGATACAAGTGTGTAGTCAGATTGAAACCCCAGACAGCACCCAAGAACGAAAGCAGAAGCTTAGGAAGAGCTGTTGCATAAGCCACATTCTATGCTTTCCTCACAGGAGCCCACTTCTAATGTTTATCATGCTTTGGCCACTGCACTGTAAATAATCAAGTTGTCCTCTTACACTGCAGCTCATCTCTGTATTTACAGATGCCTAGAAAACCATATAGATCTGGGATTATCATAATAAAGGCCAAAAAGAGACTCCTCATATTATAGTTAAGGAGTACCCAAAGAATAGTCTTTCTGTCACTATATGCAAAACATAAACAATTCTTATTAGGATAAAGAAGAGGCAGGTTTTAAGAAGTAGCAAAAACATCAGGATGAGAGGCCATGTAAGCCCCTCAATGCTGGTAATAAATACTAATTTCCACCTCCCAACTCTTCTGATTCCATTATAAAATGCAGCTTTGATGTGTGTGGACATCAAGATGCTCTAAGTATGGGCAGGTTTGAAAGTCTATATAGGTCTCAGAAGGCAGTTAATTAGCACTTCCTATCCCCAGTCAATAACTGAGCATGCAGAAAATCAACCAAGCAGTGTTGCTAGTCACTGACAATGCCACCTCCTCCTATCCCCTAAGTCTTGTACCTAAATGTACTTTCTTTTCCCCTCTAGCATTCACTATCTTAAATGGTGCCTCCTCATCAGCAGATAGAATTTCAGGAAATACTGTAATGGTAAGTACAAGTGGCAGAACCTGGCTGAATGTGGCTTTGTACTTGGATGGGAGATCACAAGGGAACTCCAGGGTTGCAGGCCAAAGTAGAGTGGCGCACCATAACTGTGCTGTTGCCAAAGAAACTACATGGACAGGTCCATGTAGGTTTCTTTGGCAACAGCATAGATATGGTTATCAGAAATTGAACTCAACCTGAGATAACTCTACCTTAAGCATCCAGTTACAGATTTATGTGATCAGCAGAGGACTTATCTCATACTGCTCCTGGGGCTGCATTACCTCTAAAAGAGCCTTAAGTTGTCACCAACTTAAATCTATTTTAACCTTAGCTTTAATTACTTTCAGACTGCAATACTATACCTACTTACCTCAGAGTAAACTCCATTGAATGGGATTTATTTCTGAGTAATTCACTGCACCCTTAGTCAATGCATTGGAATTCTGTCACAGAACCATGCTTAGTTCCTTGAAAAAATATGGTTCATTTTTAAAGTTAATGGTTGACAAAATGCAGCCTAAATAAATGCACTAAATAATTTCCCAATAAATAAACACATTCCAAATAAATTGGGGGTCTTCTTTGATCAGTTTTTAAATCTTTTATCAATCCACTTTATTATTTGATAAAACTTTGTATCCCTTAAAGATCCACACATTAACAGAAGAGAATTACACCTCACTTGGATCACTCATTACTTTTCCACAGCATCATCTTTCTTGTTTTATAAAGTAAATATGACACTCAAGCTAATAAAGAAATTGCTTGGTTTTCATTCAACTTTCCTGGCAATGCATTAATATCCGTCCAATATTATATTAATGTCACACCTTCAACAGGTTTCAACCTTTCATTCAACCATTTTCATTCCCAACATTCCCAACTTCCCAAATCTTGCACCAGTTTTTTTAAAACACTGTGCTGCAGGATCTATTCTCACCCCACCCTACTGCCTTATCAACCTCAAAATGACAACAGCCCTCCTGTGATGTAAACTCCCATCTTATGTTTCAGCATGTTGACCTGACAATGTGCCACCAGAATTTTAACAATATGGCTCTAAAAACCTTTCTTCCTGTCAACAAATATTTGAACTTGAAGTGAAGTCAGCAGCTGAGAGGAACAAAATGGAAAGGTAATTACCCACAATCTCCTCCAGCAGATGACAGAAAGCATGTTACTTGCAACTTGGTGGTTCGTGGGCTGAGCTGAGCTTATTACAGCTACCCCTCAAATGCAGCAGCTGCTACCCTCTGCAGATTTTGAATTGCACAGTTCTGATGTTCAGTCACAATAACAGGAAAATCAACGCAGCCCATCCTCTATTAGCTCGCAACATTCCCGAATCCAGAAATCTGCATGTTCCGAGGGGAAGGGGGTTTTCTCGTAGATGTGTGTCTGTGTGTATGACATACCTTAAACTAAGTTTTTGTGAATATTACTTTCTCCTGGGGGAACAGCAGAACTCCAAACCACTTAGCCAAGGTCAGTTCTACAAATTAGGGTGCTCTTGGGCAAGAGTGACTCTGAGTTTCCTCCCCAAGACAATTTGCAAGATATTTGCACGGAAACTCAGGTGCTCTTGACATGGAATAGGGCATATGAAGGACAGAATGGATAAATCAGAGGGATCTCAGAAGAAATAGAAGCTCATGAAGTTGTTGTATGTATCTAGTTTCAGAAACACAAAGGACTTCACTTCCCAGTTAGTCAGGGACATTTTGAGTTTTTGTGTGGGCTATAAGCTTGTAGCAGCTTCTCAGACTGAATCTGGAATTAAGAACTTAGCATAAGGCTTCTCTTTAAACCCTGACAACTCTGGGGTCTGGAAAATACATTTTTGAGATAATTAACAAATATAAAAAGGTGAAGGAATTGTGTCAAGAGGCAAGACAGGGAAACTCATTAAAAAGACATCCAACCCAAAAAGGACTTGCCAATTTCTTAAGACTCTAGTTCATCCACTCCCCTCCCAGATGTCTCACACAATTTGCCAATAGGCCTCTCCTACCCAGTACCTGATCCATGGAGGTGGTGCGATGGGGCTATTTTTAAATGTATGTGGGGGGAGAGGGATACACACACACACACACACACTTATGTGTAGACACCACATCTGATCAAATGTTTATGGTTAGCAATCGCAGAATAAATACTGGTTGTTTTTCTACCATTGTCTAGTTAATTGGGACTGCCACTGAGCAACAAACAAATATTTGGAAATTATTATATCCATGACAATACACACACACACATAACACACAAGACAAATAAAGCTAAATTTAAACATGTGAGTTTAAAGCATCAAAATGCACATATATGCAGGCACAACAAGCAGCTTTAAAATAAAAAGTCTCTTCCTTCCATTTTGTTCCCCTCTTCTCAGCAAAGCTTCTTTGGGAGCTGGGGGTAAGACCCATGTCAGAAGACTACAAAATTAGTGTACCCCCAGGTATTTTTTAAAGAAATAAAAGCCCAGGAGGAGAAGTAGTTACTGAGGAAAAGAAAAAAAGAAAAAAAGTCATATATGTGTATAACTATATGTATATACAGTGGTACCTCGGGTCACGAACGCTTCTGTTCACGACCAATTCGGGTCACGAACAGCACCATTCGCAAAATTTTGCTTCCGTTTGCGAACTCCGCATCGGGTGACGAACAGGATCCGCGGCCATTTTCCCTGCTGACACACGCGGTCGTGGCTTCCTGTAGGGAGGGGGACTCTCCCTCCAAACAATAACCGCCTCCCCACCCGCCTTCCTGTCCTCCACGCCTCAAGCAAGGTTAGTGTTCTCTCTCTTCATACTGTACTGTATTGTACTTTGTGTCATATTTTTGTGGTTTAAAAAAAAAATACATACGGTTCAGAACGGATTAACCGTATTTACATTGAACCTTATGGGGAAATTTGATTCGGGTCGCGACCAATTCGGGTTGCAACCAGAGTCACGGAACAAATTAAGTTTGTGACCCGAGGTACCACTGTATGTACACACACACACACACACACCCCTTCGAGTTCTGTGCTATAAGCCCTCATGCAGATAAAGGGGCAATACTGCTTCTGTGAAGCAGCAAACTGAAGTGCCCCGGGCCAAGCAGGGAGGCGTACTTGAGGTGACGTAACAGGAAAAGTGTACTATGGAAGTTGAGTAGAAAAACACACCCTGGGGTTGCTTGGAAGGAGATTGGGGGAGTAATAGTGGGTGCATGACCTGTTTCTTCCCCCCAGAAATGGTTGTCTGCATGTTCTGGCAATGGGGCAACCAGGCAGTGTGGATAAGCCCTTAAAATCAAAATTGAAGAGTTCGAAGATATACTGTGAGGTCATCTTGACTGACCCCAAACCTTCTCTTGGCAAACTATCTCCTGGGGCTTGCTGCACTAGAATTTTTAGACTAACAAACTGGTTTAAAAACTATGAAATCTGGAATGCAAATCCACACTTTTCAGCATTTTGCCATACTATTTGTAACTCAAAAATACATGCAAAAATATGTTCATTAAAAAGCACACACATAAATATGTATATTTAAGAAAAATACATTCAATCTGCATTTTCTTATGAAAGTATTGCTTGTAAAAACTGCTTATTAGGAAAAACAGTATAATAAATATATGCAAACTCCTGCCATATTTGCAAGTCCTGTAAGGTAAAAAGTTAGGCAGCAACTAATCTGACAAAATCACTTATCCATACCATTTATCCTTGTTCTTTTATTAGATTGCGGGTTAAAAAACTAGAATGAGTGCCTCACAAAAGCTAATGGTTAAGTGTTTTCTGGTTTACAAATATTTAATGATATAGTATATTAGGGTTAGGGTTTACTCTATTAAATACTATATAATAGAGTATATTATATATAATAATAGAAAACACTTACTTAAAAAATACAAGAAAATTTCTTCTCAATGCATTTCAATAATCAGAGGCTTCTCTCCCATAGTTGTTGTGATTCTCTTTTGTCTTGTTGCTGTTGTTCATGTCAATGTACAAATGTGCTATCTACTTTGTCATTTCAACATAAGTGATAAAACGGAGGGTCCCTCTCCTATAGTTGTCTATCATTACTCAATCAAATGCAAAATATGCTCAAATACCCTTGCCAATTCAGCTGTTCTGCAGATGTACAATTCTCCAAAAGAAACCAGGAATTAAAGGACTACTAATTTGGTGGAGACTGAAAGGCCATTTAGTCTGGTCCTTCTGTTGTGAGATAGGCTAATGTATATATATTAGCCTGTATGTATGTATGTATGTATGTATGTATATACATATACATACATACATATACATACACACGCACACACACATATATATGTATATGTATATTTGATGATATGAGTAAAAAACCATAGCATTAGAAACTCCAAACTGAAGCCTATCTTTCACTCAGTTGATAACCTCTGTAAGCTTCCAAGCCAGAACAGTCTTCCATAAAGACATCAAGTAGATGGGTTCTTCTCCCAGATCGGCTATCTTTCCATATACAGAACATTTTGTTAATTTTATACACCCTCACCTGAGGGCACAAGGTGACCTAATGAGTGACAATGAGGTCTGAAACGTACCTATCCCTGTCTGAAGAAAGGAAGAGGCTGAAGTGCTGGGAGTTTCCCCACTTGCTTTCTAATATTGTACCTCAGAAACTTGTTTGCTAAGGCACAGTACACAACCTCAGCCCTCAGTCACTAAGCACCATGTCTCCGACGTGTCAGTGTCAGTCATTGAAGTTCTCTCTTTATCCACATATCAGACTGCAGGGGAGACAGCCTGCTCAGAGCTTCCAAGCGCTCCTTCAGTAATAGCCTTAGACCTGACCTCTGTAGATCTGGTGGTCCCTGGGGAGAGCAAGGTAATTCAGAATCCATTTTCATTCTGTCCAGCGCTGTGGCTGCCAGTCTTGCAAAGAGGTGCCTACGTGGACAGATTGTGAAAACTCTCAGTGATAGACTGGCGGCTGTCCATTGGTAGCAAAACCAGCCTATGTATTGAGTGTGCAAGGCCAACTTCACATTGAAAGGGAGAAGAATAAGGAATGTTTCTATCTTCCAGCAAATGTGATGCTTATACATAGGAATGGATGACAGCACAGTGATAGAAAATATGTTTTGCAGAATTTACGAATAACTTCCTCTTTCACTTGTTGGAATAAAGATCCTAATATCCCCCCACCACCACCACTTCAATTGTGAAAACATTTCCTTTTTGCATCCCACTTGCTGTGATGGTTTCTTTCTCTGTAAGGCAGGCCCAAGGCTTTTCCTGCATGGAAAAGATGGAGCAGCAAATATTAATGCTACCTCACCTGCCCCAATGCAAAGTTCAAGGTACACAAGCCAGTAAAATTATTGACAAAGTCTCCCCTCCATCAATATTCCTTTTGAAAAACAAACAAACATCTTAAATTAATTAACTAAGGTCTGCTATCCTTCCATGATATCCATAATGAGCTGCTGATACAATCATCTATCTTATTTTTAAGGACTTGTCTGCACGGCAGCAGTGAAGTGCTCATTATGTGTCATCCAATGCTGGAGAGGCAGAAAAGTTTGCCAGATTGAAGAAACGCTGAAGAGACCTCCAACTCCTACTAAGCCTCAGCCACAAAGCAGAATAGGGGTTTGACCCACACAAGAAATGGGGATGAAGAGAAGTGGGGTGGGAACATTGGTTTTGGTGTCAGATATTGCCAGTCACTTCTCCAATCCCATAGAGTGATGCCTTTGTGGGATCAGAGAACTAGCACCAAAGGAACCATCTTATCCCCTCATCCCCTACTTGTCTCCTCCCACTTCTGTCTATGGCAACTATCACCCATGGCAAAAGTGGTAGGAGGAGAAAAGGAGGAGAGTCATAGAATCATACAATTGTAGAGTTGGAAGTGGATCTTCTGTTGCTAGATCTCTGATCCCGCAGAGGATTCTCCATGGGATTGGAGAACTGGCACCAAAGGAGTCATTCTCCTCTACTTCTCCTGCCACCCATGGGAAAAACAAGAAGTAGGGAGGAAAATGTTTTTGATTCCAGTTCTCCCAACACTTAAAAGACCTGGTTCCCCCCACAATGTGGTAACTAATCAGCCACTTGCTACTATTTCTGTTCCCTGTGGGCACTCCTATAGCAAGACTATTGCAGCTCTACTATAGGAATACTAGGTCTTGACAAACTTCTTGCATGTTAATTCTGAGGATGTTGATCTTATTCTTCAGGAAGGGAGCTTTGGCTGAAAAGGTGTGGTTTTGAATCCCCTTTCATTCCTCCTTGGAAGGAGTGGGGACTCTCTATATGCCCTCTCTACTCATATACCTTGATCAGGCAGATTCTGTTCAGAACAAAACATTCTTCTTCATTTATATCCTATTCTGCCTCCAAGCAGTAACTTAACTGAGGCAATTATACATCTTCCCTGATCTATCTATAGAAGTAATACAAATCTATGGTTGGGCTAATACATAATCGGAAGTCTAATATCAAACTAGGAGATACAAACTGGGAGAACAACATAAATGGTAATCACAGGTACCAATTAATAATACAATTTTGCATGTGAGAACCACTGAATCTGGCATTAGCATCAATAGAAAAGACAGCTGAAGAGCCAGATTGTGCATTGAACAGGGAATTGGCCTCCATCTGCAAGGTTTCTTCCGGTTCTGATTTGTTGTGCCAGAATTTTTTGTCCTTTCATATTTTTTTTCATTTGGATAGAACTTCCATATTTTAAAGGATTCCTTCTCATATTTTATGGCTTCCTTATTTCTGCTTATTAACCTTCCAGCATCCTGTTCTGTTTCATTGTTTAGTTATCTGACTTGAGCTTCTCTTATTGTTGCTTTAAACAATCTGTAATCATCTTAAAGACACATAACTCCTTGACTCTTCCTTTCTATTTCCTTTTAACAATTCTTTCAATTGATGATGATGATGATGATGATCTTATTTATTTTTTTATTTGTCTCAGCAGGTCAAGATATGTGCTGGCCTTGTCTGAGCAAAAACATGCCAGGAAATACCAAGGGCGTAGGCTACACTGGAAAGTTAAAAAACATCTCAGAAGATGACGATGGTGAACCGCTCCAGTGCTGTTGCCCAAAAATTGCAGAACTGTGTTCATGTAGTCACCAGGAGTGATACATACCATGCCATGTATCTCCAGGTAGTGTACAGCTTTAAAAAATAAAGCATATACAAATGAAAACACAATAATCCATCTGGCAATACAATATGAAAATGCATTAAATGTATAACCAGTCATTGTATAGGAATAGAAAAAGGAATAGAGAAAATGTTATGATGAGATATCAAAAGCCAAGATGAATAAAAATGTTTTCATAATGTGCCTAAAATTACATTACTGAAGGGACCATTACATTTGTCACTATGCCTAAATAATTCAACAAAACATATATGGTAGATGCAATCCTATGAAACACTTTGGGTATGGCCTCCATCCACCCAGTTCCTTGTTGTCTTTATCAACAGTTGAATCTCCTTTTGCCCATTAAACAAGGAGGCAGTTGATACCACCTATTACTAGAATATTACTCCTTCATTTTTCTCCCTCAGAAATTTAGGAATAATAGTTCCCAAGTGCTTAGAGCTTGGGAGATTTTTAGCTTTTGTATGTGAACACTGATAAAAAGCATCTCTCTTTAAAGGCACTTGGTTTCTGTGGGGCATTTCTTTTTTCTTTTTAACTTTTTGCCTGCTTTGCCATCACCCTCTGGGGGAGATGCGTGGCATATAAGTTTAATACATACATACATACATACATACATACATACATACATACATTTGACAGTGTTAATAATTTCTATATGTTGAAGTAATAGAGCTTCCCCAGCGCTAGTCAGCTTCCCTTCATAAGTTAGTTTAATAGCTGCTGTAAAACTTTTTGGTTTCTGGCATGAGGAGGCTGGTTATACTGCATTCCAGTGAAAGCTGTTCTTTATATTCAGACTCAGACTGTACTGAAATGTTCTCTGGGGTCTAACAAATTATAACCCATCTCTCTGAGGTCACCATGTCATTCTTGCATAGAAACTTCTCAGTTCTTCCTGTCTAGCTGGTCTTGTGAAAGAATATTTCTTGAATGTATTAAACTTTAAAAACCAAAACTTTCCCACATCCAGATTTACAGGCCAGCTGGTTTCTCTCCTGCTTGTACATTCTAGCTCTACAGTACATAGTTTCCATCTTTTTCATCTCAGGCAGATAAGTACATTATAACAAACTCATCTGAGATAAAGTCTAGCTCAGGCCAACTTGCCCAGTTTAAATGTCCCCTGAGTTAGTTGACAGAACTACTCCATATTTGATCTACCCACTAGATACATCCTAAATAACATCAGCTTGTCAATGCATAACACTGTCTAATAAGAAGGTTGCCTCTTCTATGCTCAGTCTCAGCTACAATCAACTCTGACAATAACTGCATCACTGCTGGTTCTTCTGCCTATGTATGCTATTGTCCATAGGTCAGAAGAAGGATAGCTTTTAATGAAAATCACCCACTGGAAGAGCAGAGTTAAGTGCCATCAAATCAGATTGACTTCTGAAGACTTTATGGACAAATGTCTCCAAAGACATTGCAGTAATCCCTTTGATCCTGTCTCTCCATTTTATCATCTACTTACCTCCAACTCGCCAAGCATGATAGTTTTTTCTAGTCTATCATCTTCTTACATCACATGCCCAAAGTATGTAAGTTCCTGCTTGCTGATCATCACCTCAAAAGAGCAGTTACTTTATTTGATCCATGATTGATAGATTGATTCTTTTTGCAGTCCATGGTACCCTTAGTAACTGTCTCCAAATCCATAATTCAAATACGTCTATCTTTCTTTTCTTGCTTTTTCTCAAAGTCTAGCCTTCACAGCCATACATTACCATTGGAAATACCATTGTTTTAACTGTTCTGTTCTTTGTTGTCATTGAGATGTCCTTATCCTTTATGAACTTGTCTAAGTTTGTCACTGCCTTTCTTCCTAAGATTAATCTCCTCTCTGTCTCTCCAGCAGAATGTCCACTTTTATCTGCTCTTGAGCTCAAGAAAACAAACTGTCTACAACCTTCACCTCTGCATCATTAATGGTAAGATCAGTAAGCATACAGGTTGATGTTACCTCTGCCTTCTTAATATTTAGCATTAACCCTAGGAAAGGAATAACATAATTTTAAGGAAAACATACAGGTGAAACTCGAAAAATTAGAATATCGTGCAAATGTTCATTTATGTCAGTATGGCAACTCAAAAGTTGAAACCAATATATGAGATAGACGCATTACATGCAAAGCGAGATATGTCAAGCCTTACTTTGGTATAATTGTGATGATTATGGCGTACAGCTTATGAAAACCCCAAATTCACAATCTCAGAAAATTAGAATATTACATGACATCAATAATACAAGGATTGGAAATAGAACAATATCGGACCTCTGCAAAGTATAAGCATGCATATGTACTCAGTACTTGGTTTGGGCCCCTTTTGCAGCAATGACTGCTGCAATGCGGCGTGGCATGGATGCTATCAGCCTGTGGCACTGCTGAGGTGTTATGGAAGACCAGGATGCTTCAATAGCGGCCTTCAGCTCCGCTGCATTGTTCGGTCTCATGTCCCTCATCTTCCTCTTGGCAATGCCCCATAGATTCTCTATGGGGTTCAGGTCAGGCGAGTTTGCTGGCCAATCAAGCACAGTAATCCCATGGTCATTGAACCAGGTTTTGGTACTTTTGGCAGTGTGGGCAGGTGCCATGTCCTGCTGGAAAATGAAGTCAGCATCCCCATAAAGCTCATCTGCAGAAGGAAGCATGAAGTGCTCCGAAATCTCCTGGTAGACGGCTGCGTTGACCCTGGACTTAATGAAGCACAGTGGACCAACACCAGCAGATGACATGGCTCCCCAAATCAACACAGACTGTGGAAACTTCACACTGGACTTCAAGCATCATGCATTGTGTGCCTCTCCATTCTTCCTCCAGACTCTGGGTCCTTGGTTCCCAAATGAGATGCAAAAGTTGCTCTCATCAGAAAAGAGGACTTTGGACCACTGGGCAACAGACCAGTTCTTTTTTTTTGTAGCCCAGGTAAGACACTTCTGACGTTGTTTGTTGTTCAGGAGTGGCTTGACAAGAGGAATACGACATTTGAAGCCCATGTCCAGGATCCGTCTGTGTGTGGTGGCTCTTGATGCACTAACTCCAGCCTCAGTCCACTCCTTGTGAAAGTCCGCAGCACTTTTGAATGGCCTTTTCCTGACAATCCTCTCCAGGCTGCGGTCATCCCTTGTGCACCTTTTTCTACCACACTTTTCCCTTCCACATAACCTTCTATTGATGTGCTTTGATACAGCACTTTGGGAACATCCAACTTCTTTTGCAATTACCTTTTGGGGCTTTCCCTCCTCACGGAGGGTGTCAATGATGGTTTTCTGCACAACTGTCAGGTCAGCAGTCTTTCCCATGCTTGTGATTCCTACTGAACCAGCCTGAGAGACCATTTAAAGGCTCAAGAACCCTTTGCAGGTGTTATGGATTCATTAGCTGATTAGAGTGGGACACTTTGAGCCTAGAATATTGAACATTTTCACACTATTCTAATTTTCTGAGATTGTGAATTTGGGGTTTTCATAAGCTGTACGCCATAATCATCACAATTATACCAAAGTAAGGCTTGACATATCTCGCTTTGCATGTAATGCATCTATCTCATATATTGGTTTCACCTTTTGAGTTGCCATACTGACATAAATGAACATTTGCACGATATTCTAATTTTTCGAGTTTCACCTGTATTTGTTCTTATTCCTGATGGCTTCTGTTGTGCCTGCTTTTTCTGAGAGTTTTACATTAACTGACTGAGCCATCTGATCTATTAAGATGTTACCGAATCAGGAACTCTGGTCTAAAATAGCTTATCTTTTTCGTAAAGAACTCTATTTACCTTTGTACATCTCAGCAACCTTCTTTCTTTCTTTCTTTCTATCCACTTTTATCATCCTTTTACATAATCTTATAAATTAGGCTGAAGTGTAGATTTCTTTGTACTCGTAGGTCATTCAGAAATACTTGCTTAACTAATTGTGCCTCAGGGGAGGTGAGTGAATGAAGGCTGGATCACTCCCAGGCAGCAAAATATCTCACGATCTTGGAGGCTTCTCAATTCCAGAGTCAGAGAAACAGGGATGGCAGAATGTATTTCAGTGCTTATATGTTTGCCAGCTGCTCTACCTTCCAAAGAAGTCAGGAAATAGATGAAGAAATTGTCCTCTTCCACCCCACCATCAATTTATATGTATCATGATCAGGACCACCCATTACCAAGTGGAAGAGGGTGGGCAAGATGGATAGGTAATCCTTAATACACTGAGAAATCAATCAAGGTGAATATGTGTAGCTCGGGGTTGAACTGTGGAGTCCTTGGGGTTCTCTGAGCTTGGTTCTTTTCTTGCAAACGTTTCATTACCTGGCTAGGTAACAGTGCACTGACGATGTTACCTAGCCAGGTAATGAAATGTTTGCAAGAAAAGAACCAAGCTCAGAGAACCCCAAGGACTCCACACTGAGAAATGTATATTGCGTAGCCCAATGTGTTTTGGGCACCAGATACTATATCAAGGGTACTACAAATTAAAAAATAGACGTATTTCTTTAAATAAAATATACATATTATATACAAGTCATTACACTTGTGAAAATTATTTTTCATACTGAACCTATAACACTTATACATCATTTGATTCCTTTTTGTTAAAAATCATGTTTTGCTTCTCAGATCAGTTCTAACCTGTATGTGCTTCAGATTCCTCCTTCTTCTGAAATGCAAGAGAGTTACTTTAAATGTCTTAGAATAGGCCATAGACGAATCAAATTTTATAACAAATAAAAATCTTCCTCATTTTTGGAATTACGTATATACAGATCATATATAAGTGAGCTGTACAATACAGGCACTTTGATACTTCATTTTTCTTTGACAGATCATCTATTACCATGATCCCTACCTACTTGGGAGATATTTCTATAACATGAGAGGTTATAATTCAGAAATTCATCATATGAAAAAGGGGTCTCTCCTGAGGAATTGTTTTCCTTTTCCTCCATACGCATGCTTAAGTCAGAGTCCCCTATTCTTCAAGCCTACCAAGGAGATGTGGGCAAAGGAGTATGTTCTGTCATTGCATACAGTACTTCATTTGCATTACATCAACCACATATTCAGAACTGAAAACAAAAGGAATTATGTCATATGGTCAAATAATGAGTGCAGATCAATGGAGACAGGGATCCCTCTAAGAGAAAGAGCCTGATTAACTCGGAGCTTGGCAAGTGTGATGTAATGCCTAACGAACCTTGGAAACCCAGAAAAGGGAGTAAGGGAGGAAATAGGGCCATTATAGAAGAGATTTTGAGTCCAGGGAAGTGGGGAAGCATGAGAAAGAGAGTACTGTAACTCCTTGTTAATTACACTAGGTATGAGTTGCATGGAAGAATTATCCTGGTAGGCTGTCAAGATTCAGTTACACTACCCTACCAACAATAAAAATCTTTCCAGAAATCCAAGTGTTCTTGTTTCCTGAGCTTGCCAACCTCACAAGGCTTGACATATCATAAATTAACACTGAACTGAAGTTAAAACTTGTACTTGAAGACCAAAGCTATATTCTAAATGTTAGCCAGGTACACTGGCAGTATGGCTCATAGTGAAGACATTCTTGTTTATCTCTATATCAACCTGACCTCTGACCTTTACATCTTACAGTGTAGACCAGGGGTTCTCAAACTATGGCCCATGGGCCGGATACGGCCCGCCAGGGTCATTTATCCGGCCCGCCCACCTGATTGGCCGCCACTGCTGTCTCTCAGAACCGGAAGTGTCGGGGCTGTATCGGGAGTTGCAGGCGAGGCACGAGGAGGGAGATCGCAGAGCTGGACTCTTCTACATTACAGGTATACCGGGTCTTCCGGCGGCTCTCCTCCTCTCCTTGTACTCCACGGGAGGGATCCTCCATGCAGGGTGATCAGTGTGTCGTTCTCCAAGCTGCTTGTGTCATTCTTTCTCCCAATTGCCCACCCCGTTCTTGCAATCCCTCGGAAACCATCTGGTCTTCCCCAGGTCTCATGAGTACAGGCGCCCTATTTGGAGAACGGCAGGAGCCCCGTTCTCATGGTGCTTCACGTTTGCATTTTATGTTCCTTCCTGTTTTACCCACACAATGGATTTCATTGGGAATGTCATTAAAATATTCCCAATAATCTGCTGCCATGACTAGGTTTTAGTCAACAGAAGGCACTCTCAGTGCCTGAAACTTATTTCCAAGATTAAATTCCAGTTTTACAGGGACAGTCCTGATTTTGGGGAAGGCATCCTCGAACTAATGGGAGGGCTCAAGGTAGAGCAGGCAGAACAGTATGGGAACAAGTAGCCAAAGAAATTATGTCTTTCCATTACTCATCAAGTCTCGGGGTACCTTATGGTGGAAGGGAACATGGGAATGAAGCTATTCCATTATCCATTTTACTGGCTGATTGATTAGTACTAGTCTGCAGAAATCCAGAATAAGCAGCAAAGTTAGTGTTTCCTGTATCTCTTTGCTAACAACTAATGGATTTTTGCAGATCAGGTCTGATAGCCTTATGATGGAGAGAGTGGTCAATTGATTGTTAGTCATTTATTAAATTAATTTGGCCTGGAAATAATTTTTCACAGAGTGTAAAAGCACAACAGGGAACAGAAATGTTTGGAACTACTTAAAGTTGCTTCATTCCAGAGAAGCTCTTCTAAACATCTTTGTGTCCTTTTTTTTCTGGTAATTTTTGCCTGTGACTTTGGGGAAATTGACTTGTAGATTTGTATACATGTATGCATTTTTTAATATTCGTATATCCAAGTTTTTATTTTTGAAAATCAGGTCAGCCTACTTCTTTGCAAATTATCAGGACCGCAGAAAGCATTGTACTCAGTTTCTGTTTCACTTTTTCTTCTCTTCTGTTCCTTGCATTTATATCCAAACTCCTCTTCCTTGCCCAGACCTATTCCATCATCTCAAATTCTTTGTACAGGTAGTCATCGCTTAACAACCATTCATTTAGTAGTTATGCTCAGTCCCCAAAGTTACAGCTGTTGCAGCACCCCTGCAGTCACATGATCAAAATTCAGGCACTTGGCAGCCCGTCCACACTTACAACCACAGGGGCACTTCAACTCATACTTCCTCATACTCCACGGGAGGGATCCTCTGTGCAGGGTGATTGGTGGGATCCAGGGCGCCCTATTACTTTCTCCATTTGGGCTGTGTGGTTGCCCCTCAAGTAGGAGAATGGCCACTGGCACTGACCAATAATGCGGGGGGCAGGGGGCGGGGGGGATGGGATGGGGGGAGGATAACATTTACTGACACTGACCACCAATGCAGGGTGGGGTTTATGTTGGTTAAAATTGTTCTTTATTTTAATTATTGTATTGTTTTTTTCCTGTTTTTTGTTTGTACTACAAATAAAATATGTGCAGTGTGTATAAGAATTCATTCATGTTTTTTTCAAACTATTATTGTGAGCCGCCCAGAGTCACCCGTTGGGGGAGATAGGCGGCATACAAATTTAATAATAAATAAATAAATAAATAAACAAATAAATAAATAAATAAATAGTCCAGCCCCCCAACAATCTGAGGGACTGTGA